>CAUJRU010000186.1:0-652989 GCA_963277665.1 Viscum album
CACTAAGTGTCTCAAATGAATCTTCCCAATTTGGTGGTTACATCACAGGTGGTTCAATCAATATCCACTTCCGCTAATCAAAGGATTCTCAAAATGCACCATTGAAATCAAAATCAGAATCTTTAAAAAGAAACCTAGAGAGAAGGAGAGAAATCTTACTGAAATCCTTGATAAACCTCTTTTAGAATCTTGTATGTTCTAAAAAATATCTAGCATGCTTCACACAAGTTGGGTAAGGAATAGAATTTATCCCTTCAATTTTTAATTTATCAACATCAATGCCCTTTTTGGAAATGAAATTCCTAAAGAAAATCTCTATATCAACAATGAAATTAAACTTTTCAAAATTTTAAACATGTTTTTTTTCAAAGCAAGTTTTCAAAACTTTTTCAATATTTTTCTAATAATGATCAAAAGAGTTTCAAGAAACTATGAAATCATCAATGAAAACCTCCAAGAAATATTTAATGTGATTGGAAAATAAACTTACTGTGATCCTATTAAATGTGCCTAGAGAATTACATAATTCAAATTCCATCCATTTATATGCAAAATTATCGAAGGGACATGTAAATGTGGTATTCTATTGATTCTTAGGGGAACTGGGCATCTGGAAATAACCTGAAAACCCATCCAAAAAGCAATAATGAGTCCTACCTACCAATCTATCTAACATCTAAAAAATAAATGGAATGTGAAAATGATCTTTCCATGTGACCTAGTTTAACATCCTAAAATTAATTCACACCCTCCAGCTATTCTGAATTCCCATCGGGATTAATTCATTCTTTTCATTCCTCACAATGGTCAGGGTGGCTTTTTTTTGGAAATCAATGAATTGGGAAAACCCAATGTAAATTTGAGATGGGATATATGATCACATCTTCAAATACCTTCTCAATTTCTTTATTCACAACCTCCATTAATGTGGGATTCAGACTCCTTTGGGGATATCTGATAGGTTTAGAATCTCCCTCAAGAAAAATTCTACGTGTGCATATTTTTGGGTTGATTCCTCGAATATCACCTAATTTCCACCACATCTGTTGGACATTATCTCTCAAAAGATCATTCAATGATATCTATTGGGTTTCTGAGAGATTATTAGCAATTATCACTGGTAGTTTCTCTCCCTCTCTAGGGTATACATATTTCAAATTAGTGGGGAGTGGTCTTAGTTACATATCTAGGGGATGCTCAAGGGATGAAACTTAACTGAAATTTCCCACTTCCACATTTTAGACCTCCTACACAAAATTAAACATATCATCTTCCTCATCATTTAGCAAATAATCAATGAAATAAGACAATACCTCTTCCACCCTAATGATATCAAAATTTCCTGCATTTTGGGAATCCAAATGTTCAATGATATTTTCAATTGAATAATTATCTACTAAGACTAAGAATTCATAAAAAATACTCAATTTTTCAATAGTTTCTACACCAACTTCCTGGGAAATTGAAAAGAGGGAGTGATCATCTGATGGGTGCCTCATAGATTCCCAAATATTTAAGTGGAAAGTGTTGTCTCCAAACTCCATGGTGAGTGTCCCCTCATGGACATTGATGATGGTTTTTTTCTGACATTAAGAAAGGCATCCCCAAAATGATGGGTGAGTGTGAAGGGATACTATATTTTTTCATATTTATCTTGTATAAGTATACTAGGAATATGAGATCTTTGACTTTAATAAGGAAATCCTCTAGAAAACATGATTGGAAAACACTTGATCAGTTGGCAAGATAGAGAACCACTCTTTTGGGAATCAAGTATCCCATATTCAAAGTAGTTTATAATAATTAAAGAAATACATTAATTGAAGAAACTAGATTACACAATTAATTTGATAAATTTAAACAACTAATTGTGAATGAAATGGAAAATATCCATGGATCTTGAAACATGGTTGGAAATTGTAGTGTTATAAGTACTAGGACACTTCTTACCAAGTTGATCATTTCATTACCTTGATTTATCATATTCTTGGTGCAACGATCCTTAAAAAATTTAGCATAATTTTTAATTTGTTTGACATCTTCAAGTAAAGGAAAATATATTTCCACTTTCTAGAGGGTGTCCTTAATTTCTTTTTGATGTTCATTGTCCTACAATATATTTGATTCAACCATACATTATAGAAATGGTGGGGGAAATTATTTCTTATCCTTTTGTTTCATTTAATATTGTGTTTCATGTCTCTTATTACTGGGCCTATCATTATCTTTATACTCTTTCTTCTTTTCTTTAAAATGCATTTTCGTAGAATTTTTAGAGTTCACAACTTCATTATCCCTCAACTCAGTTGGTCATGTTTTAGGTTCATGGGATGATGATGGTGAGAGTTCATTTCCACTTTTTTTTTCATCATGCTGACATTATCCTTTGGGTTTGGGATTGTTTGGGAAGGAAGTCTCCCAGTATTTTTGGTTTAGAAGTCCATGAGACATTCAAACTTGTTGGAAAAATATTTTACAGTGTATTTTAGCCTCTCAATATATGATATCCACAGTTGGTTCAAAATTTTCGGTTGTGAATAGGTTGATGGATTCTTCTAGGGTCTTGGGAAAGTGGGTAGTTGGTGGTGTGATGGATGGTTATAAGATTTAGTTTTTTGGAAATAGAGGTGGGTTTTGGAATTGTTGCTCGAATGGGGGTTGGTTTTGGAACTAGTTTTGGATTGAGGGTCTAGATTGATTCTGCCAATTTCCAAAACCATATGGAACATTGTTATGCTCTCTCTATCCTTGATTTTTTCAGAATTGAATTTTATGAAAATTTTCATCACAAGTCAGCATTCCATGTATTTTAGCACATTGTTCAGTGAAATGATCTGGTTATGAGCATAACCCACATACCTTAGCTAGTGCTTGTTGGTCACCCACTTATTTCAAGGCCATATTTCTCTCCAAACTAGTTATCTCATCCATATTTTTTTCTCGTAAGGGTGATGGATGAGAAGTTCATACCTCAAGAATACCTCTAGTTCCAGTACCTCTTGTACCAAACTATTGCATGTTTTAAGAAATCTTCTCAATAAAACCATTGGCCTCTTCTAGTGACTTGTCAATCAATGCACATCCATATGATGCCTCGAGAAGGTTTTTTATTTTTACAATAAGCCTTGATAGAAGAATAAAAATAAAGTAATGATCCTCAATGGATTGATGTGGGAAGATGGAACATATCTTTTTAAATATCTCCCTATACACATAATGGGTTTCACTAGATTATTTTTTAATGGCATAGATCTCCTTTCTGATGGATGTGTTTTTGGAGGAGGGGAAGAATATTTACAAGAAGTATCTCACCAAGTTATTCCAATCATCAACATCTCGAGGATGTAGGCCATACAACCCTTCTTTGGTAGATCCTTCCAATGAAAATGGGAACGCCTTCCACTTTACTTGTTCCTGAGCAACTCCAAGTGGTCTGAATGTCATACAGACCTGTGTGAACTCTTTAATACCCAGAATATCGGGAGTTAGGAAAACAAGAACCTAGAAAAATAAACTAAAATGACAAAAAAATTTGATACAAGACATTACAGAGTTTCTCTACAAAGACAAGTGTATACCTCACCACAGTAATCAGCATGAACATTACTTTTACAATACTCTAGTTTGACAAATGAACAATTAGAATAGAACTTAGATATTAGACCATTTGAGAGAGCGTACACAACTTGATTGGTTTCGTGATAAATATGCGTGACTTCAAGGGAGAGTAAACCAAAGAGTCTAAGATAGTCAGTAAAGACTATTAACATCTTCCATGTCACATTCTTTGAACAATCATTGAGAATTTGGACAAAAACATAAGGTTATGATTCTATCCATAAGTCATGATAACCGAAATGCATGACACACCTTATTGATTTTATCATAGCCCAGAGATCTGCTTCAATAGAAAATCCATTAATAATGAAATGGAGAAAGAACCCCTTCACAAATCCTCTATAGGTAAGGAAGACACCATACAACCAGAGGGACCTGGAGCACCTGATGCAGCTCCATCAACATTGACTTTTATTTAACATTGGAGGGGCAGTATCCATTGAATATACTTCATCATCATAGGCTTCTTCATCCTTACATTAACACTAAGATACCTTAACAGAATAAGGTTAGAGACATCATTTCTCATAGAACCAATTAGAAAGTTAGAGGCAATTAGGATGGAATAGTGAATAGAGAGAACACCCACATTGAAAGAGGGATTTGTTCTGTTGAATTTCAAGGTATTCCTTTCCTTCCATATAAAATCTAGGATCTTGGCCGCCGCTTTTAACATGATGAAAAAAACCTTCTCGTTATATTCAACATTGCAGACAAACTACAATAAATCCTCCACAGAACACAGGGATAATTAGCATTGATAAATTCCCTATATATATTCCCACAAACCTGTAAGAAAATGTACCGTAAATAAAGACATGAAACATGTTTTCATCCATTAATAAATGGAAACTGCAGGTCGTGTCCATCTGAAAACTACAGTGCTACATCATGTGCTGTAGGGGAAGCCGATATTTCTATATTCTCCAAACCAGCAGTGAATATGATGGAGGGATAAATGATTTTTATAAATTTTTAACCTAGTGAGGAGGGAATAATAAATCACCAAAAATATATCTATATAACTCCTTTGTGGTTAATCTGCCATTAATGTTTGGCATCTAGACCAACACATCACAATCATTAAAACAGTATTGAGAGGCCTCAAAATAAAGGTTAATGGGTAGAATTTTCTGATTCTTAGTATTTTCATAAAATATTACAATCGTTGCAAGCTTTATAAGATATGGAATGAGAGTTTCATCATAGATTGGTTGGGAGATCCATGGGGTGGTCCAACAATGAAGGTGAACTCTTTAATATATTTGATGGGATCTTCACCTTCCATGCCATGAAAATTTGGAAGAAATAAAATCATGTTAGGTTTCATCTCAAAATCAATTCTTAATACTGGCATGACAAGTTGATTATTCTGAGTAAGGAATTGTGGGGCCCAAATTTATCTAAGGATTGGGTTTTGGTTAACAACCACAATGACAGGTTTGGAGTAAACACTTGATGTTTAAGTCGAGTCTGGAAGAGAAATGTCCTCAAATTAAAATTTTAAATTGATGTCTATGGGTCTATTCAACAAGGTTATTTCAATTTTAGGATCAAGGGGTCACTATTCAGTGTTTGAGGTTCTATTCATGGAAGTTTCAAAATAAAAAAAGTAAAGAGAAATGAAATAGAAAAAAAGGAATAAAAATGTTGGTACTACCTCCCCACCAACTATGATGAGTTTTGACATGTTCCTATCATGGGGTGTGAAAAAAAAATATTACCTAAGTTGAAATGTATTAATGTGGGTAACCTATGTTGTCACTAGAGAGTAGTGAACAACAATTACATTTTTCACTTAAATTAATGAAACAATAAGAGGTTGTTTTTGAAATTATTGAGTCGAAAAATAAACCACGCAATTAAAAATAAAGACTCAACATTAATTGTTGAAGAGAGTGATGGGGTCTGGGTAGGATCAACTTTTTCCATGTAATCATAGTAATAAATACTATTCCCCCTCTTCTTATATTGAATGATAAATAAAAGACTCCTTAATCGAGTTATCAATCACCCTTGGTTGAAAAATTAAATATAACTCACTCTTAGGTGCATGAATGTTCATAAAAAAATCTTAAACAACTATTGAAAGCCACGTTCAAGATTTTTTCCTTCTTATAACACTATAAATGTTTACTTAATCCACCCACATGCCAAATATCTCTATAAACTCACCACCTAACACAATTTCCTTAATCGAGAAAAATCGCATTAGGTAGCTGGAGATTAAATAACCTCAACCAATACTATCAATGATGGATACACTAAACCCAAATCATGATCAAATTAAGAGAATTGGGAAACAAAAATAATATAAATCATTCGAATGATAAATAGGGTTTTATATTTTAGCACAAAACTCTGACATGGAAAACTGAAACTCCCCCTTCCGCGATCACTCAAAGGTTTTACCCTTCTATTTGAAGGGTAATAGTGTTGAAAGGGTAGGAAGAGAGCATGATGAAACAAAGAAAAATATAAAAGAGAAAATAAAAAGAACATAATGAAATAAATCCTCCAGCACAACCCATCTTTCACCTTCTTCAACCCATTTTAATGGAAGTGAACACTCTAATTTATAGGCTTGAGTAGTAGAAAATTTTCCTCCAAATTTATTCCATAGAAAGTTTGAGTTCATTTATCATATTAAATGAAAGAGTCATGGGAGTTTGAATTAATATATATTTTTCCATGCAATATTGTTAATTATTCCTCAAAATATTACAATATTTGGATAATTTTACCATAATCTATACTCGAATTGCTAATGACAACATTTTCTTCCCGAGGTGTCTCTTAAACTTCCTCTTTTTTGTCACAATGAATGGAATCCATAATAACTAGATTTTTTGAATAAATTTTATCTGGAAATTAGAGGAGTCGTCTTTCTATTGTAGTTGAAATAACTTTATTTGGAGTTATTATGGCCGAGATATGATTCAATCAGTGAGGTGGGGTCTATTCGGCCAGCCACCAAACTTTTTCACTTGATTAATTTTTCTGGGCCATTGCATGTCGAATTGGTCCTTGCTGTAGAAGAAATAGTTTTATCCCAGGAATAATAAAACACTAAAAAAATAATCACTCAATTTGGATCAAATTGGTAATGGATATGCCCAAAAATTGAAGCTCTACAAAACTTCTAAATATCCAGAATTAACCAATTTTCACAATTAAGCCCATAATTCATTAAAACAATAAAATGATACAAATCAGCTTAAATTGATTAATCTAAAGGGGTTAAATAAATTAAACACACATGAAATATAATAAAAATATAATATTTATTAAGTTGCAAAAAAAAATGAAAAAAATCTTTATTAATAGGATATTAGTGAAATAAAAACTCATAAATCCAATTAATATGGTGTTTTGTGATAATTTAAACCTTATCTCTTAGGTTAAAACTTGATAGAACCATTTTAACCAAAACTATAGTAACTAATTTTAAATATTTTTACTATTACTTATGACCAAAAAATATGTTCACCTTTTTAAAAAACTCTAATTATTTTGTTTCCTAATATGGAAACCAGTTTATAAGATTCAATTTCTTTGATTGGATGGATTTCAATTTAAAATATGTTCCAAAATGTAAAAGAATATATATATAAAAATTCATTTTAATCATAATATTGAGTTTACCATAATTAAATTCCATGTAAAACCCATTTTATATTTGTTAAAATATTTTTTTTGAATATATCACCTAAAAAATTAATTAAAATCACTCATAAAGAGAGAAAAATTTAATTTATTATGTTAAAAAAACATTGTGCATATAAGATAATTTTTATGAAAAAGTTTTCATATTTTACCTTTAATTTTTTTATTCAAATTTATAACTAATTAAAAAAAAATGAATTCATTTTATAAACACATAAAAAAAAATTTCAAAACTAATTTAATACTATTCATAATATCTATTTAAATTGATAAATGATTACTATCACATTAAATAATAATATATTTATTATATTTTCTAGTTCATTTAAACATGATCTTGTGTGTAAATAATTATTTCATAGAAATTAAATTTATCTAAATATAAATATATCATTAAATATCATTGTGTTACATAAAGGATATTTAAATACTATATTACCCCTACAAAACTTTTAGTGTATTGTGATCAATGTAGAAGGAATGATAATAAGAAAATAACTCTTCATGAAAAAAATGTCCCAACTCCACTACTCTCTTTAGATGTTTGGTAGAGTAAAAAAACCACATGAGATTCACCAAAATAATAAGATGATTCACCCTATATATTATAATAAAACTTATACTTATGAATTATCTAAAAATAATTCAAGGTGTTAGAACTAAGATATGGAAAACATGAATATAACAAATTAATTCTTCACAACCAAAAAAATAGTCTCAATACATACCAAAGTTAAAAATTTAAATAATCAAATTTATTAGAGGAAAATATAAAACAAGAAATTATTAAAATATATTTTTTCTACTGACTATAACCCTTAAATAATGTTTCTAAAACCCTTTTTTCAAAGGTATATACACTTTGAAAACAACCAATCCCCATTTGAATAGGTTTCACTTCAATTAGAAAAATTATGAAAAACTCTTTTCATAAAACTCACATCATATAAAAAAATAAAAAAAACCCCATTCCAAAAACCACACACACTCATCAAAACATTCACACCATTTTAAAAAACTCACTCAAACTTCATAATGTTCTAATTTATTTTAAAATTACTCCATAAGATCTAGAAAAATAATAAATCATTTTTGAATCGTGTTTCCATTTAAAAACATTAAAATAAATACCCCACATCAATTACAAAAACAAATTCCTCAATTATATTTGGATTTCAAATTTTCATAATGAAATTACCCACTTTTAAAATATTGTGTGTTTATTAATATTCTTTAAAAAATTAAACCATAACACCTGATAATAAAAATATTCACAAGATCCTCATGTTAGTTCAACATAATTATTCTAGTCCAAAATTAAGGAAATGTGGTAATATGTTTTAAAAAATTTATGAGAACCAAAATAGTTTTTTATTTTATCATATAAATTTGACTCATAATAAAATCATATGATGAAATTTCTTTTTCTGTCCAAAAATTTGTTTTCTAAAGAAATAATAAAATTCAATCCACAATTCCAAAAAACAAGGAATTAATAATCTATAAAATAATCATCTAATAAAAACAATTTACCAGAAAATAGACATTATTATCCTCAAAATAATAGAGATAACAATTAGAATTAATATAGGAAGAAAGGGAGACAAAAAAATTCCCGGAAAAAATAGAACTATAAATGATTCAGATTCTTGGGTTGGATAATCACAAATAAAAATCTAAAATAGATATCCAAACAAATTGAATGAACTTCACAGAATTTTCCAGTTCAATTTATTTAACAATATAGATTCTGGGTTTCTTTAATTTTCATCCCATAATATCAAAAAGATCCCTAAAATCAGTAGTATACACATTAGATATCAAATCACCATCACTATATATATATATAAATAAAAAATAATAATAATTAATCTCCATTATTAGATTCAAATACTTACCACCAATGGTAACTCAATATTCATGTTGAGAAATAGATATGAAGACTCTCCCCACACTTACTTCTCAAAAAATGACAATCCAATCTCTCTACTAAAAGATATACCAAATAATAATAGAGATCTTCATGATCCAATGACATTCAAAAACTTTGTATATAATTCCATTTTTTAATGAACTGGTTTGGAATACCATAAAAATCATTCGTGACCAAATCTTCTATTATCTATACATAGAATTCTTAACCCCATAGTTTAGAAACATGTTCATAAGTAACATGAATAGACCAAAGGGAATTATTTCAACCATATAATCCCGACAATAACATTAATAATTCTATACACAAATATGATATGATCTATCCTTTCACAAGATGATTATTTAAAAAATAAATGGATTAAATATAATGGATGTAAACAAATAAAATAAAACAATAAAAAAATGACTGTATCAAAACTAAAATGTCCAAAATGTAAAAAATAAAAAAATTATAAAAAATAACATATACAAAATAAACAAAAAGGACACACTAGTATGACAAGGCCTATACATTTTTATACCAAAAATAATAAAATCCGAATCCCCTTTCTAAACATATCTATTTGAGCCATGGTAACTTCAATCGTGACACTCAACCAATCATATGAATTACATGAACAATAACCCCGAAAGAGAGAAAATTTAGGGAACCTAAAATTAAACATGAATGTTATATACACCCAATGGTGTATACAGTGTCTGATATAATAATTAACAACTGGATTTCATCAATTTGTTAATAGATATCATTTAAAAAATACATTTCATTAATACTAGTTTTAAATATAAAATATAAAATCATTTTCCCACATTTGAATAAGAAGAAATATAGTAATATACTAAAATATTTCTTATAATACTTTTCAACTTGTTTATAAAGATAATCAAAAAATAATTTTTTCATAAAAAACCATTTTAAAAAATTGATATAATATTACTTATAAATTTTTTGAATGAAATCCCAAAAACATTTCCTCTATCAATTATTTTTCAAAAAACAGTTAATAACTTAAAAATAACATTCCTTGTTAAATACTATTTAAAAAACACTATGAAAATTAAATTCAATGTAAACAAAAAATATAATAAAAATGAATACAAACTGAAGAAGGAATCAAGGATATCAAAGGATCATAGAAATATAAATAAACAAATTAAATAATCCATAAAACCAATTATGACCTAGGGGAATATAAGAAATCTTAAGGATGATACCCCATATATAATACTCAATGGAATTAAGAATCATAAAAAAATCACGATGTCTCATGTAATATTATCATGAACTATTAACTTGGTATAATATACTAGCCTAAATACTCCCTATAATATCCCATTAATCTCATCATATTTTTCGGGCCACGTAATCAATCCAAGGACACCCTAGTATCTATGGGACACATTATCCATCCTTTTAGACCATTCTTTTTAACCAAACAACATTTTGATGTTATTTTAAAGTAAATAAATAGATTATATACATCTAGTTCTTTACTTATTTTTTTATGACTCCCAAAACTAAACTCAATGGAGGATAAAAAAATAATGACACACATGTCCTTTACAATAATAAACAATTCAATATAATAATTAAAACCCACATCTCACCTTCCAAACCCTCACACAAGAAAAACCCTTTCATAATCCTTATATAAGAACAAATATTAAGGAACATGAAACAACCCCTTAGGGATACAATGAACCTAAAATGGAATTAAAATAAAGGGATCAATCAAGTGAAACAACAATCAGTTATAAAAACACATTCATAATGTAACAAATAAAAAGTTCATAAAAAATTACATTGGAATGAAAAGTCATTTCCCACAATTAGAATCACACATTGTAAAAATTCATTTAAACCCATTCATATTTGATGATATTTAAAATCAGTTAAATAATATAACACCATTCATTAAAATCATTTAACAGTATATAAAACTAATTTATTTTAATGTTTTTGTAAATATAACTTTTTCAAATTATAAAATATGAATGGGGTAAAATCCATGTAACCATTATAATTAACTTTAAAAAAAGCTATATAGGTTATTTCACACATAATTGGAATTCAAATTTATTTTCAAATAGTGTAAATCCAGTTAACAACATTTAATCCCTATGATAATATTTTTAGAACATTTATAAGATCTTGGAGACCATAACTAATACATTTATTTAAATTAAAAAGATAGTAGAAATCAACATTTATTTATTGTTATTCGAATTAAAGGAAACTAAAATAAATTACATTAAAGAAATATAATTGAAGTTGAACCTATTTATCATAATTTCGTTAGATAAAAAATGAAATAAAGAACTATTTTTGAGATCTAAACACAAAAAACCCTAAAATTAGAACCACCCAACACCATAATCTCTTCCAAGTTGCTCAAAGTGTTCAATAAATAATCTATATCATAACAACAATATGTGTAAGGGAAATGGGTGAAGTGAAAAAAAGAAAAAAATAAGGATTACTTAATAATCCACAAGAAATAAGTTGATAAGAGGGTGAAAATAGATAAAGAAGGAAGGGAGAGATCCCATGCATTCCCCTATTCTTGATCAAATGAAATAAGGGAAAAATAGTGGTTGAAATCCTAAAAACCATGATGTTAATTTCTAATAGATAAACTTTTCTCAAAATCGGATATATTTTAGGGTTATGAAAATAATTAACCAGCCATGAGTGAACTATTTGAATGAAAATAAAATATCATGGATAGTTTTGTCACATGTTTTTCCATAACCATGCACATGCTATCTAATAACACTGTACGAATAAATAGCCTCACACTGTTTCTAATAGAACTCACATGGTTTGGCCAAACCCGCATGTGACCCATGTACACTGACCGTGTGTGTACAAAAACAACTAGAAAAACCGATAAATTTTATATTCTACACATTTTACCCTTTCTAATGCATAAAATACAGGGAGAATAAGTGAAATTTCAAAAAATTATTTTTTTAACCAAAGTATTAAATATTGAAAATAATATATAAAATATATAAATTAATAGAAAATAGTTATATGAGGGTTCCAAAATAAATAATACTTATCTATTTTATAGATATCCCCATATTCATTACCTTTTTAATCATTAACAATACATCATTGAAAAAACGATTCGAGTTAATTTTATGATTCTCATTTCATTTCAACAATCATACATTTCCCTTATACTGAGATAATCATCTACATTGAAGGATATATAAGATACTATTTTTACATGTCAATAAAGAGACATGAAAAATTCTGTACACAATTTCATGCTCTATTTATTCAATGAAATTTTTAGATTTGTTGAGACATGTTTGAGCCTCAAAGATTTTTTCACTATGTTTTTAACAAAATAATTTCCCTTTTAAAGTAGATATAATTTTTTAATCTATGTAATAAAATTCATAGACTAATATTAAATATTTCTTGAAAATTTCCTGGATTATATTACAAATGTTGTTCTATTAAAAAAAAATCCTTATTAGAATATTTTGAATAATAGAAAATACCATTTGATATAATTTATCCTTCACTATAAAAGGTATGTTGATGATTTTTTTTCTAATGGATTTGAGATGAAGGTAAATCATTAACATTCAATAATAGACCATTAAAAAATAGAAATTTTAACAAAAGAAACACTTTATTTTAAAAAATTATTATTTAATTTTTATTGATTATATATGTTTTTTGGTGTTTTATATTACTATATATGACTTTATTTGTGCCTTCATCAATTTATTTTTTTCATTACTTCCTTGAAAATTCTATTATAATATTCAATAATTCTTAAATTTTATGATTCTCTTTCACACCCAAATGTAATATTTCTTATAGAAAATTATATATATTTTTTCTGATCATACACTCAATTTTTTATTAATATTATAATATAATTAAATTACTTATCTCACAATTTTCAATTTAGAATTTGAAATTTGTTCTATAAATTTTATAGATTAATGAATGTTCTTTAACAAGAATACTTATTTTCTAGAGAATCAAAATTATATTATATTTTACCAGTTTTATCGTTATGTTTCTCAATTTTATTAGACTTATATCCAAGACTAATCATTTAATCATTAAATTTATCAATATTTTCAGCATTAGAAAACCTCTCATTGAACAGAAGTACATGTTGATGGAATTTATCTTATATCCCATCAACATATTTTTAAAGTGCCCCATAGTAAACCAATTATATTAATATTTTTATTTATTTCAATTTTTATATATTAAAGACACCATAAGAAATCCACTTTCATAAAAAAAACCATATTATTTTTTATAATTATCTGCAACTTGTGCCTAATAAATTATTACAATCAATCTATTATAGAGGACATATTTAATTTTTTTTTCTTATATGGGTATAATAGATTGATTATTATAATATTGTTTTTATAACACAACCTTTACATTGGAGTTTTTTATTTGTTTAGTTCTAAATATTGATTTTATTATATAGTGAACAAATTTTATTATATTTATGAGATATAAATCTCACCAAATTGATATTATTTTACTTTTTGGACACCTTGAAAGGACACAATAAAATTTTCCAAACTTACACGTCAATTGTAGATTTTCATAAAATGTTCCATTTCTATTAATGATATCATTGTTGTCTTCTTCATTATTTATCTATTTAATTTCTATTTAGTAGAAATAAATCTCTTTGGACGAATTAATTGAAATTACTTCCATTTTAACATTCATAAGGTATTCCAATAAGCTATTTGATAGGTTATTAAAATACACTTGGATCAGATCATGTTTTTCAATCATTAAAACCACTTCATTACACAAATTTGGAACATTTAAAAATATTTAATTCATTATTTAAACATATTTAATCTATTTTTCATGTATTTTCATCGAACCAACTACATTAATGAATCGACTAAAGAATCCATTGATTCTTTTATTTGGGAACATCCTTATATATTTAATTTTATTTCATAATACAAGTAATTATTCCACATTCACCATAATATATCTTTCTTATATATTGGAAAATTTGTTTCATTTATGTTTAGAGTAATCCTAAATCATCTCTTTGTTATAGATCTAATTTTATACATCATTAGATAACTTGTTTTTTATCTTATAGTTATGTTCAAGTACATTATAATTTATTAATTGAATGAGATCTCCCTCTATTCACTGATTTTGATTCATTTTATAATAATGAACCAATCAAAGCCAAGATATTATTCAAGTAATATCATAATGTGTTTCTATACTAGATAATTAGTCTTAAAATTTATTTTCTCAACTTTAGAATTCTTAATATTTTTAATGATGGTATTTATTTAATGATATATTTTCTTAGAATGAAATTGATTTTTCTATTATTTATTCTTATGAATAGAGTCCTGAACAAACATTAGGGGGTGAATTGGGATGTGATTCATTTAAATTATATGTATTTAATCTAACATTATTCCAATTTAATCATGAATCAATAAGTTATATTTCTAATCTAACAAATATAATAACAGTGGAATAGAGGATAAAGAATATTGGAATCATGCTTTTTTACCCAGTGTTTAAAATGGTTTATGTGAATATAGAATATACAAAATGATGTGGTGACAAACCAAAGTTTTCTAAAATATCTATTTATAATCACATTTATTATGTATAGCTCACCACTAGGTCCTAGGGACACAATATCTTCTTATCTTTATGTATAATATTTTTATAAAAATATACCAAAATTAATTGGATCAATGATCATTAAAATAAAATATAAATTTTAATAGACCATGATTTTAGTAGATATTAACCATCAAAATAACAATAAACCACAGTGTGATTATCATTCATGGTGTATTTAAAATAATAGAATCATTAATATATATTTTTAAAATTTCATCAATATAAATATAGTCATTAGTTCTCCAAATTTTAGATAATTAATATCACATTAATATACATATAAAAAGTATACCTCCATTATATGGTTTCACTATGAAATCCATTTGAGATATTAGATTATCCAAATACTCTTCCACTGTGACCAACCACCATAACATCATCTTTGATGATGTCATGTCCTAATGTAGGTGTCTATTTCTTATCCCTTGAGATTATTAAGGCCATGATGTATTCCTCCTGAATATAGTATAATTACATTTCTAATGAAATAATTTTTCAACATATATTTTAAGAAACATAAAAATTCCCTTTTAAAATCATAACCATGAAAATGATCATCTTCGCAGCTCTATTTGGCCAATATTCTTCAATATGTATTTTATCAACATTAATCATTCACTAAATTAATTCCTTGGATTAAATTAAACTTCATAAATATAACATATTCATAAAAAACAATATTATAAAAAATGATACTAATAATAACTAAAACCTCTCGATTCATTTTTATAAGGATTAAATGGACGAAAAAAACACTATTAATAACTGAGTATAGATTTTAGTCAGTGTTGAATCATTTGAGTATAAAAAGGGAATTTTATGACCCATGTCATTAGTTAATGTGTCAGGAAAATTTATTAAAATTAAAATACCTTTGAATAATGAAGAACTATATATATTAATCTTCATACATTGATACATTTCTTATCTCATATTTAATGATCTGTACAAGCAGAGGTGATTGAGTATGTTTTTGATCATGTATTTAGTAATTCATTGAAAATAAAAATATTTCTCCTCTTTTTCTATAGATATGGAATACATGTGTCTGATTGAGTAAGAATAATATGTTTGTGGCCACATAAAAGAACATGTTACGTGAGTTCATCGTCAAATTTGAAGAATGAAATGTGATGTTCAAATTTCTATCATCAATTTAAATCATAGAGTCAAGAAATATTGAATTTTAAAAAAAATATAGATATATTAAAGTTATAATGATTATATTTGATGACATAGATAACATGATTATATAATTTTAATGATGTATAGTGATAAACATGGTGGTTTATTTTTTGGAGATGAATGTGTTTGATAATAATCAGACCAGATCCCGTTGTATCTAGAGTAACAATGAGGTTTTGAAAATAGATACTCTCGAGTTATCATTATGAAACAAGAATTTATATTCATTTTAAATGATATAATTTTCTACTGGGCTACACAAAAAAAAATTTGAATGAGTTTTAATTTTTTTTAATAATTTTCCACTACAATTTAGTGTTTTAGTTTGAAATATTATCTAAATTATTGTTGATTATATATCTAATTGGTTTTTATGTATACTTCCAAATTTTTTTAGATAAAATTAATCATTGTTTAATGAATGCATTAATTTCATAAAACATTAGTAAAATGTTAGATTAAAATAAAACATATGTTAGCTGCTTTTTTTCGTGGTGTACTATATTTCTGTTGTGTATATCACATGTTGTGATAGACTAGAGATGAGTTTCAATATACTATATATTATATTACCTCACTAAATTTAATTTGACCTATAGTGTCTATATTTATTTTGGATAATGATTTATCTAATGATGTGAATAAAAGGAGTTTTAAAATATTTCATTATATGAATTAAACATTAAACTATAAAATAGGTTACACCTGTGTAATTAAACATGAGTTTTTCAAGTTTAGAGTTTGTAAAATGAACGGAAAATCGATATCTTGTATCCCAATACATTTAATTAATTATGTTTATAATATATAATAAATCCACATTATAATAAAAAAATATAGATAACTTACTTGTGTGAGACTAATCTCTCTCTCACCTCCACTCACTGAGATTACATCAAGTTGGGGTTCTTTAAAGAGTTCTTAAGGATCAGATCCATGATTCATATTGATTATAAATTACCATTACAGGTAGTGAACTTATTTTTTTATTTCCTAGTTATTTCTCTGAAGTTCATGAAAGATGATACTTTCATCAAAATTGAGTAAGCGAACACACATAGTATGTTTTTACTCATTATATTTATATATTTTATTAACCCTAAACGAAAAAATAAAGGTATTTGTGTACTGAATTTTTTTTAAATCTATACTTAATAAAGTTTCATAAAAATCTTAAAAAGTGATGGACATGATGCTTTTTGGTAATGGATCAAAACATTATTTACCTGAAAAATAGTTAATATGACTAATTTTACATGAAAGAAGATAATAGAGATATAAATAAAATAATTTATTATAGGTGAAGTATCTCAACAAAATAAAGAAGAATTTAAAAAAAAATCATGGTCCAAAAAATGTATAATACCCTTGGTGGGGAGTGAATTAAGGTATACCAATTTATATAAGACCCTTAAAAAATGTTATTCCATAGATAATGTAATTATCCCCTCTTCATTTCTCATAATAATGTCTAGATGAAAAAATAATAAAGAAGGACACATTCATTTTACTTAGTTCATTCATATTAGGATAATCTAAGGAGCATACAACAATAATGTATCTATATAACAAAATTAAAATATGTCGTAATTATTTTATAATATAGAGTTTCCACACTTACACTTTAGGTTTTCAAACATTATAAAAAAAATTGAGAAGCAATTTCTCTCATTATGAGAAATAAATCATTTCTCCTCTTGTAAATCTACTAATCCTTCCATGAACATTGAAAAAAACATATAACATAGATAATATAGAAATAAACTATAATTTTACCCTTATGATGAATCTTCATGATATTCAAGACATGTAAACTTGTAAATATTCTTGTATACATTTTCTCCTTCTATCACAAAATATAGATTTCCTACTATGATATACTTATACCTAGGATGCTACTAATGACCTTATTTATCATATTTATTATCCTTTCTTTTTATTTTCCAATAATTTATTAAAAAAATCATAGAATCCACTTATATATAGAAAAAATATTTGGAAATAACAATAATTAAAAAAATTCCATGACACCACTCAAATTACAATATAAATTTCATTATTTGAAATAATGAGAATTCTTTTTTTAATATGGGAATCAAATGATGTCATTACTATCCAAAATTAATTACGAGTCAGTTATTCTTTATATATCCCATTATATTCCCTATTCCAAACTCAATTACTGGTTAGATAGATGTAAATAATTCTTTTCTATGGTTTTTTTTCATCATGAAATCCAACATGTAAGAGATACACCTCTCATTATTTGGAGAAAATGCTAAAATTTATAGATACTCTAACATAAATTCATGTGGATCATCTCATATCATGTAAAAAAACTTCACTATATCAAAATGGATTGGATTTTAATTTTATTTAATAACCCTGATTTGTTATTTGAAAGTGTATCACTATAAGCAATTGAATTTAAATGAATAAAATTATTTTTTTCTCCAAATAGATTGATCATATATAAGAAATACTTTTTCTTATGTATCACATCAATGGGGTCGATAATTTATTATCTACATGATTAAATATATTACATATGAACTCAATTTATTTATGAATACTTTAAAATATGTTATAAATAATTATGAAGGTTTAGGTAATTTTCCATTTAATAATGAATAAGATCTTACATACTATTTAGAAGATATTACATATCAAATAAAATATTTAATGTATTCATATATATCCTATTGGGTTTTTCCATTTTCACATTTTAGAATTCTAGAAGATATTATGTATTATCAAAACATCTTATGTATCACTTTCAACATATTACATATCCTTAAAATATATTACAATTCACAACGATACCTCTCTAGTTCCTTTTTAAATATACCACTTCAATATTTTTTTTTTACATTTTTCATTTTCTTAAAATTTCAATATATTAAATTTAAACTATATCCAACTCAAAAATAATTCACATTTATTCTAGCAAACCCATGACATAAATTTTTTTTATATATTTCATTATGTTATTTGATAATTATTTATCTATTCAGTTCTATAACATTTTCTATACAATTTCAATGTTTTTTAGAGAAATAATAGGTGCTAAATAGATAGCGAATGTCTCAGATTGGCCATGAAAAACCCATATTACACAGTTTGGTGGAATGATAAAAACATTTTTCATATCTATTGTAGAACTGACCAAACTATATAAAATAATAATGTTAGTGCCCAGGTGAGGTAGTGTGATTCACATAATTGATGCACAATTTGGAAACCATGCGACCTTCTTAGAAAAACATAAAAAATTCATTTTTAAACCATTTAATTAAACCATCTCACCAATATATGTTTCCCCATAAAACCTCAACATCATTCCCACACATGTCACACCTTTCCAAAATCACATTTGTTTAATTTTTGTTGTGATTTATTTTTTAAAAATAAAAAAATCCTCAATTAAGAGTCCCTTCTTCTCTCATATTTTCTCATCCCTCTCTTTTACATTGATCTTATTCTTCCCTAATTCCTTGGTAACCTAGGTTTTGTGTTAACTACATTCTGTTGTTTCAAATTAAATATTTGGGGGTTCTTATTTTATCTCATGGACCCCATTTAATATTATAAAATAGTTGTCAATTTGAGATATTTGTTTACCTTGGTTAATGATAGGTGGTTTTATATTCAACTATATCTTTATGATAAAATTATTCATGTTATGTTTTATAAATTATTTTTTTATTAAATAAGGTTATGAAATGACAGTTTCAGGGATAATAATATGTATCATTGTTACTTTTAAATGATTTTTTCATATGTTACATGTATTAAAGTGGAATAAAATGAATTGAAAAATTATGTTACTTATAATTTGTTAATAAAAGTCTATTTTTATTTAATTATGAAATATTTGAAAAGGAATGATTGTATGGGATAATAGATATCCAAGGATGTATGACTAGTGTGATGTATATATTGTGAATTATTAAAATTTATGAAATAAACTAAATTTATATGAATGTCTAAGTGTAATGGAGGGCTGGCACCACAACACTATGTGAATCCATGTACTCCATTATTGGTGGATAAAACATGATGTCATTGAATGAGTGACACCATATTTATCTACCAAGTAATTACCACATTATATTTTTGTATGCACCCTTAGATTGAGAATTAGATCAAAACTATTTGGAAATAACAATAATTAAAAAAATTCCATGACACCACTCAAATTACCATATAAATTTCATTATTTGAAATAATGAGAATTCTTTTTTTAATGTGGGAATCAAATGATGTCATTACTATCCAAAATTAATTACGAGTCAGTTATTCTTTATATATCCCATTATATTCCCTATTCCAAACTCAATTAATGGTTAGATAGATGTAAATAATTCTTTTCTATGGTTTTTTTTTCATCATGAAATCCAACATGTAAGAGATACACCTCTCATTATTTGGAGAAAATGCTAAAATTTATAGATACTCTAACATAAATTCATGTGGATCATCTCATATCAAGTAAAAAAACTTCACTATATCAAAATGGATTGGATTTTAATTTTATTTAATAACCCTGATATTATATTTGAAAGTGTATCACTATAAGTAATTGAATTTAAATGAATAAAATTATTTTGTTCTCCAAATAGATTGATCATATATAAGAAATACTTTTTCTTATGTATCACATCAATGGGGTCGATAATTTATTTTCTACATGATTAAATATATTACATATGAACTCAATTTATTTATGAATACTTTAAAATATGTTATAAATAATTATAAAGGTTTAGGTAATTTTCCATTTAATAATGAATAAGATCATACATACTATTTATAACATATTACATATAAAATAAAATATTTTATGTATTCATATATATCCTATTGGGTTTTTCCATTTTCACGTTTTAGAATTCTAGAAGATATTATGTATTATCAAAACATATTATGTATCACTTTCAACATATTACATATCCTCAAAATATATTACAATTCACAACGATACTTCTCTAGTTCTTTTTTAAATATACCACTTCAATATATTTTTTATACATTTTTCATTTTCTCCAAATTTCAATATATTAAATTTAAACTATATCCAACTCAAAAATAATTCACATTTATTCTAGAAAACCCATGACATCAAATTTGTTTATATATTTCATTATGTTATTTAATAATTATTTATCTATTCAGTTCTATAACAATTTCTATACAATTTCAATGTTTTTTAGAGAAATAATAGGTGCTAAATAGATAGCGGATGTCTCAGATTGGGCATGAAAAACCCATATTACACAGTTTGGTGGAATGATAAAAACATTTTTCATATCTATTGTAGAACTGACCAAACTATATAAAATAATAATGTGAGTGCCCAGGTGAGGTAGTGTGATTCACATAATTGATGCACAATTTGGAAACCATGCGACCTTCTTAGAAAAACATTAAAAATTCATTTTTAAACCATTTAATTAAACCATCTCACCAATATATGTTTCCCCATCAAACCTCAACATCATTCCCACACATGTCACACCATTCCAAAATCACACTTGTTTAATTTTTGTTGTGATTTATTTTTTAAAAATAAAAAAATCCTCAATTAAGAGTCCCTTCTTCTCTCATATTTTCTCATCCCTCTCTTTTACATTGATCTTATTCTCCCCTAATTCCTTGTTAACCTAGGGTTTGTGTTAACTACATTCTGTTGTTTCAAAATAAATATTTGGTGGTTCTTATTTTATCTCCTGGACCCCCTTTAATATTATACAATAGTTGTCAATTTGAGATATTGGTTTACCTTGGTTAATGATAGGTGGTTTTATATTCAACTATATCTTTATGATAAAATTATTCATGTTATGTTTTATAAATGATTTTTTGATTAAATAAAGTTATGAAATGACAGTTTGAGGGATAATAATATGTATCATTATTACTTTTAAATGATTTTTTCATATGTTACATGTATTAAAGTAGAATAAAATGAATTTAAAAATTATGTTACTTATAATTTGTTAATAAAAGTCTATTTTTACTTAATTATGAAATATTTGAAAAGGAATGATTGTATGGGATCATAGATATCCAAGGATGTATGACTAGTGTGATGTATATATTGTGAATTATTAAAATTTATGAAATAAACTAAATTTATATGAATGTCTAAGTGTAATGGAGGGCTGGCACCACAACACTATGTGAATCCATGTACTCCATTATTGGTGGATAAAATATGATGTCATTGAATGAGAGACACCATATTTATCTACCAAGGAATTACCACATTAGATTTTTGTATGCACCCTTAGATTGAAAATTTGATCACAAGTCAATACAAGGACATTTGTTTATCAATAATTTTAGTTGAATTAGGTTTCTCCCATTATTCCTCATTAGGGAACATCTAATTTCATAGTATTATTAATAATTTATAAATTATTTAATCACATTAATTTTTTTCTTACACCAAAAAAGTTAAAATCTTATATTCATGTTCCTTATTTGAAACTAAAATTATATTTCATCTATCAAGGGGTACAAATTAAAAAAATTGTGGTATCCCACCAGGATAGTGATTCTCACACCCTACATACACCTAATTACTATATGTGGAACATTTGATAATAGGTAAAGGTAAAGTAAAAGTGTGAAATTGAGATAGTTGGTATTATGGCTGGTACAGTTTGTGTTTATGATGGTGACATGGTTTGTACACGAACCTTATGTCACATAGATACATGTATTATTTTAATTTATTTCGTTAGACTTTGATTTTTGGTGTATATTTTATTCGGAATCTATCCCATTATGGTTTTTTATTGTTGTTATTATTTTTTACCCTCTCTTTGGGATCTTTTATGGAGGATATTTAATTATGTTTTATTTTTAATTTCACTTTTATTATTGAGTTATTATTACGTTATGTGTAGTGTATCATTTTTTATAATCTATGATACTATTGGGGTACAAATTTTTAAAATATGATAATTTTATTATGGGTTTGTGTTTCAGAATCATGTGACATTTTTAATTATAGAATCAATTCATTAGGTATGTTCAATGGTTCATAGGAACTTATTTCCAACCTGCATTTATTATAAAATCCCATAAATACTTTATACAGGGTGGCTCGGCATCCCAGTCTTGGTGTATCATAGGTTGGTTCATGAAAAAATGGGATCAAATACATTAATTTGGAGATCAATTTTATATGGAAGGCTGAGATTTGTTGGATATAGGATTTATGTGGTTCAAGTAAGAGGTGCATAGGATTTTTTTTAAAAAACTCTTTGTAAGCACCATGTTGTTACTGATGGATGTGATAATATTGTTTTATTTTGGATTTTTTATCTCTTTAATATCTAAGATGTACGAGCCACATGAATTGCACACATGACTAATTTCATGGAGGGTTATGGTTTGTGAATTCTAATTATTCTGGATAAATTTTATATTTTATCAATTCTTGTGTAATAATTTTATGATCTATTATTGGTTTTAATGAGTTATTGTAACACTCTAATTTTTAAAATTAAATGAAATGTTCAATAACATACAAGATACACTACACCAAGCTTAAATAAACCACAAAATATTATTATTTAAATATAACTATTATAACTTACAATTGAATTGGAGAGTATGAGTATGACTAAAAAATTAAGAAATATATATATAAATTTCACAATCAATACCAATATAGTTATTAATTCATAGAAACTAAGAACTCCTTTTTAGTATATTCATTTAGTTCTTCATAATAATGTTTTCTACAAAGGTGGGTTTTATTTATTTTTGTAAAAGAATATTATAATAGGGTTCATGAAATTTTAGAAAAAGTATTTCATAAAATTAACTGAATTTTTGAAATTATTATACTAAAATTATCTTATGGTGATTTTTGATATTTTTAAAAACGATTTCTTTTTAATGAATTGAAATAATACTGATTTTTATAAGAATTTATATGATGTTTTCAAGTATCTAAATAAGTAAATTAAATTATAAATTTGTTTGAAAATTTATTTAGGTACATTTTATTAAAATTAAATCAATATTGGTCTTTGTATCAAATTTTAAACTTAAATTTGTTACAAAAACATTTTTATACTAAAAAATATTTTTTTTGAAAAATTATTTTCCTTATATTACATGTTTCAATCGTAACGTTTTTTATTAAACATTTAGAAATTGTGTTTTTAAAAATGTATTTCATATTTGGAATTATGAGGACTAAATTTTTTAAATTGTTCCCTTTTATTTTTGTTTATTATGAATAGTTACAAATAAAAAAGTATCATTATGGTAAGTGTAAATATGGTAAATATGATTAAAAATAATATGACCAAGAAAACGAAGTGAACCTAACACTTGAAAGTATCCTATTTTGTGAGCAGTTCTCATCCATTTCCCTTCATAGTTTCTAAAATATTTCAACTTGGTTCAATATTACTTTTATCTTTATATTTATAGTAAATAAGTAAATGATAATGCCAATAACTTCCCTTTCTTAATTTGAATTTATACAATATTATGTTATTAAGATAATGAAGAAGTATTTTCATTATAAGTAAATATTTAAATATAAATTATTTATTCAATCATTTTAATATATTTTTAATTTTTAGGTATGAAATAATTACATTAAATTCCTATAGAACAATGACACATAATTTATTCAATTTAGAAAACATAAAGGACTTATAAAACATTAAAAGTAATATAATTTAGATGAATTATTGACTACGATGAAATTTTTGTGATAAAAATAAAATACTAGAGGGGTTTTATTGTATTATATTCTAATTCAATTATTCTCATGTTGTTTTCAACATCATAGTCCCAAAATAATAATAATAATATTTTATAAAAAATAATTTCTTATTTAATTAATTAATATTACTAGATATACTATATTATTACAATAGATTGGTATATTTTTATAAATATAAAATATGGTCCATTTGTGGAATATTTTTTGTTTTATAATAATTATATTTACCCCTAAAGAGTAAAAAATATTTTATCATGATATTTTTCAATCCAAAAGAATAATAAACATGAGATTAATTTATTTAGTAATTTAATATAAAATGGTAATAGATAAAACAAAAGAAATAATAAACATGAAATTTTTTATTATGAATTAAAATATTTAACATAATATTACTATTTTAGTAGACAAGTAACACACGTGATGGGTCAAACTCAAGGTTAGGAATCTCTCCGAAAAACCATTTTTCTTTGGGTTATTAACTATCTCTCTCACTAAATAACTTTATCTCTATATTTAATGTTATGAAATGTTTTTAAACTTTTTATATATTTCTCCCACATATATACTAATCTCAATTTACATTGAATTGATGGGGTCATACATGACTTACAATCATTTATGAAATTCCTTCTTTAAGAAGTCTATTTTGATTATGGAGTGATGCAAGATCATGCAACCCATTTCATTAAAAGGTGAATTATTATATGTATTATATATTTAATTTATTGGAACACATAATCATGAACATATTATGATGTATTCTCCCATAATTATCTCCAATGTGTTAGGTATTGTTTTTGACTAATGAGATGTTATGTATGAGATTAGAGATTAAACCTAATCCACTATGGGACATGATAATCTAACAACCATATCACTAATGATAATTTAGAAGGATTAAATCTTATCATAATTTCTAAGTATGGACATGATAATCTTAAATGAAGGAAAATTATTTTTACATTATCAAAATATTACTGAACAACCCCTTATAGAGAATATAATTTATTCTCAGAGAGATGATGAGGAAATCAAGAATAATATAAATTTTTTAAGAAAATGGAAATGAATATAGATAAAAATTGATGAAGGAGATTAAATATTTTGGTCAAAAATATGTATACCATAACATCCCAAGAAAAATAAGGTGCTCTTAAATTATACATGTAGTTGGACCTTCTCCACCCACTAAGAGAGTAAGAAAATTTACTTAGATATCCAAGATAACTTATTGTGGGACAATATAAACAAGGAGATCATCTGATACATAAAAGTGACTAATATAAAATAATGTTAAGGTTTAAAGGAGAAAATATAAGTGGGATGATGAAACCATTACCTTTAACAATATGGAAATGAGAAAACCTAAGAAAAAACTTTACCAATTGACTTATTTAGAAATAAATAGGAAATAATTCTATATAGGTTGGGGTGGATTATATTATAAATAATGATCAAATCATAGAAATTTAAGAAGTATTTTCACTTGATACACTTTATAGGATTTACATTAGAGAAGTGGAGATGCTAGATGTAATACCACAATCAATTGTATATGTTTTAGATTGAAGATTCACATCATGGATCTGCAATAATACCCATCATTCTCTAAATACTAATTTGAAATTTAGTATGTCTTATCACCCAAAAATTGATGGTCAATATGATACGTCAATCCATACACTGTAATACATGTTTTGAGCATGCTTTATTATCTTCAAGTAATGATGCGGTCAATATCATTCTATGGTTTATTTATTATATTATAATTGTTTTACTAAATCATTTAAATGTATCCTTATGAATACATTTATGTGATGAGATGTATATCACCTACATATTTTGATGATGCTGTTGAAAATAATATGTTGGGTCCTAAAATGTTTGAGGAAATGGAAAAAGGCCAAGACTATTAAACAACACATGAGGGATTCTCAGAGTTGATATAAGTGATACACTAAAAATATTCAATGAGACCTAGATTTTTCGTCCATGAGTAAAGATCTTCTCTACATATATCCTTGGAATAGAGTATTGAGAATTATGAAAAAGGGAATTCAAATCCCTAGATACATTTTACCCTTTGTGATTATTGATCACATCATAGACACAACTTATTGACTAATAATACCACCAAACTGTTATCAAATACAAAATGTAATTCACATGTCATTTTTGTGTAAGTACATACCAGATGTCTCACATGTATTGAATATAGTGGTTTTATAGTTTTGAAATGATATATAATATGTGGAGAAACCAGTGAAGAGCATGGAAGATAAATACAATGTATTACACAATGATAAAACTCATCCAGTAAATATATGATGGTATGATCATTAATTAAATTATCCATAATGGGAATTGATGAAATCCATGAAGGAGAAGTCCCCCACATATTTTCACATTAGTATGTAATATGAAATTTTTAGGGATACATTTCTTAAGGGGGAAGAATCTATAATTTCGATATTTTAAATCAAAGACTATGTTTGGTAACATACAATATAATAAACACTAAGACTAAATGAACCATAGAATAAAATTATTTAAATATGACCAATATAATAGAGCTCATAACACCCCTATATTTTAAAATATCATTACAATTGACTAGGTATATGACACACAAACCCAAATATAAATGTACTATTCCATTATAACATAGCTTATAAATTACAAGGTATAATTGTGAATAATTAAATGATGAAAATTATAAG
Source organism: Viscum album (assembly GCA_963277665.1). Lineage (NCBI taxonomy): Eukaryota > Viridiplantae > Streptophyta > Magnoliopsida > Santalales > Viscaceae > Viscum > Viscum album. The sequence goes on from CAUJRU010000186.1 coordinate 27,560, forward strand.
GTTTAATATTTTATAAAATGTATTCAGTTGTATTCAATTCATAAGGAATGAAAACAAAAATCATTTGAATGTAAAAGAAATGTTTTTCTCAAAAATTAATTATCTTAACTCCATGTGTTTTTATCTACTATAATTAATCAATTTAGTCGCTAAATTTTAATGATTTTAATGGAATTTATATATTATATATTAAATAATATCTATTATAATTTATTGAATATTTTTTCTAATCATGAAATAAGAATAAATGCAGTATTAGGTTCTAAAACTATATTTTACTAAAAAGGGATTCTGTTGTGTTTTGTGCAATTATTATATTATTATTTTTTAATTTTTTTTATTTTTCATTGAAAACAAACATAATTTTTCAATCAACATGTCATAATTATCTTAGAGTTATCTTCTAAATATTTTCTAAAAATATAAATTTTTTATGAATAGTGACAATATACTGATTTATTTAGACACTGGATTTTAGTTTAAAGGATTTAAAATTAAAAAATTTCATTAAAATGTTTTTAAAAGTAAAATTAGTTCATTTATTTTATAAATAATTAAATTATGGTTATTTGAAATAGATATATCTTCAATTTTTATATACAATATTTTTTTACTATTGAAAACATTGCCTTTGGGACAATGTTTTTTTATCGCATTGTAGGTTTACACTACTAGAAAATGAGGATATTTCCAGATAACAATAGCCACGGTTCTATGACCTATATCCACGGTTTTAAAACCCTAGATATAGGCTGGTTTTCCATGCCATATTTCCATGGTTTTCAAAACTATGGCTATAGGTTGTGGCTATAGAAATGGCTTTAAAACCGTGGGTATTGGCCAAATTTTTCAATGTCCTATTTCCACAGTTTAGGAAAACCGTGGAAATAGAGTTTCCACCCTCCCACGGGAAAAAATGTTCCCGCAAAAAATTTTGTGGGAAGACCAACTTCCACAATTTTGAGGCTATTCCCATGATTTTTATTAATATATATATCATAATATATATTTGTATACCCAAAGTGTCATGCAGTTCAGTAGTAAGTACACTGTTTTGTTACGGGGAGGCCCAAAGATCGAAACTCCCTGGCTTTATTTTGTATTTAGGCTATTTATATAGTTTTTCGAGGCTATTTCCATGGATAAAACCATGGCTATAGTTCAATTTCCACAGTGGCCATTTTGGAGGCCTAGTGCCAAAATTTTGAAAACTGTGGCAATAGACAGTTATTTCCACAGTCAAAACCGTGGCAGTAGGTTGGGAACTACTACCACGGTGATAGTGGCCACGGTTAGTCAAAACTGTGTCCATAGGCTATAGCCACGTTTTTTAGACCTATTTCCACGGTTTTGAACCGTAGAAATATGATTTTTTATAGTTGCGTTAATTTTAAATTAAAATTAACCACTAATCTGAATTAAATAATTGAAAATGAATTCAATATTTGGATCTAGATTAATTAATATTATATTTTATGGTCAAATTATTATTCTTCATAATAAATAGTAAAATCAAAAAAAATTAATCACCACTGTTAATGTTAAAATTGGTTTATCAGGGGATATATAAAAAGTGAAGTTTTAAAATTACATAAAAATGTGTATAAATCTAATTTTATTTCCATATTTTGACCTTATAAGATCTTTGGTTCCACAATTTGCAATTTTTAATCCTTTTGGTATGTTAAAAACAAGGGTATAATTTATTATTTTAAAAATATCCATGTGCTTCTTGTCTTCCCCTTATAAGAAGGCACCACCTCTCCTCTCCTCTTAACACATACAAACAATTTTTTACCAATAATTTGGAAATACTTTCAGTAAATCCATAAAATCCTATATATAGTCCCATGATTTATCAAACATCCGTTTTAGGAAGGATTTATTTATAAACATAACGAGGTTGTCTGAATAAAAGGTATTGTTTTTAACAACACATTTTCGCTTTTATTTTTTATTAAAACCCTATAAAATATTCATAAAAAATAGTAAAATAAAAACACCAATACATCGCAAAAAATTAAATGTTTTTATGTTAATGTAATAATTTATATTCATCTTATATTCTATAAAATGGGAAACAATACCATCAATTATGTGTATGGAGAACTACCACCTTGTGAATCGATATAATTAGTTTTCTGTCACCAGATATCATGACTATATATAATAATTTATTTATTATTTATATATATATTATATTAATGAAATATTTAATATTTTTTTATTATAATATAACATATAACTTCTTAACTCTAAATTCATCAGAAAACGATGACCTCAGAGATGTATATGTGCATACTACTGCCTCTACAAAGCAATGTGTTTGGTTATTCATTTTATTTTAACTGAGATGGTAATAAGGATTAATTTTATGAATATATATATTAAATATATTATATAATAATTATTCTAGTAACTTAAATGTTATTTTTCTATATTTTTTACATCGATCAAAAAATGTTAACAGTCTTCACATGTACATACAACTTACTATCTTCATAAATGGTGGAAGTAATTTTTCAATATCCAACTTTAATGGAATATTTTAAATACTTATATAATTAATATATATTAAATTTAAATCATGTTAATAATTATTGATATTTTGGAGCCAATATTAATGCATTGGATCAAAACCACCAAATCAAATAATACATGTGGAAAAAATAAGTTCTTACCCAAAGCAACAATATTAAAAAAATAATTGTTAATAAATGGATGGTAAAATATTATACATAGATAATATAAGTTATGATAAATATGAGTATGGATTTATAATATATTTATAATAAATCTATATTTTTTATACATGATGTTGAACATGTTCTAAGGAAATAAGACCTGTGGTATATGGTTTCTCATCCCAGTTTTACTTTTGTTAGTCATATGCCATTTTAACCACATATTTCTTTTATGTGGGATATATATTACATATTTTTTATGTTATATCCTTATAATAACTTTATTAAAAAACATTAATGCATCATTTTTTGTTATTTCATTCCTAGATGATATAATTCAGCAGCTATCAATGTGGTCAGGGTGTATTTTTCAATCTCATAATTTATCGATTTTTTTGTTATTATGTTTTCAATGATAAAATATTTTGATCTATCTTTCAAACACTAATTAATATTATCATACTAAGGTTATTAATGAAGTTCTTATTTAAATTTACCCTTTATATTTTATTTTTACATAAAATAAATGAGATGTTTTTTTAAGAAAATAAAACTTTATCACCTTTTGGTCAAAAATCATTTGTCTACTATATCCCCGATTTATAAAAATATTATGATTTTTTTATATATTGACCATTGATTATAATTTTTTTTCTAAACCACATTAAATTTCATTTTTTTGAAAGGAATCTTCTTTTCATTTTCAAAACATGTCACTCTTTTATTTTTTTCTGAAAATGGGAATCAAATCTTTTTTTAAGCATACTTGACGTGAAAGAAAATTTATTCAGTTTTGAAAACTAATATGTTTGGAGATTAAATTACAATTTATAATGGTTATTTTGAAATGAAATCATTTCTCTGATATTTTAAAATGTTTATTTTAAAAATTCATTTTCATAGTGAAAAAATTACTTAGGTTCGTTTCAATAATATTTTTATGGAATTTCTAGTCACCAATGACAACAAACCTGATTTTAATTATTCTCTACTGAGGTTATGTTGTAGTGATACAATTATTCTGAATTGTATAGATCATTTATGATTATTTTCAAAGTGTATATAATATTTTGAAACTATTCTCCTTGTTACTCTTGATGTATTATAATTATGTTTAATGATTGAGGAAAATATTAACATTTTGTGTGCTAGTTTTCAATAAATTGTTTTACATTAATTATGTTTATTGTTTGAGAGAATTATGGGATTTAATTATTCTAGTTTTCAATATGATTATTTACGTTATAATATTTATTCCATATCATTTTAATAATTCATTGGACATAGTAAGTGATGTGAAGGGCCCACTATAGCCCCTCAATGCATTGGTAGGTCTCATTATTAAAAATAGTTTTTGTATTTGGATAAGGACCTACACATTTATGTGATATGTATTGATATAAGGCCTTGATGATATGTTTATGAAGTCTGTAATTATTCTTTACATTATTATAAGATTAGTTATTAATGTCCTTGTGATTATTCAATAGGTCATGATATCCATGGATAAGTTTCCATCTTATGTCATTATTTATATATAATTATTTGATCCTCATTTATACAAGAAATAGTATTCTTCATTGTCTGTTTTTTGATTAAATGATATGTGTTTTATAATATTTATCGTTCTATATTGATCATTACTCATGTATTGATGATAGCTTCCTCTATATGCATACCCTTATTAATCTACTGAGCTCACCACTTTATTGGGGTTTATTTCCTAATGATGAGAAGAAATATATTATGATTTATATAATGGTATAAGATGAAGGGAAACATTGAGTTATCAAATATAATACTATTCTTTATTTTATTTTCTCAAATAAAATGTTAAACTCAATTAGGTATCTATTTTTCCAATTATACTAAACTATTCAGACCTTTGGGATGAGATATATTATATCTTTTACTATTGTAATATTGTTCTAATGACTCTAGGATACTAATGTTGGAGTATTTATAATTATTATTAAGTATGGTTTAGTATAATTACAAGGAACTACATTTATGGAAACCTTAATTAGGGTGTATAACCCTATGAATGTATGTGATGATAATTCCATGTATAAGATAATATCCGATTGTTTTGATAAGGTTGATATTATGTGGTTTTGGTAAGGCCATATCCTTAAAACTTCACTAAATCTTGATTTAAAAAAATAATTCACATTGAGGATCTTTCCGGGATTAAAGTTTAATTGAATTTTTCCATATCCATTACATTACATCTTAGAAATTACAAAGTAGACACTTCTACTCTAACCAATTTTTTTTCACAATAATAAAACTCATTAAAAAAAACATGAATTATTTTCTTGATATAAATCTTATTTAATACATCCTTTTTCATACCAGTCCTTCAAACCTCTGAAAATTTTTTTAAAAAAATTTAATGAGCATAAACAGCTCAATAAGGGTTCTAAAACAAATAAAGAAAAAATTATTTCTTCAATAAATACAAATCAATGAAATCATTCTTTTCAATCATAAAACATATGTTATTTAACATACCTTAAATAATCATAAGATTTATGAATAACACATAGAAATAAAAAATCATAGAAGTAACTTCTGTCATCTATAACATACTTACATTGTATCTTCCATAGCTACATAGGGTGTTACATTTAGAATACCCATCACAGTATATTCCCTAAATCTCTTTGGAGAAACGTTAACGTATACCTCTGTATCGTTACCCAATGCATTGGAGAGATATCTCCATATCACCCACCCTAGGTTTATCATGGAAACACCCGTATACATAAACAATTCCCATAAACCATAACATAATCATATCACCCAAAACAAGTATAAAATAAAGATAAAATTTCCACATTGCATTCACAATATATCATTTCAATATATTGACATAATCAATTCTTAAAAAAAACCATTTTCAATTCCAAAATACACAAAAAGATTTTATGATATTTATTTTCCATAAAAAAAACCAAGGCTTGTTAAATAATCCAAAATATAAAATAATTTTCACAGAGGAAGAATGTTCTTTTTCACCATCTACATTAAAAAGAAACATTCAATTTTTTCGTTTAGTAGACCGCTTCATAGAAAAAGATTCCTTTTGAATACAATTTAAATTATTTTATAAAGGTATTTCTGAATCAAAGTGTCCCATACCACTTTGAAACTTCTATATGAATTAAAATTTTAAAACAATAATTTCTATATAAACTAATCCACAAAACCATTTTAAAAACATATTAATTAATGATAAATACTTATAAAATTAAATCATTAAAATATTTAAAACAATGTTTTAGTAAAAGTGTCCCATACCACTTGAGAAAATACATGAATAAAAATAGTTAATAAATAACATTAAATAAAACATAATAATATCATGGTAATTTGGATATTCATGATATAATATTTTAAAGGATAGTGTATACACCTTATAGGATAATAAAGTTGTATAATATCAAGATATGCCTCAATGAAAAGAGATTGATATGTAGTCCATTATGAAACTTCGACATCCTAACAGATTCACATTAATATTAAAAAAAATGTGTTGATGGGAGATCAAGGGGTCTATCATCAATTGGACATAAAATTTAAAACAATAAGGATATATAATATCATATCCTAATATAAGAAAATGGAAATTAAAAGACATAACATAAAATAAGTCTTTGACTAAAAGAGGAGGGTGAAATGTTCCCTTACAATGTTCATTTTGTAAATAAAATTGATCTATTATATGTGTTCACTATTATTATACTTAAATTAGGACATGATAAAATAATTTATTTCTCACATAATCATATCACAACATAATCAATAAGTAGATGTTTATCCCAAAGAATGGAAATTGGGTTAAGAAGTTCCCTTACCTTGAATCTGACTCTCACGTATGTTCCTTGTTCTTACTAAATAATAAACTTAGGTTAATTTCTACTTCCTTCAAAACCTTTTTCAAGATTATTATTCATTTTAAATCACTTATTACCACATTATAAACATTACATAATTATTTATGTTAATATAGGTTGTTTTGTCGATATTTGGTACTTGAGTCAAAAATGAACTTATTATAATCACAAATTTTCCATGTGGTCAAAATTCCATTATATCCATAATTATATTCATATATTAAATGTAATTTAAATCTAGTGTATATATGTATGTATAATAGTATATAACATTTAGATATAATAAATGAAATGCACCGTTCGTGGAGACGGTAAGCCATACGTACGCATGAATGCTACATTAATTTTCTTTTAACATTTAATGAAATTAATACTAAATGATACATATGTATATTATAATTTCAGTATAATATCATATATAATTTCATTAACTCCATACTTTATACGTTCCATGTATGTCATGGATGATTCATATCACATTGAGGGGGCGGTAGTCTGCACTTCCTCAAATGGAATTATCGCATTTACCCATTATGGAAACCGTAATGGTATGATATAAATGAAAAATAAATAATAATAGATACAATTGAAATATAATTTAAATCACATATAAATATAGTTCCATCATAATGGGAATCATTAGAGGTTGTAGGAAATAATCAAACAATCGTTGTTTCGTGCAGCAGCAGTTCACCGTACACAGAAATAGTATGTTCATATCTATTAGATGAAGGTGTGTTGAAGTGTTGTTCTAATAATTATAATAAAAAAATCCTAGTATATTTTTTATACTAATTTTGTTATAAAAAATGGAATATAGAGAATTTAGGGGGTTGGATATGGAAAATAAATGGAAGAAGCTTGATAGAAGACATAACCTCAAATCAGGTAACTACTTTTGATTTAAGATAAACTGCCTTCTTGGATTTCCTTTGGCCCAGGGTAAGGCTTCTAGGAGGAATATAATGATTTTTGGAGATTATTTGGGCAGAGGTTCGATGAGAAAAGGGTGATTGAGAGGTGTGAGTAAGGGTTAATGTTAGTTGCCTTTTATAAGAGGGAGGATGGGTATTTTAGTAAAGCCAAAATGATTATTTTATAATAAACTAAATTTTGATTTTTAAAAGGTCCAAAACTCATTTATTTCAAATATAATATGTTTATAGTTTTAAATAAACTCAACCAGTAGGATTTAGACATGTTTTTGTTTCAAATTTAACATTATCATTTATCTTTAACCCTTAGTTCACTAATTTAACTATTACCATGTCTTCTTGTATATTCATTCGGGGTGGTTAATATAGTTTTCCATAAAATTCCTATAGAACCTAAAGTGGTTTACTAATGACATTTAAATCATTACCTAATTCATTTTGGAGAATATTTTGTTTTTTGGAATATTATGTTATTTAATAAAATAGTATTATTTTTATTAACTCATTTTTGTCAATTTTTTACTATTCATATCATGACATATTAAAAATCCATACAAACATTATTCCTTATAAAAAACATTGTAAATTATAATATAAAAAGTCATAAGTATCCATAAAATTCATCTATGGAATAAAATGTTTCAAAATTATTTTTTTTTATATTTATAATCTCATTTATCTAAATCCTTCATTAATAAGATAATCACTACATCATCATTGTGTCATCAATATATTTATTTATTTGATGTCTAAAAATTATAAATAAAATACCATGTTATAAAAAATCTTTTTAAATATATAATTAATATTTATATTTTAGAAGTTAACTTATATAACCCCATATAAAAAGTGTGTTACTAAATGATAAATTTTTAGGTTATATTATCCTTAATTTTAAATTAAATGTCATTAAAAGTCATTTTCACACAAAAGTGGATCCATGGGTCCTAAAATTCCCCCAAGTATTACCATGGTCGGAAATATATCTTAAAATATAGTTAAGATATTGGTTTGGGTAATTTTATATTATTATAATATTAATTTTACCTTTATTTACCAGATTTTCTATTTAACAATGGTAAATAAAATATTTACTGAAGTTACTATTCCTAATCTCGAAGAATAAAAGATACATATTTAAACAATTTGGACCCCCTTATTCCAAAAATGGAATCTATTTTTTCAAATTCAAAACACATAAGTTACAGAAATAAATTTAAAATCAATTCCCGTTGTCAAAACTAAAAAGATTGTTTTTAAAAAGTAAAAACTACAAAAATATTGACACATGTTTACGTCTAATTAAAGAGTGAAATTACTTAAAATGACAAAATATAAATTAAATTTTTAAAAAATAATTTTATTAAACTTTTAATTTAATTAAATCAACAAAATAACCATATAAATAAATCAGATGAAAAGACAGTTTTGACGTAAAATGAAGTATTTTTCACTATTCGTTAAAAATGAACTTTATAAGAGAAATACCAAAAAATTTACCAAAATTAAAATTGATTTCTCACTTCTAAAGAAGAATTTTATTTTTTTCAAATAGAAAATCTAATAATGAAAAAAATTATATTTAAAAAGGGTTCACCATTAAAAGGTGGTAAAACTGCATTTTTAGAAAAATACTTCTTTTTCCCTTGAAAATGAATTTATATCATATTTAAAAAACATATAAGATGAATTTGAAACATTAAATTGAAGACATGTCATATATTTTTCATTAAATAAAAATCCATAAGGAGTGATATAAGAACACAATTATTATATTTAAAAAAGGTTTTCATAAAAACACACCCATTATATTCAATTGGTTTTTATTTTCATTTATAATAAATTTGTTAATAAATGAAAAATTATTTCAACTTGTGTAAAACATATTTAAAAATTCAGTTTATAGTATTAATTCCTTCCATTCCAATAACTAGGCGGTAACTACCATTTAAAATATTAAAAATATTATTGTATAATTTTTCTGTATGACTCAAGGTTGTCTGCAAAGTAATATTTCAGAGAAGCTTGTTGTTGCGTGTCGAGTACGCTATCAGAAAATGATTACCCTTTAAATTAAAATTAATATCTTATTCATAAGTATTAATATAAATAAGAAATTATTATTCAATAAATACCTTGGTCGTTACTTTATTCTCCCCTTTTGGAAATTGCGTCCTCACAGTTTTAAAATTAGGCTCAGAAATTTCATTGAAAGTTACACAATAGAAAAAGAGTCAATAAAAATATCACATTAAAAGAAATAAAGTGAATTTAAAGGTCACCTGATATGAAACATACTACGATATCATAAAAACATGGATATGTAATAGAAAACTAACCACCATGTTTTGATGGAGAGTGATATAAAACATGATTTGGAGAAAGTTAATGACTAAAAAACCACAACCTTGTGATAGGTTAAACAGTATTTGATTCCCATGTAGGAAAAAGTAAATAGGAAATGTTTTTTGTTTTATTTTCTCTTTAATAAAGTTGGGGAATTTATTTATGAGATTTAATAAGAACATAAGTAAATATACTTACTTATCAAGTAAAGTTTCATCCTTTAATAAGTTTCAACCAAAAACTCATCCTTTCTCCAATTGATGAGTATTCATGATGACATGGTCACAGATGATGTTTTGGAATAAACTTCTAGAGAATCACATAATCCACAAAAGATGAACTATATATTTCCCCTGTCTTTAGACATTAAACAATACCAAAATGGTTAGTACAAGATCATATAATCCCAAAAAAGGATAATCCTTTATAAAATGAAATACTACTCTTAATCTCAAAAATTGAGAGAACATCACCCAAAGTTCTACAAAGACCATTCAATATGAAATTGTCTTTGAAATTCTTCAAAATAATCCAACTAAGATAAAAATAGAAAATTTATAAGTATTTGATCCCATAGTCTTCCACAATAAATCCTAATATTTATCTCTAAATAACATCAACTACTCTTAAACTCTCATACTAAAATTTAATTAAACTAATCACATATTCTCTATGAGTTGTTAATCATTTCCATAAATAACACAAATAGCCATATGTCTACAATAAAAAAAATACTTCCAAAATAAAATTCCACTATAACACCTCAAATCAAATCCCACAATATTATATTTTATTTATGAATATAGTGTTTTTAAAAGAGAGAAAATATTTCAAAATAAAATTTATCACTTAATCAATAAATCATTTTCGTATACTAAGGATACCATTTTATAAAACATAAGAACCCAAATCAGTATATTATAGATCAATAAAATCATTAAACTAATAAGTATAAGTCATATTAACTAGGGACTTCACATAGGCTATTGGTAGGAAATGCACTCTTGTCTCCCTTTGGTTATGGGTTCGATTCATGAAGCCTTACTGGACGTGACATGTTTTCAACCATCTTATGGGTTTCTCTTCTTATAAAACTAAAAATAACCCTAACATGCTTTAACCTAAACTGTTGGCTTATACCTAAAATTTTCATCCCAACTCATTAATTCTTGAATAACTTAATGATGTATTATATATATTGTCAATATTTTTATTTTACCTCCAAATGATAAAATAAAACAATTCCCAATAAAAGAACACTATACCTTGATTATGGAGTCCACATGGTTTCATCTTCATCTTGTTCACATAGGTAGATGGTCCATGCATTGTAACAATGATTTAGATATCCTTCAAAATCATTTTCATCCTTCATCCAAATACACATTGCACAACTTTGGTCATATGTGTGTTCGCGGAAAAAGTATTTCAAAAAATAATCATTTATGACATATAATTTCAAAACATATGACAAAACATGATTTTTATAAAACTATCGGACTGAGTTTGAGTTGAATCTTTCCATCAATGGTCCTTTTAAAATACCATAGATATGTGATGAGAGACAATATTTTAAAAGAAAATATAAATAGGTTGTGCGCGGTCCTCCTTCTTGATATCCTTTTTCAAAATCATAATATGCTTCAAAATCATGTGATGAGGTAAAATATTTGAAAAAACATTGACAATAATTACCTTTCAGGAAAATATGAGAATATTGAGATAATATGATTTAATTAAATACAACCCATGAACCATGATGATATAGAGGTATAGTGGAAGAGTTTGATATCTCAAACAACGGATTTCTAGTGAGTTATATACTAGAAAAAGTTCCACAATCATCTAATCATGACTTTGAAATAATTATTTCAATCATGGCATCAGGAAGAGATATAAATTTTTTTGAGATCCACCTCCTTCCATTTGTAACTGAATTTCCTTGATCTAAAAAAGTTATAAAATAATGTTTTAACTAAAATAATAGACATTAGGAATAACCATGTGTTTAAAGAGAACTCATAGTCCCTAAAGTTTCCTAATCCTTTACTCAGATACCAAATGTAAGGACCCAACTATAAAAAATTACATAATCTTGAGATAAAATAATAATTCAAATTAAGGATCTTTTTAGATTTGGTTTTTATAGAATAAGGCCATTACTATTACATTGCATCTCAATAATTACAAAGTAGACACTTTTACTCTAACCAATTTTTCTCAAAACAATAAAACCCATTAAATAAAACAAGATTTATTTTTATTATATAAATCTTCATGAATTATTCCTTTCTATTACCCCTCTTTAAAACATGGGAAAAAAATCAAAAACATGGGATGAGAATAAAAATCTCAGTAGGGGTTATAAAATAAGTAAATAAAACATTAGTATATCAATAAATACAAATCTATGATGTCATATTTTTTAATCATAAAACATAAGGTCTTTTACATAACTTACAAAATAATAAGATTTATGAATAACACTTAGAAATCCTAAATCTAAATGTAACTTGTGTCATCCATGACATACATATAATATAGATTTCACAGCTTAATGGGGAGTTTTTTCAGAATACCCATCATAATATATTCCCTAAATCTCTTAGTATACATGTTAATGTTTACCTCTATTACATTACAAAATTAATTATAGAGCAATCTCAGGCCCACCCACTATAGGTTTATCATGGAACCACCCATATTCATTACAAATTACCATGAACCATAACATAATTATTACACATAAAACAACAAAAAATGAATGATAAAATTTCCATATTTCAATCACAATATATCATTTAAATATATTGACATAATCAATGCTTTCCAAAAAAATCATTTTCAATACCAAATTACATAATATTATTTTATGGTATTTATTTTCTTCAAAAAAACTACGTCTTATTAAGGAATTCAAATATCAAATAATTCTCACAGCGGTGGAAAAGTCATTTTCACCATGTACATTACAAATAAACATTACTTATGGTCATTTAGTAAAATTCTTTTTAGAGAAAGATTCCTTTTGAAAACCCTTTAATAATGATATTTGTGAATTAAATTGTCCCATTCCACTTTGAAACTTTTATATGAATTAAAAATTGAAAACATTAATGTCCATATAAATAAGTCCTAAAAACCATTTCTAAAACAAGGGAATTAATGAGAAGTATTTAGAAAATTAAATCATTACAACTTTTAAAACAATGTTTCAGATAAAGACTCCGTTAACACTTGATAAATTACAAAAATATAAATAGTAAAAGAATAAAACTAAACAAAACTTATAATATCATGATATTATGGAGATTCTTGAAATTATATGTCAAAGAGAAGTATATAAACTTTATAGGAAAATAAATGTTCACTATATCACGATATTCCTCAATGAATGATGATTATGTTATAGTCCCTTACATAAATTTAGTAGCCTAACAGCGTCACATTAAAATTAAAAAAATGAGTTGTTGGGAGATAAAAGGGTCTCTCATCACTTGGACTTAAAATGTACAAAAATAAGGATATATATGAACATATCACAACATAAGAAAATGAAAATGAAAATACATAACATAAAAGTTGTACTTGACTAAAAGATGAGGGTGAAAGGTTCCCATAAAAAGATCAATTTGTATAAAAAGTTCAATTATGTGTATTCAATATAAGTACACATAAACCTTGACTTGATAACAAAATTTATTTCCTATATAATCATAGCACCTCATAATCAAGAATTATAAGTTTAATCCAAATAATAGAAATTTTGTTAAGAAGTTCCCTTACCTTGAATTCGACTTGTCACGTATGTTCGTTGTTTTTACACAATAATAAAATTACGTTAATCTATAATTTATTCAGAACATTTTTCATGTTTTTATTCCTTTTATATCACTTATTAACATGTTATAAACATTACATAATTATTTAAGTCAATATTAGTTGTTTTTTCAATATTTGTTACTTGAGTCAAAAATCAACTTAATATAGTTAAAAATTTTCTACGTGGTAAAAATTAATTTATATTTAGTATTATATTTATGATTTAAATATCATATAAATATAGTATATATATTTATTTATAATAGTACATATGATTTGGAGATAAGAAATGAAAAGAACCGTTCATGGAGTCGGTAAGACGTACGTACACAGGAACGCTACCTTAAATTCATTTTCATGTTTAAAATAATGAAAAATAAATGATTCACAGGTACATTATAATTATATTATAATATAACATATGATATCCTTAACCCTATCCTTTATACATTACATGTATGGCATGAATGAGTCATATCACTTTGAGGGGTCTTTAATATGTAATTCCTAAAATGAAATTATTGCATTTACCCATTATAGAAACAATAAAAGTAGAAAATAAATGAAAAATACATAAGTATATAGACAATATAAATATAATATATATCACATATAAATATTGTTCCATCATAATGGCCAGCATGAGAGGTGGTTGGAAAAAATTTAACAATCATCGTTTTGTGAAGTAGTAGTTCGCCGTACACAGAAACAGTTTGTTAATATCCATTAGATAGAGTTGTGTGGAAGTTTAGATCGATTCATTCTCATGAAAACATAATATTATATTGAATATACTGGATTTTTTATAATATAATTGAATAAAAATATTTTTAGGGTGCTAGAGAAGTAAAATAAATGGAAGATGCTTGAGAGAAGACATTACCTCAAATAGGGTAACTCTTATTGATTTAAGCTAAAAGGCCTTATTGAATTTCCTTATACCCAAGGTAATGAATATAGAAGGAATAGAGGTATATTGATAGATTATTTGGGTGGTTTTTGGATGATCCAATAGGTTGTGAGAGGTGTGAGTAAGGGTGAGATGTGGTTTCCTTTTATAAGAAGGAGGAGGGGTACTTTAGAAATGTTAGAAAGATTATTTTATTCTAAATTGAATTTACATTTTAAAAAGGACCAAAACTCATTTAATTCGAATATAGGATGATAATTGTTCCTATTAATCTCATAAAATAGTGTTTAGACAAGTTTTTGTTTCAAATTTAATTTTATCATTTATCATTAACCCTTAGTTTAATAATTTAACTATTACCATGTCTTCTTGTATATTCATACTATCTGGTTAATTTAGTTGCCATAAAATACCAATATAACTTGAATTGGTTAATTAATTTCATTTAAAACAATATCTAAGTTAGTTTTCCAAATATTATATTTTTAATACTAATTTATCATTTAACAAAATAGAATTTGTTTTAAAAACTAATTGATGTCAATTTTTATACTATTCATATCATGACATTTAAAAAATCCATAAAAAATTTATCCTTTATAAAAAACATTATAAATAAAAATATAAAAAGTGATAATCATCACTAAAATTATTTTATGGCATAAAAATTTTCAAAATAAATTTCTTTTAATATTTAAAATCTCAATTATTTATATATTTCATTAATAAGCTAATCACTACATCATCATTGTGTCATAAATATATATATTTATTTTATTTCTAAAAATTATAAATAAAATTAAACGATGTAAGAAATATTTTTAGATGTATAATTACTACTTATAGTTGAAAAGATAACTTATATAACCCTATATAATTTTTTTTACTCAAAGATATATGTTTTGGTTATATTTTCCATAACTTTAAATTAGATGTTGTTAAATGTAATTTTACAATAAAAGTGGCTCTATGGTGTCCTCAAATCAACACAAGGATTCCTATGGTTATAGATATCTCATAAAATAGGTTTAAGACATGTGTTAGGGTAATTTAATATTATTAAAATTTTGTTTTTACCCTTTTTACTTGATTTACCCTTTAACCACGGTAAATAAAATATTAACTGAAGTTACTATTTATAATTTCTAAAATTAGAAATTATCTATTTACAAAATTTAGAAATCTTGATTTCAAATATATAATCAATTTTTTAAAATTCAAAATGCAGAAGTTTCAGAAATTAATTTAAAATTAATTCCCATTGTCAAAACCAAAAAGTTTGTTTTAAGAAGTGGAAGCTACCAAAAGATTTACACATGTTTATATATAATTAAAAAGTGAAATTTCTTCCAATTTAAAAAGTTGGAATAAATGGAAAAACTATAATCTAATTACACATTAAAACCAATTAAAAATATTATCTAACTGTATAAATAAATCACATTAAAAGACAGTTTTAACATAAAATGCAGTATTTGTCACTATTCATTCATAAATGACCTTTATCAAAAAAATACAAAAAAATTACCCAATTTTTTTTTGATGTCCAGATTTGATAGAAGATGTTTATTTTGTCAAATTTAACATATAAAAGTGACAAAAAATGGGCTTTAAAAAGGTTCACCATCAAAAGGCGGTAAAACTACATTTTAAGAAAAATACTTATTTTTTTCTGAAAAAAATGAATTTTTATCATATCTAGAAAACATATAAGATGAATTTAAAACATTAAATTGAATATATATCATATATTTTTCATTATATACAAATACAGAAATTGTGATATGAAAACAAAATTATTATCGTTTAAATAGGTTTTCATAAAAACACATTTATTATATCCAATTGGTTTTTATTTCCATTTCTAATAAATTTTATAATTGATGAATCTTCATTTAAACATATGTAAGCCATATTTCAAAATTTAGATGATACTATTCATTCCTGCCATTCCAATGGCTAGGCGTTATCTACCATTTAAAATAAAAACACTATTATTGTGTTATTTTCAGAACAACTCAATGTTGTGTGTAAAATAAGATTTTGGAGAAGCTCGTTATTATGTGTCGAGTAAGAAATCAAAAAATAATCCCCTTTACCTTAAAATTAATATATTACACATAAGTATTAATTGAAATAATAAAGTATTATTATATATTTACCCGAGTTATAAATGTTTTCCTATAAAAACATACTTATATGGATACTAAAATTGGATGTGGGTCTAGAATATTTTTACCTTGGGGAAATAACATCAAAAAGGGAAAATTGGGATTTAACTCAATTTTATACTGGTTTACGATAACAAGCCTTTCTGCACACCTAGTTTGGAACTCTCAAGGGATATGCACAGGTTAATTCACATTTTCATTAAGAACTATTATAAAGTATTTGAATCGATTATGAAAATGAATAACTGATGAAAAAACATAGGTGTCTTAGATTGAAAATACTATTTCATGGTTTAGAAATATTATACATGATTATATGGTTCTACACTATGATTATTATTTCTCACAGTAAGCCTCTTGGTTTTAATCAATTGTTTGAACTAGAAATAATCATGTCAACATTGAATATGATAAAAAATGTGGTCATTATGTCGAACCAAATGGGATGATGATTGGAATGAAGGATATCATGACAATGAAAAATCATTTTTATTGATATATATTTAACAATGTACACCTTAACCGACTCTTATAGTGGCCAAAGATAATATGAATGGATTTTATTGAGATCCTGGGTGGTGGAGACTATAGACTAATAAAGGATTAATTTTCATTATATCAAACACTTGGAAAGATATAGTTAAGTGAATGCATCAAATTAAATAGAAAATATTTTATTCATGGAAATGAATAGGCATTATGTAATGAATTGTTGATGGAAAATGAAGAGTATGATGGAAGTAAAAAAAATTCATCATAGAGATCCATTTATAGATTGTTGAATTAAATGTTAGTAAACTATGAATTTTCAATTTCATTGACCATTTTTAAATGTTAACACCTAGAACAGAGAATAACCTATGTTATATCAATATTTTAAGTAATAGTATTGAAGTATTTATGTATCTGTATTGAATAATTATGTTGTTGATGTAATTTTATCAATGGTGTTTTGGATATAAGAATCCTGAAACATATAAGGAATATGTTACTTATTGTCAAAATAAATGTATTCATATAAGGTAAAATTAAGAGTTATGGAAACCATCATGGGTTAACAAGTTTAATGATTATTATTTGATTTAATTCCCAGATACCCCATCCAAGGTTTTATATGATAGAAGTACCTTGGAGACATTTTTTGATTTTTCATAGATTGTTGAGCAATATGTAATCCTTTACCTCAACATAAAATATTATTTGTGAAGAATGGTATTATGAATTTGATTTTGTAAACATAATGGTATGAGACATCCTTTTATTTAAAAATATTCATTAATATATGGGTTATTATGGTCAATTGTGATGTAGGGTTAATTATTTATGGAATTCTCAATGACAAACCATTAGTTTTTATTGAATTTTAGAGATTAATATATTATTTATTAATATATATGTTTTATTATTTTATGGTGTTGTCTTAAATTTTGATAGAAATTTTGGTTTTGGTAAATAATGGAGAAATAAACTATTATTATTTTATGGATTATATGATCCATTAAAATTAACATTAAGTGTTTCAAGCATAAATATATTCATAAAGAATATTAATTCCCTAGAGTAATCAATAAAGTGGAAGTTGATGGAAGAAAAAACAAAGGATGAAATATTTATAATTGAATATAAAGATATAAAATAATTATATTTCCTCTAACATGATATAAAAATAATACCTAAACATTAGTAAAAGCATATTAAAATAATGATTTTTTTTCATTTACCTTCATTTCTGTTGGATAAAATTGTCTTTCACACACATAAAAAGATTATATATTTGTGGGTGTTAAATTTATATTTTTCATTAAATTTCATAGGATATATTATCTCGATCACTATTCAAAATTATTTATCAGTTTCATTCGTTTCCTTTTAATGATTTCCGACAAGTAAACATAGTTTTGCGTTATTATTGATGACATTTATACTCAAATTTCTCCCTTATGAAGAACATGTTTTATTAACACTTTATATGATATAGAATTTCAACAAAGGTATTTTCAATTGTTAAAACTATTATTTTGAAAAAATTTATTCAAATTTCAATGACATAATTTATTGAATTTTTGAATAATGTAAAACCCAATGATTTTAAAAGAGGATTACTCTCTTCTATAACGTAAAAGGTGTTAAACTGCGAGTCTGAAAGAAACATACCATTATAACCTAGTCCTTACATTATTCTTTATGAATAAAAGTAAATAAATTAAGAAAACTATATGATTTATACATTTATAAAATAAATTATTATTTTTATCAAATAGTTATAAATGAAAATAAAAATCCTTTAAATCTTAAACAAAGAGTTTGGATGAAAAACAGTTTGTATGCACATAATGTGTTTTACCATAATAAATTAAATTAAAAAACTCGAGGGAATAGTCTTAATGAATTATATATCATATATATTAACTATAATTTCTTTTAATTAATCAAACATTTTTTTAACATAAGAAAATAATAAATCCCCCTGTTTATTTGAATAATGCATTATACTAAAATTTTGTACCATCATATTTTGAAAATATTATTTTAGAATTTATTTTCACCACTTTTAAAATTTTATTTTGAAAGAAAAAATGAACATAATTTTTTAAAAAATAACTTCCAAATTAAATTAGAGTAAATTAATGATAATTTTCATGAAAAAAATAATTTCTCTGATTATTAGTGAAAGAATAATTATTTTCATAGAATGTAGAAATTGCAATAAAATAATTTTCAATTACCATTTTGTTTTAACTTTTTCTTATGTAAAATTAGTTAAATTATATTTTAATTAGCCTAGTTATTGTTATTAGAACCAATTATATGTTCGATTTATTTATAAAAACATTTTATAATTTTGGAAACTTTACCTTTGGAAGGTTGTTATTTTATCACATCTCCAGGTTTAATTTTAAATAAAATTATTTTAATTATATGAATATAATTTATTAAAATTTGTTCTATATTTGGAATCAGAATAAATTATATTATACATTCAAGTAAAATTTATTATTGTTTATAATTAATAGTAAATACTGTAAAAAATAATTAGCATAATTACTTTTAAAATATCTTTATTGGGGGTTAAACTAAAAAGATAATGTTCTATATTTTATAAAAAATATATTATTCCAATTTTATTAGAATATAAATATTCTATATGACATAATTATCTATAAATATCGTTTTTATCATTTTTATTGTGAATAAAATGTTGGTATTATTTATTCTTTTCAAAAATTCTATGTGTGTCCTCTCCCTCATTTATAAAAGGGCACCCCTATCCTCTTCATATAACAAATAAAAAAGAAATTTGGTTTAAACAAGTCCTAACCAAATACCTTCAGTAAAATTCTCCAAATTACATAGATTCCCTTATTTTATCATAAACCCAATTTTGGAAGGATTTCGGTATAAACATAAAGAGGTTGTCTAAATAAGATGTATGATTATTAACTATGTGTTTTCATTTTATTTATTTTTCTAACTCATTAAAATATACATATAATATTCTAAAATTATAATAATATTTTATTATATAAAAAATATATTGTTTTTTAAATTTAATAAACTATATCCATTTCCCCTTCCATTTAATAGAAAACAAGATAATTGATTGTACGTATGATGAACTACTGCCTCGTGAACTATAGTAATTCTTTTTCCAAAAAAACCTTTCACTGATAGATATAATGATGTATTTAATTAATATATTCTATATTAATGATACAATAATACTAATTTAATTATAATAACATGTATATCTTATTACCTTCCAATATTTTTCAAAAACAATACGTCACTCGTGTATACATGGGGACTACCAATCCATGAATTGTTGTGATTAATTTTTCATTTTATTTTGGCATTGATGGTAATATGTATATATTTAATGAATATATCTAATATATATTATATAATTACGATTCTATATCCATGAAATATTTTTTTCATTTCTTTTATTCTATCCATATAAAAATGATAACAACATTCATGCGTATGTACGACCTACCATCTCAATGAACAATGTAACTCTTTTTTATCTCTATCTTTTACTGACTATTATAAGTTGTTATATAAGTAATATATATGATAATTATATCCTGGAAATAATATTATATATAACATAACTATGATCAATTTAGAATTACCATAACCACCAAACAAAACTATACATCATAAATGAAGTATTTATTACCTGAAATAGTGATTTCAATGAAAAATTTATTATAATCGGGTAATAAAAGATTATATGTAAATCACATATGGTTCGGTATATATGATCATGTTTATATAATAGATTTATAGTAAATATATATTTATTACCAAAAAATTAAAATACTTAAAAAGGAAATCGGGCATGGGGTACAGGTTTCTCATCTCACTTTTACTTCCATGAGACATATGAAATATTCACAAATTGGGGGGGGGGGGGTATATACTACCCTTTTGATATGTATTTTCCTGAAAATATTAATATTAATGTCACTTAATGTTTAATTTGATGTTATTTATTTCACAAGGGTTATTGTTCAAATATTAACAAAGTGGTAATAATTTAGTTTACAATAGAATTATTTATCATGATTTTTTATGTTTAAGTTTTCTACGTAGAATATTATAATCTATTTGTAAAGAGACACATGATTTTTTATTCTTTTTTTATTCTTTATATTTTCAATAAATAGTACCATTTTCATCTCTTTGATACTTAAATTGATAGAGAAAATCGTTTTATGAAATGATGACATAATTTCTCTCTTCACTAGAAAACCCTTTCTCATCCGTGTCCATGTTTTCTAAAAATGATATGTATTTTTTTTAATATTCTATTATTTTCTAAAAATTAACTATTACCCATGTTTGAATTTGAAAAAAAATATTTTTAGAGGAATCAATTTTTTTAAAAAATTTCTTTCTAAATTTTAACAAAAAATATGACGAGAATCTTGTTTTTAACATATTAAGCATTAATTTCATTTTCCACTATCATGATTATTAATTTATTTTAATATTACATTAAATGTTTACATTATTTTTTATCTGAATTTTTTATCCTATTATTATAGACATTTTTAGTTTTCAAAATTGATTTTCTAAGTGAAAACTGTATGTTCCCTATGAATTTTTTTAATGATATTTATTTATTTCTATTCATCGATGAAAAAGAAGCTTATTTTAATTATGTTATTCTTGGGATATGACGCAATAATAATATCCTTATTATTTATAGATATGGTTAGTTATTTATTTCCTTATGATTAATTTATTAGTTATGATATCCATTGATTAGTATCATGTTTGTGTCACATTATTGAAAAAATTTAACATTATATATTTATTATTTTTTATGTATTCATTATATATTACACTGTATTCATATCCTTGATGTGCAATTTAGCTCATCCCTTTCTTATGTTTCCTTTCCCATGAATTCCATGAAGTGTTTTACGATTGATGTGTATTGATATACTTAAAGTAATAATGTTTTTATTAATGAAAAAATATGATTTATTTTTATTTTATAATTGAAATTATAAATTAAATTATGTATATATTTTTCCAATAATAGTAAACTATTTGTTCAATTAGGATGTGATCACTTGTATATAGCACCAATGTAATATAGTATCCACCGACTCTAGGATTCAAGGGATGGAGTCTTTATGTAAATATTGATTTATTGGGTACAATAAGATTAAATTCAAAATGATATATATATATATATATTCTAATCAAACAATTTTAATTGATTAATTCATATTAAATGGGTACACGATTTTTAGTAGTAATTTTATTATTCAAAATAACTTTTTTCTTCCAAAAATGGTCATACTTTTTTTAATAATACGTTTCAATTAATTTATGAATACTTTCAAAAATTTATTAGATAAAATTAATTATATTTTTTAAATCAGCATATTAAAATTCTCTTTAGGTGAATCTTGGGGATGTTTTTTTTAATTTTTTTTCAATGAATAGTTATGAATATTAATTTTTATTAGGAATTGTATTTTATTTTAATGTATTTAAAAGTTAATATTTTATTAATTTTTTTTAAAATATTAATTCTCTTATTTTGATTAATAATATTCTAAATATGGTACCTAGAGTGAACCTTATACTTGAATTTGGTATAAAACATTTTTTAATAATAAAATGCATTTTTCAAAAAACCAGTTTTTCGATATGTTTTGTTCCATAATAATAAAATAATTTTTACCACTTATATAAATTGAATATTAAAAATGGATTTAATATTTTTAAATAGTATTTATATATTTAGAACATGAGTCTCCATAATTTTCAGTAATTATGAATAGTAAACAAAGTAAATAATTATCACTAAAGTAAGGGTAAATGAGGAAATTATGTTTAAAAATAATATGATATCAAATAAAAAATAACCCTATAATTGAATTTAACATAATGGAAGATTTTTTAGTGGTTATTTCCATCCTTTTTTAGGAAATAAAAAAATTGGGTTCCGTAATTCCTTAATTTTGACATTTATAATAATTATGTAAATGATAAAGTAAAAAATTTCACTTTGTCAATTATAATTCATATAATATTATTTTTTAAGAATCGAGAAAACATATATTTTGTTATAAATAGTTATTATAAATACAATTTTTTATCATGGTAATTTATTTTTAAATCTTGGGAATTAAATAATTAACTTAAATTCTTACGCAACACTAACACAACATTTATTTAATTAATAGAAATAAAATAATTATTCACAAAAATTTAAATTAATATACTTTGAATAAATTATCGTGTTTTACAAATTATTATATATATAAAACATATTATATACGTATTAATTTATTTTATTATAATTCAATTATTTTCTTGTGGTTTTCAATCCCAAATGAAATGAATTGTTCAAAAAATAACATTAGTATAATTTTATAATAAATAATATTTTATTAAATGATTTAAAATTAAGAAAATCGTATTTTTTGGTAAAGTGGTTGGAATAAGTTTATTAATATAAAATATCCTCCATTTTTGGGCCAATTTTATTTTTATAGTAAATATATTGACCCCTAACGAGTAAACACATTATTATTGTAGTAATGGTCAAAAAGGGAAAACATAGGTTAAAACAAAAAGTTAAGGTAAAAAAACTAATCTAATGTGGTAAATTATTTTTAATGGTATTATTTTGGACCTTACTCATCTTATATTATAATTATTTCAGTTTGGAGAAAATTTCCATTAAAATTAATTTATATTAAATTAATATTTCAAGTAATTCTATGAGTGACCTTCCCTTTCCTTATAAAATAAAACCTCGTCTCCTCTTTTCACCACACTTCAAAAATAGTTTAATTTATAAAATACCTAACCTAATACCTTCCTAACACCATTCCACGTGTTATATAGGAATTTTATTGGAATAATAGGATCTTTAGAGGGTTGAAGTTATAAAGCAAAGGTAGTTGTCTGAAGAACAAGTATAGTCTTCAGCCTAATGTTTTAGTGTCATTTCCTCATACAAACCCTTAAAATATTCTTGAATGAAGTTTATATAATAACATAATTGTAAAAAACAATCATATATTTTATTATGTTAATTTCATAACCTATATACACTCCTTTCGCCCTTCAAATGGGAAATGAAATCATTGCCCGTGGGTATGGAAGACTACTGGCTCAGGAACCGATATAATTCATTTTCCATCACCACCTTTCACAATTATATAAAATGATGGTTTTAATTTATATTTCCTATATCAATGAAATATTTATCAGTATAGAAAATTAATTTATAATATATTTGTCTTAAATTTTCATTAGTTGAAAAATTATAACGTTGTTCGTGTGTATGTATTGATTACCACCAACATAAAGTAATGTGATTTTATTTTCATTACCAAATAATATGGATGATATATATAAGTGTATTTAAGGATATAATATTCAAATTATTATATAATTATAATTAAAAATGATAAAATAATACACACAATAATTCTATAATTTTCATTGAAAAATGGATATGTCACTGAAGCATATGTGTGGAAAACAGTCTCCATGATTTTGAAATTATTGAATTTTCATAACCATATTTCATTGTTGAATTTAAAATTATATTTTATGAATAAAAATTATAGTTATATCATTATTTTTATTTTTAATATGATTTAATATTGATATCTTTAACCTTTATCCACTAACTGAAATCAATTTTGACTTGTGGGATGGATAACGTCAAATGTCCCACATGAAATTAATTTATTATGTAATTGAGTATAACATGATAATAAATAAATAAAATGAATAATAAAAATAAAAAGGTTATTATTCTAGTAAATAATTAATATATTTTTATTGTTTAGGATGATAATGAATGTACATGATAAGTCGGACTTGAGGTAAGGGATCTCTTTGAACCACCCTTTTTCTTTGGGTTATAACCTCTCACTCTCTAATTAACATTCTCTATATCATTAATATTGTGTAATTTATTATAAATTTTATGTATTTTTCAATAATATATATACCAATATTATTATCTCATCTGTTAATGGGGAAATACATGCCTAATGTTCATTTCTCAAATGTCATCTTTAAGAAATCTATTTTTATTATTATATGATAAAGGATTATTAAACTGAGTTCCTTCTAGGAACAACTCTTTTATTTATTCCATATTATTTATTTCCATTTGATGAAAATATAATCATGAACATTTCATGAGAGGTTCTCCCAGATATGTCTACAATACATTGGGTAATGTTTCTGTCTCAAGAGACGCTATGTATGGGATTAGGGAGTAAACCAAATCGGTTATGAGACTCTATCGATCATGTGAGGTTGTATTAGAAGTTATAAATGACTTACTATCATGTCATTTTCTATGTCTATACCACATTTAATTTATTTCTAGGATTTTATGATAAAATTTTATTTATTTTAATCTCACATGTGATTACTCGTGGTCCTTCTTCATTATGATATCATGGTATACATTTGACTCATACATAATTATTACTTATCATTTTTATTCTTCTACTATAATTTTTATACCACCACTTTCTGTTAGTAAACTCACATTGTTATCCTATTCAGTTTTAGGTGCACAAACAGATTTATGATCTCAGTTATTAGATTAAGATATTGATGTATTTTGTTAATATTTAATAGACCATGTATTCCAAATACAATAGTCATTTGAATGCATGTTTTTCATTTAGTAGACATTTCTGTTAAAAATTATGTAATAATATGTTATAAAGGATTTGATAACTATATTTATTCTCTTATGTTGGTTTAATGTTTTATTATTTCCCCTTAGAAGTGGATTATACGTCCTCCAGAGGATGATGCATAATTTTTTTTAGAAAACACATCATTGAATAAAAATATTATTGTGGAAGTTGTATAAGATGTTTGGGATATAGGATATGGTATGTGTTATATTCCTATCACAATTAAATATTCTGGACTAGATCTTAAAACAAATTTAAATTAGGACTTTCTAGTTATTAATACATACTTATTTCAGGGAATTAATGATCCCCATGAATTTGATATCTCTATTAAAATTATTGAGTAGATATTTGAAATCATTTGAACTAAATACTCTATTAATGTAGTGTATTCTTATTTATAGAGTAATGGAAATGAAAATAAGTGACAGGACTCAAAAATTCAATCAATAGAACATGAAATCCTTGTGTGAATATACTTCACATAGATATTCACCAATTAGTTTTTTTCATAATGCCTTGTCCCTATTAAAGTATAGAGAATTTGTTACCATTAATTATTGTGATTATTTATTTTAATATAATGTTAATATTTTGTTAGTCTTGTTAACAACACACTAAATCTGGAATCCAATGATAAATTGAAGGCTAAATTTTTTGAAATGGTTCTCTAGTTAGAACATCCACCATAGGTTTTTATCTTTATTCTTTGAAAAAATTTAAAGCATATGGATTAGAAAAATAATTTTTAGATTGAAAATGATGGGGTATTAGGGAAGATTTATTTACCTCCTCTATCAAGTGGAATATATAGAAATTATTCAAGTATGAATCATAATCATGATGTGAAGATATGGGTCTGATGTAATGTATATATGTACCCATATGTGGTTTTATCATAAACATCATCACTTAGGGGATATTATATCTATTATAAGTTTGGTAGGAATAGAAAAATGAGTACATTATTGGAATATATTCCTAATAATTGATTTTTATTAAGGAATTATGGTTATTTCCAAAGGTTCCATACAGAGGGTTTATCTCATAGTTGTGATTCACACTCCTCATTACCCATGGGGTGAATTTTCCTGTATGATTCCTCAAAGGTAGTAGCACCCCTAGATCAAGGTTATAGAGGTTATAATCGGTCATAACATGTTTAGTGTTATCATATATTTGAAACTAATACTATAAATTGGAATCCTAAAATGAATAAGAATTTGTAGTTGAATGTATTGGAGTCTGGACCTATGGAATATGAGTCAAGAATGATAAGAATGGAAATTATTATTATTAATGTATCATATAAGGCAATTAATTTACTTGTTAATTATTATTTAACTAATTTATATTTTCATGTTTTTTTGTATTCTGGAAACCCTCATATGATCTTATTCCATCTATTATGTAAATCTCAACACCCATTTGGAAGAAGGGGAAATCCTTCTAATTTCATTCACATATTTTCTTCATATAATAAGTGGAACTATCATGGGACATCAACATCATTGGGATAGATTCTTTGAATATCAATATCAGAATATAATATAGGGTAAATTTCAAGACCCATGTTGATTATTACCATTAAGGGGTTACCTTCACTAATCAAGATGGTAATACTAATTTGTCTCATGGGAATTAGGATCCTCAAACAAGCCAGATAAGACCACCCTTCATGATGTGGGAAAATAAAATGTCAAATATAGTCACTTTTAGATGAGGTTAATGTTGGGATCATATATCCCCGATTCTTTCTTTTGTAAAGGAAATTCTAGCGGTGTTCCTTGAGGAATTCTTAGCTTTTCATCAAGAATGATAAGTTATGTTTTCTTTTGACTTTGTGCTAGATATGTAACCAATATCATTACCCTCTTGTCACATGGAACCTATAGAGTGGAAATTGTTTATTATTTATCTTTCTGATTTAGAACATAAATTATTTATCCTCTAATGAATTTCCCCTTGGACCTCATAGGTTATCTTTCCCAAGATTGTGGATGGGTCACCCCTCGTATGAATTAACTATAGAAAGTTATATAGGGAAAATTTGATGAATAAGTATACATTTATACATAAATATGAATTATTTCCTTAGTAATATGGGGAATAATGGTTCTATGAAATTGATATTTTTTAGAGTTTCTCTATGTTAGGGTAATGGAATCTGATGATTCGAAGATGTCATTTATAAACTGGTATATTCATTTCGAGTACCAAATAATTGTATTTATGTTGACTAATACACCAATATTATTTGTGGAATTTCTGAACCAAATTTATCTTAGATACAAATACTTATTTATTATGGTTATTATGGATGATATCCTAGTTCATTTTAAGAAAGATGAAGACCATGACCATCATCTAAGTATTTCATTTGGAACCTTGTATAATCACCATAAGAGTATTAAACATTTTAAATAATTATTAAACATTTTGAATGTATTTTTTGGGGTGGGAATGTGGTGCTCAAAAAGAAAATATAACTGTATCCTAACAATGAAATGTCTATTATTTTTAAGAATTAGTTGATAAATATGTTTGAAATTCAATATTTTTTTTTCTGAATATGACTACTGGTTTATAAAAGTTTTATACAAGTTAACATCATTATTGAATACACTCACTTGTATATGAGTAAAATTATTGGGAATATAAAATCCCAAGACCATTTTTAGGAGTTTAATATGTTTCTTAATTCATCCCCTACCTTGATTCTTGTGAAGTGGGTCTTGGAGATGTAGTTTATTTCTAGGCCTCTTGTGTTTTTTAAGGATTTTATATGATTCAACTTAAATACATTGTAGCTTATGAATATTAGAATATTTGATTATGTGATATATAATATCATACGCTTGATTTAGATATATCCATGGTTATGTAAAAACTAATATTTTGATGATGCTAACAATTTGGTGAGAAATTAGTTGTGTTATCTGATCACAAACTCATTGGTTATATTGTACATATATACTTTCTGAACCTAAGATAAAGGAATTGAATTTAATATAACCTAATGTTTTATTTAATTATTGTATACAATACTGGGAAAAAGAAATTCTATTATAGATTCTCTGAGTTTTATTTTTCAATCTCATGATCTAAAAGTCCATTGAGGAGTTTAAGCTTATGAATGTTCTAGTTTTGTCGCACCAAGATGAAAAAAATGTGGAAATGAGTTTTTATTAATACAAGTAATTAGTTGAATCCTCTCCTAATTTATGAAAATTTCAATAGAACTATATAAATATGGAGAGTCAAAATGTCTTATATTTTCTTTATATAGTTTGGAGATTACCTTTTATTTGTATCTATATTTTTGAGGCCCCATTTGTTTTAGTAATAAGATTATGGTTCCTTATTATTTAATAGAGGATGTTAAGGTGTAATTCACTTGGTCTTAGTGGGATATCCACTTTAGTACCATAAAGATGTATTACACTATAGATAGGTGACACTGGTATCCTAAAATGCATATATACAAATTATATTTTTGGTATCAATGATATACCTATTAACAGGTAATGACTGATAAGAAAAAATAGTCTAGAATTCATAAAACTATTCCTATACCAAACTAAAAATTCTACGAGGAGCATATGGGATTCATTATTAGGATACTACATAAATCATGATAATGGAACACTATTTTATTCATGATTTATAGGTTTAATAAGTTTCCTCACTTAATTATGATCAAGACGATGACCAATGTAGAAGATCATGGCAGTTTATACATGTATTAAATTATAAGGCAGTATGGTGTTCCCTCTACAAGCATATATAAAAAGGACCAATGTTTTTTGTATCAATCCTAGAAAAGAATACAATAGGTAATCGGATGTCTTAGGAAGATATGTATGGTTCACCATCTCTTTATTGATCATTGGACTAAACTGGATAATTAGATTATAGAAGATAAACTTCTAGTGTGCATCTTCAATGATAGATATTTATTGGAAAACTATCTATGGATGGTGAATATTTACAATAAAAATAGTTACAAGTTATTTTTTTATTTGGTTTCATTCAATGTAGTACATGTTTGATCATACTATTCTCCTTTTTTGTTGGGAAGAAGAAGGAAAGACCTCTTTGGTAGGACTTATTCTCATCAAATAGCCTATAGTGATTATTCTGATTATTTGGAAGTGATTGGTGATGGATCATTATTTTAAAATGTCCTATAATGAACATAGTAGTCCAACCATAATTTTTTTAGCTGGTGATCATATTTTCCCAATGTGTTCCTTTGGTTGTGTCATCGATGGTTTATAAAATGTGGAATTCTCTCTCCATGGTATGTAGACCAATTTCATGCCTTCGATATAATAGGAAAAGTGGAATATTCATTGGTGATTCATTCAAAGTTGACTTAAATTCATAATTTTTTCCACATCTAATAACTAAATATATATAACTCAGATCTTTCTCATGTGTTATGTTGGGAAGAAATTTGATTGGAACCCAATTCACCATGACTGATAAGCTATTTTGAATTATTACTTCACAGGAGACGAGGTTTCATGATAAATATGTTTTTGGTCATTATTTATTTGGAACGATGAATTTAATTCACATGAGAAATGGGAGGGGG
The DNA here is from genome assembly GCA_963277665.1 of Viscum album. Classification (NCBI taxonomy): domain Eukaryota; kingdom Viridiplantae; phylum Streptophyta; class Magnoliopsida; order Santalales; family Viscaceae; genus Viscum; species Viscum album. The sequence goes on from CAUJRU010000186.1 coordinate 58,136, forward strand.
AAGATCATTTGAAAGAAAAACAACCTTATCTTTTCCTTGAGTAGGCCAGACATTCAGTTTCGTGGGGCATAAATTTGTATGGTCAATAATTTTATCATCCAATTATGTAATGTTAAATCATGTTTTCAATTAATTTATTTAATAATTATTTTTCCAATTGTTTTTGGTTCATTCAATTGAAATATTAATGTTTTTGAGAAAAATTGGGTGTCAAATTATTACCATAAGGTTGGGATTAACCATGTGAGAACCATGTGAAACAGGTTTGCAACATGATAATTATATTTTTCATTTTCGGATTATGATTTTTCAAACCATAGTGAGCTACCACGTGAGTTATTAGGTGGGGAAGTTTGAAATACTAGTCTAGAACATGTTTGGTAATGTAGTGAATCCAAACAATTCTATTGACATAGAAACATGAAAAATAAAAATTACTTTTGTTCCCACTGTCGAAGGATATCCTCTCACCCTAATAACTATATACACTTAACTTCCCTCCACATACTACATATAACACACCAATTTCTCTTCACCATGGTGTAATTTCAATGGGATTTATCTATATAAATTTTTATAAAACAAAATGATGTTTCCCCACTCTCTTTATCTTTTTTCCCTCCCCTCTTTTGTGTGGACCTCCTTCACCCAAAGCTTTATTGACCCGAGGTTTGGGTTGCTTGAGTTTTATACCATGGGTTATAATACTTTATGTTTTTTATTATCTCTATAGTTTCCCATTTGAAATTATATATTATTTTTTATCAGGGAAAAATGTTTTACCTTGGTAAAAGGTAGTTGGTTTCATTTTGAACTCTTTCTATATGATAGAACCCCAATTATTGTGTTATATTAATAATGTTTTGATTAATTAATGTTATCATATGATAGGTTTCATGGATAAAAATATGGATCATGGATATTTTTAAATGATTCAATTTGTCCTTATATGTTATATTCTTTAAATGGTCATGTAATTTATTTTTAAATTAATTTTCTTATTATTATTTTAGGAATTTTAATTTTGAATGATGTGAAATGTTTAGAATGAAAAGAGAAAATAAGAACCTCGATAAATAATGGAAAAAACTAGTCTCAGTTATCAATTTTGATTTAAAGTACTTACAAAAACAATATAAATATAGACAATGGTTGTGTGGTCATGGAGGGGAGAGACCACACAACAAGGTCCATTGATCAAATCATTGTGAGTGGATTGGACATGATTTTTTGGGTATGAAAAAAACTATATCGGTTGTTCATTGAAAGATCTCCTTACTGGTTTGGGTTCACACTTAGATAGGTCATTGGTGCACAATTTAACATGAGGAACAATGGTTCTAAATAAATTTATATATCATAGGATTCTCCCATTGTACATTATCAGTGAAAGATTACTTTTTTAGTATTTTTAATAATTTATAACTTATTTAATAATGTAACTTTTTTCATAAATCTGAAAGTTAAAAGCTTGAATTATTATTCCTTATATCAAATGAACATGTTATTTAATATGTAACTGATTATATATGGAAAAAATGGTGGGGGTACTATTGAGATAGTATTTCTCACACCGAAATTACACCCAATGGGTGTATGTAGACCATTTTTTATAGGACCAAGTAAAGGAAAAGTAATATATAATGATATTCGGTATTTTAGAGAGTAGATCTTGGGATAATGATGGTGTGGTGGTGGCTTAAACCTCAGGTAACATAGATATGGGTAACCATTTTTTCATTTTTGTTGGGATTTGATATATTTTGTATCCCCTATTTTTCATCCATCATATCGCCTTTTTATTATTATTATATATGCATGAATGAACTATTTGGATCTTTTATGGATTATCATTAATTATGATATGTTTTATTTTTCCTTCTATATTCATTATTTATTACTAAATTATGGGGATTTTATAATTTTTTTATCTATGTTTCTCATGGAGAATAACATTCAAAATTATGGATAGTACATGTTGGGTTCATGGTACAAACATTCATTATATTTTTAGTGGGATAAACTATTCACAAGGTATATTATGTGAGCTCTAAGATCTTGCTTCATTACCATAGTGACAAAGATTTTCATTTGGTCCTTCCATATACCTTCTTTGGTAGGCATCTCAATAAACAAAAACAATGAATATTTGAATAATTTATTAAAATTAAATTCTTATTGGTTTTTTATAACACATTAATTACATTTCAATTGCAAATTAATTCCCTTACACACCAACTATAAAACCCCACATAATTAAAACGATTGTATAATATGTGATCACTATAGGTCCACCTCTATGATCATGTGATTAATTATTATTATGAGGACTTTGATTTAAATTAAAATTTAATACATAAGTAGCTCATTAAACATTATTACATACTTAGTACATTATTATTACTTAAAATAATATACAATCTAAATACTCTTAGTGGCACCCCTTTTTGGGTATGAGTGGTAATTTTTCTTTCTCAATCTGATCCCGTAAATAAACATTCGCATGTTGTCCCAAAAAAAATTTCTCTTCCTCAGTCTATATGGGAAGAAGAAATGATATAACATTCCTATTCATTGAATAATAAAAATTCACATCTCCCCAATCTTTAGTAATCCCATTGAACAATTCTCTAAAAGATAATAAAACCAAAATATTACCCTAAGTAGTTAAATCATATAGAAAAACATATCAGGGGGATTATTTTCCCATTTTATAAAAAAATATCAATAGATGTAAAGTATTAGACTCTAAGATAAAACTAATCACTTTCATATAATTCTTTGGGAAATTATTTTGTTATGATATCTCCAACATTATGTTGTCCCGACACATGGTAAAAGTTCAAAAAACCATGTTCAAAATTCTCTTTAAAAAGTAAAATTTTAACTTAATTTTTTTTCATCGAATAGTCATTAGGTTTTATGAATTGATTAAAAACCCTCAAGTTATCAAAGAAGATAATAATAGAATATTGTTCATCAACTATAATATCCTAAAATTGTTCTATCATCCATAAATTGTGTACACATGATTATGAGGTGTCAATATATTATTCTTCAGTAGTGATTAATGAAATGTAGTGTATCTTCTTATTCAACGAAATTATAAAATGTGTCTAAGGAGAAACACAAATTTTTTTTCGTATAATTTCTTTCATCCACTGAACCCACCCGATTTTCATCAATGTATCCCAAAAATTATATCCATGATAAATCGTGATAAAACTCATGAAATATTCCTTGTTTTTAAAGTACCTAAGAATTATTTTCACTAATAGATATTTGATTTTTTGGAGATAACTTTAGTACCTTGGAGATTAGAAATTGGAAAACACAAAGTCTGATATTGTTGCCGTTATGTAAAATAGGCTTTAATTGACTTTTCTATAAAAATTAATGTTGACTTTTTTGCAAACATCAAATGTTTAGAATGTCAAATGGGAAATATCTAGAGTCTTCCCAACTATGATATTATCTATTTAAGATTATTTAAGAACTTATTAGGAATATTTAGAACAAAAACTGAAATGTGGAATCCCTCATTTGTTACACCTACAAACCATATAAAATTTTCAATTAAAAAATCATTAGAATTTTAAAATCACATCATAAATTCCATAAAATGATTTAAATGATCATTAATTTTTTATCAAAATGTTATGTCAACAACATAAATAAGATACATTTTAAATTTACAATTATACTATTTGATATAGATATTATTATCAACTCCACCATTATGAAAATTAATCTTTTTCAAATAATAGTCAAGTCATGAATACCTTTATAATTATGCCTCATCCAACCCAAAGAATTATTTATTCAACTAGGATTCTTTGGTATCATATTATTGAATAATAAAAACATTTTTATTCTTAATATACATCTATTATTATATTAATATATTCAAGAATATTGATTTAACATCCATTTGAAAAACCAATAATTTTTTTTCACTAATATGGTGAAATGTATCCAAAATTTTCCCATATTTAAAGTGGGTAAAAATATCACATCCACATATATTTCATAATTTTTGAAATATAAATTTATCATAATAATGTGTTTTTTCATGAAATTTATGTTTCTTCATTGAGTCTTTTATAAAAGATATATTTGGCTATGATCACATTACTATTTTCTAGCCTTAATACATTTTTAAGTATTATTTTTCTCTATTAAGAAAAGAAATAGCTTCATATTTCTGATCTAATTCCCATTCTATGAAACCGCTTCTATAAAAATAACATATACCAAAGATAATTGTTTCTTTTAGTATAGATATATCATTATTTGAGTCCATAGTAGATATTTTTCATTTCCAAATATACTATAATCATTAATTTCATTGATACTTCTCAAACTTGTTATATGTAAAAAAAATTATATTTTCATCCTTTTTATTATGTTATTTGGAATAATTATCAAACCATTATTCTCCCCCCATATCTACCCAATTCCTTGTCAATTTACTCAATAATTTAATCACAATTGTATAAAATCTTCTCATTATCCATAATATAAATGTCATAGATTACAATAATTTTCTTCATATTCCAATTAATGAATATGTATAGTTTGATTTTTGATATGTAAACAATAAATATACACTAATATAAATGATATTAAAAAAATTTATGGGTCCTATCAATTATAATAACTAAACATTTTATTTTTATTTTTCAAAAGGTCTAGTTATTCCTTATATGCATACAAGAATGGAAATTAGGACAGAAATTTGAATCTTTCAATTAATAGATGAGCCATATTTTTATCAGGACATTAGAAATTGATTATGAATGATTTATAATCTTAAATAAGTGTTTTATGACATTGGCGAAACATCAATGGTAGTTTGTGGAGAATTTGTGGATGTTAGGGGTTGACTAGGTTGGCCACGCTGCTGTAGATAATACTATAGAAGTTACTGATATTCCAGTGACTCGAGAATAAAAAACCCCCATAAATGGTTTCTTATGGATATTCAATAGACCCATACTGCCTAGTTAATGGGATATTTAAATAATGAAATAATATTTTCCCCTATAAGTTTATGAGGAGGCTTCCCCCTCACTTCCTTCTCATTTATTTCATACGACCTATGGGATATTTCCTCTCTACCTCCTGACCAGCCTTTGGATTGAGGTGGTGTTTAAAGGAATTTTTAAAGAATTATTGAGGTATCTATTCCACCCCACTTCCCATATATTATTACACTCATTTTCATAGATTTGGGGGATGTTTGGATTTGGTAGGAAATAACGATTTCAAAAGAGAATGGAAAAATCACTTATTTCCATTGGAACATTCATGAATCATATACAAAGGGTTCTTAATAATGATGTTTGTCTAACTAAATCCATAAAATATTTAAAGGTTCATTATGTGATGAATTTATTTATGGTTGTTTTTTGTTATATTAAATTAAATAAATGATGTAATTGACCAACACATAGGATATTTTCCTAAGATGGTTCTAGGGGTCCGATATGGGCTTCTCGCATTAGTTTGGATTTGGTTTAAGAGTTACATAGTGATATGGTGAGTTTTTACTAAATATCACTAGTTTTAATTAAGTTATTTAACTAAGTATAATTGATATAATTATTTGATTTTCCTTGGAATTAGTTTGATCACATTTGGTTATGTGATATGAGTTTCATGGGATGACCTCTTCAGGTAATGCCATTTTTTGTTTAATAGATTATTTAATTAAAATTGATTTAATATGTTAAATAAAATGGTGGAACAAATTGAATTCCCTAGATGAGTAGACTAAAGTTCCTAGAACACGATGTCACTATTGTACTAGCTTCATATCTTGATCATTGATGGTTGAGTAATTGGTTTTTGATATATTGTAACATCCAAACCCCCTAGGGGAGTGACTGAGATTAAAGAGACATAGTGGAGCAGGTATAGAAGTCCATGACTACTTGAAGATAAATGATTATTATGAATTGAGATGACTATCCCAATAGGTCCAAGTATGACCATTAAGATTCCATTTGGTGTCCAAAACATGAGAGAGGTTAAGAAAAACATAATTTGAGTTTTTACCTTATGAATATAGGATTGATATGACTCCATGTGGGAAGTGGGTGTGGGATTAGAGGACCATGACTAGGTGGACATTAGAAGGCTCCTTGTACAACATTGAGCTATGAGGTTTTTAAGAATTGTGCTATAAAATTGATCAACTTCCATCCAATGTGACCATGACTTGGTGGAAAGACCTTAAACTAGTGTTACTGGGCCTATTATTATAAAAATATAGTATAACTAGGATTATCATGGTTGTTCACATAACATCTCTACAAATTTTGTCGATATAGAAAATCCATTATTAGGAATTGGGTTTGTGATTTACTTATGATTATATAGTATGATCTAATGAAAATTAGTGATTGGTTTTGACTTGAAATATCATATTGATACCTAGGAATCCACTTAGAGTGCCTTCATATATATTTATTAGGGAGACCATAGTGGATTCCCAATGATAGACTATCCATGAGAAATTGTATGTGAGAAGGGTAGTAGAAATTGTAGGAGTTCAGTGGGAAATAAGTCAGATGGAAATCCCAACGGGGATTCAAAAAAATATGGATGTGAGTATATTTGACTACCATAATTACTATAGAACACTAGTCTAATTATGATCCTATGAGGTTCTAGTAGATGATATGGGTTAGGCCTGGATATGACACATGGTTTCTTTTAAATTGATCATTCCTGATTCCCCAGATTAATGAATGCTCTAGATAGGAGTTTTAATTTAATGGAATATGTTCTTGGCTTGAGGATGGGTATGTTACTATTAGCGCATGACTATTCCCCAAGTATGGGTATGTTACCCAAAGAAGTACTATTCCCTTTAGATGATCTAGGTATATGTATATTTAATATGGATCATATTTCACCTAATATGGTAAATCTATGAGACATGGAAGTGTACATCACCCCATGTTGGATAAGGTAGTGTTCCATCGGTAGATGTATATTACCCATAGTATGTATTTTAAATCTAGATGATCAGTGATCGATATGTCCTAGATGGTATTGTGATAGGGATGGTCGATCTATTCCACAATGATAAGTATGAAACCCTTAGATGGTTGATACTGTATTCTATATATATGTGTATATAACCCCTATTAGGAATTTTATATTTGGATTTTCCATGCTTTCATGAGGATCATCAAGAGGAATTTAGTAGGAGGCACAATAATCATGATGTTCTTAAGGAAACAAAGACCCTGAAAGAAGTAGAAAGGGTCGATTAGGGTAACAAAACTAAGGGTAAAAAATATTATGGTTTCTCATATGTGGGTTAGTATGATCTTCTTGATGTTTTCAGATAAATTATTCCTTATATCCAAAGTATTTTTTATTGGTAGTTTTTACTTACATTTAGTGCCTATATATTTATTTTGATCATGTGACATGATCATGAAACAACATCACTTGCTAGTATGGGACCACATTGGTGGGGAACACTATATTTTTTATTCACACCCTTCTTGGAATGATATTTTCCATTGATACCTGAGAAGACATTCACTTTTTGTAAGTATAGGTTGGGATGAGGCTTATGGATCATGTGTTAGACATTAAACAGAACAACTTAGATAACATTAGGATCATTGGATGGGATATGGATCAGTGATGTAAGAGATCCAATGTCTCTGTTTTTTATTCTATTATATATATGTTACTTTCCCAATGGGTGGTAAAATGATTTTATTATATGGTTACTTGGGCCTTACTATATTTTTTTTATTTTGTTATTATGTTTAACTAATTCAAATTTTAATATATTTTTTATGGATGATATTTAGTTATTTTGTATTATGTTATGAACTCTGATAAATACGGTGTATCCAATCCATGGTACTTACTTGGACCCCAACTGGTATTTGGTAGCCTCTAGCACACGTGGAGGTGTGCTTGTGGTGCCCTAGAACCTCCAATCTGGTTACTATTTTGGGTGATCTCGGATGAGGTAATACAAACTGGTATCAGAGACTTGTATTTATTTTTTCCATACTATATTAGAGATAACATATATGGAACATTGTAATGTGATGTAGATTTTGATATAACATATTCTTATGTATCACAAACACCTTTCCTAATGGAAGTCTAAGTTACCATGTGTATGAGATAGATGTTCGCTATTTGTATTGTAATGGTTATGTGTGATTTTCAAATTACGTAACACACATGAGGTTAGATAATTATTCTTCTTGATTTTTTGGATTTTCTTATTCACATGGAATAAGTGTATGGTACACATTATTAGATTTATAACATATAATATAGAGAAACTAGGTGTCTCATTAATAATTTTAGGCATGAATGACTCACAAGACATAATGTGATGATTTTGTGTGATTTTACTAATGACTAAGGTTTGGATATTTAAAGATTCAATAACATAACATCTGATCCTATTATAAGTACTCGGTGGAATTATACATAGCCAAGACAATTTTTTTATATGTTCCCTTCTAATGAATTTTCATTTGAAAATATGTTGAGACATTAGATGGTGATAACAATGATGATCCAGTTACTCTTAGTGGGGACATTCATTTTCTGTTATTAGGTAAAAACATGAATTGGATTCTTATTGGTAGACCCCTTCATAGAAATTATTACTCATGTCCAATTATATAAATTTTCAATAATGTCCAATATGGTTTTTTTCTAGATAACATGGAATGGAATTATATGTAACTAAATCTACTGGCTGTTATTTCTCAACACATGTCATCTAGGGAGATTCCATTATATTCATAATTACTAACAAATGAGATTTTGATACTATAGGGGAATACCATATAAGGATTATAATAAGAATTTATGATCTTTTGAATGAATGATTTGGAATGTGATTTCTGACATATGATAAGCCTATAGAGGTGGGAGTTTCAGAATGTTGAAGTTGTGGGTTGATATCAGAGCATATATGATATTCTAGGAGAGGTTACAAACAAATGAGAAATCTTGTTAGGCAAGAGGGATAACAAGATACCCTTATATTTATCTATAAACCATAGTGAGTTTATGATTACTATTATTCTAGTGGTTACCCTTATCACAGTGTTCCTTTAGATTTAGTGATAATTGTTATATTCTAATAGTGATATTGATTCTTAGATTTTCCAATGTCTGTGAAATGTATTCATGGTAATGTCGTAGTTTCATAGATATAAATCACCTAAAATGAATTTTTATCAATACTAGATTTGAATGACACAACCATTCAAGTTCCCAACCCTTCCAACTTTGGATGTGCCTTAATACGTGATGATAGAATGGGTAAATTATGTTGGAATTTGAATGATTCTAGATGATGGATAATGGTATAGTTATCTTTATGAGATATCAGGCCATGGAGCTTGCGTAGTTTGATTCAATGACGTTAAACTCACGGGGGTGTGTGTTGGATTTATTTACTATCCATAAGAGTGTTGTGTGAACTTTAGGTACTGATCAGATTAGGACAATGTGTGATATTATTTAAAGTCCCATTGAAACCTGGATTAGTGAGCTTCAAGGTGAAGGATGAAGGAAAATGATCACATATGGACACTTATGGTCATAGTTTACTAAGTTTAAATAAATATGAAGAGGGCTATGTGGTGAGGGATATTGAAGAAATGGATTAGGTATTTTGAATCATTCAATCCTAGAGTCTATTAATGACATGTATTTCTAGAGATAAAATGTTCATGGATCTGGAGGAAGAACACACACTTATTTGTGAACCAACCCTTATTATGCTAATGGAGAAAAATAAGTGAGGTCATATGGCGTGGGTGTGTACTGTTGGTCAATTTAGGGAATAAACCTTAATTTGGTTTGGGTAATGTAAGTAATTGATGATGTGATAATACTTGTTTATGAGTGGGATCAACCTTCTATAGTCATCATGTTCAAGGATTGATGAGGACTGGGCCATGGTGATCTGTGTTTTGACATAGTTATGTGATGATAAGGACACACATATGGCGCGGAGTATGATTTTGGGTGTGTAAAGTGAAAATTATGTGAAAAGGATCAAATGCGAATGAGACTAGTTTTTGGATGAACATTTATGAATTCTAATGTGGGAGAATAAATAGAGATAAAAACATACAAATCTATAGAGAATGCCAGATGTGAGAATCAAAATAATGTATAATAGAGTCCGACCGTTGGAATCCATCATGATATTGTTAATGATGACCTGAATGTATTGGATTGGGAATTCATTTCTTCTAATAGTAAAAATTATATGGGATCTATCAGCTGATCATATAATGAAGGCGATCACACCGAGTGTCAGGGAAAAATATCAGTGTGGGAACATGGATGATTATAGGAAGCCTCTAGAATTAGAGAAATCATTTTTATTTGTTATGGTAATTCATTAGTATGTAGATTTGATGTTTTTTATATGGTTCATCTAGGGGAGTACCATTCATTGTTTTTATATCAGATGGATTCTGGTCATATAGAACATCATCTTGAAAGGTGTGTTTTAGAAGTTTTTCATACCTTTCAAAGGAAAAACTAATGCACCCATATGAGGGTTAGATGTGGAAGACTTATTGAATACTTTCTTAGGATGTAAAAAATAGTTGATCAGGAATTGTGTCAATTTTTTTTTCAATTTTTTTCATACATGTTTTGGGAACTATGTTAGGAACATTGTTGGAAAATGAGTTTGGAGATTCAAAAGAAAATTCCAAAAGTTGGAAATGCCTATGAATTGAAACTATAATAATTTCATAAATCTTATGTTCTGGACAAACACATGAATAAATTTTAATTGAATGTATAATCCAATTCTGTTTTAGGATATACTATATTGGGAAAGTACCATCCCAACGTTTCAACAATGGTTACCAGTGTTGGCTCATGATTTGATAAATTAAGGACCATACTTTTAAGGTTAAGCATTAGATGTGTGTTGGGAGTTTTGAGATAAGAATATTATAGTTTTTTATAATTAGATTACTAGAGTAGGTAGAGATTTATTTTTTCGTTACCACCATGAATTTTTCGGGATATATGTGTTATGGTGGGGATTTTATAATTTCTCATGTCCATATGTGTGTAAAATATGTAGATAAAGTTGAATCCTTCAATTATCGGATAATCAGAAATCTTATCTATAATTAAAAATGTATTAGAATATCCAAAATTAATTTTGAAAATTTAATAAGTCTTGATTTTTTTACGGTCTTTGGTGTATGTCAGAGGATGCTCATGAAAATGAAATTAAAATTGTAGCGACCCCCCAACGAGCTAGTGGTTGGTCAGAAGACTGCCCGTATATAAGGGTTCCCCAATCGTGTCAATGAAACCATACCAGATATCTAGTGGGATATTTAAATGAGTCAATTCACCTCACCCTTAGAGTTTATGATGGGTTATCAACCTCTATTGTTCTTCATTTATTTCATTTGGCCCATGGGGTTCTCCCCTCTTCACCACCGAGTTTCCACATGGTTTGGGTTGGTGTTATTAGAATGTTTGGTTCTGGATTCAAGGTACAACTCCTTTATGATTTAAATGTCCCTATATATATAAATATTATTGATTTTTGGGATGTTTAGTCTAGGTTAGAAAGGGATATTTCCTTAGATAATAGTGAAACTTGACCTTTCATTTGGAATGTTCATGCATCGCACATAGGGGACATCCTGTAACGAATACCATCTACATCCATTCATTTAATCATCAATTGAAGTTCATTAAAAATATGTATCTATGGATTTATAGTTAAATAAAATAAAATAAAATATTTAATTATTTCTTAATAATAGGGTATGGGAACATGTTTCTACCAGTGGTCTACTGTGGTCCTCTCGTGGTGTGTTTTCTTTAGTTTTGGTGTAATGTGGAGACATGGTTAATTTTTACAAAACATAAGTAGTTTTAAAAATCTTATTAATAGACAATATATATTATAATTGATTTATTAGATCATTATGGAATGAGTTAGGAGATCACTTGGTGATGTGACATTGGACAGGGCATGGACAATTATTGTCATTCCTTGAATGAGATGATATCCCATGTAAATGTATTAGAAGAACTCTCATTGAGGTAGGTCATCCCAGTATTATACCTATAAATTTATTATTTTTATTATGTGACATGCGTTGTATGGGATTTACACATTATTAAATTCCCTTTTTTGGTTAAATTTCTTATTTTATTTTAACTTACTGATTATGTTAATATAGATTGTTGAAAGAATATAATTCATATGTGAAGAATGAAAAAGTTCCTTGGACATGATAGTAATATTCACTGGCTCAATGATTCAACCATTGATGGGATAAGTGTTGAAAATTTATATTTTTTTACTTTCAAAAACCTGAGGGGAGTGATCGGGATTGAGGATGATTAGTGTTATTTGGGTAGAAATCTATTACAGCCTCTCATGGAAGGAGTGTTATGACTTGAGATGACCAGATCAAGAGGGAAAGGTGAGACATTTGAGATGGCCAGTGGATTCCAGAGAACATGAAAGGTGAGGACAAACCTTCGGTGACTTATTATACAATTACTCAAGTATTGAGTAAATTTCAACCCTAGGGTGATTGTAAATATAGAGTATATTGACAGGGTTAAACCTATATGGCCCCTTGTATGTCTTTATGATAAGGTATTTTTAGATAAGTTTGGGATGATACATAACCTTTCATATGATGTGACTAGGTGAAGGTGTAATGGCTTGGGTTTGGTAATAATGGTCAAGTTATTATACCAACCTTATGAGAACACATGTATTGGGATTATATATATTCCATATCCACTGACCATGTCATCTTGACTAATACATTGTGAGGCTTTTGGTTTGTGACACACATATGAGTTTATCGAGTGAAATTAAGTCCATGAGTGATGAGAGATGAAATAAAAGACCCGGTTGAGGCCAAAGAATCAATGTGGAGTTCCATTTTTTCCTTTTGACAGTTGGGAACCCAATAGGTTCTCAATGACTGACCAACCCTAAGCAGTTGTGGGTGAAATGTGTAGTGGTGATTTCATGTGTTTTAGGGGGCTTGAGATTCATGATAAGACCGATATGTCTACATGAAAATATGTATATGGGAAGATATGATAGTAGGTCTCACCTTAGAACCCCAATTAAATTTTTCACTAAGGAGGCTATAGTGGATGAGGCAGGTTAGGCGTGCTACCAACCCCCTGCTTTTTGTTGACTTTATCAGGATTGATGCAAGGAGATTATGGATGGCTCTATCATGTTTTTGGAAAAGTTTTTTTGATTCACCCAAGGATGGTTATATTATCATTGTTTCTTGATTTTTTCATTAATATGAGTTTATTAAAACTGCTAGTACTATTTCTTCTTGATGATTCATGAATGGGTATATTTAAATTATATGGTATCGCGCCTAAGATAATTTGTCTATGAAATGGGGATGTGCATATAACCCATGGTTCGATAATCCTATATTCCATGAGTATTGGTATATTAACCTAGGTATCCTGTGCTATCAAGATAATCCAAGACTGGTAATGTTTAATCCATATGGTATTGTGCCTAAGATGGTTGACCTATTCACTAAGGATAATAATAGGACCCCTAATAGGCCTATAAAATATGGATCACTTATATTTACTTGTAGATTGTCAAGAGAAAATTATTAGGGGGCATATTAATTACCAGATGACGAGGAAAACCCCAATAATTTATGAAGAAGATATAAATAATCATGTCAATATACAAAAGTACCAAAAAACGGTATAGTTTCAAGTTTGTGGGTTGGAACAGTGTATGTGACATTCTCAAAGAAATTCTACCATCGAGCCAAAGGAGGTAATGTTTTAAATTTTAATTATTTAGTTTTACTAGGTGGTTATTTATTTTGGTCATGTCACAAGAAAATATCACACAATTTATTTTTAGTATGAGACCGCATTGGTGTTTCCCTGTTGAGTTTTTTATTAACAACTTATTTGGTCCACCATTGAAGATGTGTACTACCATAGATATTTATATGATGAAAGAATAGGTTAGGATGAGTCTCATGGATTAGGTGTTTGATATTTATATAGATTTCATGGATAAAGTCTAATGAAATTTTATTATAGGGATTAGATATTTCATTGGGTCAATATCTTTATTTCCTTTTATTCTATTATGTATATGTTACTAGCCCAGAGAGCGGTATGTTGTATGTTGGAAAAATATTTTTTGGCTTGAAACATTTAATTTATGATCACATTGTCATATTTATTTTCTTATTATTTTGTTTTATTTTTAATGGATTATATATTTTTAATTTACATTTTACTACACACTCTGATATAGGGGGTATAAACTCTCAATGATACTTCTTATGACCCGTGTTTCCAGTTAGAATCCTCTATTATTTAGGGAGATGTTGTTGATGTGTTGTGGAACCTTCAGTTCACATACAATTTAGGGTGATGTGAGCCTAAGTGAGACATTTTAATAAATTATTATTCTTCTTATAATATAACTTTTAATGAGTTATATATTTTCTCGGGCATAAAAAACTTATGCTTTTTAATGTTCTCCAATGTTAAGACCACTTCATTCCAATATTTATTGAGTAGGTATTTCTCTATATGAATTATATGTATCATATTATTTATGACATGGTTACTATTCACAACCAATCTAATTTATTAAGGACTCAATGAAACTGAATCTTGGTGTCTTATCCTTTTTTTATTGATATAAACCATACTTGGTTATTATTAATGTTGTGCCATTGTTGGTAAATAAATTTATTAAATTATACTCATGTACTTTCTCAGCCATTAATAGTTAATTTGAAATAAAATTGAACACATTTTTACTTTTCGATAAACATTATTAACTAAGAGATTCCAATATAATAGTCCATGAACAACTCATAATACCATTTTCTTTCTTTGGATTCAGGTGACATTGGACAACACACATCAATGCACAATAATTAATGATTTTTTTTTTATTTTTGTCTATTCAGTTTTACATATTCTTATTAGTGATTCCCTTTTGGTAAAAATAAGCATGTGAGTATTATAAAAAGTGAGCATTGATATGTTATGTTCTCCATCATTTTTGACTAAATCATTCAAATACATTTGGACCATGTGTCTTAGAATATTATACCATAATCTATTTTTTTATTCTTTAAAAAGAAACAAAACATGTTATTCTAAACCAATATAAAAAAAATTCCATTTCATGCTATTTATTTGAATAAAATTATAACAATATCTTACATCAAAACTAAATGTTGGTTTGGTGAAATTTATTTAATTCCTTAAGTCTCACAATTGGATAATACATAGCATGTTATGTCTAGGGCTTCAATAATAAAGATATTTATGCTTCTCATGCATTTCCCTCTAACATTTTTACATTCTATAGGTAATGATTTTAAATCCAACATCAATTCCAATTATCATCCCACCTTATCTTCTATATATGATTCTCGTAACAAGATTCTTATTTCTCATTATATATGTTGTGAATTGACTATAAAGGATACAAACACTTGCATGATTTGTTGGCCTTAAGGAAATAAATGATAAGTCTACCATGTTCACTCTTCCTCTCTAAATCCTTACTACATCACAACATTCGGTAGTGAGTACACTTTTTTTATGCTAGATTCATTTGATTAATTTTATTTTAAAGGGAAAATAAATATTTTCTATTTGTATCCTTCTATATAATATATGAGGCTAATTTTTTATTAAATTCCAACTCTCCTATAGAACAATACTTCATACAATTGATGAAAAATACAATGATATTTTTCTATAACTACTTTACAAAAATAGTATTTATAAAAAATTTCTCCATTTTATGAATTTATGCTCTTCAGGTTTTTTTAAATTTTTAAAGGTTATATTTTCTATAAAACACACATATTGAGTGTTCATGATCATTCCACAATAATAGCACCAGATTTATGTTTTATATTGGCGTGTCTACTCTACTTCTCTAGTAGCCCATTGGGTCTATTGACTATCACCAAATTCAATTTTATTATATATAGTCAGTTATTAGGGACTTATATCTACCATTAATATCATTTTCTTATGACCAGGTCCCATAATGTATTTTCATTAATTATTTATGTGGTACTTATTTATGAAATCCATCAATTACTTCTTTGGATATCTATGCCTATCTTATAAATTTTCCACACCCTGAATATTATAGTTTCTCAATATCATATCGGGAGTCAAGATACACTCTTGATCCTCTTCCATTCACCACATACTGATAGTTTCACCATCAAGATCCTTGGATTATTTAACATAAACTTTCATAATGTTATTCAGAACAAATAAAATCTTGGAATATTCCTGAATTTTTTGTCTGACATCAACAACCTACTCTATGTTCTCTTGATTTATAAATTTAATCTTTTAATTTTAATATTCAAATACAAATTCACCTTTTCTTATTGTGGTATACTAATTTTTTAAACATGAATCAGTTCATTGGTTTTCTTGTTTTGGTTTTAAAAACAAGATTTTCATTTATTTTTTCTACTAACTCCATTTTATGGACTATTATTCCATAAAAATCAACATTCATAATATCACTATTTTTTATTGGTCTTTAGCATATAATATCAACACAATCCTATTAATTAAGGTATTTGTAGTCGTTAATATATTCCACATTAGATTCATCATTTCAACAATCTTATCATGAAGGGTTTTTTATAGAATTCATTCTTATGTCTTTCTTATATATTCACATAATGAGATGATTCAATTTTTATAGCCACATGTTCATAATTATTTGATAATCAATTGTGAAATTTTTTAAATGATGCATAACAATTCCATAGATAAAACACCTGAGAATAAATTTCCTTTAACATTTTTATTTTTTTATTCAATGGTGAGGAATTAAATGAAATTATGTAATAAAACTCATTATTTTATGGATCATTTTCCATAGATATTTTCTACGATGCCTTAAATTCTATTTGATACAATTTATCATTTTCCACTAAATCATTATCATAATTCTTCATTCTCTAAAAATTATATATAATGAATACTATCTAATTTGTGATTCATTGTATTTATATGATTGTGCACAAAAAAATTGAAATTAAATTAATAGACTAATATTCTAAAAATTATCTTCAAGATATTGATATCATCAATTGTTTCTCTAAGACTATGCATTTCCTCCACTAACTCATTATCCTGATCAATGAATACATCTATAAATTAATTTTATCTAACTCTAATATCATCATACATTTTATATAGAAAATTAATATTAGATTCATGTTATTTTGACTCACATTAATATATTTTAAAAAAATTTTATGACTAGGAGTGTGTGGATTTACATGACATCACCATCATGAAGAAGTAAATATAAAAGGATCCCCATAATATATTCATACTTTATTCATTGACTTAAAAATCATTTTGGACTCTTTTAGTTAAATATTATCTATCCATGAAGACTATAATTTTATGCATAACCCTAATGTACACATATTTTCTAATGGATTTAAAAAATTATTTTTCCATGTATGTCTATATTAGAATGTGTTTTTTAAATGAAAAAATTACTTTCTAAAATATTACTACTTCAATGTCCTACAAGATATATAAAGACCAAATTAATTATAACTCTTATTTAATAATAGAATCACTATGATGTTTAAAACATTGTTACCATTTAAAGTATATACAATGACCCAAAAATATTTCATCTATAAAATTTTGAATTTATAACTCACTAGTATTCTTATAAGATAGAACACATAACTACTATTAAAAATAAGTTAGGCCTTCCATGAACTATAAAAAAATTACACCAGTGTCGGTGTTACAACTAGATCCATTTCCATCAACATGATTAAAATCCATTATCTTATATATATATTAACTCTTAAATATATTTTTTCAAATTTTTTAATTTATAGTATGAAATATATAATTCACACGTAACATTTGTTATACCCATTAAACTATTAAATACGTTCTTATTTTTAGGGATATTATATTTTTCCCTTTCCATCATCATGATAAAATAGTTTTTACATCCCCTGATATATTGGAAAATTATTAGAAACAATATAATTTATTATTTTTGAAAGACCAACCACATTTATAGTTTTAAATCCTTCAAAAAAATCCAATTAAATTTATTTTTAAATTCGGATTCAATTCATGTAAATAATTTCAAAAAATACAAAGAATTCATGCATTTATGAGATATCCCATGATTTTCATTATAGAATACTTAATGTGAAATAGAAATTAAATAATTGATTTTCAGGATTTTTTATTTAGATGCTCAAACACTTATGACATATTATATTTATTATCTGATGTGAAGAGTTATTCATTACATATCCCATATATAACTCTATGTGATACATCTTATCAAAAATCAATAAAATTCGTCTCATTTTATCAATTTGGATTAAAATTACCACGAATAATCATGTTTTTTAATTTGAAGAGTGGTACATGAACCATATAAATTTAATTCTTGATTTTTTTATTTTTCATGTCGATTTATCTTACACATGAAAGAATTAATGATATATATTACATTAATGGGCTCTATAATTCCATATATACCAATTCAAAAATATTAAATTTATTATCAAATAGATTATGATCATGTATGTGATCTTATATACCATACTGATGCTTTATTTATAGCAATCCTACTTTTTTTATATGACATTTATAAAATTTTAATTATAAAAAACATAATTGTTATACATTCAAGGATCCAAAGGTCTAGAATCATGGAAAAAGTGGGATCATTCATCATTTCCAAATAATAAAAAATAAACCTTTATTTAATATATTTTTCGTTATCCACCTAAATCATCATGTTCCCCTAAGTACATGTAGTCACCTAAGGATATAAATCAAAGAAAGCGGTGAATGAGAATCCTGGTAAGAAGATGAATAAATGACATAAATCAATAAAAAATGGGTGATAATATAATAATCATAACGTCATAAGAATATTATTATCATCATAATTATGAGGGAATAATTTAAATAAGTTGTTGAATGTGGAAATAAATATAAATCAAACATCATGTCATAATGTTAAAATACCAAACATAATTGTGAATAAAGGTATCATTATGTTCACATGTAACATATGTTAATAATAATAACATCATCATTAAGAATAAATATAGAATATTTTTCACACATAAAAAACATTATCATATGAGATAAATCGCATTTCATAATTCTTTGGGGGGATATATAATTCCAGGACCACCCATCACATAATAATGTATATATATATATAATAATGTAGTCCATATTGATTGTATAACAATTGTAATCATGAAATAACCCAAGGAAAGTAATGATTTTTATAAGTATTTAATAAATAATTATTTCATAAAAAAAATAAGGATTCTTGAATTAAAATGGGAAGAAATATTTGGAATAAACATCATAATTTTTTAGTAAAGAATAATCAACTCATGAGTGGTGAACACGTGAGCCTCAGCCCAGTGGGTGATGACTCCATAAGTGAATCTAGGAGACCAAATATAAAATATAGGGAGAGGATAATTTATGGGGTATTATAGCAGTATTGTACCCCTCACTGTAGCAGGACTGTAGAAGGTAATGTAGTAGGTACTGTAGCAGGAACTGTGCAGAACTATAGCAGGTACTGTAAGAAGCACTGTTTGGCACTGTAGCATCTATGAATAATCCCGCGTGTGGGAATTCAAGACACCGATTTGGTCCCTGAGTCCTTTATGGCCTTCGGGACACCCATAACATCGGGTTAGTGAGGCCTCTGAACCACCTCAAGACCTTCAAACCACCTTATGTGTAGATGCAAACCATACAACCTACAAGGAACAAGTTTCAGAAGGAGGAGGAGAAAAGAGATTTCACAATAGCAGAAGCTAAACGGACTGTAAAAATGAGAGGCTATGGAACCTTCCATTGGTACAAGCCTGTGCATGCACAGAAAATCCTAGCCGAACAGCCATGCGAAGGTGGAGATCTGATTTCATGATGAAGATGTTGGGGAGGAGCAGTTCTAAGTAGTTAGTCTAGGTTGTATGTAATGTTTTTAGCCTACGGGCAATGAATTTCTCTAAGGCCTACGATCCTTGTAATACGTACACCTACTGGCCTTATATGGTTTCCACCTCACCCCTTGAAAGGTGGATTATCAAAATCTATATAAAATAAAGGCCTTCAGGGCATTGGAAGATGGGTGAAAGATGTATTTTAGAATGTAATTCTCATTGGAAAATCGTTGTATTTTTAATAGAAATCAAGGTGTAAACTTGTATATACTCAATTTTTTTACAATAATGAAATTATATTTAAAAAACATTAATGGAATATTTATACTGAAATTTTTGTGAATGTGAAAAAACACAAAGGATGGGAGTTGGGTTCGAGAATTCCTATACCATAATTACTACATTATTTCGTCGCTTTTCTAACTCATGAATTATATAATTAGAATGATTAAAAAAATGGTTTCAAAAGATAAATATGTCCATTTTCTATCTATATATCAATTAAAATTATTGAATTATATTTTATAAGACTCTTTGTAAAATGTAAAATATTTTGAATCGGATTTTCCTTAAATATTCATGTTTTGTTTTGATTTCACTAATGTTGTTCAAATTCATTATAAGTGAGTATAATTAAGTCCAAAATATTATAATAAAAGTTATCATATTTTTATATATTTTATATAATTTTTAATATCCATATATGATTATGGTTATATGTATTGATGTGATGATGTCTTTGTTAGTGTTTAACCAACATTTTATGGGACATTGTTAGGAGAGCATGAAAGGGAATTTTGAATTTTAAATATATCATTAATATGTTACTTATTGTTGGTTAACATCAATAATATTATTTTAAATTACCCCAAAATTAATATTATAATGTTTGGATTTGAAATGGGCGGTGAAAAGAGAAAGAGAAGAAGAAGCAAAGAAAAGAGTTAATCAAAACATACATAATCCTTGACGTATCTACTCTTATACGACACAAAAATCCATTGATTATTGGCGTTGGATTACTCAAGAACATACCCATGTATTAAATGGGTATTGAGAGGTAATATTCAGTTTTTAGATATTATTTGGAAGGGATGGGGTGTAGTTTTCCCAAGGGACGGAGATGTGTTATTTATACTTGAGGGGAGGGGAATTTTAGAAGAAAATATAAAATAAAATAATATAACATATGTAAAACATAAAATAGTAAAAATTTAACGATATTAATCACATATAAAAAACATTATTTTTTGAAGACTTTAAACATATTTATAATTAAATTTAATTAGGTCATTAAAATGAAAGTGGAAAAATGAGAAATTTTCTTTCTAAGGGATCACTTTTGATAATATGTTTTAGATAATTCTCTTTTATGTTGGTAATTTATAATTATTTTATTTAAATGTATTATTATTGAAATTAAATATTTTTCATTTGAAAATAAACATATAGAAATATTATGCAATTTTTAAATAATTAATGAAGTAATTTATGATGCCCTAGTTATACGGAAAAATATGATTTTTACAATTCAATAGAAAATTAAAGTATTTTAGAAAATTATCAAAAAAATTCCCTTGGAAAAATTTGATCAGGTGATTTCAAAAATGATTCAGATTTTACCAAATTAATTTCTTGCACTATTAATTTTAATTTTGATTATAAATTTTTGGTTTTTATGAATTTTTTTAAAAATAGTTTATTTTATATGAAATTAAATTTTATTTGAGTTTTTTAATATTGATATTAATTTTTAGAACTATAATATTTATATTTTCCTAAATTAATCATGATAATTATTATTTATACCCCATTTTTTATTTTTTTATGTTAAATTAAAAATTTAAGGGTCATTTTACCATTCTCAATGGTCAGGTTAAAATTCCCATTTTTCAGTTTACTATTCTAAAGGTCACTATACCATTTCAACAGTCACATAACATCTTATAAATACAATTTCATTATTTCACTCTATATTTAACTCAATTTTTAACGACCCAAATTTTTTAATAGTATTTGTTTCCTAAATTTGTGTGTTATTTCATTTTATACTCCACAAAACTATAATTAATTAAGTGATACCGTTGGGTTTTGATTGTTATATTACTGTTGGTCAATATGAAATTTGGAAAATAAACTCTTAAAATTACTATTATTGTTTATAACTAAAAGTCATCTAGGTTAATTAATACAAAAAGAAGATTCTATGGCCTTATCTAGTAGAATGAGGCCGTACAAATCCCATTTGTTAGAGCTTGGGAGGAAGGTAGAATCACTAGGCTTTTCTCTAAACCAAACCCATGTTGAGCATCAGTATGTGAAGCTTGAACGAAATCACCTAAGGGAGAAGTTCATGATGATAGAAATCACCACTCGGGAAATGTTGTCTGAGCCTCCCTAGGATACCATCACCATGGAACACCATACACTTAGGTCTTATAGAGGTGTTATAAGGGGCTATGTAACGAGACCTTAGTAATGTTGTGTAATATTATTGTATAAATGAAATTGTTATTTCTTATGATGTCAAATTTGAAAATTTCAGATGTCCAGATAAATGTATAATGAAGTTCTATATTATTGATTAATTTCAGAAAAGGGTTATTTTAAAACATTTTTTGTAAAATTTAAATAATTAATAATGTGAAATAATTTTCAGAAAATGGTCTTCTACAGTCGTGATATGTACAAAATTTAGAGTCTAATAAGATCAACATATTTTTTGGTGAATAGAAAAGTATGAATTTTAATATACCCTTATTAATAGTAATGAATAGAAATGAATAGTAAATCAGCCAAAAAATAAAAACTTCACCCATGAATGTATAAATATAATTTATACATCTTTAAAGTGAAAAAATGATCATAGTATAAGTTTTTTTATTTTTATCAGTCATAAATATTTTATGTACAATTTTATAATTAATTTAATAATTTAAAATGAAAATGTATTCTCATAAAATTTAATCATTAATTGTTACTTTATTTTCTAATTTTTATATGATAATTTTATGGGACCTTTATTACTTTTTCAAGGTGCTACAAAACAAGTTATAGTTTTAGAGTGTTTTTTTTAAAAAATAATGATTTTATTTAAAAATAAAATTTAAAATATTTAAGAACTTTTTTTTTCATAAATAGGAGTTTATTTTTTAATTCAGAGCATCGATAATTGGTTAGGGGGAATTTTTGGGATTTATCTAAAACAGTTGAATTTTGTATGAATAGTAAAAATATAGTTTTGAGTTTCCGGTGTTTAATGACATAATTGATGATGTAATCATGATGTAATAAATATGATCAACTTGTTAATATTAATATATTTTATGTGGTGTCCCAAATGGACAATACTAAGGGCACGCCCATGGTTTTGTAAATACCACCGATGAGGTGTCCTTTGGAAATTAATTAAATATTCCCTCTATTTCCCTATAAATACCAAGATATTACTTCATTAATTTCATTGAAAAATCCTCCTCAACAAAGATCATTTGTTTCTACTTCCCATGGAGTCCTCCCAAGGTGCACTTAAGTCGATGAAGGTCCCAACCTTTGAGGTTTCGAAGATACTCTTCAAGGTAAGGGAACCTTTCACCCTCCTTTTTTAGTCATGATTTCTTTTATATTATGTCTTCAAGTTTCCATCTTGTTATGTGGGGGTATATTCTTATATATTATTCATTATTTCCATTTAATTTCTACATGATTATATACCCTTTCCTCTCTCATCAATTTTTTTTTTAATTTTTAAGCAACGTCATTATGCTGTGGAATTTTTTGTAAAAGAAATAACATCTTCCCTTTTATTTCATGTTTCATTTTCATGTTTTATGTCATTAAGATATCCATAACATGATCGTATTATGTAACCATAATGAATTATGAATTATTAATGAGTGTTTGACCCTTGTCCCCTCTCTTTTTAATATTTGTTAAAATGATGTTATGAAGCCGTTATGCTGCAGAATTTTCATCTCAAAATATCTCTCTTTGTCTCAAGAAATTCTCTTGTATTATTTAGGTGGATATCCAAATATATTTCCATTATTATGAGTATTCATCAATACATAAAATAGATCTATTTTATTCTGTAATTGACATACATATAACCCCCACACCCTTCCCATGGGTTATAAAATACATAATAATCTTATTTTTAAGTACTTTCTAAATGTCACGGTTGTGATATGAAGCCAATTTATTTGATTATATTTGGGTTATTTATGAAATTTTTTATTATGATCGTTTTGGCTCACAAAAAAATAAATAACTATTAAGGTTGTGCCTTGATAGCACTTCAATGCACTGGGTAAAGAAATAATCTCTAGAAAAGACAAGTTTCACGATACCTTGGTGAATAACCTTGGTAATGTTTTTTATAAACCCTTAGGAACAAACCTTGGTGATATGTTAATAAATGTCTAAATGAAATGTTGTAGACACATATTCAAGTTTTTATTCATGTTATTTTTATTATTATATTCCCCTTTTTTCATTTCTCATGTCTGTGGTTTTCATCATGTTCTTATTGATATCACAAGTAAACGGATTCCCTTGATTTCCTTATTGGGCATACTACTCACCCATTCCTTTGACCTATGTCACCATGTTATGAGATGAAGCATTTTTAATTATTATGAAATTATAATGAATCCTTAAAAGTGGATTAGAATAATTTTTTATGTTTTTTTCTTGTTTTATGTTCTGGATTTCCAGGACACTAGACATTAAAGATCCTATTTTCGTAAAAAGTAATGAAAAGTTATGTAACAAAAAGGAAGGATCCCATAGTTGGATTCAATGGAAATATTAGTTATTTATGTAAATTAGTCAATTAAAACTTTAGGAATAATCAAAAAAATTTAAATATAGGAAAACATTCTAGTATTTTGGTTAGCATTAAGTACATGGTTTATCAAGAAAATACATCCCTATCTGGATACAAACAGTTAGAGGTGTCTCTGGAACATATGTTACTAGTTGTGAAAACTCCGAAAAGAAGATTCGAGCTTGACCCGAGGTATCCTGATACACAACAATGGACCTTGTTTCAATCTTGGTTACGACACTCCCAGAGGATATGTTTGGTTAAACACAGGATTTTTATAAATCATTATGAATGATTTATAGAGAAATGTAATTTTTTAAAGAACGAAGTTTTAAGACATAAAATCCATTATGTTTAAAAGATTCGTAAATAAATTATGTTTTTCACTAAGGGTTTACTATTTTAAAAAATGGTCGGAAATATGAGGATCTGTGAAAATGGTGACCGCAATGGACCATGGGCTGACGACCCTCCGATAGAAGCCGGAATGGAAACATTCATGCGAATGATGAACCAACTGACTCAAGTTATGGGAAATAACTTGAATCAAGATAAGATACCAATCTCACCATGGAGGGAAAAAATTTATATTGAATCTTTTATACATCAATTTAAATAAACCATTAGTTGATCCACTGATCCATTGATTGCTGATCAGTGGATCAACTCTATCGAGAAGATCTTTTTGGTGCTCCACTGTTCAGAGCAAGAGAAGGTCACCCTGGCTCTCTATCGCTAAGAGGGAGAAGCTGATCAGTGGGGGGAACTAATTAAAAACATGAGTCCAATATTGGAGGTTAAAGCTATGGAGTGGGAAGAGTACAAAGGGATTTTCTTCAGCAAGTATTTCCCTCAATAAATGAGAATAATAATCGAGAAGGAGTTTCTTGAGCTGAAGCAGAAGGAGAATCAATCAATGGGAAGCTACGAGATCAACATCACAAGGCATTCATATTAAACCTCTAGATTTTCATGGATTAAAATGATTAAGTTGTTATATTCTTCATTGGATTGAGACCTCATCTGTGGAAGAATCTAGCCAACCAAGATTATGATAGCTATAAGGAGATTGTGTGATGTGCGATGAAAATCAAACTAGAGTTTTATGAGATACAATGGTCTCATAAAAACAATGATAAGAAAATATCGATGGATCCAACATTAGGGAGGAGATTAGGTCAGGGAAGAGGAGGAAATCAAGTTCAACATGCCACGTGTAATAAATGTGGGAAGAAGCATTCGGGGAATTGCCTACCCGGGAGTGGGAAATGCTACAAGGGTGGAAGAGATGGCCGTATTGCACGGAATTGTCATGGTGAGGTGAAGAAAAAACATCCCAACACTAACGAAAAAGGTAATATGGTTCAGGCCCTAATTGATGTCTAATTCTATAAGTATGGAAAACATGGGCACTTTTCCAACCACTGCCCAAATCCGAGTGCAGTGGAGGGGAATCACCATCTGCCTCAGCATAGGCCTTGGGAGTAAGGCCGTGCTTTGAAAATCACTACGGATGATGTTGTAGCACCAAATTATGTGGTGGATTGTACTCTTATTGTTCTCTCAAAGCTATCAAGTACTTTGTTTGAATTTGGTTCTACTTATTCCATTATTTTCTCCATGTTTTCAAAGAATTTATAATCAACCCCTAATTTTCTAAAAGTAGAGTTATTATTCAACAATCCTGGTGGGATTATCCAAGCTTCTTCAGTGTTTAGAAACTTTAGTATACACTTTAGTGAAAACAATCTTATCACAAATCTATTAGTCATTCCCATGAAGTAATTTGACATTATACTAGGGATGGATTTTCTCTAAAAGTATAATGCTAAGATCAACGGAAGAAGAAAGGAAATCTTAGTATTATTGAATGGAAAACCTACAGATATCTTCCCAGGAGAGATTTCTCAACCTGATCTTTGTCAAGAAGAACATCAATTATTTTTTTATGGATTTTATTAGTGAATAACATGAAGGAAATAAGATTTTGAGGATAGAAAATATCCCTATCATCCAGGAATACATTGATGTATTTCTTTTGGTGTTACCCGGACCTCCCCCATAAAGAGAGGTAGATTTCTCCATTGATCTCATACCTGGGTCTCATCTGATATCTAAGACCCCCTATAGGATGGAAAATGTGGATCTAGATGAAATAAAGAAACAACTCCAAGATCTTTTGGATAAGGGGTTTATCTGACTGAGTGTGTCTTTTTAGGGAGAACCTATATTATTTTTTAAGAAGAAGGATGGACCATTGATGCTATGAATTTATTATAGAGAACTAAACGAGATAACAGTGATGAAAAATACCCTCTTCCACGAATTTATGACTTATCTGACCATTATCGCGGGGCTCAATTCTTCACTAAGATTGATCTTCAATCTGTTTATCATCAATTGTGGGTGAAGAAGGAAGATATTCCAAAAACTGCCTTCTGATCAAGATATGTGCATTATGAATTTGTTTTTATGCCCTTTGGACTGACTAATATACCTACTATTTATATGGATTTTATGAATAGAGTCTTTAAGGAATATCTTGATAACTATTTTGTAGATTTTATTGATGATATTATGATATATTCTAAAAGTCATGAGGAGCATGAGGATCATGTAAGGGGTATTTTGAAAACTCTACGAAAGGAAAGGCTTTTTTGGAAAGTTCAAAAAAAAAATTAATTTTGGTTACAAAAATATCCTTTCTTGGGGCACATTGTTACAAATGAAGGAATCATAGTTGACCCCACAAAGACCAATGTAGTCGAGGAGTGTCCTCAACCTAAAAAAATAAATGAGATTAATAGTTTCTTTGGTTTTGCGGGATATTATAAGAGGTTTTTGAATAAATTTTCAAGTATTTATAATCTAATAGCAAAGTTAACTCGAAAAGGGGTCAAGTTCATCTAAAACATGAGTGTGAGGAATTTTTTTAAGAGCAGAATAAGTGATTGGTTACGAAACCCATGTTAACTCTGCCCTAAATTGGTGAAGATTTGTTAATTTTAATGACGAATCAATGAAAGGGCTTGGGTGTGTCCTCATGTAAAATGTCAAAGTCATTTCTTTTTCATCTCAACGGTTGAAGAATCCTCAGAAGAACTATCCTATTCATGATCTAGAGTTCGTTGTGGTAATTTTGGATCTAAAGATATGGTGGCTCTATCTTTATAGGTAGAAAAGTTATATATACACATACCATCAATATTTGAAGTATATTTTCACAAAAATGGAATTGAACAAGTGGGAAAGGAGATGGTTGGAACTTCTCAAAGACTGTGCCTATTCAATTCATTATCATCATGGAAGAGAAAACAGCGTTGCAGATGAATTAAGCAGGATAGACCCAGTTTTTATTTCCATGACGAGGATTCAAAGATATCCTTTGATCAATTATATAGTAAAGCTATGAATGGGAATTATATGGGAAGGGAAATCAACAACCCTAACCCAAATGATTTCTCAAACACCATTACTAAACAAGATAATGAAATCTCAGAAATAAGATCCATTGTTACAAAATAAGTTAGAGGCTATGAAGGATTGGATGTTTCCTGAGTTCAATATTGATCAAGAAGGTGTACTGAAATTTCATACAAGACTATTCTTTCCATCTATTTTAGAAATAAAGAAGAAGAAGATGGATAAATTTCATGGATCTTCTTTATCTATACATCCTGAAAGAAAAAATATGTATAGGGAGCTTCATGATCATTATTAGTGGGATAATATGAAAAGGGAGACTTCTAACTACACTTCAAGGTGCCCAGTATGTCAGAAAGTAAAGGAAGAGCGACATATTCATAAAGGGGTGTTGCAACCACAACCCATACCAGCATGGAAGCGAAACAATATCACTATAGACTTTGTCACTGGTCTCCCAAGAACTTCCAATGGAAACAAATTTATATGGGTTATTGTGAACCATCTCACTAACAATACCCATTTTCTCTCCATTTGGGAATATTTATCTCATGATCAACATTCTAGGATTTATGTGAAGAAAGTGGCAAGGCTGCAAGGAGTACAACTTTTTATCACATCTGATCGTGATCCAAGGTTCAAATTAAAATTCTGGAGAAGTATTGAACATTCTCTGAGCATAGAATTAAATTTTAGCACAAACTATCAGCCCCAAACTGATGGATAATCTAAAATGTCTACTCAAACACTCGAGGATATGCTCAATGGGATTTAAAGGTGGATGGGATCAACATCTCCCATTAGTTGAGTTCTCCTACAACAATAGCTTACACCCAAGAACTCAAAAGGAACCCTATGAAGATCTATATGTTAAGCAATGTAGAACTCTTACATGTTGGCATGAAGCTGGTGATAGAAAGATTCATGGGCCTGATCTTGTTCAAGAGATGAGAGAAAAATTATATTCCATCCAACAACACATTAAGGCTCCTCAGAGTCATAAAAATATCTATGTAGACAAATATCGAAGGGACTTGGGGTTTGATGTTGGTGAAAAAGTAATTCTTCTAATTTTACCTTGGAAAAGAGTCACAAGGTTTGGAAAAAAGGGATGATCAGACCTAGGTATATTGGCCCCCTATGAAATCGTTGATCGTGTAGGAGGAGTGGCCTATCAGCTTTAACATCCTCTAAATCTAGCACAAATTCATGATGTCTTCCACGTATCCCTTTTGAGGAAGTATATACCTGACCCATCACATTTACTAAATCTAGAGGTGGTACAACTAGAACATGTACTCTCTTATGAGGACTAGCCGGTGGAGATCTTGGATCGTATAGACATGATTCTATGCAACAAGACTACCATACCTGTTAAGGTGTTGTAGAGGAGCCACAAATGTGAAGAAGCTACGTGGGAACTAGAGGAGTCTATGTGGAAACAGTAACCACACATTTTCTCATCTGAGGGTACATGTTAAAATATTGGGAACAAAATTTCATAAGGGGGAAGAATGTAATGACCCGAACTCTTTAATAGTATTCATTTATTAAATATTTGTGTTCTTTCATTTTATACTCTACAAAACGATAATTCAAGAAGTGATATCATTGGGTTTTTAATATTATATGACCATTGGTCAATATGACTATTGGTAAATAAACTCTCAACATTACAATTATTGTTTATAAATACAAGTGATCTTGGTTAATTAATATAGAAAGAAGAATTATTGGCCTCATCATGAAATCTTGGGTTGTACGAAGCACATCTTTCAGAGTTTGGGAAGGAGGTAGCATCACTGGGCTTTGCTCTGGACCAAGCCCAAGCTGAGTTTTAGCATGTGAAGCTTAAATGAAATCGCCTAAGGGAGAAGTTAAAGCTTAAAGAAATCACCACTTGGGCAATGTTGTCTGAGCCACCCCAAGATTCTATCACCATAGAACACCTTACACTTAAGTCCTATGGAGGTGATATAAGAGTCTATGTAACGAGACCTTATTTAATTTTTGTAATCCATTGGTTTAAATAAAATTATTTTTTCTTATTATGTTAAATTTAGGAATTTCATATGTCGAGATAAATTTATGATAAAGTTCCATATTATTGATGAATTTTGAAAAAAGGTTTTTTTTGTAAACTTTAAATAATTAATAATGTGAATTGATTTTCAGAAAACTGTCTTCTACAGTTGTGATCCGTAAGAAATTTAGAGTCTAATAAGATAAACTTGTTTTTGGTGAATAGTAATGTATGAATAGTAATATAACCTTATGAATAATAATTTATAGTAATGAATAGTTAATTGGCCAAAAAATAGAAACTTTACTCATGACTGTATAAATATAATTTAGACATCTTAAATGTGAAAAAACGATCTTAATAATAGTTTTTCAATTTTTGCAGGTCATAAATATTTTATTTACAATTTTATAATTAATTTAATAATTTAAAATTAAAATTTATTTTCATAAAATGTAATAATAAATTTTTACTTTATTGTCTTGTGGTTATACAATAATTTTATGGGACCTTGATTACATTTTGAAGGTATTACAAAACAAGTTATAGTTATAGAGTTGTTTTTTTGAATAAATAATGATTTTATTTAAAAATTAAATTAAAAATATTTAAAAAAATAATTTCATAAAATAATGTTCATTTTTGAAATAATTCATCGTTAGTAGGTTATGGTAAATTTTTGGGATTTTTCTGATACATTCGAATTTTCATTGAAAAGTAAAAATACAGATTTGAGTTTCGGGAGTTTAATGACATCACTGATGATGTAACCATGATGTAATAAATCTGGGAGACTTGTTAATAGTAAGATATTTTATGAGGTGTCCCAAGTGGAAAATACCATGGGAAAATACCATGGTAAAGCCCATGGTTTTGCAAATACCACCGATGAGGTGTCCCTTGGAAATTAATTAAACATTCTCTTTCTTTCCCTATAAATACCAAGCCATTCCCACACTATTTTCCTTGAAAAATCATACTCAACAATGATCTAGTATTTCTACCTCAAAAGGAGTCATCTCAAGGTTTCGTCAAGCCCCCCAAGGTCCCAACCATCATGTTTTCAAAGATACTCTTCAATGTAATGGTATCTTTCACCCTCCTCTTTTTAGTGATGATTTCCTTTATGTTTTGTCTTCTAGATTCAATATTCTTATTCGAGGGTATGTTATTATATATTATTATTTTCGTGTATTTAATTTCCACTTGATGAGATACCCTTTTCTCTCTCATCAATTTATTATCTTAATTTTTAAGCGACGTCGTTAGGCAACCAAATTTTTTGAATAAGAAATAACATATTCTCTTTTAGTTCATGTTTTCGTTTCATGTGGTATGTCATTAAAATATCCATAAAATGATATTATTATGTACCCATATGTTATTATGAATTATTTATGAGTGGTTTACCCTTGTCCACTCTCTTTTTAACGTTTTCTAAAATGATGATATGTAGCCGTTATGCTGCATAATTTTCTTCTCAAAATCTCTCTCTTCTTCTCAGGATATTCTCTTGTATTATTTATGTTGATACCTAGATATATTATCATTTATAGGGATAATCATCAATACAAAAAAGTGGCCTATTTTATTATTTAATTGACATACATATAACCCTCACTCCCTTCCCATGGGTTATAAATGACATAATGATCTTACTTTTAAGTACTTTTTAAACGTCACGCTTTTGATATGAAGCACCTTTTTTGGATTATATTTGGGTTACATATGAAATATTTGATTATGATATATGTAGATAGAATGAAAATAAATACATATTAAGGGTGAGCCCTGATAGATTTATAATTAATTGGGTAAAGAATTAATCTTTAGAGATGACAAGTTTCATGATACCTTGGTGAATATCGTTGGTCATGTTTTTATGAAACCTTGGGAATGAACCTTGGTGATATATTAATGAATGTATTAATGAAATGTTGTAGACACATATTAATGTTTTGATTCATTTTTTATTATTATGATATGAATATTTTTCTATTGTTCATGTCTTGTGGGTTTCATCACGTTCTTATTGATATCACAATTAAATTGATTCCCTTGATTTCCTTACTAGGCCTTCTGGTCACCCTTTCTTTTGATGTATGTCTCCAGGTTATGAGATGGAGAATTTTTACATAGAATGAAGTTATGATGAATCCTTTAAAGTGGATTAGTATAATTTTTTATATTGTTTCAATGTTTTATATTCCTGATTTTCTAGACACTAGACTTTAAAGATCCACAGTTTGTAAAATGCAATGAATAATTACGTAATAAAAAGGTAGGATTCCATAAAATTCTTCTTAGGGATATATATAACTATATTTCTTATATTTTTATTGGTTTTCTAATATTTTCTTATTTTATTTATTTCGTCTTGTAGTAGGATTTATTATATTGGATTTGGGTGATCCATATTTTCCCATTGTAGTTTTTTATTGTCTTTTTTATTTTCCTTGTAATAATAGGAATTTTTATTGGTCAATTTATTTTCTAATGTAATGATTTGAATTAATATAATAATGAGTTTTTGGGTTTTCTATGTGTTTTATGAGTATGATATTGTATAATACAGTATAACACACATTAATTTAAAATATAATTTATAAATTATAGGCTATTTCATTCTTCCACATTTAGAAATTTCCTCCCCAAAATTTAAACTCATATTATCAATTGAGAATATGTGAGGGTTGTTCAATTTCATTGTTTCTTATAGATCCAATGTCACCTATATATACATACGTTTCATCTAAAACACTTTCACAAGGTTTTTAGTCTTGTTACGTTGAACCTTTTATCTATAGACCAAGATCTTCACTAGCTACAATCTATAGGATATTCCATTCCCATGTTGTACCACCTTTAGATTTTATACTTGAGAGTGTTAAATTATGTAATTCCTTAAGAGAGATAGAAGGAAAATTTTATACAATTGAGACCTGTTTTTTGTAATTAAAATATTATAGGCTACTACTCCAATGCGTTAAATAATCTCAATGAGGCTAATGTACCTATGGCTAATCTTACATTGCATTAAAAGACACAAGTATCTATTCTATGGTGATATTGAAATGAAAACTTTTGCTTCAAATTCATAATCTATGTAACTTTGATAGTTATCAACATTGTTATTTTTCTATCACAAAACATATTTTATATGTTTTTGGATGGATTGAACAATCTATATCATCACTTATACAGGGCTCAGTCCATGTAGCTTTATTTCTCCAACTTCAATCGAACAAGTTGGAGTTTAAAATCTATTCCTATACATAGATTCAAATGGATCCATATCAATAATTCATAGAAAGAAACTAATGTATAATATCTAAATTATTGAGAGATTTTTATCCCCATAAACATTGTAATTCCATTGAGTTGGATCTCAAAAATCTTCTTAAGAATCAATGTATTCCCTTCAAATTTTCATTCGTTTGGGGGTGATAGGACATTAAAGAATTCTATTTATTATATAAATACTATAGAATACTTATCCATAACTTAGAGGATAACCTTGGATCATGATTAGTGGGGGTCAAAAGTGTTACCCCATATGGCCTCACCACTTATTTTTCATATATCTTGTATTGTTGATTTTATGATAAATTTTGATCAATAGTGATAATGTGGGTAGTCTTGGTGATTCGATCCACCAAAACACATATCACATTTTTTCCATTATATGGCTTCAGGAGACTAGTAAAAAAATCTTATAATGACAATAGCCCATTTCCATAAGGGTATAGAAAACGGTTTTATTATCCCTTTAAGCATATGTCACTCTTATTTAACGTTTTTATATTTCATGAAAATTGAGATATACTATGCAATATCTATCCTTAGGTTTTCGCATATTAAGAGATCCTGATGATCACGGTACATCTTGGTAATTCTACGATGTATAGAGATAGGAAAGATATGTGCATCACCCAGAACCTTCTTTATTATCTTCGACAATTCAGGAATAAAACACGTAGTTAAGAAATGATTGAAACCATCGTCACCGATGTTGAACTCATGTTTTCCATTTTGTTTCATATTTGACATAAATTTTTAACAGCATGTCATCAATTTGTGCCTCCATTATTTTTATTAGAAATATGGTTGGGATGTAATTTGGAAAATGTCTGATTTATTCCATTCTATTATGATTTCCATAACCATCTCTATGTGTATCCATAAAGATATGGTCTTTCTCAATCCTTATCATGGAAAGAGTTGTATATTATTTTCTTCTAATAGGAACTTCTACATTGTTCGCCTTTACTAGATGGCAGTGAATAGAGGAATAATAATTCTTGATTAGATGTAATCATATTTTTAAGGCATGTTGATATGATTCTATGTGAATATATAATTTGGACTACTATTATTAGTATCTATGTCCTTGATATCAATATAGAGGTAGTGCCTCCATATATTCATGGAAATGATCAAAACCGCTAACTCCAGATCATCATCAATAATTTTTTCTCTTGTATCATCAATTATTTTGTGGAAAATTCCATAAATTAGTCATTATGCATGATTACACAACCTAATACTGTTTTTGAATAATCACTGTATATCAAAAAACATTCTCCACTTGATGGTAGTGTGGGTACATGTATAGTGATTCGCCTCTACTTGATCTATTTAAACATTTACTCAAAGTCTTATATAAAGACATAAGTTACCCCTATCACTATTATATTAGTTAGTAAGAGATAATATCAGGATAAATTGATCACAAATATTACTAGTAAACTTCTAATCCACGAAAACTATGGATTTCCTGGGCACTATTGGGTGTACAAAATTCCTAAATATCTATTTTCATTGAAAGGTTCAAAAACATTCCCTCAATTTTGATCACATTTGGTAATAATGTGACTTTATGCATCAAAAAGTCACACATACTAAATTAGCATCTATTTTATCCTTCATTATTATCTCTATCATTTTCCTTATATTCTCATCATGTTTCTCCTTTTCAATGTAGTAAATTAGAATATAGTCAATATAAACTACCACAAATTTATCGATGTAGTCACTAAAGATTATATTTAATAAATCCAGGAATATTTCATGGTCATTAGTATGTACTAAGGGAATCTGTATGAATTCATAGTGTCAAAATTTTTTATGGAAAGTAGTTTTTGAATATAATCATTCTTCATCTTCATATAATTATTACAAGAATAATGCTATACATATAAGATTTATTGAGATACTCAATATTTATTGAACAAGTCATCACCCCTTGAAAGTTTATACATGTTTTTTATGGTTATATTGGTGATGTCTCTGCAATCTATATACATGAAAAATGATTCATCCTACTTCAAGACAAATAGAAATGGTGAACCCCAAGGAAGTGCCATAGGGATTATGAAATTTTTTGAAAAGACTATTTTAATAGCTTATTTAACTCCTCATGTTTTATTGGGGTATATATTAGGGGAATTTATGGATAGGAGTGGATCTTGTTATATGAACTATTGTAAAATATACACAATGATATATAAGAAGTCAAGAAAATACTTTAAGAAATACATCAATGTATTCCATTACAATAGAAACTTCATATAGGATGATAAATTATATTGACAATCCATTTGAAAAAGGTATACTTCTTTATTGGGTATAAAATCCCACACCATTGAGGGATTTTACATAGGATATTCATGTCCATACTTACATTTTTATAGAATCATGGTATGGTTCAGAATAAGGAAATATATTTCCTTTTCCATATAGTTGTTGTGTGCCCTATATATTTAGATCCAATACATTCCAAATAGAGGATGTAGTTGAACAAGGAGAATTATTATGATACTCAAATGATAATTCTCCCCACATATAGTAATTTTATATGAGTCCAACATTTATGTTGCATTGATTTAACCACTAGCTACTTTTATAGATATCTATACATCTAGGTTTCAGGGATTCCAATCAATAGTTCAAGCAGAATCATAGGATAAAAATGAATGAATAGAATTATAATAAAATAAAACTTCTTCCATTAATTATTGAATAAGTTTTTGACCATTTAAAACTTCATTTTTATTCCCTTCTTCTGTAGTAGTGAGGGAATAAAATTTCCCTTGTCTTTTAGATTTAGTGGTTTCTACACTGATTACCCAGTAGGATATGTGGTTTATTTTACTTAATTTCCTAGTTCTTTAACACCCAATTGTTGCATCATTGAACCATAATTGATACATTAGGAGTTTCCTTCATTTATTCTTTTATGTTGATTGGAATGTTCATGTATCTTTGATATTAACGATATTTGTGACCTTCTATCTCACACATGAATCATTTCCCTATTCCATGAAGGCAATTTTCATGACGTTTCTTCCCATATTTTTGACACGTGGGTAGTTGGATCCTATTTAATCCCTTTTTTTAACCAACTTGATTGAAAATCCATTATTCTCTTAATATCTCTATGACCATGTGAAAATACTTTAAACATTATCTTTACTTTGAGATCACATATAAATAATTCATCATAACTACCAATGTATTCGATAGCTAGTGCCTTTTGAAGGTGTGGTTCTAAACCAATACTGAATCTATCTAATTTTTTATAATTATGGATAAAAACCCCAATGTGAATCTTGACATTCTAGTGATGTTAGTCTCATAAGTAGTGAAACATTCAAAATCCTTTTTCATTATCTATTTTAATTATCTATGCTTCTTTTCTAAGAGTTTGTGGGAAATACATGTTAATAAATATTCTCATAAAGTATTATCACTCAATATCATCCATTTCATCCTTAAACTTGGTGTTCTTGATCAATATACACCATTTATTATCTTATTCGTATAAATGATAAATGGATAGATTCACCTTCACTTTTTCATAGCAATGTAGATCATAAAACATCTTATCCATTGAGTTAACTGAATATTTAGAGGCAAGTGGATTAAAAGATCAACTATGCCTCCGTGAAAATTTCCACCTAATGGCACTAATATCTTGTTGTTCATTATTAGGTTGAGGAAGATGTTCCACATGGTTCATGTTATTTTTCATAACCTAATACAACTGGGCAAGAATAGTTATAATGTTTTTAACTCAACTTATCTTGGAATTGGGGATATTGTTTAGACAATCATTGCATTTCCCTCACATGGGTTATTAGTATGGTTTCTCATGGTTCCCACTATAGTATAAAATAAAAAAAATTAAAGAAAATTTAAGGCAACAAAGAATATATAAATAAATGATTCTTTTTTGCAACTACTTATAAATGTAGATGTTATGGGATCCTTAGATTTAGGATTATTCTAAAAAAAATTCTTCGAGGTTTACATATAGTTTTTCTTATCCAAATAGGTTTTATTAATATTTTTTATTCCTAATTCCTAGATTTACTAAACTGTAAATTTTATAACATCAATAATGACCCTACTTTCTATAAAATGTATATTAAATCATTTTAAATATTAAAAACTCAATTGATATACATTCAAGTATTGAAAGATATAGTATCTTGAAAAAATTAAGAATGTACATAACTTAAACATAATAAAACATTATAATTTTTTAAAATTATTCGTCTTTATCCACTTAAAATCTAAATTTATTTATAGTACATATTCTCACCTAAGGATATACATCAAAAAAGGGGAAAGCTAAAATCCTAATAAAAGGATGGATAAATAAATGGATCAATGTAGCCTAGGTGATAATAATAATAATAATCATCACATCATTATCATAATTTAATATTTATAATTTTGAGGGAAATATTTGATAAAGTCACAGAATGTGGAAATTCATAAAAATAAAACATCAGGTCATAGTGGTTAAATATCACATATTGTTTTGACAAATGATAACATCATGTTCATTCATTACAAATTTGAATTATCATAAAATCAAAATATTAACATATATAGAATCATGTTCATGCACAAGAAATATTATTTCATGAGATAAATCTTATTACCCAATAAATTTGAGGGATGTATTATTCCTGTCCCACCCATCACATCATAATATTTAAATAATCATGCTTCTAAAATTGATCATATAAGAATATTAATCATGAAATAACCCACGAAAAGGAATGGGTTTCATAAGGATTTCATATATCCATAAATCTTGAATAAACATGGGTTTCAGAAATGAAAAAGTAAAAACATATTTTTCATATACATTATCATTTTTGAGTGAATTATAATAATATCAAGAGGATTAAAAGATGTGTTTTGGGAAAAATTATTTAATGGAAAAGCATTCTATTTGGAATAAAAATAAATGTGGAAACATTCATATCCCTAAAAAATTGGAATAATAGTGCAATAATATTTCATGAACATTAATGTAATACACATACTGAAATTGATGTGAAAGAGGGAAAACCTGATGGAAGGGATTTGGGTTTGAGATTACCCTTCCTTCAATTACCGATTTATTTCATCACATTTAAAAATCTAGAATAAAAAAATTGGATTATTAAAAAATAGTTATTAAAGAAAATTATTTTAATTTGTTAGACTATTTATCCATAAAATTTATTTAGTAATATATTATTATAATATTTTCTAAACATGATTATTTTGACATCATGTTGGTCATTAAATGTTCAAAATTTTCTTTTATTTTTTAAAATTTGTTCAAAGTAATATTTCATTAGAAGATTTATGTCCATAAGATTATAATATATGTAATTATTTTTTTATAAATTATATATTATTCAGAAAATCCATCCATTATTAAGTTTATAATTCTCGACATGGAAATGTCTCCATAGGTTGTTAAATAACCTTTAACATGGGATTATCAGGAGAGTGGGAAAGGGAAGTAAGAAATTTTTGTAGTTTTTAAATATTATACTTCTATTAGGGTAACATAATTTATAAAATTTTAAATTTCTGACTAATTTATCATATAAGGATTGGTTATGAAATGGGAGGTGAAAAAATAAATATAATAACAAAAAAGAGAAGAGTTAATCGAAACTTACTTAATCCTCAGTGTAGCTTCTCCTATATGAGACTATAAATCCCTTGATTATTAAATTTATTTTACTACAGAACATCCTTAGATATTATTATGGGATTTATAGGGAAGATTTGGGCAGAACATAGGCTTTATAAAGTTAGATAGGAGTGTTTTTTCAAGGGGAGTAAGAGGAATTATTTATAAATGAGAAGAGGGGTATTAATATTATAAAATATTAAAGAATACAATACATTAAAGGTAAAATCTGTAATAGTGATTTTTTATATATAAAAAACATATAAATATTATATAATAGTTTTATGAATCTAAAACAATTTTAAAATTATAACTCATTAGTTTATATAAAAGGAAAGTGGAAGAAATGGAAACTGTAATTTCAAGGGGTCAAATTTGACTCTAGGTTTTAGAAAATGGTTTTTAGGATTAGAATTTATTTTATTTTATTTTAATGAACCATTTATGATAATAATTTATTTTTTCAAATTGAAGTTCTATATATTGTTAGATCATTAATACATCATGAATGATGTGATTTAATATAAACCAGTTATGATAGAAACTATATTTTTATCATTTAACGTTAAATTGAAATTCTTCACAAAAAGATAAAAATAACACTTGAAAATTTTTGACGTGACGATATAAAAAATTAAATTACTTTTATGAATAAAAATTTAATTCATAGTTAATTTAATATTTTTATAAAAAAAATTTCCTTTCAAAAATACATTAAAATATACTTTAATAAAAATGTGGTTATATTTTCTTTGTCTTTTTTAATAATTATATTTAGTGTTCATAATTAAAATAAGTACATTTTATTAAATTAACAAAATTGAATATTATTTTGATCAATATTTATTATTTTTAGGTCAAATTACAATACCAATGTCCATGTCACTATTCTCAATTGAAAGTTTATTATTCCCAACATTCAGATTATTATTCCAATGGTCACATTACTATTCAAATAACCAAATTAACACCCACAAATAAAAAAGCATTCCGTCAATAAAAATTCAACTCAATTCATCCAAAGCTTCAACATTTCCATTTTCTATGACGTGAATTGGTTTACTAGTATTTTTCTTCTTTCTATAGTATTGTTCGCCGGTGGTATGATTATACGGGATTAGAGAAATCCTCATTTTTCCATTTTTTTTTCGATTTTCTATTATTTTCCCGTTGTAATTATTATCATTTTTGTGGGTTTAGTCTTTTAGTAATGTAATAATTTTCACTATTTAAACAATTAGTTGTTGTTATTTATATTTTATGTATGTGGATAATATAATATAATATAATATAATATAATATAATATAATACACATCAATTTCAAATATCATTTATAAACTATGGTTTGTTACACCAGATATTTTCCATTTAACCATCACCAAAATCTTTTATACTACCCAAATGATATTATGTATTGACTGATTTATATTGTGTGTTCTTTAGGGAATCCTATATATGCTTTGGAATACTATACATATCACCAGAATATACTATATACCCAATAACTGTATTTTTCATTGCTTCAATCCAATATTCTATACCATTTTACATTACATTCAAATATTTTATATATCACTTAGAAGATATTACATATCCATAAAATATCTAACATCTCACAGTGATACACCTCTAGTAGATTACGAATAATTCCTATAATATTATACACATCTATTTTCAATTTCACTATAACTCTAAATATATAAAGTATAATATCCATTTAATTTAATATATTTTCTTTATTATTTTCTTAGTTTTTTAAATGAATTTTAAACA
Source organism: Viscum album (assembly GCA_963277665.1). NCBI lineage: Eukaryota > Viridiplantae > Streptophyta > Magnoliopsida > Santalales > Viscaceae > Viscum > Viscum album. Next base: position 99,236 of record CAUJRU010000186.1, read on the forward strand.
TTATTTTTTGATGAACGACATACAAATTTTTTTGAGGATTTTTTCAAATAAAATCAAATTTAATGACCGAAATATATCTACAAAGTTAAGAAAGAGACCCAAAAATGTGATTAAACATGTGAACTGATATTGGTGGCTCTTAAGTCATAATTTATTTTGATGGTATTTGAGACTCAAAGTTATTTTGACTATATATATATACTATACAAATTAATAAAAAATATTTTAGGGATAAGGTATGTTATGATTTAACTATAAAATCCTTAATTTTTTTATTCATATAAATCTTACTAAGGATCCCCTACATAAAGAAAATAAATGAGTTTGTTGAGGATCTTGATGTGATCTATATTTTATAAAATAATTTTAAAACTAAACATTATTTTTTAATGGATAATAAATGTTTCAAAACCAATATTAAATATAACATTTAAACCAGTTGTTTCATATCCTTTAACACAATTAAGTGAGTCAAATTTATTTTAATAATAACAATATCAATGGAAAATATTTTTGTTATTATAAATTGAAAAAATTGAAAGACGATGATGGCTATCCAAATATTTTTCACATATAAAAATATAATTGTATATAATGACCTCTCTTGATCAAATTTGTCTTGGAACTATTTATATCGATAAATTTGATGAATGAAAATACCCATCAATATATTGGCCTATAATTTTCATATGTATTTAGGATGCTAAGGAATCTATTATTCACTAAAAAATATATAACCCATTGAAACAAAAAAAATGCTTAGTTACAATGACCTCAGTACTCTCAGAAGATAATGATTCAAAAAATTATAAGTCCATAATGATTTATTATCTATGATATATTGAAATTATAGAATTTATATACCACATCATATATCTATATAATTGGAAGGAAAAATATTTGGTATCATTTTTAGGATGACCAAATAAATGGACATCTATTTCTCCAATCACATGGTAATAAAATAAATTAACATCTAAATCAAAAAGAAAATGGAATGAAGACATGTCTATTTTGATGACAATGTGAAAGGGTGGATAACAGGATTTGGTGATGTAAATCTCATGGTCAGATTATAAATGAAAATATTATTTTTTGGATTTGAAGCATAATCTCATCCACATAATAAAATTAAGTGGTGAGGGATACACCGTGATATTCAAGAACAGTAAATATTCCAAAACCAACTCATATAGAGGAACAATTATATTTTCCAAATGACATGATAACTTTTATTAACTAGATATAAAATTATTGTTTTGTATGAATATTCCTTACACCAATGAGGTGTAAAATGATCATTATCTTTCATAGAGAATTTTAGGACAGTATAAACATTGAAACATTACTAAATTCTAAAACATTTTTCATAGAGAGGACCCATTAAGAGTTTAACATCAATTTATATTATGTGTTTAGCATTTACCAATCGAGAAATAAATAAAAGGTTGAATTTGAATTATCAAATTATTTCAAAAACACAATAAATCTTAATGGAATATATATAATTTCTTTAGATCAAATAAAAACTCATGTATTAGAGGAAAAATCAATTTAATTATAATTATTTATTATTAATATCATTTAAGTTGATTATTATTTCTATTAAAAAATAAAAATACCATATATTTTTTAAGTCTGTTATTTTTTTTATATCAAAAAACACATATCGATTTTTAACATCTATAGTGATCAAAATGTTTAGTAACAAAATATTGATTGGAAACCTTTAACATTGAGGAATATATAAAAGTTTAATTTTCTGTATGAAGATATTCAAAATATGTTTATGTGGTTGAGAAGATGAATAATATTATTTAGGATATTAACTAGTATATTATCTTTGAATGAAATATGAAAAAACAATTGGGGATAAATATACCTCCTATAACATTGTAAATCATTTTTAAACAATTATATTTTTTATAATTCTTATTATGATCTATATAATGCAATGAAACCTAATATTAGATACTTCTAATTTTCATTTCTTTTTATTTTGAATACAATGGATATTCTTGTAAAATTTTAATTGAAATTTTATGGTGGAATGATTCTATGTTATTCCACAACTAAAACGAGTTTTTAGGTATTCAATACAGTGTCACATAATATGGTATAAATCATATATCTAAAATTTAATGAGAGTATAAATTTTAAAAAAGTTTATAATATATAACTATAATTACTCTATGAATATTTTTCATGGAATCCCTTTAATTTTTATGTTTTATTATCGAAACTAAAAATTATAATGGTGAGGATAAAAAATATGACATATCATATAGTAAATAATAATCCCATATCCTTCCAAGATACCAAAGAATATTTTTAGTTATCCTGAAAAAATATAATGTGGTATGTCTATCTCCTAATAAATTCAATAAATTCCATATAGAATGAATATTCCCCATGATTATTTGTATCATAATTTAATTATGAAATGTTAAATGATGTCTTCAATTAATAGCATCAGATGAAAACTTTGAAAAAATATATTAGTCAATTTGAAAAGAAAAAAGGTATTCTAACTGAATAAAAATCCCAAAACACACATGATATAGAGACCAAATTGGTTTTTTAATAAATATAATATGAGAGTTAAATAATTATATAGAACAAGGATAAAATTGATTTTAATTATTAATTACACAAATAAGAAATAGGCTATAGGGAAAACATTTATTTAATTATAATATTTGAGCTAATTTAGATTCTACGTTATGTAACAAATTATATGAATTCTACATATTCCTCAAATTGTTGAAAAAATTTCTTTCCTAAATATTTTAATTCAAGTGGATGTTTTTGTTGAATAAAAATTGGGTTTTGAAATTCCAAACCTATCATATTATGTGTTTTAACATACAAAAACTCAATAATAATTTACTAAAGATCATATATCATGTTATAAATATTTACTATTCATTTAATTTTAAAACAGTTTTTTGGTATTTATAAAAAAATCTATATTTCTTATCAAAAGGGATTTAAAAAAAACTATCATTTCATATACATTTAATGATAATATCAACTTCATATATCAAATAATAATTTTATAATTGTATTTAGATACTAAAGAAAAGTTAATTAATGAAGAACAATATTAGTGAATTGATATTATTTTATTATTGTGAATTTTATAACACTCTTAGAGAAGCATTTTTTACTCAAACAAAGTATACCACAGTTTTTTTAATAATTTATATATTTAACAAAAACAATAGAATTCATGCATTTTAAGAGCCATATTTTTCAAATAGGTATGGATCCTTTAAGATTCAGTCTATATCATTACATTGGACCTAATACAGATGCCTAGTGGGTTAGTAAATGTTTCAGGGGGTTTTGGGGCATTTTCATTTCCCAAAACCCAATTTTTTTGGGAAAAATAGGCTTATTTCATGGTTTAGAGTAAACTGTATAGGAATGCCCCATGGTTTAGAAAATTGTGAGGATTTTATTCTTCCTGACAAAGACACATCGCATAGCTTGCGCACAACCGAGTAGCCTAACTGTGTGAGTACCCCTTCATCCCAGATAACCATTCACGGTTTACACACGGTTTGTCTAAATGTGTGAAAAATCCTTGAATATGATATTTTTTGGGAAAAATTATATTTTTTTCCTTCAATGATATATTTATCCACCTTCATCTTCCCTAATATTATCTTATTGTAGGATTTACCACTATAGCTCCCATTTTAGACGTTTTTGAAGTCCAAAGATAGGGATTCAATGATCTCTTTCATCTAGAAACCGATCGGGCTTCCATTCATCATTTTTAATGCTCAATAGTAAGTAATTAAGTAATCTTGATCCATTATCATTCTTTTTTTATGTTTATATAGAGATCATGGTATGTATATTTTTCTCTTTTTCATAAATCTACTTTGATCCATTCCAAATCAAGATCCAATACCAGGGGAGAAGGATCGTACAACGCTAAGGTGGGTGGTCTATAACTAATCCCTAATGTTTTTTGATTTTGGATTTGTCATGTGGGGACCACCAATTTTATTAAGTGCATTTATGGAATTAATATTACATTCTTATACTCGTTACAACCATGTGGTTATGCTCTTTCCAAATATCTAATTAATTATTGGTGGTTATGACCGCAACTCCATCCCTTCCATGTTGATGGTTATTCCATAAATGTTTGTTAGTGTTTTGACATTTTTGAGCAACTGTTAGGGTGTTTATTGGCTTGAACACTCTAAGGGTAAGTGTTTCTATATTAATTATTTTTATTTAAATAGTGAATTTTTATAGTAATGAGTTCAATATATCTGTACAACTGGACCTGCCTAAGGTAAGTTCATCAAATTGATAATCAAAAGTGAATGATTAATTGGTTTCACATTCGTAGCACCCAAAACCACATTAATGGAAGGTAGGAGAATGAACCTTAAATTATGTAATATTCCTTGGATGGATTAAATGAATGGTTGCATGTTACATGGTCATGTTACAATAATAAAAGGCAACACTAGGACCAAATGACTTGATAAAAAGGATGCATACTGCATTAACTTATCACACTACTGAAAGGAATGGCATGAACCAAATGAAATATTACAAGACTTCATGATAAAATATGAATGGTCTAAATTGAGCTCACCTGGGATTCTGATCGGTGAATGACATGAGTAGTCAAGAACCCCAATCTTATTCAAGGATATGAATTTCATAGATTGAGACCCATCTAGAGCCCGATCCTTGTCTATTATTGGATGCTTGATATGATACTGTAGAATTCCTCATGTAGTACTACAAGATGAAGGGATACAGTTCTTGGATCCATTCAATATCATTATTGGATTCCATGGATACACTCCTTGGATCCTACGTTGATGAGTAGGTTACATAGTTAAAGCCCTTCAAGCCCAGTCCTTGCATAGCCTAATTTTACCTAGGTCAATCACTTTGATCTCAGTAGTCTCCTCATTGTGGAATTCCTTGGACTATACTCCATGTATTACCCTTTTATCCGATGGCATGCTAGAGTTAGTACTGAGTTGGGAACTTTTGAGGTCTATGTAGCCCTAGTTATTACTATGGGACTTCACTATTAAATATCATTGATCATGGTTTTTTGGTTACATATTGGTACATTTACTATCATTAATATCATGAGGTGATGTTAGTGCTGGATGTGCCTCATATGACATATCAACATGAATTGATAATTAAAAAATTTAAAGAACTGGTTTCATGTTCATACTCCAGGTGAGGGATGAAGCAGGTAGATGGGTATTTAGTTACATTATATTTCTTTACATATATATGCATAACATCACATTTTTATATTTCCATTACATGAGCTAGATATTATAAACACCATTGGTGGTGGCCTACTGAGATTTTTCTCACACCCCTCCATCTGCTCTTTGGTACCTGGTGAAGAATATAAGGTTGCATGTGTTAACAAAGGGAAGCACATTGATTCAAACACTGGACTACTTGCTATTTAGTATAGATCATGATAGTAGAATACTGAGTTGGAACTTGGGATTCTTGGGATAATCAATTAATACTTGTATACTATTGTGGAATGTGTTATGCCTACTATCTTGTATCCATGTTTTCTAGTTTTGCAGTACATGCCATATTATCATCTGTTATTGAATATTATTCTAGTTTTTTTAGTTATAATTACTATTTTTGTTATTTTTTGATGTGCCTTCTATTTACTTATAATACTTCCACTATTTTACTATGTTTACTTCCATCTGATGTGCTACACTTTTGTAATTAGGGAATCATCTCCCAACAGACATGTCATAGGACCTCACTGCTAGTCAACAACCTCTGGCATTTGGGGAGATACGTTTAAGGCCATGTGGCCCAATTGGATCGGGGAACCCATTAAGTGGAACATTGGTCTGAGATATCAAAAATTGGTATTATAGGAGTTTCATTTTTTACTTTACTATTTAGGGAAAATATATTAAATATTAGGAACACTTGGGGATTGGTCATTAGTTGTTCTTGGGCATCGAGATCCAATGATTGGGTTAAAAACAATTTTCCGAAATTAAAATAGTTATATTTCCTTTTCCTATTATAGTTGATATTATTTCACCATTGGGTGATGCATATGAAAAAGGAGCATTACTAAATGCATCATTATAAGTACCTATAATTCACATGTTATGTATATTTCTATGCTATATATGTGCATTTCACTATTTTAAATGCTTGATATGATTGTGATTCTTATGTGATGTTGGGATAGTTATATCATGCTTCTATAACTCCTGGCTGTGATTGAGTGATTGCATAACTCAATTCATGAGGATTATAAGACCTCGTGGGTTAGGATAAGTAATTTACCAAGATGAAACATTATGCTATAAATAAATGGGTGTCATTTCCAGTGATAGGTGTATGGGAACCGATTCACCAAAAATGAATATCCATTACAATGTGAATCATGATATCTAAAATGAAATGGTTGAATATTCTTATCATGCTTTTTCAAGTTTATGAATGATAAAGGTATGAACCAATAAATTAAATAAAAAATGATATGAAACATATAACAGAGCACTTATTGATAACTGGACATATATGTTGGTAGTTTGGGTAGTATGCCTTGGGTAGTGAGTTTTCTTATGTTCAGATTCTGCTAGTGATGCTATCTTTATACTTCTATGCTTGTTTTGTGGCGTGTTCGTGGAAATTGAAGACCAATTACGACTTGAAGTCCTCGTATCATATGCAAAGAAATTGGAAAAAACTAGGTTCCATACGTGGTTGGACCTAAACTACCAGTGTTACCTATATGAATTCCACTTAGGGAACCACCTAATGTACCTAAATTTTACATTGATTCCCATGTTTGTGATAGTTTACTACATCTCATGCAGTCCATGAATGGTTCTCTAAAGATTCCACCCACGATGGATGATCAACTCGTGAGTTCCAGCAGTAGCATCCACTAACATTATCATGGGATGGGGGTCCATGTGCTACTAAGTCTTGGATAGAGGCCCCACTATTTATCGTTGTGATTCTGGAGACACCTCATCTGTGAAGGGTCATGCTTTCCACATACATGCTTCGGGATTCGGCCAATCATTTGTGGAATGTGATTACCCATAATGTCTGTCACCAGGGCAAGTTATGGGTTGATTTCTAGAATACCTTCTATGATCAGTACTTTGTTAAAAAACTGATAGATAATAGGGCTAAATATTTCTTGCATCTCAAGCATGGTTTTATTTGAATTATCGAGTATTCATCATGCTTCATGATGTTTTAGCACATGGAACCACTTCAAGCTGGTGATGAGATTTTGTGTGCTAGACATTTCGAGGATGGGAACTATATGCCATCTATACACAAGTCAATGTATTTTTTCTATCTACCTATTCTAAAATAGTCAATCAAGCTCTTATCTACGTGTAACCTATGGGATGACATTAGTCCTAGGTTTAAAGGATCAGTGTTGTGTTAGGCTAGTAGTTCATCTGAAGGCAAGGAGCATTCCCTCATGGATTCTCAGCAAGGAAGTGCCAACTAGAGTGTCTATTTAAATAACTCTAAAGTGTATCATCGATGTGAAATATTAGGGCATTCAAAGCCTCAGTGAGATAGAATCCAAATGGAATTTTGGGCATGTGAAAAAATTGGGAATCTTCAGCATTTATATAGGACCTCTCCCCCATCCTCAAGTAGAGAAGGATCTTCACCTGCTCCACCAATAGAAGAAAGTTCGTGTATGCCGCATCAGGTGGGGAGTCGGAATAGATCTAAAAGGTTTTGATGAAGAGGTGGGGCCATGGTAGTCAACACCCTGATCACCAAAAGCACCTGTAGAGAAGTTTTAATTGTGGTCTCCCATATAATGCACATGGACATGGATCATGTCAGTTGCATGAACTACAACCGATTCATGAAGATCAGGGTGCATGACCATCTAAAGTAGGAGGTACTATTCTAGTAGCCTTTACTTTAGTATCTTCCCTATTTGATATAGGTTCTTCAAACTTTTTTATCTCTATATCTATCAAGGAGAGTCTCAGACTAGAGATACAATATCACTATGGTGTAATGACTCTAGAAACACTGTTAGGTGTATGAACATAAGGTATACTCTTGTGTAAGGGCTTCCCACTCGAGGTAGGTTATTACCCATTCTTATGGAACTTATTTATTCTAGAGATGATGGGCTTCAATTTCATTCTTCAAATGGATTGTTTGGTTTACATTCATGCTTTTTTAGACTGATATCACTATAGGGTATATTATAAATCACCACAGGGAAGAAGATATCTACATAAGGTTGAGCGGGTTCTCTAAGCCAGTAGATCTGGACTAGAGCATCAGGGGCTAGGTGGAGTTACCAGTCATATTTGAAATATCTTCATTAAGGATTAGGGTTTATGTCAAAATGATTTCCCTCCTGAAGTGGATCATTTCAAGGATGTATTTCTTGATGATTATTTTGGTTTAAGTTTTTATATAGGTAGATTTTACATTCAATCTTATTCCATGAGAAGCTCTAATGTTCATTCCTCCTTACAAGATGGCACCTACAAAGATTCAGAAGCTCAAGAAGTAGTTGTAGGTTTTTTATGAAAAATGTTCTATATGGCATAGTACATCCTCTGGGGGTTTGTATGTGATTTCCTCCCATAAGGCGGATGGAAACATATATTTATACGTAGATTACAGAAGGTTAAACTAGCTTGTTTCCATGAACTGATATCCACTTCCTCGAATGGAAGATCTCATTGATCATCTCGGAGGAGAAAATTTCTTCTCTAATATCGAACTAATATTGAGTAATCATCAGGTGCGAGTTAGAACATCAGACAAACCATACAACTTTCTATATCATGTATTGTATTGTATGAGTACCTTGTTATGCCATTAGGTCTTATTTATGTGCATAAATGTTTCATGGCTCTGATGAATAGGAGTTTCAACACCTATATGGACACTTTTGTAATAATAATTGTGAAAAACATCTCAGTGTATTCTCACACTCGTAACAACCATTCCAAACATCTGGAGAGAATTATAAGTACTCTAAGAGAGAATCAGACTTATGCCATGATTTCTATGTGAATATTTTGGTTAGAAAATATACAAATCATGGGTCATATAATATCAGAATTCGGAGAATATGTTGACCTAGAAAGGGTTAGTTATGTTGTTTCATGGGTGATTCCCAATAACATGTTTGATATACAGAGTATCCTGGGGTTGGAAGGATAGTACAAGAATATCATAAAAGACTTATCATGTCTTGTCTCACCACTTACAGGTCTTAAAAATATGGGTTCACAATTACTGTGGTCAAAAACATGTGAGAAATCTATTCAGGAGCTGAAAGGGATGCCTGTAGCGACAACTATTTTTATTATTCTTGAGCCATGTAAAGATTATACAATCATTTTTTGATGCATCTATCTTGGTCCTAAGAGCAGTAATGATGCAATAAGATAGAGTCATTGCATATGGATCTTTGTAGTTGAGACCTCATGAGATAAATTACCTAACACACAAACTTGATCTAGAAGTATTTTCACATAACTTGTCTTGCTAGATAAATTACTTATTGGGTGAGCGCATGGTGGTGTACGCGGAGAAAAATATTCTAAAACACATCTTTTATCTGTGTGACATGAAACTCAGACTGTGGATATAGGTCGAATATCTATTATCCTTTGATTTATAATTTTCTTATAAGCCTGGGAATGGAAATGTGGTTGCAGATGCACTGAGTCAGAAAACTCATGAACATGATTTATGAGAATCCTATGCTGAATTTATATTAGGGGACCTTCTTTATGAGATTCATCTAGAGTTTCATGATAGTCATGAGTAGTCTTACATCTCATCCTTGACAGTTTTCTCTCCCATAATTTAGAAGGAGATAGGTAGACAGTATTAAGATCCTGAAGGATTGGTTCTCTGTGAGAGTATATCCGGAGAAATCCTTCCTCTGGATTGGTTTGTGGATAGAGGCAATATCCTGCATCTATGTGAACATATATGGGTTCCTACAGATATTAGATAGGAGTTGATGAATTAGTTACAAGATTCTCAGTGGGGTGCCCATCAAGGAATCTTGAAGATATGTCAAGATATAAAAAACCAATATTGGTGCTATGGGATGACACGTCAGATAACATGATTTATCATTATGTTTTCTATCAATAATTAGGTGAATGTGGAGCACCATGGACCTGCTATTTTATTTAAGAACACTTCCATTTCCTAGAGTGGAAATTGGAATATGTTTATTTGGATTTCATAGTCAGATTACCTAGGCTGCTAGGGGTAGAAATTCTATCTCAGAAGTCATTGACCGACAAATGAAATTATCCAACTTCTTTCCTATTCGAGAAACCTTCTCAGTTAATAAGGTTGGAAGACTATATATCTGTGAGATAATAAGACTATATGGGGTTGCAAATACTATCATTTCAGATAGGGATGATTATTTCACATCATGGTTCTGTCAAGAATTGTAGAAGGCTATGTGAACTCATGTGCTTATAAGAGAAAATTTTCACCCTTAGACTAATGGAAAATCAAAACAGACAATATAAGTTCTAGAGGATATGATTCGAGCATGTGTCCTTGATTTCAATTGTTCTTAGGAGAAGAATATCCCTCTCTTTTAGTTTTCCTATAATATCAGCTTTTTTGAGACAATTCAGATGGCTCATTTTGAGGCCTTATATGGTAAGCCATGCCAATAACCCATGTGCTAGCTAAAGGTTGGTTAGACATCCCTACTAGGTCCCCATCACATTCAGGAAACTCCAGAGTGTGTTCAGCTGATCAGAAAGTGTATGAACACTAATCTGTGTAGAAGTAAATTATATGTCCATCATCGTCTATAACCACTTGAGTTCAACTTCCATGCTCATATTTTTATTTGGGTATCGCCCAAACTAGGGAATAGATGATTACGATATTAGGGGATGTTATATATTATTTGTGTAGGGCCTTTTGAAATTATAGAGAGAGTTGGGCTAGTAGCCTATTAGTTTCTACATCCTCAGAGGTACCGTGCCATGCACAATGTCTTTCATGTTTCACAGATTCACCAATATAATGATGACCCGTATCATAATTTTGATCCAGAGGAGTTGGGTTAGATGCTGATGAAACCATTGAGGTGTATCCAATACGCATCATCGAACAGAGCATGAAGCCTCTCTAAGGCCAGTCTGTCCCTCTAGTACATGTGTTATGGTACCGCATCAGAGTACTTGATTCTAATTGGGAGAGGTAAGCAGACCTACATGCCCAATGGCCATTTTTTTATCATAAAATGTCTCCCCACCCTTAGGAGGTGAACTCAAGGATGATTTATTTAATGGGAGGTTGATTGTAAGATCCCAATTTTTATCTTAGGTATGGATCTTTAACATTTTTTTCTAAATCATTACTGTGTACCTAATATAGATTCCTAGTGGGTTAGTAAAGGATTTAGGGGTATTTGGGGATTATTCATAGCCTGAAAAAAATTTGTTTTGGAAAAAAGGCATGGTGCACGGTTTAGAGTAAACTATGTAGGAATACTGTGCAGTTTGGAAAATTTGGCAGATTGGGTTTATCTTGACCAAGACACCATGCATGGTTGGTGTATAGTCATGTGACCTAACCATGCGAGTGCCCCTTCTACCCAGGTAACCATTTAGAAAAATCATACACATTCTTTTTTTGGGTAAATTTATAATTTTTCCCTTAATGATCTATTAATCCACCTCCATCTTCCCAAATCCAAGATTATGTGGGATTTACCTCCATGGCTCTCATTTTGGAGCTTTTTGAAGGCCAAATCCTAGGATTCAAATATCAATTTTATCCGACTATGGATTGATCTTTCATTCCTCATGTTGAATGTGCAACGGTAAGTACTCGAGTCCTCTTGAGCCATTATCCATCCCTTTTTCTCTCTATTGAGATATCAGGGTATGATCATATTTCATGTATTCATAGATCTACGTAGATCCGAGTCAAATCAAGGGCCAATACCAGAGGGTAAGGATCTTACAACCCTAAGGTCGGTGTTCTATAAATCATCCATAATGTACGATGATTTTGGATTTCTCGTGTGAGGACAACCTATTTCATAAGGTGACATTTATAAAATTAATATGCCAAGATTATGCTAATTAGAACCATATAGTTATGACCTTATCAAATTAAAGATTAATTGTTTTTGGTTATGACAACAACTCATCCCTTCCATGTGGAAGGTTATTCCATAAATATTGCTTCATGTTTTTTCATGTTTTCTCTACCATTCAGATGTTCCATGGATTTACCAATCTAAGGGTAAACGTTTATATATTAATTGGCTTGATTTAAATTGTGAATTTGAATAATAGAATATACCATGTATGTGTACTACATGAACCAACTATGTTATGTGCTACAAATTGATAATTTAATGTGAATGATTAATTGGGTACATATCTGTAGCACCCCTTACCATAATAATGGATAGTAGCCGAATGAAAATGTAATTATAGAATATGCCTTAGATAGTTTAAATGAATAGTTTCATTCTACATGGCCTTTTCACACTAGTGAAAGGAAAGACTTGAACCAAATGACATGATAAAAATATTGTAAGATACTTGAACTTATGACACTAATGAAATGAAATGCTTGAATAGAATGAAATATTACATGACTTCGAAACCAAATTGGAATGGCCTGGATCTAGCTAACCATTGATTATTATCGAAGAATTCCATGAGTACTCAAGAACCCCATTCCAATTTAAGGATATAAATTTATAAGGTTTAGAACCACCTTGATCTTGATTCATGTCTTTTTTTGGATACTCGATATGATACCATAGGATCCCTCATGTATTAGTACATGATTACATGGATACACTTCTTGGATCCCTTAAATATAATTACACGAAAATTTGTATAAACCCATTGGATATAGTATTGATGAGTAGGTTACATGGTTAAATCCCATTAGGCCCAGTCATTCTTTAGAATCATTTTTCCTTGGTCGATCACCTTGGACTCGGTCGGCACCTCATTGTGGAATGACTTGGACTACACTCCTTGGATTACACTTTTACATCAGGCCTAACTATAGTTGTTACTGAGTTGGAGACCCTTGAGTTATACATCCCCTTGGTTTTTACCGTAGGAATTCGCTATTAAATATCATTGATCATGTTTTCCTTATTGCATCTTGTAACCATAATTATCATTACAATATTAATGTGATGTCTGTGTTGGATACGCCTCACATGACCTATCAACATTAAATAGGTAATTACGTAATTAAATGATCTGGTTACATGTTTAGACACCATCCAAGGGATAAAGAAGATACAAGGGTGTTTATTTACACTGTACTTTACTTATATATTCATTCCTGTACACTGTTACATTTCCATTAAATTGGATATATATTATAGAAATTGTTGGTGGTTTCCCACATAAATTTATCCAACACCCTCTCTAGGCACTATTGGGTACCCAAGGAAGATGACATAGTTTCAGGTGTTGATAAAGGGAAAATTATGGCTTCAATCACTTGTCTGCATGCTATTTAGTATGATGTTTAATAGCATAGGACCGTGTTGGAACTAGGGATTATATGGATAGTCTTTTATTTCATTTATATTTTACGGAACATATTATGTCATCTATCTTGTATTAAGGTTTTCTAGTATTCTAGTACATGACATATTTTAATCAGTGGTTGAATTTTATTCCAGTTGTTTCAGTTATTATTCCCATTGTCTCTATTTTATGATTTTTATTCTATTTACATATATTGCTTCCACTATTGACATATGTTTACTTCCATTAACTATGTTACACATTGTTAATAAGGGAAAAGTCTCCGCACTGACATTTCCTATGCCCTCGCTACTAGTCCGCAGCCTCTGGCATTCAAGGAGATGGGCTTGAGGCTATGTGGACCACTAGGATTAGGGAACCATTAAGTGGTATCTGGGTTTGGGAGGTCACATAAATTTTAAAGACTTCTCATAATCTAAATCTAGATAAATTTTGAAACATGTATGATAAGAAATCACAATGGAATGATGGTTAGCCTACTATACATAATTCAAATTTGAAAAAATATTATGTTCTAGGAATTTATTCATGTTTTTTTTCATTAAAAATTAATTTAATGACATTAAAAATTATAAAAATCAATTTTTAGTATTCCAAATAAATATTCATTCATTGTCTACTTTTATACTTTTTAGTGTTATTTGATGAAAAAAATCTAATTAGAAAATGATTTTAGAGGTATTATATTAGATATAAACTCTAATTTATGAACATATAACATTTTTTAATATTCCCTTTATACAATTCAAGTGTGAATAAATATTTCATCCCATTGTCCACTACTAATATGGGACATTGTGTATTTATAATTTTGGAGGTATAGTTGTTGCTGATGAAAGGAATATTTTTTTATTTTTATTTCATTATTATACCCAAAGACTCATCAATTATGTTTGATAACACCAGTGTTATATAAATATGTAACAATTTGACATATTATTCAGAAGTGAAATATCGATATGTAAAACACTGTTTTATTCATGATCATATATAAAAGGGTGTCTTCACCCTGAAGATTGAATGAATTTATAACACACATACTGATATATCTTCCTAACCATTAACCTCATATAGATATAATATCATCAAATAAATGGTAAAAAATGATAATATATAGATATATATATATATATAGTTTTCATCTCTTGATTCCAATTGATGATTAACATAATTTTTCAAAAATGTAGTAAAAATATTGTAAAATCTATGTCTTAGTCACTAAGAAACATTTATAAAATATAAGTATAATTCTAAATGTAGATAATTTACAAAGATAAGAAAAAAAAATTCGTTAAATTTTTTTTTACATCATGAAGATTATATTTTTTTAAAAATGTATACTAAAACGACTATTTAAACTTATCAATATCAAAATGTATGAAACTGAAAATTTTATTTTATTTGTAACATGATAGGAAACATAGAGTTTCATGATATATTTTAATTTATTTCAATATATATATTCTCAAAATTACCCATTTGATAAATTCAATGATTTCATATCCAATATAAATAATTAAATTATAAAGTACTATGTATTTGATTTAGAAAGTATAATAAGGGGGACTGAACTCACAAATATAAAGTGGTATTTTCTTTCCAATATTTTTACCTTTTATCTTGATAAATTAATCTATATTCCACCCCCAAGTCCTTTATCATTATAAGATTGTATGTACCTTTCACATTTTATTTTATTGAGAAACTCACTCAAATCTTTTCCAGTATAATTTCTATTTTTGTTGGTTAGTAAATCTAATAGATATAATATTTTTTAGGAAATAATCTTTGAAAGATGATTAACAAAGAGGTTAATTAACCCAACCAGTATTTTTTAAATGTTGTGATTTGATATCAATTTTTTAAAAATAGGGCATTCTTCATAGGAACCCTTCCCCTTAACATTAAAAAATTTATATTTGTATTTTATAACTCCATTAAGGCTGAAATAATAAGATATATCAATTATTCCATTTTTCAAATAGAATGATGATAATTTAATAAGTAATTGGATCAATATTATTACACCTTAAATATCTTAACCCAAATATAATATTTTGTTTTCTAAAATATAAATTTAGAATCAAATGGATATTTTTCAAATATTTTACCATAATAATATTTCAATATATTTTCGAATATTCTTTTTAAAACGAAAAAACTTTGTGGAGAATATATTTTATTTATATGTGGATTCAAACTATTTTAGTGTTATATAAAGGATATATGAACCATTAAGTTACGTGATATATATTTTCTATATTTTCACTTGATATATGATAATTCAATAATACCTAGTATTTGGGGGACTTTTTTCAATTTAGTATATAATAGAGATGTTAAAATAAAACTTCTAGAATGAAAACAAATAGTTTTCTATATTTTCTACAAACTGAAAATATAATTTAATGAGATTATATTGACGATACCGATGTTAGTAATGGGAAATCTGATCAATATGATGTAGAACATGAGGAATATAGTAGTATATGATATAAAATTTAATGTACATATAAATATAACACTTGAGAAATATTTAATAAGATAATTATTTCTGATAATATTATTTTCTATATTTTTCAGAATAACTATTTAAATCATATAGAACATTATATTGATGATTATATTATATAACCACATTAATACATTGGATAATGTTTTTTATAAAAATCAAAGTAATTTTATGAAATAAATGTTTTAGAAACTTTGATACTTTTTATAATTAAAAATTATTTTTAATTACTCATTAATAACCGTTAATTAAAAGTGTTATTACATAAAATATCATATTTAATCTTTTATAATGAGATCTATTATAACACCCATTATGTAAATAAACCATTTATTAATTTGTTTTCATTTTCTATCCTTACAAAAATTATATAAATACAAAACACTATTACCCATGACATAAAGTATAATTATGTGACATCAAATATGTGAACCTCATTTGGGAAAACATATCAATTATGGAATATTGAAAATCAGCCTACCTTATAAAATGATTTCGTCACATTTAATTCATCTAATTAAATGAGAAAATAATATATAAGATAACTTGGAATTGATATTAATTTCCACACTCATATCAAATTAATGTACCATATTTAATTATACTGATAATGGAATTAAATACCCCCATGAATAAGAGTAACTAGTTATATGATCAATAATTTAACCAATCATCACACAATTTACTTAATTTTTAATATTAAAACAATGAATGTTTCAAAATTATAAAATATCAATAGTTTATCATATTTTAAACCTATGGTATTGTGGATTGTAATAAATTATACACTACTTGTATATTAGGAAAAAATATTATTTTCATTGCATATAATAAAATCTTAATTTTTTTTATAGATTATAAGTTACATTTATGTATCATGAGTGAACTTTATATGTTAATATGATCCCAAGGTCCTAATTATCGAGATAAATAACCAAAAACTATTAATATTTAAGATAGTAATCGATAAATACATCTCAATGTTTTTCTCTGAGGTTCTAATTAATATTAAAACATCATGAAATGGGTATATCCTACACAAATTGATGATAATATCACAATTTACATACATAATATAATCATATAGAATAAAATAATTCAAAATTTCATATAATATATATTTATTATTATGATCTAAAAAATGGGAATAAATTGTTTAAAACCACTAATATATCTACAATTTATGAAATTTATAAGGCCATCATCATTATTTTATAACAATGATTTAGTAAGGATATTAAATATCATATTTTTCAACCACTCAATTTTTTTATAACCCTAATTAATAATTTCACTAATGAGATAATGAAATAAAATTATTTTTCCCATTAGTGAGATAGGTATCCTCAAGGAAGAATTATTTCACTATTATTGTCTCAATAGAGATTTACCTGGATTTATGTAATGAATAACACCCATATTTCGAAAATAAACATACTGATCCATGTATATTTCTGTATAGTTGTGATGACCCAGATAATAATAATAATAAATATTGTTCACATCTTAATAATGCCCATAATAATATTTTAGGGACTCATATTTTATATAATAAAATTATAGAATAATTTAGTTAAAAAAGAAATAGATTTATTCTAATAAAATTATTTTTCATGAATTATATTAATTTATTTAAAAGTTAGATTTATAAATTTATTAATTTTAATATTATATAATTTAATTAATTATTTCTTTAACCATTTTAAAATTATATCAATGTTATATTTTCAAGGTTTTTAGAAAGACATGTTTTTTGAGTGAATGTTGACAGATACCAATTTTGAAAATATCATCAATTATATAGCATTATTAAGATATAATAATGATATTAAATTATATTAAATTAATTTTTTTGTCTAAATATATGTTCATGAAGTTAAATAACGCATTTAAATATATTATTTTTTATTTAGAAACATAGTCAAGACATTTCGGTATCGAAGTAAATTAATTTTTATATTAAAACCAATTTTTGATTATTTTATTTTTAGTAAATAATTATAAGGGTCAATTTGGTAAAAAATTATATTAATATAAACAAAAAAATTATTATTTTTAGATAATAAATCAATAAATTTTATGGGGATTGAATCAATAAGTGAATTTGGTATAGATTTAATTTTTATACAAAAAATGAATTTTATCTATTTTTTTTTCTTTGTAGTTTACAGATTTATAACAAACAAATTTTTTAATAATTATGAAAATTCAATCTTATTAATGTATGTAATTATTTAAATTATAATTTTCAAATTAGGTAATTATTTCCATTTTATTTTCAAATATATACATAAATTACAAATGTAAAATGTTTGTCTCCTCGGTAAGGGTTAAAATTGTTACAAGTGTTAAAACTAAGTGATATGTCCCTCATATAACTCTATATTTTTCTATAATTTTATTTTATAAGTAATTTTAGACCTAAAAAATAAAATATTTTACTTTGGTTGACATTTTTATGAGAAAATGAATTAAATTTATTTTAATGTCATTAATATTTACCAAATTTCCACTCTTATCAACTATAAAAGGACATATCCTCTCCAATACCCGGAAAGTCAGCCAGAGACAAGGTCTCCGACCATTTATTAAAATAAAGGAAAAGTACAAATAGAACAGTAAAAGAAGCATCACAAACCATAAAACCAAATAAAAGTCATACCAGTCATACCAGTCACCATAGTCATGATCCATTTCTTCATCCGCAGTAGCCGACTCCCACTCCGAGTAGTCAACTTGCGTCAGAATCTTGGCATATTTCTTTATGAGGTTTAACTTTTCCAAATACAGGAGCTCCTTAGAAGATTTCAACCCCGAGGACCTAGTAGTCTTTGTATTAGGCATAGAGGAGTAATCATTCCTCCGCCTTCTCCTCGGCGGAGCAGTCACAGCCTTCTCAGATCTGGACGCATTCCTCGTTCCACCCTGAACAATATCACTATATGAAATTTGATTCATACTTCCATCATTCTCTTTGACACTATCAGAAAGATCACCCCATTTTCTAGAGGTGCACACCTTTTGATGAACATCATCCCCCCCCGCTCTTTCCCAAATTGACTATTCGACTCAATCATGTCTAATCATTGTGCATGTTCCCCATGTTGAGTATTACCGGGATCAACAGAAAACTCACTACCCTTGACCTCCTTCACAACTTATCCATTGCTGGAAACATCTTACAAATCAGCATCTTGAATTCCCTGGCTACCTTCCATCAATGGAATCTCCTCGCTCTCTGAACACTCAAAGCGATTGCAGGTCACTACACCACCAGAGCTGTGGGAAGTCAGTTTCGTAGCTTCAATGCTTCCATCCGAATTTTCCAAGATCACCTCAGTAGGAGGAGCGAACTGCAGATGGCATATCCTCTCCTCCTCAATCTGAGGCCCTACTCTAAGATCCTCCCTCATCCACTCAAAGACTTTCAACACTATAGGATTAATAGACACCTGTACTATCTTTATAATGCAATCATGGCATGGTATAACAACAAGAGGGACCTGCCCCCCCCCCCTGCACAAGCCCATCAGATTCCTCTTCCACTAATTCAACAGTAGTGCAACGGTCCTCCAGCCGGGCATCCTGCCTAGAAGACTCACCTGCAGTGGTACACATAGAAGGATCCACCGAAGAGCAAAGACCCCCATTTATCATCCTAGAATTTGACAGGGCCACTCTAATGCCATCATCCATCACCGCTGGCCTTCTGGCATTCCCAGGATTAGAGCCATCACCGTAATGGCACTCAACTGCACGCGAGGCACTACCCAGTCTTCCACTATAGTAAATAGCCTCTAGATTCCCAAACCTTCTGCACCCCACACAGAACTGCATCCATGATTCAAAAACAACTTCTTGCATCCATCGGAACTCCTTCCCATCCGTGACCCAGACACAATGCACAAGAGGCTTTTCCACATCCACCTCAACACAAATCCATGGGATAATCGGGTGTGCCACAGACTCCATCCGTTGATCCAAGAATAAATATCTTCCGATCAAATTACCAACAACACAAGGAATAGCAGGATTTTGAAACGAAAGCGGAAGACCTGGAAGACGTACCCATATTGCAGTCCACGGAGGATCACACCTCATATGAAATTCAAATCTCCAACAAAACAAATAAAACGTAGCTCTACCCATATTGTAGTCGATGGAGGATCACGCCTCATATAATTAGGATTCTATATATGTTTTGGTCTCACAAAAGTACCAATAAAATAAGGCTTTTGTTGTCTTCTTTAGGAGGATTTCCAAGGAAGTGGTAAAATTCCTAACCAAGTTCTTCCATGTTTCATTCATGTTTCACATCGATAAAATCATTGATAACCATAATTATATAAATAAATGTGAATATATAATATAATAAAACTTAATTATGTCTAGTAACAAAATTTTTCAATCCCCATTACATCCATTTGAAAATGAAAATGTTTTACGTGTGTACGTGAAAACTACAACCTCCATGGATAATCAATCCCTTTTTTCATCAAAACATTACATATATGGCTATATTAATTTATTTAATGGATATACAAGGTATTTTTTTCATAATTATTATTCTATAAAGTTAAAAAAGGAACAAAATTATTTTATTCCATCCATTGGAAAATGGAAACATTACTCATGCATGTGTAGAGACTACTGCCTCTATGGGATGACATATTTAATTTTTCTAGGATTTCTTACATTAATAGTTTAAAAATAATATTTTTTGTATTAAAATAATAATTTATAAATAATTATGGTTATATAAATTATTTAAACAATTAAACTTTTATAACTATCGTCCTATAAAAGTTTTTTGGGGTATTAGGAATCAGAGAATCTTGAAACACACAACATGAACATAAATGATTTCATTAGTAAATTAAATAAGGTAATAAGTGAAAAAAAATGAATAATAATAAAGAAATAAAAATGAAACATATTATTATTTAAAAAAATAATTGATATATTTTTATTATTTAATAAATATTATAATAAACATGGAGACTTGGGACATGAAGTAAGGGATTTTTATTTAAAATTATATTTTAAATGTGTTTTGTATTTTTCATTAAAATATTTTTCTCAATGAACAAATTAATTTTATTATTTCTATAATATTATTAATTTTAATCAATTTATTATTCAAAATAATTTAAAACAACATTTTAATTTTTATAGAAGGGTTTTGAAAGGAATTTTTTTAACGTTTTATATAAGATTTAACTTTTTAATTTCTTATAAATGTAGAAAAATAATGTTTAACATTTAAAAAATCAATGAATTTATTGAAAATATTTTTTTCATTCATTATATAAATTATCTTCTGTGTTTCCATTTTTATTTAATGATGATATTTTCCCCATTTTTCTTATAATTTTTCATTATTAATGATTTATCAAAAGAAAAGGATATTTCATCTCATTTTTTATTGAAATTATATGTTCTTTCAATTATATGTTTAAATTGGTTGTGAAACAAAAAGTAAAAGATGTATAAATGCATGTGTTTGTTTTTATAATATAATAGTTCTAAGAAAGTATATATGATAATGGGTGGGCCTAAAACATGGCCCTCTAATACAATGTGAAATGTTTTATTCTCTTTAAAAATGATAAATAGAATTAACTGATTGAATATATTTTCCATTTTTATGGAATATGAGTGAATGTGGTAAATGAATATGATTTCTGAAAATACCTTTATGTTTTTTATATTCTTATCATTATTTTTATTTTATTTTCTATTCAAATTTTGGTTTCCTAAGTTATTATTTCTTCTTTTATCTTTTATGATTAAATGGTAAAAAATGAAAAAAAAATTATAGTTATTCATTTTTTTAAAGGATAAAATGTTTTATATTTATTTATATCCCTTAAAAGTATTTTTTTCTCAAACCACATTTTCAAATTTTTTTCACCATACATAGGAATGATTATTTACAATTAAGTTGTAAACTTTCTAGTTACGGTGAGTCATCAAGAAAAAAGAAAAGGGTATTATGAATGAAATATGAGTTTAAAAATAATATTTTTTTAGTAGAAAAATTTACACTTAGTGGACATGTTAAAAATTTTATGATTTTTTTAGATATATATATACTTAAATAAAAAAATATAACAGGAAAATATGAAGGATAAGAAACCTAATAATTAAACAATGAATTATGTGTTTGTTATTTATGGGTTATTTAGTTAGTATCAGAGACAATGTTTAATGAATATGCTTCTTTCATCGGTACTATGTATAGGATTTCGATGAATATAGTTTTCATAATACAGGTGTATAAATTAATATAATGGTTAGGAATATGTTATAAATGATAGTGTTGGAATTTTAACTTATGGTTATATTTTCAAGGGAGAATATTTGAGGGGTTTCATATTCTATCATATTATTTTCCTCTATTTTAGAATCATTTTTCATAGTAGTTTTAGGGAGAGATAAATAAGAAGGAATTAAATGAACAATATCATTGTGAATAAGAGATATCAAATGGTGGGAGTTGAAAATGTGATTCTTATGTTCACTTTAACTTAATTAATATAGATACTAAATGGTGTACCCCATTTATGAAAGTTATTAGAGTTTTTATATCTAGATTTGTCAATAATAGAGCATTTTAGGGAAAAAAACAATCCACTAGTTGGTGGAAGCTGTGAACAATATATATTTGAAGGAAAGAAAAATTCTTTCCAGGTGATTAAAAGTATTTTAGTTTGTTTATCCAATAAAATTTTACTCTTTCAAATTTATGATTGTGAATTTGTAGCCAATCAGTTGTGAAATATAGTTACAAATATTTGTATAATTTTTTTTTGTCTTAGAATTAAAAAAATTCTACATTTGAACCAGAGGTATTAACAACCAATATCAGTTTATGAAGGAAACAATAATTGTTTTTCTAGTTATGCATCAATTTATTTTATAGAGCATGAGATTCAATATGATATATTTTAGGCAGGATTGAAACTATATTTACAAATATTATTTGAGTCTAATGAGTTATAAAGAAATTATAATGTTTTCTGATGTTCCACGAATGTTGATAACGAATTTACTTACACAAATATGTCACATTAATTGGAATAGTAATGTATTACCAATTTTGGATTGTGACTGTAAGGAAAATTTTATGGATGAAACTAGTAATTTCAAATCAAATAGTTAGGTAGAAGTGAAATTTTTATACTGAAATGAGTTGGATCATTATAAAAACACATGTCTAAGGTTATTTAATAATGGATAGAATCATCATGATTGAAAGATGAAGGAATATTAAAAGTAATTTCCACTACTATTATTGATGAATTACTATAAAACGTCATGGTGGCAGACACATTACTTTTTTACTCAAATTATCACAATGTCATGTTCTATTACGAGTCTAATAATTATTTTATTTATATAAAAATATCATGTAAAATAGAAATATAACCTAAATAAATGGACACAATGATTTTGTTAAAAATATTAGAGGAATAAGTAATGTAACAAATATTTATAGGTATACTATTATTTTCATATCAGGAATGGTTTTTCCTAAAAGAAAAATTTCATTACTCATAATAGAGATTGATATTTTATTCGGAATGAAATGGATTTCAGTTTATCATGATAAGATAGATTACTGATATAAGGATGTTATAATAAATTTTTAGAATGAATTTAAATTATAATATAATAATTATTTTATACCAAGGATATCATATCATTATGGTGAAAAAATGAGCCAAGATGAAGTTGAAATCTATATTATCATATCATTGATGATATGTAAGTCATTATAACTAGTTTTGTTCTAGTCATTTAAGAATATTTGGAGGCATTTAAAAAAATTGTTGTATTATTTCTAATTATGAGGTTTAATTTACAATTGATTTACATTTATAGGTTATGATAATTTCAAAACCGCATTATCGAATAGCCGCAAATGAGATATTAAATTTGAAAAATAACATACATGAGTTTTTGGATAAGGGTTTCACTCATCCTAAAACCTTATTTTGGGATATTTATACCCTTTTTTTTAATATGGATTATTATTTACAGATATTAATTTAGTATTTAACAATAAATAAAATTATATTTATGAAAATAAATGTATAAGCCTCATATTAAAGAATTATTTTATCAGATCTAGGGAAATGTTTTTAAAGATTGATGTCTTATCTAGATAAAATTACCTAAAATTAAAGGAACAATTCAATCTAATAATGATGTTTTGAACTTTTCATTCCCACTATAAGTTTATATTTATACCCTTCTGGTTGGAAAAGTATCCCATTATATTTATGGATCATATGAATAATTATTTTCATGAGTATTTGGATAAATCTGTTGTTTTATTTATTCATTATATTCTAGTATATTGTAAAATTTATGTGAATATTGAGAAACATAGAAGTATTTCTATATATAATTAAAAATAAAATAGTTTCAATGTAAATTTTAATACATGTTAGGTTTAATTTCAATATATTTCTTTCCATGGAAATATTATAACTAAAAAAAGAATAACAGTTGATAATACTAAAACTAATATAGTGAAATAATATCCAAATCCTACTAATGTCACTAATTTTTAAATTTTATTTAACTAGAGGGTTATTAAAAATGGTTATTTGGGATAATTTCTTGGTTCTAACCCACTAAAATCATTTACTCGAAAGGGGGTTAAAAATTATTTAGAAAATGGGTTGTAGAAAATGTTTTGAAGAAATAAAACAATCCCAAGTCAATGATCTAGCATTATATATAATTTTATGAATTAGGATAATTTTATTTATAATTATTATTTATTTAATAGAATTGGTTTTGTTTTAATGTAAGATTATAGGGTAATTTCAATTTCATTATGATAGTTGAAACTCAATGAGAAAAATTATCACACACACAACCTTAACATCCATGTTGTAATTTGTTTAATAATTAATTTGGTATAATAATTTATGTTGATAAAAATGTGATATATATATATATATATATTAATCATTAATGTTTATGTATATATTATATCAAAAAGAGTTGAACATGAAATTGAGAATATTTTTAGAACTGAAAAAATATTAGGATATTTTCATTCACTCTCATCTATGTAAAGAAAAAAAGATTACAAATTCCATGAGTCAAGATCATAATACATCATGATCCCTAACACATTTTGAACATGATCTTGTAGTTAATTATTTAATGAATATGTGATTAGAATATTTATTATCTAAAATGACTTCTCTTTTAGATCCAATAATTATATTTTAATTTTTTTGAAAGAATTACATATACCCAAAAAAATACTTTAATATGTTTGAAAAGACATAATTCATTAAAGAAATAAAAATCAAAATTTTTATATTAAAAAATAAGGTATTATAATATTTGGAAATAGTTTCTTCAAACCATGTTTTTTAGTTGAATAAACAATTATTTGGTCATGCTAAAAAATATCTCTTTTTGATTCATCCTAGAAAAACAATGATTTTTGAGAACAGTAAGAATATTATTGTTGGAAAGGGGTAAAGAAAGTTATTTTTTATTTTAACATGAAATGTGGAATTTTCATTATGTTAAATATGAATTAATATCACTTATGTGAATTCCTTACTTGCTTCCAGTTTTTGAATGGAAATGAGAGAATGTATCCACTGAGTTCATTGAGGGATTACCAAATACATTTTTATTTAATAATATGATTTTGGATATAATTTAGTTTTTTATTAAATATATACATTTTCCTCCAATTCAATATAATATTTTCTAGATAATATTTCCACAATCGAAATTAACAATATATTTAAGGAACATGGAGTCCATATCCCTATTATATCTTATCATAAACTCAAATTTACATCTATTTTTTTAAAATGATATCCAATGTATTTGTGTATTGAGTTATGTTTTAGTAAAAAAATTCAATGAAAATATGATGGAATATTCAAGTAGAATATTTATACATTATAGGATATGTCTAGTATTTACCATATAATTATAATAGTTGTTGGGATCAACATTCTTATTTAGAAAAAGTTTTTATAATAATATCTCCATTATAGGATATAGATAGAATCATTTGAGGAAATATTTTGAATATGGTGTTAAAATCTATCATGTTGGAAAAAACCCATAAGAATAATGTTTTTTGGAAAAGAATTGGTAAATGGGTTTATAAAAAAAGTGATGATGATTCAGTATCACTTATAAAAAGCTCAGAGAAAGAATAAAATATATGAGGAAAAATTGAGGAAAAATATTTTATTATTTGTAGGAGACCATGTTTTTCTTTATTATCTATTTGGATGGCATTAGTGTGTTTTAAAATAATGAAAAATGAAGACCAGGGGTTATTAGTATGTATAAAAGTACAGATAATGTTTTATCATATTCTTAGTGAGTGGCATTATATATGAATTTATCCCTAGGACATGTTGTGTTTCATGTTTCATTATTAAAGAAATATATACATGATACACCTAATGTTTTGAGCCCTAAGAATGAATAATGAGATGATAATATCTATTACAAGGACATGAAATGAATGATTCCTGACAGGGAGAGTAGGTATTGAGGAATATGATAATCCGCCTGGTTTATGTTTTTTTAGAAGAACCATGTTATTGATGAAGCAACATAGGAATCATAATAAGCTATAAGGGAGAAATATACTCACAATTTTATTAACGTATAAATTTTTGAGGATGTAATTTCATTTATGGTTGAATAATTTGAAAACATAGGTAATATTAATAGATAATAAATTACATAATTTTTTGAGGTGAAATTTTTTATTTAAGTATTCATAATAAATATAAAAAATTTGTATAAATTGTCAGTCAAAAAATGTAATAGTTTTATAAAAATTATATTATTTTCTAATAATTATGTGGGTTATTCTTAAATGTTTAATTTCTAAATTTTCGAATTTGATATAGATCAAATAGAAATAAAATTTTTATTCGTCAAGTTAATAATATCAGAGGATGATTGTTTGAGATTTTATAGAATGAAACAATTTTTAAATAAATAATGGAAAATATATATTTTACAATTATATTAGATTTTTTGACATCATCATGATATAATATTTAATTTAAAGTCTATGAAACCAATTTTCTAGAATAAACATAAAGTTAAGATGTTATATAAATAATTTTAATATATTATGTTTAATTTGGATATCTATGTAGGATATTATGATATCATAATACTGTTTTATTTGTAATGAATACTTATTTGGATTGTGTTATTTTATTAAGTTAGTGAAAAGGATATATTAAGTAAAATAATTTTTTCATAATAATTTAAATATATATTTTTTATTTTTAAACAGAAATATTTCACACGGATCAATTATATACGTGATTTTGGTTGGAATTAATATTATTATGACTAAAAAATAATTTTTCTAAAAACAAGCCATTATTTTCATTTAATGCACTTATATTTAAATTAATTTGTAATCATTCTATAAATTGGATCTTTTAAAATTGTTTTTATATTTATAATAATAGTGATTATGTTTTATAATATGTATATTTTTAATTTTGTTTTAATAAATAAATTTCATATTAAGAATGTTTTTCAACGTTGTAAGGGTTAAAATGGTTGAAATGGTTAAAAAGGGATAATTCAAAAATATATAACTAAAAAATCATTAATAATATTGGATAAATTTATTTTATCCACATTATCCAGTATATGAATTTTTGGGTCACCTTACCTTGAAAATTAATGTATTGTATTTCAATGTTTTGAATATGTACAAAAGTTCAACCCCTATAACCTATATAAGGACTTATCCTCTCTTCAATCATAGACATGATTTGAGAACATTATAATGAAAAATATCTACCCTAATAATATAAAAAATCTCCTCCCAGTAACCAATATTTTATCATCTCAACAAAATACCAAAAGAAGAATGCTTGTGGTGTATTCCTATAGAGGATTTCCACAGAAAATTTAAAAATATTAAAAAATTTCATTAATTGTTTTTCTTTACTCTTTCTAAAAATAGTTTATCACCATAAAATTATAATATAATAAATATATTTAATATAATAAATTGTTATTGTGTTTATGGTACAACCTTTTTCACTATTCTTTCAATCCAATTAAAAATGAAAACATTGTCAAAGTGTTTACACATACCACTACATCTAACGATTAAATATATCATTTTTTATTAAATCCTCACATGGATGATTATAAATTTGGATTTGAATAATTATATGCAATTAATTAAATAATTACTTATTTGAAAATATAATATTTAATCTACGTTTATTCCTCCCATCCTTTGGAAAATCGAAATGATTCTTATATGTATGTGTAGACTATGGACTCTAAAAAAAATTTATTTTGTTTATCATGATTATCTTATATGGATGGGTTGGAAAGTATATTAAATATATATAAAATGATAATAAAATAATTTAATCTCGTTAAATGGTGTAAACATGACCCATTGGACCATGATCAACCTACCGATGTTTCTTTGGATATTATGACCTGACCAATCTCATAACATTTGACATTAACTTAACCTTTTTATGAACTAAATAAAACATGGTAATTATAGAGAACAAAAATATAGTAACCCAAATTTAGTTTTTTATCTTGTAAAACCCAATGATTTCAAAAAATAATTACTACGTTCGATAGTGTATATAACATGCAAGAGAAGGCTTAAACAAACAACAAAATATTATTATAAATCACTATTAAACTAGAAATTGAATTGGAAGGTAGTTATATGAAAAAAAAATTATTATATATAAAAATTTCATACTAAATATAAATTTTTAGATAAATTCATAGCCATTAATTAATCAACATTTTGTAAAGATTTAATTTAAAAAAAATCAATTCCTTTAAGAATGGGTTTTATTTCTGTTTGTGAAAACATCGTATAATTAAATTCTTGAAATTTTAAAAATTTTAATTTATAGATGGACATGAATTTTTAAATCAACATTTCAATATTATATTGAAATGACTTTTGTAGTGTTTTAGACTTTATGTTTTACTTCATAAGCTTTTTTGTTGAATTTGGTGTGAAATGAAGTTTATGATTTTAAGTCATTTTTATGAAAAAAAATTCTTATTTTTTGCATTTTAATATTAAATTAATTTTAATTAGTTTTAATAGAAGAATATTGAAATAATATATCTCATATTTGGAAGTAGTTTTTCAAAATTTGATAATATGTACCTTTTATTTTTTGTCATTATGAATAGTAACCATGGTAAATAATTATCACCACTATAAGGATAAATTAGGTATTAATGGTTAAAAATAATATGATATGTTCTTGAAAATGATTATAAAAAAAGTAATAATTTCAATGGATGACTCTGTTAATTACCTTTGTATCCATGATTTGTATAAATTAAAATCTTCTTATATGGTTCTGTTTTGGACTATTATAATAATTAAGAGAAATATAATGTAAAAAATTTCAAATTTTAATTTTATTTTACATAATAGTTTGTAATAAGTATAAAGAAAAGTTCCATGATTTTATAAATAATTATTTAAATTATTTTTTTTATTCCAGTCATTGTAATTTATTCATAATTTTTGTGGATGAAATAGTTACATTAATTGATTACAGAACACTAATAAAATATTTATTCAATTAATAGGTAATTAAAATAAATGATTTTAAAAATTAGTAAAGTAATTAAATTTAAATAAATTGTTCTGATATAAAAGTTTTTAAGGGAAAAATAATATAATAGATATTTTTTAATTTTTTATATTATAATTAAATTCATCTCATGTTGTTTTGAAAGTCCAATTATATGAACTGTTCTGAAAATTACATTAATGATGTTTTATAAGAAATAATACAATATTAAATTATTTAAAATTAATAAAAATAATATATTCAAAAATATTATTGAGATATGGTTTTTCATATCAACCATGGTCTCTTTTGGTTCAATTATTTTTTATAGTGACTATCATGACCCCTAATTAGTAAAAAACACAGTTATCGTTGATATCATCCAAAGGGTAAATAGAGGGTAAAAAGTATAAGGGTTATAACATCACCAAAATTTTTCATATTTTTTTATATGAAAGGATTCTGAATCATAATCATATTATAAAATAATTATATCTATTTTGAGATATTTTATCTTTAATTTTTTAATATTAATTTAATACATTATAAAATTCCATGAATCCCTTCCCCCCATTATAAAATGACGCCCTCTCTCCTAATTTATTCAGACTTAATGAACCATTTTATTCCAATAAATACCAAAATAACTTACTATAATTACCAGAAAATTATAGTTATATTATATTTATAATAATAACAACCTTATATGGATTAAGTTGTAAAGAATGGATGGTTTTCCAAATGATAGTTATAGCTTTTAACAGAATGTTTGAGTTTCATCTATACACACACCACCTCCAATTGTCTTCCAATACATTTAAATAATAAAAATGTATATTAAATATATTGTGACATTGTTATGGTAATTTTATGAACTGTATCCATATAATATTACATAAATTTATAAATGAAACTGTCATTTTTGTGTACATCAGACTATTGTATCATGAGCCGATGTTATTTGTTTCCAATCACCACCTCTCATGGAAGGCTGTAGTGATGGATTACTGTTATATATATATATATATTATATTATATTATTTTCATAATCATCATTCTAAAAAGTTAACATATCATTTATTGTGTATCATTTCCATCCATTGAATAATGTTAATGTCATTCATGCATACATGTAGATTACCACCTCGACGAAGCAATACAATTCATTCTTCCAAAACATGTCACATTGGTTAAATATATGTTTATATTTTAAAATATAATATGATATTTATGATATAATTATAATTTTTTAAATATAAAATAATACTTACCCTCTTTTTATAATCTTAATTGATAAATGGATGTGGTACTCATGCGTACATTCACCCTAACATCTTCATGATTGTAATGTAGTTCATTTTTTATAGTCATATTTCACAGACGGTATTAAAATTATAATCTATGTATAAAACTGATAATTATATAATTATTATTATGTTATATATTATTTAATAATTACAACATTGACTATAGTCTTCCTTCAAAATTAATTTTTCACATATGATCTACATTTCATCAAAATGTTTGATATGACGTTAATTTATTTTAAAAATAAAATAAAATGAATAATAAATGTAAAAATGGTTCCCAAAAAGGTAAAAAAATCATATATATATTATTCATAATGTTAAAGTACTTACATGATGAGTCATACTCACGGAAAGAGATACATTACTTTAAAAATCAAATTTTTAAATGTTTTGATGATTTATATTAAAAAAAATTCAATTAGGACAATATTCATAAAGTTAGATTATGAATATATTTATATGGAAGTATATTAATTATAAACGAAAACTTTTTAACTTAATTTCAAACGATTTTAATGTGAATAATTTTTCCAATTTTATAAGTAATATTTTGATCTTATTTACATTAGGTAAAAAATGTTTTATTTTAACATATACGATGATAACAGATTTTATGGCCCCCAAAACCATTACATGATGTTTGTTTTACTCTCTAATTTTTCATTTTATCATTAAATAAAAAAACAATTTTAATATTTTACTGAATGTTTATATTTGAAAATTAGGTTTTAATAGAATGGGATCCTTCAAAACTGCCATTTTCTTTGGTTTATAACCTATTTTTCTCTCTCTAACTTTCATAATATCCATAATTAATTTATGGAATGATAAAAATTATAAAAATATGTATCCTAAACATTTACATATCATTTAAACAATTCCTTTTAGTGGTTAATAAATTGCTTATGTTTATTTCTCCAATTACTTATCTAAAAAATCTATATTCATTATGATATAAGGAAAGATTAGTTAATCCATTTACTTCTATATTGAATTTATTTTGTTAATGATATATTTTTGATTTATATTTTTGGAAGAAATAGTCATGAATGTTTTATTACATGTTCCCCAAGATAATTCTATAATGAATTGGGGAATTATTTTTTCTCATGAGACGTTATGTATAAGATTAGAAACTAATCCTAATACATGATAAGACTTATCCACCATGTGTTGTTCTCTTGAAATTTAGAATTTACATATCTTTCTATCACTTTTTTCTTCCACATTCAACATGATTATATGATCTCATAATACATTTTTTTACATTACTCTCTCAAGTTACATACTTTACTTTTATATTCATTCTAATATTTTTTCCTGGAAATCATTTATTTTTAAGAGGTATTATGAGGATATATTTTTTAAAAGTTTCGAAATACACTTTTAGAGGAAAGATATATTTCTAATAATTTTTTTATAATAGTAATTTTTCTTGAAACATTTATGATTATAATTTTTCTTTTATGATTTCTGATGAATTTGTTTGCAAAAAACATTCGGTAGTAAATAATTTTTATTGAGTAAGTAAATGGTTAATGGAGATAATTTTTTATTATATTAAAGGGAAAATAGATTTTCCTTATCTCATGATTTTAAAATGATGAATGAGTTTCTTTGTTTGTTTTTATTTCTACCTTACTAATAATTTTGTGTTATTCCATGTTTTGGAAAAAAATCTCGATTTCATGGATGACTGTGGACAAGGATAAAGTAATGACAAAAATTGTTAAATAATGTCATGAAAATTAAAACTCACTAGATCAGAAATGATTTTATATGTAAAAAAAATTGATAGTAAGGGGAATTTTGGACATTATGATGTAATCTTTATTTATTTAACGGTAATTTCTAATTTCTATAAACCTATAACTAGTAAATATACTCTAAAAAAGGGAATAAAATATTAATTAAAAACACATGGTTATATAATGGTTATGGTTTTCCCATATAGTTGGTATTAGATGAATTGTCTAGATAAAATTATAAATTAATATATTTTCATGATAGGTTAACTTATGAGTTATGGATACCATCATTTTTTATAATGTTAAGTGTGTTCAAATGTTCAATGGCTTATAGACCCCTTTTTAAGAATTTACGTGATGTGATTTAAATTGGATTAATGATATTTGTGGATATGTTTTATTGGGTTGAGGTATATTTAACTCTTAGGTTTAACAAGAAGTATTTTTCATAATGATTTCCTTACATTTTTGGGGATACAATAGGAATGTGTGTATATAACCATTTAGTTTAAAATATTAATTAATGTTGAAGTAATTTAGGTTATATTTGATGATGTTCATTATATAATTCAATGTTATAAGAATTATATTAAAAATGTTTTATTGAAAACGACAACCTTCAATCTAGGTGATAATGTAACACCCCAAACCCAAATACGCCAAGACGGTGCATTATTTTAATACATTGGCATTATTATGATGAATCATGTCTCGAAGGACTGATCAGTTTAGCAGTCTTGGTAAATATATTACATAAATTATCATTACATTTCAATTTCAAACATAAAAAATAGAATAAATAGTTTTTTGAGAATCCCATTATTCCATTTAGCTTAACCTTGAATATAAATCATAATACACTTCTTAGAATACTAGGAAAATAAAACATATTAAAGGAGTGAGCTCTGATGCTCAGTAAGGGTAAATAATTTAGCAGTAGCTATAAACTATTAAGGAAATACGTGAAATAAAAACAACAGACTTTTTAAACATAATCCTAAACCTAATATAGAAAAAATAAATCAAACATCACCATATAAACATGAATATTGATATTCTACTAGTTGAATAATCACACGTAATAACTAATTTAATAATGAGAGAATGCCTAACGCCGGACATCATTATCACATAGTCATGGCCATGTTCCATGACTACATATAAAATATTAGTCAGGGCCTTGTTCCAAGATACTAGTTTGTCTCATTAGACCAACCGATGCATCGAGGAGGTATAGAGGGATCCACCCGTCACTTACTATGTCCACTGCATTCCTCATATGAAAAAGTTGAAACATAACATAAACATTCATATTAAAACTAGCATATAAAATGTCAATACATTAATAATATACCATGAATGGTATAAAAATATAACATTCATAGTCAAAAATATCATAACACATTCAATACAATATGGAAGATTTTATTATAATAAATCAAACACAATAAAGAATAATATCTAGTAAATGATACTGACATAGTTGAAAATGATCAGTAAAACTTTTTGAGAGAAATAACCCTTTTTGTGAAATAATTTAAAAGTCACAAATTTATAATGGAAGAAATTTAAAAGTGATTTTTGAATCAAAGTTTCCCATTCCACTTTGACACTATTGAAAAGGATTATCATTTCAAAACATTCATATATATATAAATATATCCAAAAAATCATTTTGAAAACATGGACATTAATTAAAAGGATTTAGAAAGATAAATCATTAAAACATTTAAAATGATGATCTAGTAAAATAGACCATCCCATAAAACCATAAAATATTCATTTTTGAAAATATTT
This sequence comes from Viscum album, assembly GCA_963277665.1. Lineage (NCBI taxonomy): Eukaryota > Viridiplantae > Streptophyta > Magnoliopsida > Santalales > Viscaceae > Viscum > Viscum album. The sequence continues at coordinate 133,820 of CAUJRU010000186.1, forward strand.
TAATGAAATATGGGTATCTATGATAAATAGATCGCAGTAAATACTTACACATAAACAATCTTGGATAATAATGATATTGAGGAAATAACCCTTACCTAGCAGTTTCTTTTGGTGGGGGGAACGTTTAACCTCATGTATAATGATCATAGTATGTTATAAAATTATACCAAAACCATATTTATAATTATTATATCATACATGATTCATTTATGACTTTATACTATCCATTTAATAATGATTTCCATGTTAAATTAACATTTCATGTAATAATCGCTTTCTTTATCATACATGTTTAAACTTGTTATTCTTGATCGTATCACATAGATCGTGATTTAAATGCATCCAGAATATAAAACATGATTTATATATCTTATATATATATATAATATAAATATTTTTATTAGATAGATATATGAAATGGAAAACACTGTTAATGGAGACGATAGGTCATACGTACGCATAAACGTTGTTTCCGTTTTAACATCGTTTTGAACGGAAGTAAGTGAATAAGATATATGTAACTACACACACACACAAAGATATATATATATATATATATATCTAGTAGCATTATTATTTCATATATTACAAACATATTAATAATATATATTTTTATAATCATCATTGAATGGTGAACGTGGAAATGAATCTCATCGTATCGTGGAGATGGTAATCCGTACATACGCATGAGAGACAATATCATTATATTGATGATGAAATTGTATTTAATTGGATGATATATCATATATACAGAAAAATTAACATGTTATATTTTTTATTTACATCATTTTTACTCATTATTATACCTATCCAACTAATAATGTTTTTGAATATCAAACTACACCACAACGTGGAGATGGTAAGATGTACGTATGCACATATGGTGACATTGTCATTTATAGGATGGATAGAATAACAAATATGGTTGTAAAAAATTTATAATAACATCGTATTATGTAGGAGATACTGGATTTATTATTTTGGTATGGAAACAACAAAGAAATATGAAGTGGAAAAAGAAAATAACATGAAAGAGGCTGGTGAAATTATTACCTTTTCATTGGGTGTTTCCTTTTGAGTGGATCAAAAGGGATCCATTGGTTGGATTTATCATCAAAGTATGGACTATAGTTTGATTGATGAAAGTTGGGAGGATATTTGGGTAGGGTTTTTCGGAGCCAAATGGCTTTGGATGTGTGATTTTTAGAGACGGGGAAGTGCCCTTGTATAAGATGGGTGAGGGTCACTTTAGCAAAAGATTAAAATATTAATTTATTATACAGTCATATTCTATTTATAATGGCTCAAAATGAATTTATTTCGAGACTTATGTGGTCATTGGTCGAAATAGTCTCAACCAATAGGTTTTGGACATGTTTAGTTTACAATTTTAACCTTATCTTTTATATTTACCTCTTAGTTAAATAATTTAAATTTTACCATGTCTTTTAGTATTCTTACACTATATGGTTAATAAACATATTCTAAACATCCATGAGAACCTAAAGTGGTTAATTAATGATATATATAATATTATTTAAGCCCTTTTTCCGAACCTTAGACTTTTAGGAATATTATATCAACAAATAATATAGTACTTGTTTTAAAAATTATTTTATGTCAATTTTGACATTATTTATATTTTGTTTATGTTAAAGTCATAAAAACCTTATCAATTAGAAAAACAATTATATAATAAACCCTTACATGTCATATTAACCTTGAAAATTTGTTTATGGCTTCAAAACTTTTAAATTATATTTATTTTTATATTTATAATACGCTTTATTTGATTCCTTCATTAGTAAGGTAATTACGACACCATCATTGTGTCATAAATTAATCTAATTATTTAATATCTTAAAATTATAATTAAAATACCATTGTTTATAAAATCCTTTAATCGTTATAATATATTTTTATAGTCGAATTTATCTTTTGGATAACCCTATATTAAAAATTGTTTAGTTAATAAACATTTAATTTAACACTTTTAACTCATGTTTAAATAAAATAATAATAAATTTCCTAATCTAATCCAAGTGAAATAAATGGATAATATTTTATTTCTAAGGTTTTTTTGTCGAATTATTCTTAAGCAAGATAATTAAGATATGTTTTAGGGTAACTATAATATCATTTTTACCTTTAATTACCCTATTTACTTATAACCGTGGTAAATAAAAATCAAAATATACAATTCACTAAAAATTATTTGCATCTTATTGAATCAAATTTTACTTACTTATGTCAACCATTTCTCTCAATGTTTTTAAATTCAACTCACATAAGAGGTAAAATTATGTTTTATGCAAATTTGCAAAAACTCCACAAAGATGGGTAAAAGAGGGTAAAAATTTCAATAACATTTTATACATCATATTTTATGATAAAATTACTCCAATGAATAACATTGAACTTAAATAGGTATTATATATATATATTTTTATTTAAAAAAAATTAAATAAAAAAGTAATTATTTAAATAAAAATTTGGTTTAAACAATAACACGTTGTTTTCACTATTCATCAAAAATTAAATGTTTTCAGAAAAATACCAAAAATTAACCCTAACCTAATTTTGATAGTCTTAATTCATAGATAAATAATATTCTACCATATTAAAAACATAAAAGTTTCATATATTAATTTAAAATTAATTCCTGTTGTCAAAACCAAAAAAAATGTTTTTAAAAAGTAAGAATTATCAAAAGATTGACATGTGTTTTTATCAAATTTAAATGTAAAATTACTTATAATGACCTATATAGTATTAAATGATAAAAATAAAATCTAATTATACTTCAAAACCATTCAAATTTATAATTTAACACTATAATATATTTTGATTAAAAAAGTTGTTTTCATTTAAAATTTTGTATCTTTCATTGTTCATCAAAATAGAAAAGTTATCAGAATAGTACCAAAAATTTATCGAAATTAAAATTTTTATGTCTTGATTCTGAATAAGAATATTATTTCATTAAATTAAAAATATAAAAGTGTCAAATATTTGTTTTAAAATGGATTCTCCATTAAATAGGCGTTAAAATTGTAATTTTTGAAAAATACTTCTTTTATCTAAATAAATGAATTTTTCTTTATAATATGTCTAAGAAACAAAAAATATTATTGTTAAAATTATATAGGATATATATAAAATTTTAAATGTACTTAATACTATTTAGAACCTCTTTTTGAATGGTTAGTTTGGTAAGTGGTTGTTTGCTCGAACTCATTGTTGCGTTTTGGGAAAGTTATTGAATTATTTTTGAAGAGATAACATACTATGAAATCTTGCAGTGTTACATTATCCCATACTTCAATAAATTTAATCCTCACAATTTGAAATTCTTCTTATAAAAAAAAGTTTAAAAATAGTAAAAATATTTTCTGAAAAATCCACATTAGAAATTGGATTAAAACATTTTGTCTTAATAAGAGGGAAATGGAAATGAAAAACTCACCACCAAATTATGATCTCGATTAAGAGAACATTGGTTTAAATTAGTGACAAATAATTGGAAAAAAACTAAAATATTTATAGGGATTGATTGAGATCATCAATCATAAGAAAGTGTACAAATGAGAGCCTCAAAGCCATCAATCTTTGGTGATTTAAAATATCACTGGTTCAATAAAACAAAAGATATTAGGATAAAAAAATTGTTTCTAAGATCCCTTCCAAAATGTTTAATAATTAATTTTTTAATATAATATGATGAAAAAATTATACTTGACAAGTAGAGTTTTATCATTTAACTAATTATTACCACAAACTCATCTTTCACTCCAAAAGATAATAGAATTAAATAATATTCTATTTATCCTAACCCTAAAGGGTTCAAAAAATAATGAATTTACAATTCATTTGTTAGAATTTTTAAAAAAACTATATTATACAAAATAGGACTTCACGTATGCTAGTGTTAGGTGATCCACCCTTTTCCCCCTTCGGTTGCGGCTTCAAGTCTCACGACCTTTCCGGATGTGATAGGTTGTCACCTGACCTTCGGGTTATCCTTTTTATAAAAATCAAAATATAATGTCATGAAATTATTTAACCTTAATAATAGTATCCAATGTCTAACTTAATTGATTCCAACTTTTATACTTATCCAAAACACATCTATCCAAACTCAAAGTCCAAAATTTATAATGAAGGTAACCACAATGAAGATCTTTTTTTCATGTAACAACATGTGAATACATTCATCTTGTATTCTTTTAAAACACGGTAAAACCCTGAATTACAACAAAACCTTATTGATTAAATTAATGATCCCTTATTCATTATAGAATAATGGATATACTCTTTATATCAAAAAATGATGTAAACTCCAACAATGATAGAATATATAAATAATTAATTACTTTCAAGGAAGTAAATAATATCCAATATAATTTATCCTAATCAATCATATATTATTCCAAAATCACAAACACAGTATCATAACCATATAATGGTTTATCTTTATTTCAACTATATATTTTCCAAAACAAATTCACATGCTATTGAGTCACTTTTATTGGTTCCGCACAATCTCAAGTCCTTAATAAAATAATACTATAGTACAATCCTTATTTAGTCTATAATTCTTATAACATGTACGTCATTAATACAATACTCAAATGAAAAAATAATTTAATAACAAAAAAATAACTCTAATCATTCATTTTCATCTTCGGTAGTATCATAACTAGATTATTATCCAATAGCTGAATTTGGTGTATACTACAATGATTTGGACATTGATTCACGTTGTGTCCCAACTCATTGTAGATGAAGCATTATACATCTGAAACTCTTTTCGTACCCTTTCAATCATGTACTTGGTGTTCTTTTTCACCACACTTATAAAAAACTCTAATTCCCTTTATGCATTTTCCAAGGTGATTATTTCCACAATTAGCACATATGGGAAAATCCTCTTTTCCCCTCTTCCCTTTATCCATCTTTCTGCCTTCCATACTTTTCTTCTCTTACTTCCCTTCTAAGTCATAAGACTCAAAAAATTCTTTACTTATATTATTAAAAAATGATACTATTTCTTTATATGATGATAACACATGGGATACTATATCCCTTTCAAATGTTGGCTTAATACCATGAAAGATATGGTCCTTATTAATATTTCAATCATGCGTATTACTGGAATTCTCATTTCTTCTATTAGGAACCATTTATAAACAATGGAATACACTAAGTTAGTTTATGAATATCAATTCATAATTCCAAAATTGTAAAATACCTAACATAAATAAAAAATATTATGAAAATAATATATAATCATAAAATGTTTTCATTAAGGAAGTATTTACTCATAAATACTTTATAATGGATTAAAATGAAAATGTGAATTATCATAACCCTATCCCCCAAGACTGTCGTAACCAGGAGTGCAGAAAGGCCCGTTGTCGTGTAACGGGATTCCCTAGTTCATGCCCGAAATTCCTTTTCATGGTTTTCATTCTTAGGTACATCTGTGCCTGATCCGCCTCTACCTGCTCATATCCAAAAAGAGATGTATTGCTTTGAAAATACCCAAAATCTCTACGTTACCAAAATTAAAAGAAGTTCTTCTATACCAATCCTCAATGTAGATATTAGGGTAATGTTTTCTAATAAGAGTTCATCTAAGTCTATTTACAATGTTTTTGATAAACTTCATTTGATACCAACTATAACACCCCGACCCTAGTTACCCAGAACCAGTTCATTATTTTAATACATTGGCATGATTACAACGAATCACATCCCGAAGGACTGATCAGTTTAAAAGTCTTGGAAAATAGTTTACATAAATTAACATTACATCTCAATTTCAAACATGCATCATAGAATAAATAGTTCATTTAGAATGCTATTATAATCTTCACCTTAACCCTACATATCAATCGTAATAGACTTCATGGAATCATAGGAACATAAAACATAATAAATAGGTGAGCTCAGATTCAAAAAAAGGGTAAATAATTTAGTGGAAGCTATGAACTTTTATGGAAATATGTGAAACAAAAACAACATCCTTTTTAAACATAATCTTGAACATAAGATGGAAAAAAATAAATCAAACATCACCATATAAACATGCACATGGATATTCTACTAGTAAAATAATCCCATATAATAACTAATTTCATAATGATGGAATACCTAACTCCGAACATCATTACCACATAGTCAAGTCCTTATGCCAGGAATACAAATAATTTTTTTTCAATTTCTTATACCAAGACACTAGTTTGTATCATGAGACCTACCGATGCATCGAGGAGCTATAGCGGTCTCCACCCGTCACTTACTAATTCCACTGCATTCTGCATATGAAAGAGTTGAAACATAACCTAAACATTCGTATTAAAACTAGCTTATGAAATATTAATACATTAACCATAAATGATGAATCCTATAAAAATAGAACATTCACAGTAAAACATATCATAAATCATTCAATACAATATGGAATATTTTTTTATAATAAATCAACCTCAATCAATAATAATATCCATTATAGGATGCTCACATAGTTGAAAATGATGAGAAAAACTTTTTGAGCAAAATATCCCTTTTTTTGAAATCATTTAAAAGTCACACATTTATAAAACAAGTTGTTTATAAGAGATTTTTGAATCAATGTGTCCCATAAAACTTTGAAATTTTTGAAGTAATTATCATTTCAAAACATTCATGTCCATATAAATTAATCCTTAAAATCATTTTGAAAACATAAACATTAATTAAAATGATTTAGAAAGGTAAATCTTTAAAACATTTAAAAATGATGATATAGTTAAATAGAACCTCCCATAAAACCTTAATGTTTTTATTTTGATTTTTTTATAAAATGTGGGTATCGATGATAAATATTTCCCAGTAAATACTTACACATAAACTATCTCAGATAATAGTGAGATTGATGAAATAACCCTCACCTTGCACTTTAATTTGGTTAAGGTCACGTTTAACCTATTGTATAATGACCATAGTATGATATTAAATTATACCATAACCATATTCATTTTTTTTATATAATACATTATTCATTTATGACTTTATACTATCCATTTAATAATGATTTCCACATTAAATGAAAATTTCAGGTAATAATTGCTTTCTTTATCATACGTGTTTTAACTTGTTATTCTTGATCGTATCACTTGATTCATGATTTTTATACTTAGAGAATATAAATAATGACCTAGATAATATATATATAATGTAAATATGTATAATAGATATATATATGAAATGGAAAACATCATTTATGGAGATGGTAGGTTGTATGTACGCATAAACGTTGTTTCTGGTTTCACATCGTCTTGAATAGAGGTAAGTGAATAAGATAAATGTCAGTACATATATATATATATATCCAGTAGCATTATTATTTCATATATTACATACTTATTAATAATATATATTTTTATAACAATCATTTATTGGTATATGTGGAAATGAATCTCATCGCGTCGTGGAGAGAATAATCTGTACGTACGTACGAGCGACAATATCATTATATTGATGATTAAATTGTTTTTATTTAGATGGTATATCATATATAAATAATAATTATCATGTTATATTTATTATTCACATCAGTAATAATCATTATTATACCCATTCAAATAATGAAGTGTTTGAATAACAAACTACACCACGTCGTGGAGACGGTAAGCCGTACGTACGCACGTATGGCGACTTTGTCATTTATAGGATGGAAAAAATAACTAATATGGTTGTACCATATTTAAAATAACATCATAGTACGTATTAGGTACATGAGTTATTATTTTGGTATGGAAAAAACAAATAAAGAGGATGTGGAAGTAGAAATGAACTTGAAAGAGGATGGTGAAATTATTATATTTTCTTCGGGTGTTTCCTTTTGGGTTGATCAAAAGGGATCCTTTGGTTAGATTTCAAATCAAATTAAGGACTCTAGGATTATGTGAGGGAAGTTGGGAGGATATTTGGGTAGGGTTTGTCCAAGCCAAATATCTTTGGTGGTGTGATTTTGAGAGAAGTGGAAGTGCTCTTTTATAAGAGGGGTGAGTGTCACTTTAGGAAAAGATTAAAACATTAATTTATTATACAATCATATTCGGTTTATAATGGCTCAAAATAATTTTATTAGGAGCCTTAGGTGGTTATGGATCGCAATACTCTCAACTAATATTTTTTAGACATGTTTAATTTACAATTTTAACCTTATCTTTTAGATTTATCTCTTAGTTAAATAGTTTAACTTTTACCGTGTCTTCTTGTATTTTACACTATATGGTTAATAAAATTACTATAAACTTACAATAGAACCTAAAGTGATTCATTAATGAAATATATAAAATTATTTATACACTTTGGGAAAACCATATATTTTTAAGAATATTATATCGACCAATAATATAATATTTTTTTTAAAATTAATTTATGTCAATTTTGACACTCTTGGGTATTTTAATTTTTTAAAATCGTAAAAACCTTATAACTTCAAAAAAATTATCCAATAAACTATAAAATATCATATTAACCCAAAAAATTCGTGGATAGTATAAAAAAGTTTAAATTAAATTTATTTAAATATTTATAATACCATTTATTTGATACCTTCATTATTAAGGTAATTACTACATCATCATTGTGTCATAAATAAATTTAATTATTTAATGTCTAAAAATTATTAATATAATATTAATGTGTAGGAAATATATTTATATTTCTAAAGAATATTTATAGTTGAATTTATCTTTTGTATATCTCTATATTAAAAATGGTTTAATTAATAAACTTTGAATTTATCACTTTTAACACTTTTTTAAAGAAAATAATAATAAATTTCCCAATCTAATCCAAGTAGACCAAAATGGTAATATTTTACTTATAAGGTTTTTTTGGTCTAATTACACTTATCCAATAGAATTATTAATAGTGTTAGGGTAATTATAATTTCATTTTTACCATTAATTACCCTATAAACTTTTAACCGTGGTATATAAATGTCAAAAGTTACTATTTGCCAAAAATTATTTTAATCTTATTGAATACAATTTTACTTAAAGATGTCAACCGTGTCTCTAGGATTTATGAAATTAAACTCACAGAAGTAGTAAAATTACTTTTTATGCAAATTTTCAAATGTTCCTAGAAGGTGGGTAAAAGACGTTAAAAAGTTCAATAAAATTTTATACATCTAATTTTATTATAAAAAGTCTCTAATGAATTAAATTTAACTTATTTATGTATTTTAGATCCATTTGGTCTAAAAATAAATTAAAATAAGGTAAATAATTATTTAAATAAAAAGTTATATTTTAAACAATAACATAGTGTTTTTCACTATTCATCAAAAAATGAATGTTTTCAAAAAATACCATAAATTAACTACAAGATAATTTTGAAATTGTTAATTCAAAAATTAATTATATTTTACCAAATTCATAACATAGATGTTTCATTTATTAAATTAAAATTTTTTCTTTTTTTTGAAACAAAAAAATGGGTTTTTAAAAGTAAGACCTATTATAAGGTTGACATGTGTTTTTGTCAAATTTAAATGTAAAATTACTTATAATGACCTATATTGTATTAAATTATTAAATTATAATCTAATTATACTTAAAAACCAATCAAATTTATAATTTAACACTATAATTGTTTTTATTAAAAAAGTTGTTTTCAATTAAAATTTAGTATTCTACATTGTTCATCAAAATATAAAAGTTATCAGAAAAGTACAAATAATTTATCTAAACTAAATTATTTATGTCCCAATTATAAGAAGAATTTATTTTCATTAAATTGAATATATAAATGAGTCAAATATTTATTTTAAAAAGGAATATCTATTAAATAGGCAGTAAAATTTCATTTTTTGAAATATACTTATTTTATATGAAAAATTCAATTTGTCCTTATATTATATCTTAGAAATATAAAATTTGAATGTTGAAATTATATAGTATATATATATAATTGAAAATTAAGTTAATACTATTTAGAAAATATTTTTTTAATGTCTAGTTTGGTAAGTCGTGGTGCGCTCGATCTCATTGTTGCGTGTAGTACAAGTTATTGAATAACTTTAAAGGGATAACATACTATGAAATCTTGGGGTGTTACAGATAAACCATGGAATTCAGAAATATGTGTGCTCTTAAATTAATAACCAATGGATTACAATTGTTCATATCCCACCACTAGCCAATGTGATGCACTAATTAGTATGAAATTTCTAATAGAAAAATATTACAATGATTTTTGGAACATAGGATTTATCATATAGGTAACTTGATGATTTAAAAGTAATATTGTAATAATATAATTAATTTTATTCTTGAATTAGATCATGGTAATTTATAAAAAAATATATGATTGAGGGATTTATTTATGGGAAAATGGTTGAATTATATTATGTAATAATATATGATTTTAATGTGGATATATGGTGATATAGGGATTTTATGGAAATAATTAGCATTTTTAATGATTATATTATTAGGTAATATAAATTTATTGATATATTTCATAATGAGTAACAAGATTATTTTGGAGATAAATATTATATTATCCTAGTAATAATATGTGATGCAATCTTTATTATATTTGGGATTTGAATAAGGTTGGGAATATTTTTTTGAATTTAAAGGTTAATTTTTTTTGAAATAATCTATTTTGAACATTGGGTGTTATTGATGAGGATTTGGATATTAATGTTCTATTTATTCATATGAAGGTTTAATATTTTGGTTAATCATATTAACTTGAATTAAACATTTTGTGTTCTAGTTAATTCATAATGATATGAGGAATAACTTTTGTTTATTTTGTGTCTTATTTGATCCAATTAGAGATTATTATAGTGATTCAAGAATAAAAATTTATTCTTGAATACAATTTATTTAGAGGAAAAAATAATATTTTGGTGGATATTTATTAAAGGATTATATTTTACTTGTGATGGAAAAAATATTTAATTTTTTTATTAGTATAGAATGTAATGGAATTCATCACCTCATGGAAAAATATAATGGAAATAAATTTTATTCCTATTACATCTATTTTTGATAAGTCAATGGTTATAATTGGACATTATTGGTTTATGGTTTTTCAGAAAATAACTCTTTCAGGATCGATCAATTCCTTATGAACAATGCTTTGAATAACACCAAATCATCATATATAAATTAATACATTCTTCTATGAAAATGTTACCACATTTTACATGTGTTATTCTATTTTTAAATCTAGTTTTGTGTTATTGTATATGGACTTCGTATTTCCTTTTTCATCTTTAAAGGAGGATGCTTTATTAAGCCTTTTTTATGATGTGGGGTCTCAACAAATTTACATTCAAATGTCAAACCATTGATTATTGATATCAAATTCAAATTTTAAGGTTGAAATTTTTTAAGGGGATGAGGTAATATGTAACACCATAAGTTTTAAGAAATAAAATAAACATGTTATGTTTGATAACGTATATAGGACACAACATCGAGCTTAAACGAACCCCGAAATATCATAATACGACCAATATAACATATATATTGAATTTTAAGGTATGAATATGACTAAAAAATAATGAAATATTTAAACTTATTACTTAATAAAATTTTATTTAAAAATATATAGTAAATAATCATTCAAATTTCATTAATGCCATTTTATTCTTCAAAAATTCATTTTCTTAAAAAATTGTTCATTTTCACTTTTGGGAAAAAAATATTTAATTAATTTTATAGATATTTTGTAATTTTTAACTTATTAAAATGAGATCATTTTTTGAATCAATATATCAAAATTATCTTGGAGTGTTTCTTTTTAAACAAAGCTTATTTTCAACTTAATAGTGCGTGCATTGGTTTTTATTGAAAATTGTATTTTTATTATAATAATTCACATGATTACATTTTTATAATTATTTTAAAGTAAAATTATCTCTCTTATATTATGAATAATATAGTTACATTAAATTGAATCAAATTTATGGTTGAATTTGGTATAATTGAATTTTTATACTAATATAGGATTTGTTCGAAAAACTATTTTCAATTTTTCTCTTTGTTATAATATTAAATTAAATTATTGCACTTATAGAATTTCAATATTGAAAATTTTATTTCTTATTTGGAATCCTATGATAATAATTTTGTAAATAGTACCCATTTATTTTTGGTCAATATCAATAATAACCATTTTAAATAATTATATTAATGTTAATGGTAAATCGAGAGACTATGTTTATAAATAATATGATAAGGAGTAAAAAATGACCAAATTTTTTTCACTAATTTTTTTTTATGATTATATTTCATACATAAATAATTTATGATTCATATATATAAACATTTTTCACATTTTACTGTGATTTTTACCTTTACAATAAATATGTAACAATTAAATAAAAAATATCACCTTTTTACTTATAATCACTAAAATATTTTGGGAATTAGATAAATAAAAATAATGATTCTTTATAAATATTTATTTGAATGGAAGATGATTTTATATAGTTAATATATTCTAAATTTATACAGATTATATAATTACTTTAAATATTAGGACACAAAACATACTATTTATTCTATTAATAGAAAAATAAAATAAATGATTGTAAAAATTTAAAAAGTAATTCAATTTGAATAAATTGTTGTGTTCAATTATTTTCATTCCGGAAAAGAAATATTGTTGACGTCACCTATTTGGATAATCTCAATAACGTTTTAATTTGTTTTGATAATCTGAAATAATGTTCATTCATATATTAATTACATATTCATCTTACCCTGAAATAACTATAACTTAATCTGGATGTGTAGTGCATAATTCAGATAAGTGTTAAGCCCACCAATATACACATGGCTACAGATACAGACAAACAAAAAAACCTACTATTATATCAAGATCTACTGATATGAAGGTCACTGATACAGACCTATCGGTACTTAGTCTACAGAGAGACATGGTCACCGAAAAGCTAATGTCACTGATAGATCAAGTCTTTCGATATAGAAAAGCTATCGATATAAAGTCCAATAATGAAGAGCTACTGATACAGGTCAGATGATATAGACAGACCGCTACCATTAAGGCTAAGAACACCATTACAGAAAAGAGCTACCGGAATACAGGTCTACCGATACGAGCTACCGTTAGAGTTAGTCTACCAGTATATGCAAGTCTACCGCTATAAAGTCTACCAGTACAAGAACAAAGAGCTACCAATACGAAGAGATAAAAATAATGATAGAAGTCCACTAATACAAGGAGATACTGTTACAAGGAGTAATAGCTACCGATACAGAGGAGCCACCGCTATAGGATACAAAGAAACTGATTTAAAACAAGTCATTGTTCTCTAGAATATTTCTATTTGTTTATTTATCAACGGTCATATTTGAAGATTTTAATGCACTTGCTATTAATTAATGGTAGTGGTTGGAATTTCAGGAACCGTACCTCGTACCTATGAAATGGTAATAATGCCTATTGTCGTAGCATATATTATAAAAGGATGATCAAGCTACAGAGAAGGGTGGGGTGCATATACACAATACACAAAGGCGACATCCATACATATGTGTACTTGAAGAACACTTGAGATACATGACGCTATTTATACAATGAGAACTCAAGTTGATCCTAAGACAAGGTGTGAAGAGCTTCAACGATTACAACTTCCCTCTAGCTGATAAATCTGATCCTAGAAGAAAAATACAAAAACGACACTCTGTTTATCAGACAAAAACCAGATAAGGACTCAAGAGAATTCTTGATTAATCAAAGGAGTCCAGAGCTTCACTTCAAATCACTAGAGCATTCTAAACTCATATTTACTCTCTTAGTGATTATTTTATTTACATTTATGAGAAGTGTGTGTTCTATATTTACACACTATCACCTCTGCTAAACTGGAGGATTTCTAAATCCTCAATCAAACTTCTAAAACTCTTTTTTTCTCACTATGGATAGTGGTAGTGGTCAAGTAGGACCTGGACAACCAGTGTGTTGTTGTTTTGTTTTCCCACGAAGAACTATGGTGGAGGTATAAGGACCTGGGTAGTCTTTGTAAAGGTGTTTACCCTGATCCAGGGTGTGGATCAAATTTATATAAATTGTTTGTGAGGACTAAGTAACGATTTGAGACTGAACCTCTTGGTTAAAATAGTTTTCTTATTTGTTTTAGTTTTAACTATATTATATATTCCGCTGCTAAATACTTTAAACTCAAATCTGTTTTAAAGTAACTCTGATAGTTAAAATAGAATTTGTTTGTATTAATTGTAAAGAATTAGGTTAACTTAAAAAGTTAATTAATATTCAGATTGGATTAACTGAGAACTATTCAATCTCTTAAGAAACTAACTGACCCTTCACTTTATTACAAATTAACTATAGTTTATCTTCTTATTTAATTTGGGGGATTTTAATAAAAATCTTTTTAACAGAAATTTTAATTGGAACTCAATTCACTCCCCCTCTTGAGTTTCCACTCTGACCAACATTTGGTATCATTGGATTGTTCATTTTTAAAGGATTTTCGATATACTCTATCTTTCAACTACGATTTTAGTTGTATCTTAAATATCTAAAATTTCTATTAGTTCTAAATTTTATCTCTTTAAATATTTTTCTAAAATCTCATCATGGATAATAGACTTGAAGGTGCTGCTACCAATATGCCACCTTTCTTTAATGGTACAAATTATGCCTAGTGGAAACTGAAAATGAAAATTCATTTAGAGAGTATGGGATTTGACATCTGGACTGCTATATAGACTCAATATAAGATTCCAGAAATTGAAAGAACTACTTGGGATGAACCTACTAAGACTACATACAATAATAACTATAAAGAAATGAATTCTATGTACTGTGCTTTAAGATATGAATAATTTAATAGGATATCTTCATGTAAAAATCCTCATAAAATCTGGGACACCTGGGGTGTTTCTCATGAAGGAACAACCAATGTTAAAGAAATGAGATTTAATACCTACACTATTAATATTAATAATTTTAAAATGAAGTCTGATGAACCTATTTATGACATGTATCTTAGGTACAATGAGATTGTCAACACGATGATCTTACTTGAAAAAGTTGTTCTAGCAACGGAGCAGATAATGAGAATACAAAGATGTTTACCAGATAAATAGAGAGGCACACTAGTTTCAATTCAAGAATCATGTGATATTGGTGCTTTTACTATTAAGAAATTAATTGGTAAGTTAATAATGTATAAAGAAGAGCTTAAGGTAAACAATTAAGAAGATGATGAAACATAGAGGAAGTTAGTTGAATCTAAATCTACTGCCTCAAAGAGCAAGGACAAGGAGAAAGTTCACATACCTACTGAAATCTCAACAGGTAATGGTTCAAATTATGAAAATGATAAAGAGATGGCTCAGATAGCCAGAAGGTTCAAGATGTTTATAACAACCCATTATTTACATACATTTCTATTACTTCATAGTTTAAGCATACTTATTTCAACATATTACAAAACCATGAAAGGACTGTATAGGTATAGTGTCTTTAGAAACTGGGAAACATAAACAACTGGTTCATAAATCATCTACATTGTCTCCCATTTATTTCATCATATCTAGAGTCTCTTTTGGAATATTCTACTTAATATCCTTCTTCCTGACCTGGGAAAAAAACATACAAAAGGGTGAGCTCAAATGCTCAGTAAGGGTAATCAAAAGAAATATCATTCATATCATATTCATAAAAACATAACATTTTGAAAATATTAACCTGCAAAAGAGGTCATAATATCATGTAATGGGATAAATCATAGTAATGAAAATTAATCCCAAACAACCATAACATAAAATATGAAACTATATGGAATACACACATAATCATAGAAAATCATTTCATATTAGTCAAGGCTCATTTCCAAGTCCATCATAGAGGACAAAGTCCATTACTGAACCGAGTTCACTCCTCATTCCAATCCTGTATCACTGAACTTGTTTAACTTCCCATTCCATCCATGTCTATCTCATGAGATATAAATCATTACCCAATGCATTGGAGGGATATATAGGTCCCACCCATCTCATAATGAAACCATTCTTATGTTTGCCATAAAATCATAAATCATACATCTGAGCATAACCCATGTAATAAAAATGGGATTCTTAAACACCATGCCATCATAATATAACCCATATAAGAAAAAAAGACATCATAAAAATAATTAAATAATATAACAATCAAATCAATGTAAAAATAGGGATAGAAACAGACCCCTATTTTATCATAGATGGAAATTTTTCTTGATAAAACACTTGAACTCCAGTCTTGAGGAAAATATCCTTTCTACTTCAATTTTTTTTTTCCTTTTTTCACATTTCATAAAATTTTAAACTAAAATAAGTTGATTAAAAATAAACTTTAAAACTTGTAAAAGAATATTCTTGGAAATAATGTTCTAAAAATCCATTCATTCCATATAAGTTAAAAACATTCTTCTTGTACTTTGGATGGAAAAGTCAAAAAGTACCCCTTACGAAAAATGACAAATGATTCCTTTCATATATTTTACTAAAAACTCAGTGAAGGGTAAAATTGGATTAAAAAAATTGTATGAGGATGGAAATAATAATACATATTGTGGAAACATGGATGTGGATGATAAAATACACCCTAGTAAATACCAAAGTACAAACAATCTCAGATAAAAATGAGATTGTGAGATTTTCCCTTACCTTAGGTCTGATATGCTTCGTATGAATCTGAACCTCCTATAATATGGTTTAAATAATTTTAATTGACTTATTACAGAATCATATTAATTTTTATGATATCATATATGGTCATATTTGTATCCTCTTAGTAGTAATATTTCATTGCTACTTGTTATTCGGGAGTTTATTGCTTTATGTTCATATGCGTGTTTTGTCGAATAAATTCTTATTCCTCTTTATAGGATATAGATACATAATTTACAGAATTGTATTAGTGTAATATATATCATATTCATTCATTCATTTCATTTATATAATAATTATTCAATGAAGATCATATTGAACGAGTCGCATCACATTGTGGATGCGGTAGGCCGTACGTACACAGGAGCGATGATATCATTCCCATGATCGTGGAATTGTATTGAAGTGTATGTATAATATTTCTGAATCAATAACACTTTACAATAATAATATATAGTTATCTTTACACCATTATACCCATCCAAGTAAGGTGTTGGTGGAAAAACTGATTACACCACAGCGTGGAGACGGTACTCCGTACGTACGCACGCGCAGTGATTTCATTTTCTATAGGATGGATAGTAGGTGAAATGGGGTTGTTTCATTTTTATAATATCATATAATTATATAAGTAATATTGATGTTATTACTTCATAATTAAACAACTAATGAAGAATAAGTTGAAGAAGAAGGAAATTGGAAAGGATCGGTAATTGATATTACCTCTTCTTTGACGCGCCTCTTCTTAACCTCTTCTTAGAGAAATAGGGTTGGTTATTGAAGAAGACGAGGACCTCTACGATGTTTCTAGGTAATTGGAGAAGAGATATTGGTTGGGTTTTGCAGATCATGAAGGCTCAAACTGGTGTGAGGAGGAGGGGGAGGAGGTTCCCTTTTATAAGGGAGGAGAGAGGCACCTTTAGAAAGTGTGAAAATATTATTTTATTACAAACTTATCTTTTGTTTCAAAAGGTAAAAAAATCATTAATGATGAATATATGATGACTCATGGTCGAAATAAAATAATCCAATCCGAATTGGGCATGTTTTGGAAAATATTTAAATCATTATAATCTTATTTATTTTAATCATTTATTAATGAGGTAAATACTGCATCATTATTGTGTCATAAATAATTTAATTTATTTGATGTCTAAAACTTATAAACAAAATAACAACATGTATTAATTCTTTTTAGCTTTCCAATTAATATTTATAGTCAAAAAAATAATTTATATAGCCCCTTATAAAAAATAATTACAAAAGGATTTTTTGTTAATGCCAATTTTGTCTTTACAGTAAATTAATTAATCTAATGTGCCATTGTCTTTCATAAGTGGCTCCATGGGGTCCCAAAATCGACCCAAGGATGCCCATGGTCTGCAATTACTCATCCAATAAGGTTTCGAGAAGTGTTAAGGTAATTTTGAATTATTATAATTTTCTTTTAACCTTGAATTTCCCTATTTACTTTTAACCGTGGTAAATAAAAGTAAAAAGTTACTATTCACAAAAAATTATTTTTATCTAATTGAACCACATTTTCCTCCTTGATATTAAACGTGTCTATCATATTTTTGAAATTCAACTCACAAAAGCTGTAAAATTATGTTTTATGGACAATTTCAAAAGCTCCTAGGAGGTGGGTAAAAGACGGTGACAAGTTCAATACAATTTTTTATAAATCTAAAATTATTATAAAATGATTCCAATGAAGTTTATTGAACTTATATAAGTATTATGTATCTATTTTGACCTAAAATAAATTTAAATCAAATAAATTTTTATTTAAATAAAAATCGTTTTAACCAAAAACTCAGTGTTTTCACTATTCATCAAAAATTGAAGTTTTTCAGAAAAATACCAAAAATTAAGCCTAAGATATATTTGATATTCTGAATTAAAAAACGATTTTTTATTTTTCCAAATTCAAAACATATAAGTGGGATTAATTAATTTTAAATGTAATTCCCTTTATCAAAACAAATAGTGTGTTTTTATGAAACAATAACTATCAAAAGATCATCACTTGTTTATGTCCAATTTCAAAGTGAAATTAATTCCAATGAACAAAATTGGATTAAATGGTAAAAATATATTCTAATTACACTTTAAAACTAATTAATAAGACAATCTAGCCATATAAATTATTGCGATGAAAAAAAGTTGTTTTTAATTAAAATATATCGTGTTTTTACTATTCATCAAAATATGAAAGTTACCAGAATAATATGAAAAATTTATTCAAAGTAAATTTTTATATCGTGATTCCAAAGAAAAATTTTATTTTTCCAAATTGAACTTATAAACATGTCAAAAACTAGATTTAAAATTTGTGCACCATCAAATGGTGTTAAAACGGCATTTTTTGAAAAATATTTCTTTTATCCGAAAAAACTAATTTTGTTTTCATACCACATTATAGAAAATGTGTAAGATGATTTATAATGTTATAAAATTTAAAATTCAGATAATACTATTCATAACGGCTAGTTCATAATATTATAATAATATATCGTTGTTTAGTGAAACTCGGTATTGCGTACTACACACGCTATCGAGGAAGGTCATGATTGCGTGTAACACAAGCCAAGCTAGTGTTGTGTGCAGTGAAAGATTCCTTTCCGTATAACATAATACCTAAAAAATATACTTCTAATAAAATATCAGGGTGTTACATTCTACCCCCCTTAAAATGAATTTCTCCCTCAAAATTCGTCACTTCGTAACAAACAGATGAGGATACCTCTCCCTCATCATATCCTCGAGCTCCCATGTAGCTTTTTCTAATTAGTGGTTCCTCCAAAAAACTTTCACCAAGTGAGTGGTCTTGTTCCATAGAACTTTTTCTCTACGATCCAGAATCTCTATCAGTTTTTCTTCATAAGAATGATCTTGCTCCACCAGTACAACTTCTGAGCTTAGTACATGTGAAAGGTCAGGTATGTACTTTCTCAGGAGAGATACGTGGAACATGTCATGAAATTGAGAGAGATTCGGTGGAAGCAACAATCAATAAGCTACCATATGAACATGATCCAGTATTTCGAAAGGACCGATATACCTAGGGATAAGCTTTCCCTACTTCCCAAATCCCATTACTCTCTTCCAAGGAGATATTCGTAAGAACACTTTATCACCCACTTCAAACTTTAGGTCTTTTCTTCTATTGTTGGCATAACGTTTTTGTCGACTTTGAGATGCTCTTATGTGTTGTTGAATAGATCAGACATTTTCCGCCATCTCATCAACAAGATCAGGTCCTAATAGCTTTCTTTCCCCAACTTCATCCTAGAAATTTGGAGTTCTACATTTCATTCCATAGAGAGCTTCATATGGAGCCATCTACATACTGTAGTGAAAGCTATTATTATAGGAAAATTACACCAAAGGTAGCTGTTGATCCCAACCACCTTTGAAATCCATAGAGTAAGCTCTTAACTTGTCTTCTAGAGTTTGAATTGTTCTCTCAGACTGACTGTCTGTTTGAGGATGATAAGCAGTGCTGAAACTCAAATCTGTATCTAGAGTATGCTGAAGACTTCTCCAGAACTTCGAGGTAAACCTCAGATTCCGATCAGATATAATGCAAAGTGGTACTCCATGCAATTTTACCACTTCCTTTACATATATCATAGCAAGCTGATCTAGAAAGGAGTCTTCCCTAATAGCAATGAAGTGTTTCGACTTCGTAAGATGATCAACTATAACCCAGATAGCATTATTGCTTTTGGATTTTTTAGGAAGTTTGATGACAAAGACCATATTGATGTTTTCCCATTTCCATTCAGGTTTGGGTAATGGTTGTAACATCCCCTTAGACTTCGGCCTCTCAGCTTTAACTAGATGAAGAACCAAGAATCGAGAGATATATTCAGCAATATCTCTTTTCATGCAATCCCATGAGAAGTACTCTTTCAGTTCCGTATACATCTTTGTGCGTCCAGGGTGAATAGATAATGAAGAACTATGAGCTTCATCCATCAACTCCTTCTTTAATTCGGGGATTAGAGGAACACAAACGCGATTCCTGAACCTTATTAACCCATCACAATCAAGGTTGAATTCAGGAACATTTCTCACCTTCTTTTGTAACTCTACATCATCTATTTGTGCCTCTGTAATCTTCACATGTATAGATGGTTGAACATTCATTTGAGAAAGATAATTTTTTTCCCTTCCATTATAATTCCAAGATCCATCCTTTGTAAATCCATAAATATCAGATCTTTTTGGATCCTTATCATGGATAAGCTAGCATGGTCTTGTCGACTTAATGCGTCTGCCACCTTGTTTTCTTTCCCAGGGTGGTAATGAATTGAGCAGTCGTAATCCTAAATCAGCTCCAACCATCTTCTTTGGCACATATTCAGCTCCTTTTGTGTTAAAATATAATTAAACTTTTGTGATCAAATTAAATATCACACCTTTCCCCATAAAGATAATACCTCTAAATCTTTAATGCAATGATTACCAAAGATAACTCCAAATCATGAGTTGGGTAATTTTGCTCATGAATTTTAAACTATCGTGAGGCATAAGCTATCACAATATAGTTTTGCATGAGAACATACCCCAATACCTTCTTGGATGCATCAATGTAGATCACAAACCTTTCTCCACTACAAGGCAGTGTGAGCACAGGTGCACTGGATAACCTTCTTTTCAATTCCTTGAAATGTTCTTCACACTCCTCTGTCCACATGAACTTAACTCCTTTTCAAGTCAACATGGTGATTGGATTAGATAATCATGAAAAATATTTCACAAAATGTCGATAATATCATGCCAAACCAAGAAAACGTCAGATATAAGTTATTGTTATTGGTCTCGACCATCTTTCGATAACCTCTGTTTTTGATGGATCCACAGATATCCCCTATTTTGAGATTATGTGACCCAAAAATGCAACTTTTCGAAGCAAAAATTCACACATGGTAAATTTGGCATAAAGCTTCTCCTTTCTCAGGGTCTTCAATACAATTCTCATGTGATCCTCATGTTCTTCCTTGCTCTTTGAATATACAAGAATATCATCTGTAAAGACTACAACAAACTGATCAAGATAGTCTTTGAAGACTCTATTCATCAGATCCATGAAGATAGCAGGGGCATTAGTAAGACCAAATGGCATTAGTATAAATTTATAGTGTCTATACCTTGTACGGAAAGCCATCTTTGGTATATTTTCTCTTTTGAACCTTAATTGATGATACCCTGAACGAAGATCAATCTTGGAAATGTATTGAGCTCCGCGTAATTGGTTAAATAATTCATCAATGTGCGGGAGAGTATATTTGTTCTTCATCGTGATCTTGTTAAGTTATCGATAATCAATGAAGAGTCTCATAGATCCATCTTTCTTCTTAATAAACAGAACAAGTGCTCCCTAAGGTGACGCACTAGGGAATATGAATCCTTTATCAAGATTCTCTGGGAGTTTCTTCTTCAATTCCTCCAACTCAATTGGGACCATTCTATAAGGTGTCTATGAAATAGGCAAAGCACCCGGTACGAGTTCTATTGAAGACTCAACTTCACGATTTGGTGGAAGACCCGCCAATTCCTCCAGAAAGACATCATCAAACTCTCGTATAATGGGAATATTCTTAATCGTGAGTTTCTCACCAACCATTTGAGATAAACGGCCTTCATTTATTGGAATCAAGACCAATAATATGGAAGAAACTTCCTCTGGATGGTTATATTCATCCTTGAATTGATAGACTATCATAGATTGATATGGAATATTAAATGTGATTTCCCTTTTTTGGAAATTGATATGAGCTCTGTATAAATAAAGCCAATCTATACCAAGAATCACATAAAATTCCACTATAGGAAGGATCACAATTTTTGCAGGAAGCACTTTCCCACAAACTTCAATCAGAGAATAATTATAAACTTTTGATGTGATCGTTGTGCCATTAGGAGTTTTCAGAGCTAACTCAACATCTAATTGTTGAGGTAATACGGTGATACCCATAGAAAATTTGTCAGAAATAAAAGAGTTGGTGGATCCACAATCAAATAAAACATTTTCTACTTTATAGTGGATGGTAAGTGTACCTTTCACAACTTTGTTTTCGTACTCCACATCACCGATAGTAATTGCATGTGACTTTCCTTTTTCTTTGGCCTTAAGAGTTTGTTGACATCGATCATCATCAACAACCCTTGGATTTGGGAATTGATTGGCATAATGCCCCATCTCTTTTCCCTTGAAACATTGAAGTGTAGGAGGTGCATTCCGTGTATCCCTTTCTTTGTTCGCATCATTAGACATCTTCTTCCCATTATTTCGATATTCAACTGCCTGATGACCTTCTTTTCCACACTTAAAACATTTTCCTATCCCTTTATGAAAATTCCCTCCATGTTTCTTTCCACAATTTTAGAATAGAGGAAAAATCATCTTCTTTTCAGTGTGGTCTTTAGATTTTCCTTTGAATTCCATTTTCCTCTTCTTATCAAACCCATATGACTGATGGGTTACTCCAATCTCCATCTCAACCTTGAGAGCACATCGAAGAATTTCCTCATAGCTATTGAATCCCCTTATGGATAACACCCTTCGAAGACTTGGTTTTAAGCCACCAAAGAATCGATCGATTTTACTCTCAGGTTGGATAATAATTTCGGAAGCGTACCTTGCAAATCTTGTAAAATTAGCTTCGTAGGTACCAACCGATTCATCATCCTTTTTCTTCCGTTAAAGAAACTCCTTCTCTATCTTTGTTCTAAGAATACGAGGGAATTACTTATTGAAAAATAAGTTCTCGAACTCGTCCCATTCCATGGACTCAATTTCATCTCTTTGCCTCGTATTCTTGATAAGATTCCACCATTGATCAGCATCACCTTCCAATCGATACAATGCTAAGATGACTTTGTCATGTTCAGAACATTGTAGAACTGAAAATATCTTTTCAGTGGTACTAATCCATTGTTCAGCTACTAATGGATCAGAAGACCCGCTGAATGAAGGTGGATGCTGCCTCATGAATTATTCAACAGAATGTTGCTCCTTCCTTTGCTCGTTTGGAATTCCTGCATGGTTCATAGCTTGAGAAAGTTGTGTGAGCAAGGATACAAGATTTTTCATTCCATCTCCCATAACATTTGGTTGCTCAGGGGGACAATCATTGCATTACTCATCGCATTCAGCATTAATAAGGTACCTTCGGGTTCCCTCCATTGACTAAAACCAAGAAGCATAGTGTGAGAAACACTAATAATAATAGGAAAACCACATAATCAAGGAATAAAATTTCACAGTTAAGGTATTATCATAGGTTGTTCATGGCCATTTCTAAAACACTAAGATTGGGTTCTATGCTTATACTTATCCTTAGGGTTCTTACTGAGGATTTCACATCCTAGTTTCCAAAGGTTGACTATACCTTTCCTCTGATACCAAATATAATGACCCATACTTTACATACAATGTTATTACTTCAGAGTTGAAACATACTTATTACAACATATAACAAAAACATGAAAGGACCGTATAGGTATAATGTCTTTAGAAACTGGGAAACATAAACAACTGGTTCATAAATCATCTACATTGTCTCCCATTTATTTCATCATATCTAGAGTCCCTTTTGGCATATTCTACTTAATATCCTTCTTCTTGGCCTGGGGAAAAGAAAACATACAAAAGGGTGAGCTCAAATCCTCATTAAGGGTAATCAAAAGAAATATCAGTCATATCATATTCATAAGAACATAACATTTTGAAAATCTTAACCTACAAAAGAGGTCATAATATTATGTCATGGGATAAATCATAGCAATGAAAAGTAATCCCAAATTATCATAACTTAAAACATGAAACATTGTGGCATACACACATAATCATAGAAAATAATTTCATATTAGTCAAGGCTCATAGACAAGACCATCATAGAGGAAAAAGTGCATTACTGAACCGAGTTCACTCCTCATTCCAGTCCTGTATCACTGAACAGGTATAACTTGTCATTCCAGCCATGTCTATCTAATGAGGTATAAATATTTACCCAATGCATTGAAGGGATATATAGGTCCCACCAATCTCATAATGAAACCATTCTTATGTGTTCCAAAAAATCATAAATCATACATCATAGCATAACCCATGTAATAAAAATGGGATTATTAAACATCAATCCATCATAAAATAACCCATATAAGATAAAAGGACATCAAAAAATTAATTCCATAAAAAAACAATAAAATCTATGTAAAAATAGGGATAGAATCAGAACCCAATTTTATCTTAGATAGAAAATAATTTTGATAAAACACTTGAACTCCATTTTTGAGGAAAATATCCTTTCTACTTCTAAAACATTTTTTCTTTCTTAACATGTCATACAATTTTAGACTAAAATAATTTGATTAAAAATAAACTTGAAAACTTGTAAAGGAAGCTTATCGAAAATAATGTTCTAAAAGTCCATTCATGTTGTATAAGTTAAAAAACATTCTTCTCATTCTTTGGCCGGAAAAGTCAAAAAGTACCTCGTATGAAAAACGACAAAAGATTCCTTTAATATATTTTACGAAAAACTCACCGAAGGGTAAAATTGGATTTATGAAATTATATGAGGATGGAAATAATATTACATATTCAGGAAACATGGATGTGGATGATAAAATACACCCCATTAAATACCAAATTACAAACAATCTCAGATAAAAAGGAGATTGAGAGATTTTCCCTTACCTTAGGTCCGATATGCTTCGTATGAATATGAACCTCCTGTAATATGGTTTAAATAATGTTAATTGACTTATTACAGAATCATATTCATTGATTTGATATCATATATGGTCATATTTGTATCTTCTTAGTAGTTATATTTCATTTCTACTTGTTAGTCACATGTTTATTGCTTTATGTTCTTATGCGTGTTTTGTCAAATAAATTCTTATTACTCTTTATAAGATATAGATAAATAATTTACAGAATGGTATTAGTGTAATATATATCATATTCATTCATTCATTTCATTTATATAATCATTATTCAATGAAGATCATATAGAACGTGTCGCATCACATCGTGAAGATGGTAGGCCATACGTACGCACGAGCGATGATATCATTCCCATGATTGTGGAATTGTATTGAAGTGTATGTATAATATTTCAGAATAAAAACCACTTTAAAATAATCATATATAGTTATTCCTTACACCATTATACCCATACAAGTAAGGTGGTGGTGGAAAAACTGATTACACCACGACGTGGAGTCGGTATTCCGTACGTATGCACGTGCGGTGATTTCGTTTTCTATAGGATGGATAGTAGGAGAAATTTGGTTGTTTCATATTTATAATAACATATCATTATATAATTAATACTGATGTTATTAATTCATAATGAAAGAACAAAAGAAGAAGAAGTTGAAGAAGATAGAAATTGGAAAGGATCGGTAATCGATATTACCTCTTCTTTGACGTGCCTCTTCTTAATCTCCTCTTAGGGAACTAGGGTTGGCCTTTGAAGAATACCAGGACCTCTAGGATGTTTATAGGGAAGTGTAGAAGAGATATTGGTAGGGGTTGGCCGAGCTTGAAGGCTCAAAGTGGTGTGAGGAGGAGAGGGAGGAGGTTCCCTTTTATAAGGGAGGAGAGGGGCACCTTTGGAATGTGTGAAATTATTATTTTATTATAAACTTATCTTCGGTTTCAAATGGTCAAAAAATAATTAAATTTGAAGATAAGATGAATAATGGTCAAAATAAAATCATCCAATCAGAATTGGACATGTTTGGAAAAATATTTTAATCATTGTAATCTTATTTATATAAATCATTTATTAATGAGGTAAATACTTCTTCATTATTGTGTCATAAATAATTTTTTTTATTTGATGTATAAAAATTAAAAAAAATACGAAAAATTAGGAAATATTTGTATCTTTCTAATGAATATTTATATCCGAAATGAAAATTTATATAGCCCCTTATAAAAATTAATTACTAAAGGATTTTTTGTTAATGCCAGTTTTGTATTTACATTAAATGAATTAATCTAATGTGTCATTATCTTTCATAACTGGCTCCATGGGGTCCCAAAATCGACCCAAGGATTCCCATGGTCGGCCATTACTCATCCAATAAGTTTTGGACAAGTGTTATGGTAATTTTGAATTATTATAATTTTCTTTTAACCTTGAATTGCCCTATTTACTTTTAACTGTGGTAAATAAAAGTAAAAAGATACTATTCACAAAAAATTATTTTTATCTAATTGAACCACATTTTACTCCTTGATATTAACAGTGTCTCTTTTATTTTATAAATTAAACTAATAGATGTTGTAGAATTACGTTTTATGAACAATTGCAAAAGCTCTTAGGATGTTGACAAAAGACGGTGAAAACATCAATACAATTTTTTATAAATCTAAAATCATTATAAAATGATTCCAATGAATTTTATTGAAATTATATAAGTATTATGTATCTATTTTCACCAAAAATAAATATTAATCAAATAAATGATTATTTAAATAAATAGTTGGTTTTATCCAAAAACTCAATGTTTTCACTATTCATCAAAAATTGAAGTTTTTTAGAAAAATGCCAAAAATCAAGCCTAAGATATATTTCATATTCCGAATTAAAAAATGATGCCTATTTTTCAAAATTCAAATCATATAAGTGGAATTAATTAATTTTAAATGTAACTCCCATTATCAAAACAAATAGCTTGTTTTTAAGAAATAATAACTATCAAAAGATCATCACTTGTTTTTGCCCAATTTCAAAGTGAAATTAATTCCAATGACCAACATTGGATTAAATGGTAAAAATATACTCTAATTACACTTTAAAACTAATTAAAAATATAATCTATCCATACAAATTATTGCGATGGAAAAAGATGTTTTAAATTAAAATATAGCGTGGTTTTACTATTCATCAAAATATGAAAGTTACCATAATAATATGAAAAAATTATCCAAAGTAAATTTTTATATCCTGATTCCAAAGAATAATTTTATTTTTTCAAATTTAACTTATAAAAATTCCATAAACTATATTTAAAATGTGGGCACCTTCAAAAGGTGGTAAAACTGCATTTTTTTTTTGAAAAATACTTCTTTTATCCGAAAAACTGATTTTGTTTTCATAACTCATTATAGAAAATATGTAAGATGATTTGTAATGTTATAAAATTTAAAATTCAGTTAATACTATTCATAACTTCTAGTTCATAATATTATAAAAATATATCATTGTTTAGTGAAACTCAGTATTGCGTTCTACACACGCTATCGAGGAAGGTCGTGATTGCGTGTAACGCAAGCCAAGCTAGTGTTGTGTGCAATGAATGATTCCTTTGCATATAACATAATACATAAAAAAAATATACTTCTCATAAAATATCAGGGTGGTACAATGTTCTACAGGAAGAATAAATTCTTCAAGAAATCAAATAATAAAGGAAAAAATGAAAACAATGGTCATTAGAAGAAGGATTGGAAAAGGCCTAATAAGAGTAATGAAATTGTCTGTTATGAATGAAAAAGGAAAGGACATGTAAAAGAAGACTGTACAAATTAATGTTTAAGAAGAAATATTACTACAAGGATAATAAGGACAATAAATCTAGGAAAGCAACATGGAGTGCTTCAGAAGACAATACAAGTGAGTCTGAAGTTTCTGATTCTGAAAAGAATCATGCCAACATGTGTTTCATGAATAATACTTATGAGGTACTTGTTTCCCCTATGCTGAATGATTATTATTATGGTAATGAATGTAGTGATGATAATATGTCTAAAGATGAATTATTTGAATAATTCAATATTCTATGAGAAACCTTTAATGAATTGAAGGACAAGTAGAAGACCTTGAAGAAACAACATGCTTTGACCAGCTCTGTTAAATATGTACTTGATATAGAAAAGGAAAAGAACGCTCAATTACTTAAGGAAAATACTGAACTAAAACTCTCTAATGATAAATTAAGTAAGTACATAGAGAGTTTCACAAATGTAAAGAATACTCTAACTCAAATGCTAGGAAAACATGTGGCACCAAAATATACCATTGGAATAGGCTATCAGCCTGGACAGAGACAAATTACTAAAAATAGATTTATTCCTAAATCTCGACAGAATTCTGCTACTTCTAGTTCTGGAAATGCATATGCTTCAACTAGTTATTTACATGGATATAGATAAAATAAAGTTTATCTTTAAAAAAAATTTGAATATATTGATTGTATAATACCCATTAGACAAATTTGGGTACCAAATGTTTTACTTTCTAACCTTTCTGGACCTAAGAAAATATGGGTACCAAAATCATTTTCTATTTGAACCTGTTTTATAGGAATCATTCTTAAAGAGTTCTTGTAGGAAGACATGGTACTTGGAAAGTGGATTTTCAAGACACATGACATGATATTTTTCATGTTTGAAAATCTTATTCAAGGATTATGGAGGCTAGGTCACCTTTGGTGATAATTCAAAAGGAAAGATCATCGGCCAAGGCTAGATTGGTAACACTGATTTAGTTTTAATTTCTATAGTAATATTTGTTGATGGACTTAAATATAATGTGTTATGTATTTCTTTGTTTTGTGATGATGGTTTCAATGTTAAATTTAAAAATTATTCTTGTAATGTTTTTAATTCTAAAATTAATTTAGTATTTTCTGCTTCAAGAAATGAAAATGTTTATGCAGTTGATATGAATTCTTTAGCTAAACAAAATGTTTCTTGTTTAAATTCGTTCATAAAGAATCTTCTATTTGGAACAGAAGATTAGGACATTGCAACATTCATTCACATAGAAAACTGACTAGGAAGAACAAAGATAGAGACCTACCTAAACTATAATTCCCAATAGACAAAGTTTGTACTCCATGTCAAAAGGGAAAGCAACATAATGTTTCATTTAAATCAAAGAAAGAAGTTTCAAATACTATACCTCTCGAGTTGGTTCACGTTGACTTGTTTGGACCTTATAGAGTTTCTAATTTAAATGGGAAGCACTATATCTATGTCTTGGTAGATGACTTTTCTTGATACACTTGGGTATAATTTCTTTCTCACAAAAGTGAAGCTCGTTCCTACATCATTAAATACTCCATGTCAGTAGAAAATCTTAGTGGGCTTAATATTAAGACCGTGAGAAGTGATCATGGCCACGAGTTTGAAAATCATGAGTTTGAATCTTACTGCTCACACAATGGCTATAATCACAACTTTTCTGCCCCTAGGACACCTCAACAGAATGGTGTAGTAGAAAGAAGAAACAGAACCCTTCAAAAAATTGCAATAACTATGCTTAATGAGTATGACCTATCTGTTTACTTCTGGGCTAAAGCTGTAAACACAGCTTGTTATATTATAAATAGAGTCTTGATTAGACTTGTTCTCAAAAGACCTCTTATGATTTTTGGAACTATAGAAAACCTAAGGTTAATTACTTCAGAGTTTTTGGATGCAAAGTCTTTATTCTAATACAAAATATAACCTTTACATGTTTCTATCCAAGAGTGATGAAGGAATTTTCTTAGGTTATTCAATTACTAGTAAAGCTTATAGAGTATTTAACAAAATAACCAAATGTGTGGAAGAATATGTTCACATGAAATATGATGAAGCTGATCCACATGAACCTAAATCTTCTATTGAAAATCTTTAAGAATATTTGTCTTCTTTGAATCTTAATGATAAAATCGAAGAATCTGTTGTAAAGAAATCCAGTTCTAGAGACTTTACAAAACCTATTTCTGTAGAATATGAATCTAGAGAAGAACCTGAATTTCTTATCCCCATACTAGAATAACTAGGATTCTATAGAAACATCCTTCAGATGCTGTTGTTGGTAATCTTGATAGAGGGACATAGACTAGAGCTTCACTAAGAAACCAGGTTGAAAATCACGTTTTTCATTCACAGTTAGAACCTAAAAATATCAATGATTCAATCAATGATAAATTTTGGGTAATGGATATGCAAGAAGAATCAAATCAATTTGAAAGAAACAAAGTATGGGAAATAGTTGACAGACCTTAGAACACTTTGACCATAGGCACTAAATGGGATTTTATAAAAAAATTGATGAGTCTGGAAACATATTTAGAAACAAAGTAAAGATAGTTGTGCAAGGGTATAGTCAAGAAGAAGGAATATACTATGAGGAAACCGTTTACCCTGTAGCTAGTTTAGAAGCTATTAGGATTCTACATGCTTATTTTGCTTATCTGAATTTCAAGTTATATCAAATGGATGTTAATAGTGCATTTTTAAATGGTTTTATAATTGAAGATGTTTTTGTTGAAAACCCACCTGGATTTACTAATCATCATTTTCCAAACCGAGTTTTTAAGCTAGCTAAATCTTTATATGGTTTGAAACAAGATCCACGATCTTGGTATGACAGACTTAGAAATTTTCTTATTTCAAATGGTTTTACAAAAGGGGTTTCTGATCCAACTCTCTTTATCAAAAGAATTTCTAAAGATGTTTTTATTGTACAAATCTATGTTGATGATGTTATTATTAGATATTCTAAAAATACATTATGTATTGATTTTTCAAAGAGTATGCTAGATGAATTTGAAATGAGTATAATGGGAGAACTCAAATATTTTCTTGGATTTCATGTTTTTCAAAATGAAATTGGTATCATTTTAAATCATAGTAAATATACAAAGGATCTTTTAAAATTTTTTGGTTTAGATAGTATTAAGGAATGTGATACACCCATGAGTACCACCTAAAAGTTGTACATTGATGAATTTGGGAAACTGGTTGATCAAACCAATTATAGAGGTATGATTGGATGTCTACTTTACCTTAATACTAATAGATCAGATATTATGTTTAGTGTGTGTATGTGTGAAAGATTTCAAGCTAATCTTAAAGAATCCCATTTTCTTGCTGTTAAAATAATTTTCAAATACCTTATACATACTGTAAATTTAGGTTTGTTTTATCCAAAAGGACAATCTTTTGACTTAATGAGTTATTCAGATGCTGAATTTTCTGGTTGCAAGATAGATAGAAAGAGAACTTCTGGAACATGTCATATTCTAGGTAACTCCATAGTATCGCAGTGTAGTAAGAAGCATAATTCTGTTTCATTGTCTACTGCTAAAGTAGAGTACAATACTGATGGTAGTTTCTGTGCACAAATTATGTGGATGAATCATACTTTTTTGGAATATGGATATGACTTTAAACATGTATCAATAAACTGGGATAACATGAGTGAAATTAAAATTTCTAAGAATCCTGTGTCTCACTCTAGGACCAAACACATTAATGTAAGGCACCATTTTTTGAGAGATCATTACCAAAAAGGTGATATTACTCTTGAATTTATAGGAATTGAACATCAATTAGCTAACATTCTCACTAAACCCTTATATTAAGATAGATTTGGTTATATTAGACATGAATTATTATTGATATACTTTGTCCATTAGAAACCTCACTATTATACCTCACCGGTATGAAACCTCACTGTTATACCTCATCGGTATGAAACCTCACTTTTTTACCTCACTGGTATGAAACCTCACTGTTATACCTCACTTGTATGAAGCCTCACTATTATACCTCACTAGTATGGACCCTCACTGTTAAACCTCACTGGTATGAACCTCACTAATATACCTCCCTGTTAGTGGACCTCACAGTTAGAAATTCTCACTGGTATACCCTACAATTAGTATGCATTGTTTTAAACTTCTGTCTTTAGCCACCAGAATCTGTATCATTTATACATTACTTATTATATTTTAATTATTTATTTTATGATTCCTAAATGATAAAACTATGACTTAGTTTCTTCTCAATCCACTGAACTCTCCTATCTCAAACCCAAGTCCTTGAATCCACAAATCTCGCAAAAACCCAAGTTCCTTGAACTAGAGATGGAAAAAACCACACTCCCTATTTTCAGAGATGACATTGATGAGTCAAATGTGAAGAAGCAAAAGATAGGGCCTGAAGCAGTAGTAGTGCTAGTAGAACAAGGTCAGGGAGGTGTCCAGTGAACCTGCATTTACAAAATAGAGATATTGTAATCGAGAAAGACCTATGTGCAGAATGGATGATGTCTAGTAAACCGTTAGTTCTAGAGGTGCTGGAAGATTAGAAATGGGTAGAATGCTTCTCGAATATTAATGGCCCCTACTATCCAAATCTCGTAAGACAGTTCTACATGTTTGTGAGTTTTGAGAAATCCGATGAGGAAAATAGAATGGTTTCATCTGTAAATGGCATGGAAATAGCCTTTTCATCTGTTGAGTGGGCTGAGTACCTGATAGTACCACATGAAGGAGTTTTTGGATATTCATCAAGGACAGTACCACCTACAAGTGACATATTTGATTATGAGACTACCTTAGAGGATCTCACTAGTAGTGGCAAGCAAAGAAAGTGGGTGGCTACTGAAATGGATGGAGAAAAAATATTGTTGTTCAAATTTGGGAAACATGTGCTATGTACAAGAAAAGAGGACTTTGAAAATTTGAGATATCAAGATATATATTTGTTACATCTCTTGAGACATGGTGTGAAGGTATATTTGTGCAGGATGGTAATTATTCAAATGGAGGATATGACCAGACCCAAATTAAAGTCCAATTATTTATTCTTTTTCAAGTTGATCTCAGTGATGATTAAAGTAAAGGGAGTAGCTAAGTCTAAGGATGAGATAGTGGTGGTAAGGAACAACGTTTGTATCACAAGCATAGTGTGTAAGTACATGAAGATAATCTGGAACCCATGGAGAAGGAAGTGGGTTACTGATGATAAGATGTTATATGATATGTTTAATCCTATGGATCATCCTTCTAGGCCTAAGGATGTGAGATATCCAGGTCTAGGACCTGATGAAGAGGAGCCATATTATAGTGATCATTCAGAAGAGGAGGATTACTCAGTAGTAGATGGAGGAGATCCGGAATTTCCTGCTAGCCCAGATCCAGAAATTTTGTCAAAAGAAAAGGAAGTTCAGCAGAGATTAGATCAGGAAGACGCTACTCGAGAGAATAAAGAAGAAGTTCATGCAAGTGAAGCATCTGTTTCTGTCTTCTTGAGCCTTAGTCCACTAATTGGACACTCATTAATTCCTACTAAGGAATTTGATGAATTTGATAGACCTGCTCCTATTCCAGAGGAGCCTCCTGTTGCTGGAGAATTGGAGGTGGTTTTGGATAATTCTTCTGAGGAAGAAAGAGCTGCTGAAGATGCTATTTCTATACAAGAGAATGCACTATTTGAGAGGGAGCATACAACCAGACTTGGTAGTGTTTTAGTGGATGTTGATATTATAGACTCGGCAAAGGACCAAAGGTTTGTAGTTTGTGGATTTGACTACCTTGACTCTGAGGATGAAATACCTGTTAGCCGACCTCAAGTCAACTATAATATCACGTCTGAATTATTACCTGAGAATGTGGTAAGAACAGCTGATTTGGATCAGTTTATGTCTTATATTAAGAAACTTTTTGTGGAAGAGATAAGAAAAATGGAAGCATCCATAGCTTCATCCATTCAGTTTGTTATGAATAATTCAATGGCCAGTATTGTGTCTGAAAGAGCACTTATTTTTGTGCCTGCTAATATAGTCACTAGGGATGACTTAGAATCTTTAAAGGCTAAGATGAAATATTTTTTGAGTGCTTTTATTTCCGAGTTAAAGAGTCTCTTTGTTGAAGAGATGAGAAATATAAAAAATTATTTTGAACTCTCTCTTGGTTTTAATGTGTCAAACATTGTGACAGAGACAGTGGATGAAATCACAGCTTGCTATAATCAGGTTTATAGCTTGGCAGATGATGTTGAATTTATAAAGAAATAAATTGTCTCTCTGGAATCCTATATGAGTTCTAAATCT
Organism: Viscum album; assembly: GCA_963277665.1. NCBI lineage: Eukaryota > Viridiplantae > Streptophyta > Magnoliopsida > Santalales > Viscaceae > Viscum > Viscum album. The sequence goes on from CAUJRU010000186.1 coordinate 168,411, forward strand.
CAAGTAAACAAGGATTTGGCTTATTTGAAGAGTGTAGTCAGCCAAATGGTTTCAGTTTTTGAGGAGTTTAAACATTCCATAACAAAGCATGTTAGCACCCAAGATGTTGCAGTGAAAAAAATTATTTGTGGGATAACTAAGAGTTTCAAGGAAACTGTGTATTTTTCTATTAGTTCTATTGCTTCGATACCTTCAATATAATTGGATCAGATTAGAGCATTGATGAAGGAGGATCTTGGTTCAGCTTCAACTAGTAGCTCTGTGGACTGATCAGCTATGACCTAAGTGGTGTCTACCACTAGAGATATAATGAAGATTGTCCAAGATTATATGAGAGAAGATTTTTCTTCTCAGAAAGAAGTGAAAGAAAAGGTAGATTACTATTTTCATAGGGTTTATACCAAGAATCAGCTCAACAATAATTTCAATCTTATATTAGCGAACATGAAGCTACCTCCAGTCAATCAAGCCTTTAGAGAACAAGTAAGAAAACTCAGGGAGAAGACTCCAGCCATGGATAAGTTTTTGGAAAACAAGGATGATTTAATTTCTACTATGTAGAGAGGATGAGGAATTATTATGGATTTCAGAAATCTTTTGTTTCCCTTCTTGCATGTTGATGCTCTGCCAGTGATTGTACCTCCAACTTTACCTGCATCTTCCTCTACTACTTCTTCTGATCAGATGACTCCAGCCCAAGCCATCCACAACCTTACTCATATGATCACTCAGAGAGCTACCCATTCCAGGCCAGGAATAGTTTCAGTAACTCATCCTCCTCTGATAATTTCTGGTGTTCCTAATCCTCCACCTACATCCACCATGCCTAAATCCTCTTTTGATCCCAAGAGAAAATATCATGTTGAGGATGTGGATTGATTAGTGGATAGGATCACTGATATGACTCACATGTATTTATTTTTGTTTCATTTATGTATTTATTTGTATTTGTTTACTCGAAGGAATATATATGATCTTACTCTATTTCCCCTCTATTAATTCTATTTTCATGTCTTTCCTTTTTTTCCCACTTTTTGCTAATCACAAATGGTGAAAAATAATATCTAAGAGAAACATTTCTGGGGGAGAAATAATATCTAAGGAAGAACAGGGAAAAATGATATGAAATATCATTATATTTTATGAGCATAATACATTTCCCTCGTGTACATTTTATCGTTTCCCTCTCATACATGTGTTTTATAACATATTGTTTTCTCTGATTCATTTGTTTTGTAACTATTGTTTCCTCTGATACAATTTCTTTCAATACTATATTCTCTAATATTCTTCTAAAACCTCACAATTGAAAATATCCTTACTCAAAATGGTCATTTGTTTTATAATTCTAGTACTTTTTTATTATTATATTTGATACAATTGGATTTAAAGCCATATCCTCTAATATATTCATGATTATTTTGGATTATAATACCATAGGTTGTGATTATCAAAATGGGGGAGACTGTTGACCTCACCTGTTTTGATAATCTCAATTATGTTTTAATTTGTTTTGATAATCCCAAATAATGTTCATTCATATATTAATTACATATTCAGCCTACCTTGAAATAACTCGAACTCAATCTGAACGTGTTGTGCATAAGTCAGATAAGTGTAAAGTCTATCGATACACACAAATCTACTGATACAGACAAACAAACAGACCTACTGTTATATCAAGAGCTAATGATATGAAGGTCACTGATACAGACCTACCAGTACTTTGTCTACCGATAGACATGGTCACTGATAAGAAAATGTCACTGATAGATCAAGTCTACCAATAAAGAAAAGCTACAGATATGAAGTACACTAATGAAGAGATGCTAATACAAGTCTGGTGATATAGACATAAAACTACCGATAAGGCTAAGTACACCATTACAGAAGAGACCTACTAGTATACAAGTCTACTGATATGAGATACCGTTAGAGTTAGTCTACTGATATATGCAAGTCTACCGCTATAAATTCTACCGGTACAAAAACAAAGAGATACCGACATGAAGAGCTAAATATACTAATATAAGTCCACTGATACAAGGAGCGTCCGTTACAAGGAGTAATAGCTACCAATACAGAGGAGCCACCGCTACAAGATAATAAGCTACTGATTGGAAACTAGTCACTGTTCTATAGACTATTTCTATTTGTTTATTTAGAAATGGTCAAATTTGATGATTTTAATGCACCTGATATTAATTAATGATAGTGGTTGGAATTTCAGGAATCGTACCTCCTACCTATGAAAATGTAATCATGCATATTGTTGGAGCTTACAGTATAAAAGAAAGATGAAGCTGTAGAGAAGGGTGTGGTGCATATACACAATGCACAAAGGCGACATCCATACATCTGTGTACTTGAAGAACACTGGACATACACGAGGCTATTCATACAAAGAGTACCCAAGATGAACCTATGACAAGGAGTGAAGAGCTTCAACGATTTCACCTTCCCTCAAGCTGATCAATCTGAGCCTGGAAGAAAAATACAAAAACGACACTCTTTTTTTCAGAAAAAAACCAGATAAGGACTCATGATCATTTATGGATTAATCAATGTAGTCCATTGCTGCACTTAAAATCACTAGAGCATTCTAAACTCATATTTACTCTCTCAGTGATTCTTTTATTTACATTTTTGGGCAGTGTGTGTTCTGTATTTACACACCGTCTCCTATGAAAAACTGGAGGATTTCTAAATCCTCACTCAAACTTATAAAACTCTTTTGTTTTCCCATAGTGGATAGTGGTGGAGGTCATGTAAGACCTACACATCCATTGTGCTGTTGTTTTTCTTTCCCATGAAGAACTGTGGTAGAGGTCTTAGGACTGGGATAGTCTTTCTACTATTGTTTACCCCGATACAGGGTGTGGATCAAATTTATATAAATTGTTTGAGAGGACTAAGTCTCGGCTTGAGACTGAACCTCTTTGTTAAAAATATTGTGCTTATTTATTTTAGATTTAACTATATTATATATTCCACTGCTAAATACTTTAAACTCAAATCTATTTTAAAGTAACTCTGATAGTTAAACTAGAAAGTGTTTGTATTTATTGTAAAACATTAGGTTAGCTTCAAAAGTTAATTAATCTTTATATTGGATTAACTGAGAACTAATCAATCTCTTGAGAAACTAACTGATCCTTCACTGTATTACAAATTCAATACAGTTGATCTTCTTATTTAATTTGGGGGATTTTAATAAGAATGTTTTTAACAGAAATTTTAATTGGAACTCAATTCACCCCTATTCTTTATCCACTCCGACCAACAAATATTATATTGGTTCAATTGCATTATAGTCAAATTCAATTATTTTAATATTTTTTAAAATTAAAATTTAATTATTAGTTCTATAAATTATTTAAATTATATTTTATAATAAATAATTATATATTAAAAATTTTAAAGTCATAAAAATAATTATTTATTCCAATTAAATTTGATATGGTTTTAAATTTCAATAATTGTCTATTTATGTGAAAAATAACATTTTATTGTAACTAACATGACCCCAAAATAGAAAAAAACATCATTATCATGGTAATCATCAAAAGGGACTAAATAAGGGTAAAACAAAAAGATAAGGGTTAAACATCACCTAACCTTGTTGTTTTTTTGAATGGGAGTATTTTGAAAAATAATAATCTTATATTAGTATTATATAAATTTGGATCCATTTAAATTTGGAAATTTTTTATTTTAATTTAATTCTTTATAATGTTCCATGAATGCCCATCCCATCTTCATTAAAAGACACCAATGTACTCTTTTCCTCATACTTAATAAATGATTTTTGTACACAAATCCCTACACAAATATATTACATACTTACCTACTCAAATTATATATGTCTTATCTTGGGTAGAATACTAACCTTATAGGTCTTATTGTGTAAACCATATGAGGCTTTTTGAAGAAGATGAATAACATTTAACCGAGTGTTTATGTCTCATTTATTATTCACCATATTTAAAATCATCTTAAAAATGATGAAATAATAAAAAATTTATGATGCATACAAATATATTTTTATGTTAATTTAATTACTTATATCCTTATCTTATTCCATTTGTATGGAAATGAAACAATTGTCCATGTGTACGGTAGACTACAACCTCACAAACTGATGTAATTCATTTTCCATCACTACTTAAGAAGAACAGTTTTAATAAAATGTTTAAGTTATATATAAGATATTAATTACATAATTATTATTTTTATTATAAGACAATAAATTATCTTATTTCTTAACTTTTCATCCATTAAGGGGTTATAACATCATTCGTTCTTATATGTGTACGTATGACCTACCTTTTGCACTATTGTAACACAGTTCATTTATTCATTAAACTATTTCATAGTTGGGTTTAAAAGTATAATTTTTTAATTAAATTTATAATTATTTCACGATTAATATTATATATATTATTTAATAATTTCTAATTTGACTATATTCATATAAAAAAATTATTAGGGACATATGAACAAAATACCTTCAAAACATCTGATACGATGTTACTTAGTTATGTAACTGATTTTAAGATGGGAATAGAATAAAAAATAACCATGAAAATGGTCATTAAAAAATTAAATAAATAATATAGTTTTACTATTTATGAATTTAATGAACATACATGGAAAGTCATACTTAATGCATAATACTTTTTATATTAAAACCATCATTTTAAATGTTTTTGATGATTTAAATTTGAAATATTTTTATTTTATATTAATATTCTAAAAATAATTTTATGAATGTATTTATATGAAAATATATAAATTAATAATGAAAATTTAAGTTTCTTTTTACTTTATTTTGAAGGATTACAGAAAGAATATTTTTGGGATTGTATACATGATGTTTTGACTTTCTTTACATATAGAAAAAAGAATGTTTTATTTTAACATATACGATGAAAAACATATTTTACCACCAACATAAAATTTAATTTATCATTATTTAATTTAATATATTTCGGGTTTTATTTGAAGAAAAACCCCACTTTCCATTTTTATAGAAATTGTTGTTTTGAAAATTAGGTTTTCATGGAAAGTGATTTCTATAATCCACAATTTTTCTTTTGGTTGATACCTATATCTCTAAAAATCACATAATGACTATATTTAATATCATTGATAGTCTTCAAATTCATTAGATATTTCTCCCAAATATATACCTACTATATAATCCCTTCCTTTTATGTGGAAATTGATGAATTATGTTCCTTTATCAAATGCCTTATTTAAGTAAGGTCTTTTGATTACGATATGTGGAAGAATTATGAATCCCATATCATTGCATGAACAATTATTATGTTTTAGAATTAAGATTTATTTCCTTTTATGGAACACATAATCATTTACATGTTAGTATGGGAGTGAATAGATTGTTCCCTAGTGTATTTTGAAAATATTTTGTCTCATGTGACGTTATGTATGGGATTTAAGAGTAAATAAAATCTATGAATAGACCATGTCCACCGTGTGATGTTGTCTTGGTAGTTAGCCGTTTCTTATATTAATGTCATGTTTTGTTATTTCCCATTTTCCCTATGTTTCTGTGATCTAATTATACAATTTTCTTGATGTAATTAAACCATGTTTCATATATTAGTAATATATTATTGCAAAAACGTTTTCAGGGAATTTTTTTTACTTGATGTGGTAAAAAATAGTATTTTATTTTAAATGAAAGGATATTTCCTTTCAGTTTTAAAATTATTATTTTTAAGAAGTTTTTTTAATGGGTTATATTTTTTTCTTCTAATTGTTAATGATTATTATTTTCCATTATGTTTTCTTATAAATTATTTAATGATAAAAATTGGGTAGTAAAATTGATTCAACGAATAAGTAAATGATTATTTAATCTAAAATTTTATTATGATATTGGAAATATCAATTTTATGATATATCAATTTCAAAATGACATATATGTTCCTTTCATTCATTTTTTAGTTATCTTACATTTATTTTTTTCTCAAACAATATTTTAAAATAAATTTCCAAGGATTTTAATGATGTTTAGGGACATGGACGAGGTCGATAAAAATATTGTGAAAATATGCCTTGAAAAGGAAAACACATTATATATTTGATATTATGTTTATGAACAAAAGGTATACTAAGAGGAAATTCCCTCTTTATGATGTAACATTTATTTATGTAAGGTTAATGGACCAATTCTCTGAAACTTTTATCTGTATTGATTCTCTAATAGAAAATAATTAATTCTTGATTAAAAACTCAAGACCATGTAATGTTTAAGTATAGGTTCTTAAATATATTCTTACATTGGAAGATGATACAGGGCATCAAATCATGAAAGACCAATCATTCTAGTTAACATGAAGAACAGGTTACACATATGATTCTCATATAACATTGTAAATATATAATACATAGAAAAACATTTTTTTATCCGAGATATTATTAATAATATCATTTTTAATATCCTAGAGAAAGGAAAAAACAATATGTGATTTTAAAAACTCCATATGGATTACGTAAGTAAAAATTTATCATTATTAAATAAAGAATTATCAATATTTCATGACAAATATCTGAAAACAAATCAAATTTAAAGAATAATTTTTTGAGAAAAATTAATCAATGTATTTTATCAATGAAATAACATCATGGATAATAATGAATAAAATACGAGGGAATGAAATTATTAGTATTTGAATTCATGATATAGAACATCATGATATATTTACTATCATGTAATTTTCACAACAAGGGTTACATTATAGGTAGGTATACACCAATAGTAGATTTAATTAATTTGGAAAAATGGGTTGTCTCATGAGACCTATCGATGCATTGATAGGTTAACTATATCTGGGGACCACCCCTAAATACATTTCCAATGCATTATTCATATACCCAATCACCAATATAATTCTAAAATGACACACCTTATCAATAAATATCCATATTGGGTAAATTTTAAATTTTTTTAAAATTTCCCTTGAAAAGGAAAATAACATTAATAGTAAAATACTACATGTAAAAATAGTCCTAATTTTATGAAATAATAATATCCATGATAAAAGGAATATATATATATAATATAAATTTAAATAACAATAAACGTTGTTCATATGTAAGTTAATGTTTCTTGAGAAATTTTATCCATATAAAATGAATAAAATATATATGATGACGGTTAATTTATCAGATTATTGGTTTTTTTAAAAAATAATATCTTTTAGAGAAATAAATAGAATGGAAGAAAAACAGTAAAAAAAGATTTCGTAAAAGATTTTTATTTTTAAATCTATTTTAAACATATTGAAGAAGATAAATATTGTAAAATGGTAATGGGGTTGGGAGAATTATTTAATGTATTATATGACAAATAATTCACTTTGATTTTTAAAAATAACAGAAAAATGAACTTATAATAAATCATTATAATTATTACATTAAAACATTTAAATTATTTAATTATTTAATAAAATATCCTTAGTATACAATTTTTTAAATAAAAATCACTTTTGTAAAAGAATTATGAAGAATCATATGGAGATGGAAGAAAAAATACCTTCTCAAAAAGATAAATATGATCTATTTTTTGATATTTATTTAGTTGATTAAAGTAACATATAGATTAAAATTATGAAGAAAAAATTAAAAATTATTAAATGCCCAATGGAAAAAAATACCGGAGCTTTTGAATGATATATTTTTGGATTCCTTGAACGAAGATATTAGTAATTCCGAATGAAAATTATATTATAAAATTAATTCAGACCTCCTTGGTATTTTTTAAAATGAAACCCCTTGAAAGAGTCACAACAATTGAAACATTAATCATCATTAAAAAATCTACATTCATTTTAAATATGTTAATGGTGTAATAAAATCAGCCCATCAATGTAATTACGTGTATAATACCAAATATGTATCAAGGGAGTGAAAATTCAGATGAAATCCATTACCTTATGTTTTATTCTCCATGTAAGTAATTTTATCCTTTTATGTAATAAATTTAAATTTACTCTAAAATCATAAAATATCACAAATATATATAATATCTTATATGATCCATTTATAAAATATTATTATCTATTTTTAACAATTTGTTTTATTATCATTTCTTTGTCTGTTAGATTCTTAGTTTTTCAGGGATATTTCAGTTCAACAGTTACAGTCCTCGTACAATTTTTTTCGATATATAATATCCAAAATTTTAATCATGATAAAAATACCATATATATTCATTATATATATATATATATTTATATATTTCCATCCATAAAATTTATAATTAAAATTATGGATTTCAAATTTCATGGAGATGGTAGGTCATATGTAGGAATGAACATTTTATCTTTTTTTGATAGAATAGAATAAAAGAAAGTTAAAAAATAATTCACCAAATTATTATTATTATTATTATAATATATGATCATTAATTATATATTTAATTCCACCAATGAAAAGTGGAAATGAAAAACAGATTATATCTCTCTATAGAGGTTGTGGTCTACAAGTACATAGAAGAGACATTATCATTTTTGAATAGATTTTAATGTAAAAAAGGTAGATATGATATTATAAATATTTGAGGGTAATTATTCCATAAAATAAATATATTAATTATTTAAATATTTATAACCATATAAGTAAAATGGTGATGAAAAATAAACCTCACTACAATATGGAGATGGTAAGTCATACTGACACATGGGTGGTGTTTTCAGTTTTCATAGGATAGAAAAGTGATAAGAAATGATTATAACTTAATTATAATAATATCTACAAAAATTTATAACACTTTAGTTTTTATTTTACATTGGGTAAAATATATTTATAGAAGTAGAAGAAGAAATAAATTTGAATGATTCAGTAAAGATTATTACATCTTCTTCGGTATATTTGTTGTAGATATATTCTTAGGTACACTAGAAATGGTCTTTTAAGAATAATATAACCTCTAGATCATGGATTTGGAAGTTTGGAAGGTAATTTGGATGGTTTTGGCCAATAATATTTCTCAAAGTGTGGTAATGAAAATAGGGAAGGGTGCCCCTTTTATGTATAGGGAAGGAAATTCTTGTAATTTTTCAAAATATTAAAATATAATAGTCACATTCATGGCCATGTGATTCTGAAATTAAATGTCATATAATATAAATAGTATATGGTTCTAATTTAATAATCCGATAAAAATTTTACCAGTTTAGATATCATTTTAATCCTTATATTTTTATTAGATGATTTTCTAACCATTGACTACCATAAGAACAATGAAAACTATTTCAATATTAAAGGGTTTATATTTCACTTATAAGGTGAAAATTGTCTCATAAATGGAAAAGGGATAGAAATTTAGACTATATATCATCTCATTTTAATTTTCATAATTATTATGAATTTAAATTATCTAATAAAATATAATTTTCATTAAATATAACTAGTGTAAATTTATAATTTATTCAAATAATTTGAATTAAATGGAATAAATAAAAAAATGACTTTAAAATTTAATCATATAATACATCCCCAATATTTTTGATTTATCAATAATATTCCCTGGAGAACTACAGTATAACTAATAAATATTACTTTCATTGTCCTTAAAATAATTTACATACTTTTTCTATTCATTTCACAATATTTTTGTCGAAATTATATAAAAATTTAAGATAATTATTTCATCAAAAAAATTGTAAAAAAGTACCATAATAAAAAAATTTATTCATATAAAAAATATTTATAAAACAATGTATCTCCCTTTAGCTTATGTAAATATTTAGTGATATAAAAGTCAAGAGAGTAAAATCTAGGAATTTCAATTAAATAAAATATTATAAATATCATTACATAATAAAAATAGCCTAAAAAATACATAATATGAAGTTATAATACTTATTTTTGAACATAAATCATCTAATTAAATTAATTAATTTTTTGAAATGTTTTTAATGCCTTATTACATTATTTTTAACCTTAACTACACTATTTACCACTTAACGAGCCAATAAATTTTAAGAAAATTACTATTAATAATGCATTAAAATAAAAGGGAACAATTTATAATATTTGAAATATGCATTTAATATATAGAATCCATTTTATCAAATTCAATTCTAATAATTTATAGAAATTAATTTAAAAATAATCCCACAAGATGCGATGAAATATGCATTCAATATAATTTCATTTTTATGCTCAAAAATTTACATAGATCCAAATAATGTAAAAGCTTAATCCAAATGTAAATCCAATTGTTTTTATATAATTTAATATAAAATATATAATATGAATTTTTAATAACATTATTTATGTAAAATAAATAAATATTTTGACAAAATCATTACTTTCTCTATTCACTCATTTTTAATACAAATATATCTAAAAAAGATAATATTGATATGATGATTTAAAAAATGATATAATTATTACATAATAATATTTAAATAGTTTATCATGTATTGTTTAATTTTTTTTGCGTATAATTAAAGAAATTAATTAAATTAAATTTATTCAAAGAGAAATATATAATAAATTATTTTGGAGTTATATTATAACACTCTAATAATAATTTTACCTAGAAATTACACTACTCCAATATAAAAAACATAGGATACTTATACCTAACCACGTCCATACCTTCAAAATTAAAATTTTATTAATGAAAATCCATTTTAAGGGAAAATGGTAAACCATTGTTCTATAAAAGGAAATAGATACGTACTGAAGGAACTAACAAAATGATTAAAAACGAGGCTAAGATTACTTGACTCAGCTATTCGATAAAGCTCCCAGTGCAGCGTGCTAACCTGGGTTTTTGGATCCTCTCTCAGTAGCTCTTCAAGGTGAGTGATAATCCTTTCCATTGTCTGAATAAACTCTTCTATGTTGATTTTAATCTGATTGAATCCTTATGCTAGTATGTGGTCTTGTTTATCAATCCACACTTCTTGATCCTAGTTAGCATCAACTTGAAACTGACATTCATAAATTATTTTAATCTCTTCTTTGGAGACATTGGGCTAATGACTTGTTTCTAACATTTCTTCCTTGGAGTGCAATATAAGTTTCAAGCACTCCCCTACATCCTCTTCTCGGTCTCTTGTATTTCTACTCGATTCTTCACATTCCCCCTTCTGTGCATCTTTACCTTCCTTTTTCCTGTCATTATTTGCCAACCGAGTATCCATTGGTTTTGGAAAGTATGAGTAGTCCTTGCGTCCCTTTGATTTTGTCCCCTGAACCACAATGCATTTCCCCGGGTCGTGCATTCCTTTTTTCCCTTCTTCCATCTAGGACTATGGGGTCGTTTTCCATTGATTCGGTCCTTGCTATCCACTGAGAGACGATAAAAACTATCATCATCTGGTGACTCCTCCTCATGAGATAAATGAGGGTCATGGACCTCAAGACCATGAAAGCAGTTCCCCACCTATATTTTCGCGACATCAGAATGATCCAACTGCATACACAAAGACTCCTTACATGTTTTCGTCCCCAAGCCAGAAATCTTCCCCCCCCTCCCCAGCCTGCCTCAATTTTCTAGAATTGTTTCCAATGATTTTTGGATCTAAGGAACCCAAAACATTCCCATCGATCATCCTTTCCTATCCACTTTGAGAACCTGTTACAGCCAGCAGGAAGGATTTTCCCCGCATCAAATCTGTTCCTATATCCTGTTCGTAACCTCTTCCCATGAATTGAGGCTACATGTTCCAAACCTCCCATCCCCAACCATGGGAGCCACCTGGTCTTTGAACCTCAATCACATCCAAACTCACAACTAAGGGATAAACCTTATCTACCTCCTGTACTCCCATGTCCTTCTTTAAATGAGAAAAATCCTCCAAATCATGTAGCTCAGCATCCTTTGGCTTCAGCCCCTTCACAGAAACTAGAGGACCCACAGAAAGCTGCTGCTACTGATCCTTTTCACTGACTTCCACACCCAGGTAGGCGGGAGCCAACACCTCTTGAGAAACACCGAGCAACTCCACTTTTTCAACCAGGTCATCACAAACCTGCACCATCTAGCTCATATCAGGGATAGCCTACACCACGTTCCCCTCAACTCCACTGGGCACATCGACCTTTTTCCCACGATGAAAAACAGAGGCCAGATGACCAATACAGAGGCACCCCCGGAAGAATGCTGGCCACGACTCATACACCACTCGTTGTTTCCACTGGAATTCCCCTCCAATCGAAAGCCACAACCACTAAATGGAATCCTTAGAAACATCGTCTTCGACACAGACACGGGGGGAGATCGGGTGACAAACCTCTGTTGTCCGGTTATCTGAGCACAAGAATCTACCCACCAAATTTCCCACCATACGTAAAATTGAGGGGTTCTAAAAAGGGATAGGATGTTCTAGGAAAATTAACCAAACTGCAGCCGAGGAAGCATCACGATTCATATTGAGATCGAACGACCATCGGAGGATAAAGAAACCACATCCGTTTATTGCACGAGGGGCCCGGGACCAGGCAGTGTTCAGATCATCCTCCGAATAGAAACAAATCATCATTTGACATCGATAAAAGTGGCCCACCACCACACGTTCTTGCAGATCCCATGAATGAAACATGAAGTGGTCGAAATCATCGTCAGTGGGACAGTGACCCATGAAACGTGCTACAAGCGTCAGCCTATGAAGATATAAGGCCTCGTTGAACTCATTCGCTGATATCGCAAGCTGAGGTGAGCCAAGATGAAAATCGGGGACCTGAGGGCACAACAAAATTGATGGTAAGGGAGGAAGAAATTTCGGATTCGTGAAAGGGATGAAATGGTGAGCCTCGGTCGACAAAGCGGGAGGGTGGATTTTCCCCCTCCTCCTACCAGGGAGGAGGGGGCCGAAGCCATGGGCATGGACGCTAGGTCATCACCACCAGAGAATGGAGCCCACAACGCGATTAATTTTTAGATAACATCATTATGTTTCTATATAAATTTAATATATTTATGATTCCCTAATTGAACCTTAACAATGTGATTGGAATTATTTCATATAAACATTTATCCACAATCTATAATATACATCCGTTGGTCATCAGAAGCCATAACTTTCTAAAGTACAATGACCTCTTAGTTTAGTACATGTGATTGGTCATGTAAGTAATTTATTAAGAGAGATTCATGGAAAAAATCTTTAATATGAGGATGATTCAATGGAATCCATAAATGAAAAGCACCCGCCTCAATATGATGAATAATTTCAAGGGGACCGATAAATCTTCGGATTATATTTCCTTCATTAAAAATCTCATAAAATTTTTATGACGATAATTTCATATAAATACTTTCTTACCAACATTAAACCATTTATATGGATGATGATTTCTAAGAAACATTTTCTATCAATAATGAGATTCTTTTATGTTTTTTTAAATGGATTATAGATTCTATAAAATTTCCTCAGGTAGACCACATCCCTAATGATTTCATTTTCTAACTTCTTCAAAAAATGATGGAGTTATAAAATTCTATCCATAGATGGATTCATATGTATCTATATGAATGGACAAGTGAATTTAATTTTTTAAAAAAATTATAACAAATGAAGGTGTTGATACAAACAACCATTTAATGACACAAAACATGTTCTCCAAATGTCTTATAGAGTTCGAATTGTTTTCTCAAAATGACTCTCTTTTTGAGGATGATAATTAGTAATGATACTCAATTCTGTATCAAGATCCTGGTAAAGGATTCAATAGAAATTTAAAGTAAAAATTACTTCCAGATCATATATGATTTAGTGTGTTACTCCATGTAATATAAAAACATATTTAATATATACCAATATAAGATGATAAATAATGAAATATACTCTAATTGAAATAAAATGTTCTAAATTTATATAGTGATCAACTATACCCCAAATCAAATTATTCCTAGTGGTCTGATTATGAAATCCATGGAAATGATATACTATTTCTATTTTGGTATGGGTAATGTATTTAACATCCCATTATACCTCTATTTCTTATCATTAACATGATAATACCACAAAAAATGAGATATACAGTATAACATATCCATTTATATTTTACCCCTCTATAAGTATGCTTCCAGGTGTATATTCATATTTTTCCCTCCCAAGATGAATATAGAATGATGAACTATGAGATTTATCCAATATCACCTTCAATTCTAGCATTGGAGGAAAATGTACTATGTTCCCAAACCTTATCATTATACCATGATCATGGGGGAAATATGGAACATTCCTCCCATTTTCTATTATTTTATATATTTATTTTGAGACCATTTAATCGACTAATGGATGGAGAGTTGAACATTGATTTTAGAATGTTAATAACTATTTCATTTCCTCAATATTTCAAGATCTAACTTAGGTAAAATGAGTAATATTAGACCTTGTCATGACCCCTCCCTCTAAAGATGTCTCTCATGAGCTAAAAATGGATAATGAGAGATAATGATCCCCTAAGTCCCACCTCAAGTAGGCCCTTGAGTGGTAACCAACATAAAGGGATAAAAATCTCACAAAATGTGAGGAATTTACCTTTTTATAGTAACCAAGATAGATAGATTAGACGTATCAACCACAAAACAACTCCCAGGCACTTGAAAAACAAATCCAAAATCCATCCTACATGGATTATAAAAATATAACTTCTACAAATACAATAAAATCCAATGTATATACCAAAACAACAATACTACGCATCGATATAACAATTGTCCCCATGTATTAGCTATTAAACTCTAAAAAAGTCTATGCAATCCTCATAAAAACATTAAAACTGATTTATAATGTAGGGAGAGAATACAAGTATACTCAGTAGTAAAAACCAAGGACTCTCACACACAAGTGGGAGAAGCATACTAATTCACCCTATGAGGAACCAACCAAATCCAATGTCACCTAATATGGAATACTAGACATCCTATCCTCACCAAGGAATACTCACCGAATAATTATAGTCGTGTAAAGTAATATAAAAATCACATCGATGTTTGGTTACCCATCACCACATCCCACTGGTTAACTACTCATACCATTACAGAAAAAACACTGACGCTTCCACACACTACTATAAGCACCATGTCAAAATCCACCAGCACACACTTGGGCCTTAGAGTTAGTCCTACAACTAGGGAAAACAAGGCTCCCAACATCATACATATAGACACCTAGGAAACAACCATAACACATCCCTCCTGCAGAAACCTAGGCCACAACCAAACCTTTCCCCAAAGACACCTGGGAATCATAAACAATATCATCCTATAGAGACCTGGGAAAGCATACCTCACCTGAAGATACTTGGGACTCACAACCACACTACAAAGTGCTTGAATAATATCATGCTAACATTTCCTTGAAGGGATAGTAGGGAAGAGAAAATAACCATCCATCTATCCTCCTAATTTGATATTGGGAAAATTCACCCTCCCCCATGATAGTGGCAATGTTCAGAACATAGTACTCAACTAGGGTGGACTGTGAATAGACAACATAAGGAAAATATAGTTGTATATATTTATTATAAAAAACAAAATCCCAACATATGCGTTGAACACAAAAAATCCTCCATCTCACAAAACAACCTTTATTGCTACTTCTAGATGCATTTATTAACACCATTAATAACCACTTCAGGAGTTGATAAAATGAAAACTGCTTCACAACATGCGAAAAAACCAAAAAATACCCCCAACAAACTTATTTAACCAATTATTATTCCTTGTTAAGAAAACCATTTACTCATTCCATCCTTACCCAGGAAATTACCAACTATAGAACTCTACATGACAAAAAGCACAAACCATTCTGAGGAAAAATAACCACAGTAAATCAATAAAAATCATATTTAAACCTCGTTCAACAGCAATACAAAAGACTTTCATCAAAAAATTTCAGAGTCATTCCACCCAATCCATAATCTCAACAATGAAAAACCCCAACTTACAACCAAACTCCGTGACACATCTCATCAAACCCAAAACCGACATACCTACAATATAAAAAACCACCCCCAAAATTCCCAAAAACATAAGATAACACTTCTTGAACCAGCAACCCCACTTCTCAAACACTGACCATCCATTCCACAATCAATCAATCTATCAACCTGAGGTTCCATTACACCCCCATATCACCCCACCTCACTATCATGCTCAGATCATCAACACCACACAAACACATATTGAATCAGACATAACAAAACTACTCAAAACTCAAAGGAACAACAAAACGGGTAGCATGTATTCATATTTAGAAAACACTCATTCTTTAATTACACTTATAAAATTTATGGGTTATCATAGATAATGTTTGATCATGAGGCATCAATTTATTTAACTGGGTATACATAGTTTGCCAGATTTTTCGTATTTATAGCCATTCAATAGAAGACAATCAATAAACATTCACAAACCACAATCGATTAGTAAACAAGGAACACCAACAACCATGATTTTTAGTAGGTATAAAACCCATAAAACTCAAAATATCAATAAACAATATGATATAATCATGTGTTAATTTTCCCCAGCCACATTTTATTAGTTTAAATTCGATTCAATTAAATTTATTAAATTTGAATTCAAATTATTTCATATGGGAAAAATTCATACACCCACCCGCATGATACACAATTAGGTTGGACGAAGGGATCCCTACCTTGAGAAACAGATTATCAACACCTTTTCCTTGGACCAAAAAATGGGAGGGGGAGTCTCTAGGGTAATTTAGATTAAGAGTGAAACCTATACTCAAGGATCATCAAGGATGAAATGTTCTAGGGATACTCGGTTTCAAGTGTAAAAAGAAAAAACACTAGAGAGAAGGGTTCTCCTATTTAGAATGGCCACATCCTATATCAAAAGTAAAAACCATTTCAAAAGACATTAATGTGGGGAGACAATCAAGACCACTCATTTTCACTATCAAAGGCGCTCCTATGTTTTTTGGGATTTAATGATATATTTTACTTCATCTGAAATGGATTTGAAAAAAATTAAACATGGTTTTAAAATCATTTTACATCAAATAAAATGTTAAAGGCAGAATATAGAAAACCTAATAGAAAACCTAAATTTTGAAAAACATTAGCAAATGTATCACTGTTGGATGAGTCACCATAGGCTGAGTCACCATCACAAGTCACCAGTGGGTGAGGCACCATTAGGAGACTCAAAATTGGATGATTAACCAGTGCGAGATACCAGTGATGAGCTACCACTAGCGAGTCACCATTCAGTAAATCACCCTTCGGTGATTCACTATTTGGTAAATCACAATTTATCGATCTACTATTTTGTAAGATACCATCTGGTGGTTCACTGTTCAGTGAGCTACCATTCTGTGAGACACTATTTAGTGAGTCTTTATTCGGTGAGTCAGCATCATGTCCACCATTAGTGATTCACTATTGAAAGTCACTAACACGACTCTCCATTGATGACATAACGGTTCTGACTCACTGTTATATGGCATACAATTGGAAAAACTAGATTTTTTGGAAAAATCTTGAAATGAGTAACCATTTCATCCCTACCAGCTCAAATATCATATATTCACAATTTAATGGACTGGGGAGGTCTAAGACATTAAATCTGATACCACTCAAACTATTATTTTCCATGAGAATCCAAAACCAAACTCATAAAGAAAGAGGGGTTTGAACAACCACTACATAGATACCTCTCAAGGATCTATCTACACTTGAATCACCACTTCCATCACAAAAGATCAACTATAAACCACCCTATGTTTTTCAATAGCTGATGTGAAACCTTAATATCCAATAAAACCTCCTCTGAAATCTACTACCCCCAAATACCACAAGACACACCACACAAGCACCAAAATCCATATAGTTAAGACATATGAATCCGGAAATTTCTTCCTTCATGTCAAGATACAATCCACTCTGGGCGACACTGGATCACATGCTCTGGTTTAATTTCATCTCAATTAATGTGTCTTGATTAGGAATTAAGTCACCCTTTTTATACTTGAAATGAAATAACTGAAAATTCCACCACACAAGTCACAAATCAAGGAGAACATACAATCATATAAAACAAGATTCAATCATCACATCATAAGGAAAAAAACTAGACAAAAATAAGAAAAAATATGGTGATATGGAACAAATATGTGTATCCCTTTCCTAATTAATCTATTCTAGGATACCATGCCTCCACAACACAAGAACCTAGGGAATAGTCTATGCACGCAGAACCTTCTCCGGAAGAACCTAGATCTTTACTGTCATTCCATGAACATTGTGTCATATTTGACATCCAACTATCCCCTATCAATGACATGGGAGTTATCATGATGATACTAATGATGTTGAGAGACTTGAATGATATCGTGGACCTTCTTCAACTATATTTTTAGTGCCAACTATTATGTCATCCCTCCAACTAGACCCAACACATTGAAGATACCGATGGACCTAATAGAAATATTAACCCCCCTTCCAAACCTATGTTCCCATGTTAGGGGGAAACATTAAAGAACACATAGCCCCCAAACTCAATCTTTAAATTCCTCCTCATGCGATCAACATAGGACTAATGCTAGTGTTGTGAGGCTTTCATCCTCTCACAGATAAGATGAACCTTCTCTTCCAAACTCTACAAAACCACATGACTAATAAGATCTGTCACCCCAAACCTCATCTAGAATGATGTATATTGACACGGTCTTCCATACAAGGATTGTAAAAAAATCCATTCTAATGGAAGAGTAAGAACGATTATTATAATAAAACTATGCCAAGAGAAAGTGTCTCACCCAAGATCCAAAAAATTATAAGACTCATTCTCAGAACATGTCCTCTAATCAATGGATAATCCTTTCTATCTTCACATATCTCTATGTATGGAATGATGTGATGAATCCTAACTGAGTTCCAAAATCAATCTGCATTCCCCTAAATAATTTTATGGTAAACTGTGGTCCTAGAATCGAAAAAAGGATATCTGAACTCCATGTAGCCACACCACCTAATCCACATAACACATGGCTAATGCATCCGCTATGCCTAAATCATTAATCACTAAGAAGTGACCTGATTTCATCAACCGATATAATACTACCAAGATCTCATCGCAACATCCCAATGTCATGGGTTATCCTGTGAAGAAATACATTGATATGTCATTCTATTTCAATTCTGGAAAATATATGGGTTGTAACAAACCATAGAGAAAAAGATTCTCATCCTTACCCTACTAGATCACTAATAACTTATTCACAAACACTAATACCACATGTTTCATCTCAGGCCACCAAAAGTGCTCCTTCATGACATGGTGCATCATAGAACTCCTAGGTGTATCATTAAGGGTGAGCTATAAAATTAACCATGAACTCTCTCACATGTCGCCAATGAAAAAAAACATCCCATAAAATAAAATAAATTTTTTAAAATCCTCTTACCATCCCTAGAGAGAATCACCCAGGTCTGTGTGATCGCTCATCACATCCACCTCTGAGTCTCCCCACTAAGACTCCTCCAACTACTGCCCTAGATAAGACTATAGTTTCATATGAAATAGAAGGCCTCTACCACCATCCATTTTTGAATCTTTATGCAATTTGGCCAAACCCTCCATTTCCATCCAACCATCCTCAGATTTTTGAAAAACCTATCACTATGAATTATTTCTCAAATAATTACCCACAATATTCCGCTTTCCTGAGGTGTAAGATATCTAGAATTCATTTTCCTAGAGAAACTCCATCCACCTCTACTGTCGAAAGTTTAGATCTCCCTAGGAAATGATATACCTCAAGTTCTTATAACTTGTGCAGACCATAAAGAACTCACTGATGAGGTAATGCCTCAAAAAAATTAGTGAATACATGTCTTCTGGTAGATCCCTATCATTTTATGAATAGTTACATTCAAGGGGACGTAACTGCCAAGATCTATAAGAGAACACCCCCCATTGTTGCATCAGTACTCATTCAACGTTTTGTTAGGAAGAATCATAAAAAACCTCAAACATCATATGATTTTCTAGAAACCAGTGTATCAGATCACTGACCAACATCCCCCTAATATAGATGAACGCTACCTGGAACTGCTCTCTCAACCCAAAAGCGTGTTCTTTTCTAATAAAAGCTATTAATGGGGCTGTAACTAAAGAAAAATCATGTACAAATTTCTAGTAATAGCCTACTGGACATCTAAAACTACGAACTTGTGAAAAAATCTTTTGTGCTTCCCATTAAACAACTACCTCAAACATTGATGAGTCCAATACTACACCACTTTGTGACACCACATGTCCAAGGAAGTGTACCACTTGTTTCCATTACATGAACTTGGACAAATTTATAAAAACCCAGGGGCATCAAAGGACAGAATGATAGTCATGTGATTCTTGATATGATCCTACTCTGACATTGAGTAGATGAATATGTCATCAATTAATACGAATATAAACTAGTCTAGGAACTTATAGAAAGAAGATTTCATAAGCCCCGTGAACATGGGTACTACTTTCATTACATTAAATGCATGGCTACAAACTCAAAGTTCATATACTTTCATCTGAAAACAATCTTTAGGATATCACCCTCCTTTACCCTCAACTGGTGATATCTAGAATGTTAATTGATCTTAGAGAACCAACCCCCCATCTAGTGTAATAGATCATATATCCTCAGGAGATGGTAACCATTCTTGACCATTTCTTGATTTATTCCCTGGTACTCGTCACACAACATCTAGCCACCATCTTCCTTCATCACAGACAAGACTATCTAACCCCATAGAGATACACTAGGCCTGATAAAATTGCTTCTTCATTAGGTGTTCAGTCAAAATCTTCAGCTCCCACAACTCAAGAAGGTTCCATTTGATAAGGATCCATCAAAATCGGACAATCACTAGGCTATAAGTCTATCCCAAACACAAAATCACATTGAAAGGGTGGAGTCACATCCTTCATGATGAAGACATCCAATAACTCCCCAAAAATTATGGGAACCTCCACTATCTCAGCATCCATCAATTCCACTAATAACTAGGACAATATGTAAATAAGAGGATCCACATGTCGGCTACCCACCTGGGAACCCCACTCGCCATTGAATGCCAGAATCGTAAAATCCACATCTGAAAACATGACCCTCTTCTAGAATCATTCGATAACAACATGAATAGAATACAACCACTCAATTCCAATGAATTTATTGTATGGGTGAATTTGTAGAAATAATTGGTTACCATGCGATTGATGTGGCCCCATCATAGGCTACACCCCCATATTCATCAAACAAACTAGTTTGACCTCTGACTTGATTACACAGTACTGGGGTCATGAGAGGCCTCTCTATGTCTAGTTCTAGAGAAAGGGCTATATTGCGTAAAACAAAGTAGTGAAAGCTCCTGAATCAAAAAAAATCCCAAGAAAGGGTACCAAACAAAATGATCATACCTCAAACGAACTCTGACCCTTTTGGAACTGATGCATCTATTGTGTGAAACTGACCACGTCCAACTCCTATACACCTCAAACAATGGCTGCCTCCTTGACCATGAACGATTTTAGGTCCTTAGAGAACACCATGAGATTGGCCTCTACCTACTCCATCTCCCCTCAATGGAGCGCTATCCTGCTATCCTAGCTACTTGAATTACCCTACGGACATATTCTTCTGAGTATGGAGTTTCTCCTTCCCACCTCCACCATAAATAGCTCAAACATCAATTGGGAACTGACTCTGAAGATTACTAGGGGATCCTCCAATGTAGAACCTCAGTACCAAGTTCACTAGAAAAGAACAAGGACCTGAAAGGTGATACAAGAACTTCTGAGGAATGCTCTCTACTGGTCGAATCCTTGAATGCCCTGATTCACTAGACCTACCATTAGTATCATTTCCTCTCAAAGAACTCTGATGGCTCACCTCTAGTAGTAGACCACCTCATGAGTGAATCCTCTCAACTACCTACACTTTCTTTCGGACTTCCAAGTACATTGTCATGGGGATGGAAGTAATCGTGTACTAAAGATAAGGATGAAGTACCTCCTCCAGATGTCTCTCACAAGACACCTCATCCGAAAAGAGATCAAATAATAAAAAATAGAGATCCTTGAACATAATTCATAACTCTTGCACCGACATACTCCCCTTCTAGAGGGTGAGTATCTCTCACCTCTTCTCATCCTTAATGGTCTAAGAATGGAATTATGATCTGAACACCTTCTCAAAATAGACTCACGGAACATTGACTTCCTCCATACCCCCCTAGTTACATTATCCTCCACTGATGTGTAAGTCCCATCTTCCAGATCACTGCCAAAGGAATACAATACTCCATCAGAGCCTAGTTCAAGATGAAGGTGATAAAAAGCTCCTTGATCCAACTCATAGTCTCCATGTTTGAAATGCTACCCTAGTAATCTCCTAGAGCCCGTGGCTAGAAATCAAATAGCATCTTCTACAACCGATCATCCTCCCCCGCTCGATCAAACATATATCAGTCAACTAGATCTACCTAATGAACCTCCACTGTCTGCACTACATGCAAATGGTTTCCAGGTTCCATAGCTGAAAAAGGAAAATGAGGAATTCCAAAGCCCGAGTAGTTCAAAATTTTATTTAGGATTCATTTCAATCCATTTAACTCATTGTTTTATCCTTTTCAACTATCCAAAATAAAATCCAAATTTAAACAGGAACACAAGTCATTATGATGCATGTAGCTTTCCTAGGTCTCTACCCTCTTAACAGTGTATCCTCACTTGGTCGTCCGGTTGGATTAGAGTCCTTTCATTGGATCATGAGGGGCCCTACAATCACATGTCCTTACTATTCTTCCTTAGACTAGGTCAGACACAAAGATCACCTAACATTTTTTTTTCTACCAACCCTTCTAATTATCACTATTCATAACTCCCAACTCCACCCAATATATCAACCATAACCTCTGATACAATTCCATCACGACCCCCTACTTACAAAGATGCACATTCTAAGCTGACAATGGTTAATGAGAGATAACTAAACCCTGAGTCTCACCTCCTATTTGACCTAGGGTGGTGATCAACACCTATGTTATATAAATATCAAAAGATAGGAGGCATTTTATTTTTTATAGAAACCTTATTGGGGGATAATATTTTCAACCAAAAAACAACTCCAAGACTTTTATAAAATAAATCCAAAATCTACCCCACATGCATGTTTAAAATATAACTACTATAAATATTATAAAATTCAAATTATGTACAAAAGGAACCATACTAAGAAGCAACAAAACAACTCTCCCCACGTCCGAGCTTGTAATGTCCAGCATAGTCCACGTAATCCTCATGGAAACCTGAAATATGTTTTATAACGTAGGGAGAGAATACAAGTATACTCAGTATGAAAATCAGGGTCTCTTGTGAACAAGTGGGATAACTAATGCCCATTGAGAAAAAAAACAAATAGCTCCTAATAATAATAACTATCCATCCTAATCTCGCCAAGAATGCTCACCAAATAACTCAATTCATGTAACATATTAAAATAATCACATCAACGTTTGGGTAACACAAACCACTTCCCACAGGTTAACAACTCATACCCTAACAGAAATCTTCATGATTCTCCCACACTCTTCCACAGGCACCATGTCACAACCCTCCCACACACATCTAGACCTCATACATTGTTCCATAACCTGGGAATATGAAGCTCACCACATCCCTCCTGCAGACACCCTGGACACAACCATACCACATACTTCCCACAGAAACATAGGCCATAACCATTCTTCATTCCAAAGATACATACAAAGAACACCACATTTAATCCCATGGATAGATAGAAAACTATACCAAAACTGTGGACACAAGGGCTCACAACTACAACACAACCTACCCGAAGAATCTTGGACTACCAATTTCTAGAAGAGGGAGTAGTGATGTGCAAAAAACACGCCATCTATGCTCCCACCTGGATGTTGGGAAAAGTCACCATCCCTCATAAAAATGGGTGTGTTCGATAAATATTTCACAACTAGGGTGGGGTGTGTATAAAAAATACAAAGAATTTATAGTTATATATATTTATTATCAAACACTCAATCCCAACCTATGGGTTCTTCCCAAGAAAACAACCATCCCAAAAAACTGCTTTATTTATACAACTATATGTATCTATTAACACCATCAACAACCACTTCAGATGTTGATAAAATGAACGACACTTAAAGAAAAGGCACAACTCATAACATACCCCCATCCAACTCATTTAACCAATTATTATCCGTTATTAAAAAATCTATTTATTCATTTCGTCCCTACATAAGAAACTACAATGAATAGATTGCAACAAGCCAAAAAACATCCACCACGTAGGTGAAAACGAACCATAATGAATCAAATAACTTTATAATTCCACTCCATTAAACACCCATTATAGGAACTGCAATCATCATTCTTTTAGTCATTCCGCCCAATCCGTCATCTCAACAAATCAAACCCCCAACTCTTAGAAAAACTCAACAACACATCTCAACACAACCAAACACAAAATCCATGCTACAAATCAACACCACCCCATCACATCAAGAAACATAAGCATAAAACTACCAGAACTTGCAACCCCCCTTTTCAACCAATTCACATCGATTCCACAATCAATTAATCTCTCAACATGAGATTCTGTTACACCACTTATATCACCCCACCTTACAACCGTGCTCACAACCCATGCACCACACAAGGCACAAGATAGAACAAAACTACACACAACACACGATCACACCATAAAGGTAGGGTGTATTCAAATTTAGAAAACACTCATTATTTAATTCAACTTTGATAATTTGGGGGTTATCACAATGAACATTCGATCCTGATACATCCATTTATTTAACCGTGTATACATATTTGGCATGATTTTTCATATTTACCACCATTCAACAGATGAACATCAAAAAATATTCGAAATCCATAATAGGAGTGCAATCAATCCCTCTAATGGACATGATATTCCATAGGCACACATCCCATACAACTTACAATGTCAATAAAAATAAGATATAATCATGTGTCACTTTTTCCTAGCCCCTTATTTTTGCTTCAATGAATATTCAATTATATATATTAAATTTGGATATAACATCCATCAAATGGGAAGAATTCATACACCCACATCACATAATACACAATTATTAGGGTTGAATGGATCCCCACCATAAGAAATAGACAATCAACACTATCTCTTAGTGCTAAATAGGGGGTGCACAAGGCTCCATTGAAACATGACCCTGGGGTGAAACACAGACACATGGCTGCTCAGGGACAAAAGGTTTCGGGGATGCTAGATAGCAATTGTAAAGAAAAAACACACAAGAGATAAATGATATCATCTATAGAAAGGCAATATCATATATCAATGGGAGAATCAATTTCAAAATCCATTAAATCCAGATAACAATCAAGACCACATGTTTTGACAATCTAAGGGAATCCATAGCATTAGGGCTATAATGATATATTTTAATTCCTTGGAAATGGATTCGACAAACACAAACCTGGGTTTAAAATCATTTTATGTCAAATAAGACGTCAAAGGAGAGAAATTTTTAAAACTAGTATAAACCACTATTTTAAAAAACTGTTGGAAATGACTCACTATTGGGTGAGTCACCGTCATGAGTCACCGGTGGGGGAGGAATCATTGCATGACTCACCATTGGATGAGTCACAAGTTGTGCTCTACTGTTGATGATCTACCATTGGTGAGTCACCATTTTTGTGAGTCACTATTCGGCAAGTCACTGTTTAGTTAGCTACCATTCAGTGAGCTACCATTCCTTGACTCACTGTTCGGTGAGTCACCATTTTCAGAGTCCCCATTTAGGTAGTCCCCATTTGGGGAGTAACAATCATGACTCATCATTGCAACCCATCGTCAGCGACTCACCATTCTGAGTCACAAACACTAATAACCATTTATGACTTACCTATCCTAACATACTATTAGATGATTTATCGTTGGAAAAGATGGTTTTTCAAAAAACATTGGAAATGAGTCACTATTGGCTCCATGAACACCTAAAACATCATATTTTCACAATATAATGGACCATGATGGTTTGGGACCTTACAAAACTCTTTTAATCATCATCATGGAACTTACATTGTGTTTATGATTTCGAGCATCATCCAAAAATTTTTCCTACCTCACATGCTAATGTATTATGTATTCATAATTATTAAATGAATCCCACCATCTTATCCGATTCATATTAAACTACTTCCTTGAAAATATAAACTTCAATATTTTATGATCAATATATATTTTAATCTTTTCAATAAATAAATAATTCCACATATACATAATTAATAAATTATTACTGTCAACTCTAAATCTTTAGTTGGATATTATTTTAATGAATTTTTATTTGTAAAGAGGCATAAGCTATCACCATATCCTTTTTTATTTGGATTAATCCTACCCCCTTCTTTAATGTATCCCTATTTACCATAAAACCTTCTCCACTGAAGGTTACTATATGAAAAGGTTCACTAAACAACCTACTCTCATGTTCTTTAAAATTATTATGAAATTCATCTATCCATATGAACATAACCATCTTTAGATTCATATTTTTTAAAATATTTCAAAGTTATAATAAATCTATTAAAAATAATTAATATTATCCATCCAACCCAAGAAAAATATGGATCAGAGTTACCATTCATGGGTATGCCATTTATCGACAACATCTATCTCTGAAGGATCAATATATATACAGTTACAAAAAATTATATTGAATATAAATGAGTGTTCATATAGAAACAATTCACACATAGTAAATTTGGCATATTGATTATCCCTACATATGGTCATCAATATAACCCCCAATAGTTCATCTTGATATTCCTTTCTCTAAGAATATATTATAATATCATCTATAAAGTCTACCAAAAATGATAATGATAATCAATAACGAATATATTCCTTAAATCTGTGAAGATAGTAGGATTATTGGTATGTCTATATGGAATAGATATAAATTCATAATGACTATACCTCTTATAAATGGTTTTCATGGGTTTATCCTCTGTATCAAACCATAGATTGTGATATCTAGATCAATGATTATTCTTGAAATAATATCATGCTCCTCATAAAATATCGAATAGACTATTGATATAGGGTAGAGGATACTAGTTCTTAATAAAGATTTTTTTATTTTCCCAAATATCAATATGAATATTCAATAATCCATCTTTCTTCTTAGAAAATGGAGTATGTACTCCCCATACTGAAACACATAGCTGAATGAATCCTTAATCTATATTCTATTGTAGTTTCTTATATAATTCTGGGAAATTAATCAATTATATACTATATAGATTCATTAAAATAGACGTGGAGACAAGTATGAGCTATATTGAAAACTCAACACACTGATTCTATGGAATACTAGAAAACTATTCTATAAAAATATCAAAAAACATTCATAAAAATAAGCATCATTAATGTTGATATTCTCCCTACTAATAATTCACAAATATACATCGTGAATAGATATAAAAACCAATATATTGGAATTGATATGAATTAGATTTTCAGGTTCATCCAAGGACCGATATACGATCATAATTTTATTAAGAAAATGAAATACAACATCCCAAATAAAAATAAATATTATTAAGGTACTTAATATATTAATAAACTACTATTGAGTTTCTTGTTCCATTTAATAATGGAATATTGTTTCACATAAAATGATGTAACATAGGTGAATCACACACCGTAATAATAGGTTTCTTCATAAGGGGAAGGTTATTCATCATAACCAGATTCAGATAACCTTATATTGATATAATTTACTCAGCTCTAATAATAGATGTAATGGATTTCTCCGAAGGTAAATCCCTACATTATCTATGGGTGTTGATTCACTTTCTTCCATTATGATGAATCACTAAATTATGAAACACACTGATTTAACTTATAATCTCCATTAATATTGTCATATAAAATAAATACACTCTAAAAATTTCTCAAATGAAATAATAAATTATCATTATTATAATGTTATCTTTGGTATTTTAAAAATTATTTCCCAAGGATTCTATTAAAAAAAATTGATTTAAAAAGTAGAAGCCCAAAATCCAGTATTCCAGAATAAATTTTTATCTGATTACATTAAAATAAGATACAGGAGATCATGTCTTGATTTACTGATTGAGTTATAGTCTTAAAGAAAATTACACATACAAGATTACTATAATACATTGGACATATAAAATACACATCATAAGTAATATTATTGTATCTTTAATATAATTCATATACTATAGAAAGGTAAAAATAAAGGGTGATCTTCGATGATCAGTAATGGTTTTTAAAAATTTAATATTTCCAAATTAAATATGGAATAATAATTTTTTTTGGCTAAATTGTAGGAACATGGTCTTCATTATAGTTTAGGATTTTTATATTGAGTTGTTTTTTAGGAAAAAAGAAGAAATGAAAATTTACTATGTACACATTTTGTACTACTAAGTACACATTATGTACACAGTTGACGCGTGTATCCATGTAATTGCTATATAATGGCCGAGCACATGGTCGTGTGAGTGACCTAACAAACCCCCTAAAGCGGTGGACAGTTGAGGCTAGTTTACAATGTGTACATTAAATGAACCCATAATGTACATTTCTTTTTTATCAATTATATCAATGTGGGGTCACATCTCACATCTAGAAACACATTTTCCTCCCCGTGTTTCAAATAGTACAGTGACTTACGACTGAATATCTTCATGCTCCTCCCGTTCCTCCATCTAATCTCCGATTGAGAAGTCGCCAGGTGAAGTTGATTCCCACCGGGAGTTATATATTTCCCTAGTGCATATCTTCTTTGTTTTCCCTCTCTCTTGAGTTATTGAGGGTTGATTTTTTTATCATTTTTACATATCTACATCGTTCTGGGATGATTCAAGGTATAACATTCAAGAGTGTTCTTCATATGACATCGATGTAGGTGGTTTGTGCATTTCTTTGGTTGTAATTGGATTATATATGATAAAAGTGCTGAATACCCTTGTTTAGGGTATTTCATGTATTTGGATTTAACCCTATTTAATGCTTTCTATGGTTTTTTGGATTGAGAAATGGTTATAGATCATGCATAAAGATTATATATAGTTTATGGAGGTGTTTCCAATGTTTGTTTTGGTTATGGCCGTTGGGTCTAGAAAGTTTGAAAGGATTGATTGTTTTCCATGCCTAGTGTTTTTAAGATGGAGTTTCTATTTATATGAAATGAAGGTGTTTCTAATTTTGAATGTATGACGAAAGGGAATTGATTGTGAGATCTTCCCAAAGTTATAAATTTTTATTATGATTGACCGGAGGTGTTGACTATGAGAGCTAGAGTGGGTCATTGACAAGAGGGTTTAGAGTGTGAGAACTACACAAAGGGTTGGTATTAAATAAATGTTATACTATATGGAATTGACTGTGAGAGCTTCCAGGGGTCCATTATAATGCCGACTAAGGGGGTATTGGAAACGAGAGCTAACCAGGTGGTCGTTTGTAATTTATTAGTGCTATGTGGAACCAAAGGGGTTAGGCTATGTGACCATTCCCAGTGGGTCATTATTATTACTTTATTGATTTGATGATATGATGAAATAGAAAGGATTAGCCTGTGAGACCTTTATTAGAGGGTTTCTTATTAATGATTTTATGATTTTGATGAGTTTTCCAAGAAAGGGCACAAGCTTGGACGTGGCCTTACTTGATTGTTATGTTGTCTTTAGAGATGTTTGTTTTGTTATTATTATATAGGGGGATACAAAGCTTAATAATGATCCTGATGATGAATTATTCAATGGATTGAATAATTAAAAAATGTAAATGAATGTAATTGAAAAATGAGTGATTATTTACTTTTGAGTACTTTTTGGTTTGTTGCTTCAATTCTAAAAATTACCTAATATATATAATCATTGATAGTTAGGCACAGATCTTTTGGGGGTTTTCTACTAGGATTCGTCTCAAACCCTGTTTGGGTCATTCTTTTCAACCCAAATATATTATATGGTGGTAGGTATAGAAAAGGGAAAGCACTCTTATTCACCAGGTACTTGATTTTCATTGGAGCTGGAGAGACTGAGACCAAGATAAGGCTTGCGATGGTGTTGGACTTTACATGTTTCTATTATACATGGGTTAAGTATTATATTTCTAGTATTGTGACATGTTTAGATTCTTTACAAACCATATGTGACATGCATCATTTATATATGTGTTCTAGATGTTTATTTAATATCAGTCTTCCACTGTTTACTTATTGAATGGTATTACTGCTTCTAGTAATGTTTACTATTTGTTTCCAATGGGTTACTATTCCAATGAGGTCATAGTTCACCCACTATCACACTGAAGGCCCTCACTACTAGTCGGAATCCTCTAGCATTCGATGAAATGCACTTGAGGCCGTTTGACCAACTGGGTACGGGGCATCTTTAGGCAGAACCTCAAACCGGGATGTTACATAAATAACTGGAAATACATTCCATTTAATCAATAACTTATTCATGGAATGATTCCATGGATAACATCAATGTAGCAATCTCATGGTAATTAAAAAAAATAAATTCTCAATGAATTAAATTATTAATGTTTGATGTCTTTGTCTTATCCATTATAATATCTTTACCATTAGGGCCTTGTAATAAGATTTTTTAGTTTTTGGATATGTATAATCCAAAAAATACATTTAATTAATTTAGCTATCTGGTCGATCTCATGAAACCTATCAATGCATTGAGGGGTTATCTATAACTAGGACCCATTCATCACTACAAGACCAATAAATTCCTCAAATAATGAATGAACAAATTAATTCTTCAACAATATTCTTTATTAAAATTATTATTGTTGAGAAAATAATATATAATTACAAGATTTCCATAGTAAATCAAATAATATTTATAGTAGAACAACATATATAATAATGGTAAAATTTTTAGGATATAATAGAATACAAGATACAAATAATATGGATATTTAATAGAAATATAATTTAAAATAAAAAATGGTCACTAGAAATGTTTTTTTATGAAATGATGATGACCAAATGATTAATAAAACCAAAAAGATGACTACACTTTCATTAGTATGTATGTTCTGTAATAAAATCATTACATTTGGATAAATAAATAAATTGTAAGAGTAACAATTAAATCATATTTAATTAAATAATTCTATTTTTAAAACAATTTAAAACTTTTATAAGAATCTAAATAACATAGAATGGTTAAGACGACGAGAAAATTGGTTAATGACTTTTATATTAAAAGAACATTCCTTTGGATTTTTATAAAAAATGTCAACAATTATATTTTGGAAAATCAATTTAAATAATCCACTGAAGCATCTTAAAAAATAATGTATGAAATAGTGTTTCCGTAATATAACATTTTATTTTAAAAAATAAAATTTGGAAAATAATTTTAAAAAATATGGTCGTCAAGGAAATATATAAGCGATAAAAAGGATCAATTAGATAATATTTTGTTATAAACATTTCTTTGATGTTTTATAGTTCCATAGACATGAAAATTTATAAGAAACCCTATGTAACGATCCGTCCTCCGGGGCCCGTGGGATGACTCACCCAAGCCAGCCTCCCAAAGGCTAGGGTTGGCGACTAGCACTGAAAGCGTCAACCTATAAATGGGAGGAATTTTCATGAGTACCTGTACACACACACACAAAAACATCCCTAAAACTGGAAAGTTAAAACATGTATTCCACCAAATAACCACCGAGTGAATGTAAAACATGTAGGTCAAATGGGCCAGAATAATAACCCAATAAAAGAAAACTGAAAAATATGGAAGTGTATAAGATATCTAAAAATCCATCTGTTGAAAACCACAACTGATGGTAAGTGTAGATTGAATGTTGGAAGCTGTAGATGTATCAACGACCTCCCTGAACTCTCGAGACCCACCTGGTTCTTGGATATCAAGTCCTTCACCTGGGCATTGGCTATTTACCCAAGAAACGACACATGTGGGCAAAGCCCATATAGGGGTGAGTAAAAAATACTCAGTAGGGACCCTAAAACATAGTGGAAAGTCCACAAAGTAATTTATACACATGGTATTGTAAGCTCACATAGGTATAATATTGATTATATAAAGAAAGACTATCAGTCACAACACTGAACACCTTTGACTACTGGGGCACTAATTCCTATTGAGTACAATGGGTTTGCTGGGTCACACAAAGCCGATCCATATAGTGGGCCTACCAGGTCACATAGAGCTACCTCCCACCTTATCCATCATACTGAGGTACTCGTCCATGATAAGTACCATGGGTCTACCGGGTCAAAGAAAGCCGCTCCCCAACATGCGCCTCCGGTTCACAAAGAGCCGCTTCCCATAGGGTCATCATAGCAGATCCACATATGGTCTCTTGTAGCTGATCCATAGGGGGCCTCTTGTAGCTGATCCAAAGAGGGTCTCTTCTAGCTGATCCACAAAATGTCTCTTTTCAGAAATCTTTAGGTCTCAGTCAGTCGTAGGAATCACGCACACATTGTGCATGATTCTGACAGAAACCTCTCCTCATGAAATCTGTCACATTTAAAATTCCATGAAATTTTATTTAGAGTATTCTAAAATTACCTCCTCATTACAAGGGTTCCATCATCACTAATGGTCTATCAATCATATGCTCAGAATGATAGATATGGTCGTTTCTCTGAAAAGGAGGTCGTTGGGTTCGGGCTCAGTCTGACATGGTCAGATTGACGTGACCCGACCCGGCCTAGAGTGCACTGACCTGACCTAGGCCCACAGACCTGTACCAGGTTTGACCCAGTCCAGATCCAAACTAGCCCACTAGGAGGTGGGTCCATCATGGTGGGAGGTGGTTCCAGCCCTCCAGTGTGGGTCTTTTCCTTCCGCAACTCGGATGCCTCGGATGGTGTCCAGTTAATGGTATGCCACAAACATCTAGGATAGCCCCTCCATTCCTACATGCAGTCTCACTGGACAGTGTGCCAATGTGAAACATGACCCGTGTTGTGGGATGCTTCTTCTATGCGGCCGGGTGGCCACATCCACCACCTCCAACTGGCAAACCAAGCGTCGGTTGGCCCTGCTACTCCGCCAAAACCTATGGGAGTTGTGGCCTCCTATAAGCATGCCTCCAACACCCATGCCCACTACCGTGGAAAACCATTGGTGGTCATCAGTAGTGCCTTATACGGTCCACTAGGTCCACTCTGGTGGCCCGTTCTTCAAGACTTCTCTACACCCGACCTCAATGGGGTTCCATCATTCCTCCAACGACCATGAAAAATCCAACCTTTCCACATGGAGGTTCTGTCTTGAAGAATGAAGATGAATGAAAAAAGGTGGAAGGGCATGGTCCTTGTTCGTATTAGCCCACACCCTCCGTATTATTGTTAAAAACAAGGCAAGGATCAAGATTATAACGAAAAGGTAACCCTTGTGTAAACACCTAGTATATGAACCTTCAAACATGAACACGAGATCAATGGATCAACCTATTAAAGGGTTGATCCGAATTCATTGTTTTAGAATGAAAAACAGGGAAACTCAAAACAAAACAAAAACCCATACATAAGGATGTTTAGTCATTGGAGGGAGGCTCGTTGTTTTTGGAGATCCGTCAGTGGATATTCAAGAGTTTGAAGCTATGGAATTCATTGCTCACTGGTCCTGTTATTAGAGGTGTATTAATGTCTCTAGTGATTCATAGGTGTTTGTTGGAGAATATATTCCTTCTCTGTTCATCAGAGAAATTAAAACTTTGATACTCAAACCTACTATCTCATTAAAATAGAAACACATTGCAACATATCTGTTATGCAGGGTCACCATGTTGTCAAGTTGTTTCATTAGTGAATCATCATATCTGTTACGCATTGATTAATTAGTCGTTATGCCTCAAATTAACAATTCATTAAAGGGATTCATTCATTATGACTTGTGATCGCCTCATCACCAAAATTTAGTGAGAATGTGTCACCACTAAATGATGAGAGAAAAAATAACTTTTAAAGTTATTTTTTATCCCATAAAGTCCAACAACTAACAATTCCTATAGACCTTCACCAGTCAAATCTAGTTCAATTCTAGGCAAATCCCGATATTCTTATTTCAATGGGGGACTAATATTTTCTATCCAGGTACCACATTAGATGTTAGAAAAACCTACTATCACATTTATTTAAATGAATATAAATTTTTTATAAAATCTATTCTGGGCTCACAGGGCCTTGGAATCAGGTGTTGTCTAAGAATCTATCCTCGAAACAATCCCAAATAATTTAAAAATAAATACATGGAAATTATGGGGAATTACATTACCCCCACCTTTTGAGATTCGAATCCTTATAAGACCAAACTAGGATAAACAGTCAAATGGGGGTACTATGCACGAATCTGAGATTCAATCTCCCATGTTATCTTATAGAGATTCCCATGCTCCACTGAGCACACAAAAAAGGAGTCGACCATCCACAATGAAACCTTTCTTATCAATCCATTATCTATAATATGAACTCCACAAATGTTGCCCCATCATCAATGTCTAACTCGCCCCAGTCAATGACGTGCGATGGATCATGCATGCACCTCCTCAGCTGTGACAAGGGGAAAACATCATGCACCCAGTGCATCTATGGGGGAGATATGGGTGGTAATCCACCTTGCAAACTGTACTTTAAATCTAGAAAAGACTGATGAAACATAGAAATAACTTGCCTCCCTGTCCAAATGTTCACAATAACCATCAGGGTGAGACCCAAAGGAACACATGTTCTCCCTCCTCAAACTCAAAGGGCCTCTGTATACTATCAGCATGAGATTTATTCCTACTCAGTGCATTCCTCATATACCCCTGGATGATCTGCACCATCTCAGTGGTAGCCTGTACCATCTATGGACCCATGAGTGCTAACTCCACTGGGTCTGTCTAGCCTTGAGGTGATCTGAAAGGCTTCCCGTAGAAAGCAACGAATGTTTCCATGCCAATGGTGGAGTGATTATTTTTGTTGTATGGAATCACCACCTGTTGAAGGAGGTGATACCAACTATGTCCAAAATCAAGGATGCATGCACAAAGCATGTCCTCCAAGGTCATTATTGTTCACTCATTCTCACCATCAGTCTATGGGTGAAAAGTTATGCTCAAGCACAAATGAGTCCCAAACTCCTCCTTTAATCCCTTCCACCACTGGGATGTGGAATAAGAATCCCGATCTAAGATAAAAATTGAGGGATCCCCAAGAACCGGCACTATCTCCTGGACGTAGAGGCATACCAAGTCATCTACCGATCCCTACTGCCGGATGGGTATGAAGTTAGCTGACTTGGTGATTGTTCAATGATCTCAAAGATAGAATCGTGGACCCTAGACGTGCATGGTAATACCGTCAAAAATTCAATCGAAATACCATCCCACTTCCACTCTGACATCACAAGTGGTTGTGCCAAGATTGCTGGAACCTAATGCTCAGACGTCACTTACTGGCAAGAGAGTCATAGTGAAATGAACTCAGAAATTGCATTATTCATTCATAGATACCATTACTAATGTTATAGATCCCAGTACTTCTTCACCACTCTAGGATGCACCACCAAGGTGGAGGGTATGGAAATACATCAAAATATTATCTCACAATGCCACAAGTACTACTATCAGTCATCTAGAAAGGATTATGTGCTTCCCACCTATAGAAAATCTATCAAGACCCAATGCTGAGGATAACTGAACATGTCAGGACTCACAGTCAACACCCACATGTTTCCCCCTATCCTACTATAAGAGTGGGGGAGTAATAGTCATCGACTAAAAGTATGATGCTCCATCATCATCTACGAAGGATATCTGTATCTAGGCTAGCTTCTCCATAGAGCTATTCAATAGCTGTAAACCAGATATCTTAATTAGTGAATCTTCCACAATGTTCTCCTTCCTTAGAGTATAGACAATATCAATGTCATAGTCTTGTAGGAACTCAATCCATTTCCACTATCTCTTTTTTATTCCCTTTTGGGTGACGATATGCCTAACACTCTTGTGGTTGGAGTAGACGGCAAACCTTTCACCAATTAAGTTTTACTAGAACATATTTAGAGAAAATATGACCACTGCTAACTCTATGTCATGGGTTGCGTAGTTCTTCACATGATGCCTCAACAACCATGAACTGTAGGCAATCATTTCTCCCTCCTGCATCAGGACACAAATCAGTCCAGTCCTTGATGTGTCGAAGAAAACTACATACCCAATTCCCTCCACGGGTAGTCATAAGATGACGTCACTTGTCATTCTCCACCTCAGCTCCCAGAAATCCTACTGGCACTTCTCCCTGCACACGAAGGGATGTCCCTTCTGTGTCAATGTTAATAAGGCTGCTATTACTCTAGAAAAGGTGGGTTCGAAATGAGAGGACCAGTTTGGGATATACCTAACACTAAGAGGGGGTGAATCAGTTTTGGGGACATTTGAAACCAATTCCAATTTTTTATTCCTGTACCTCTTGACCTGTTAGGATCTCGATTCTCATAATTTCTTTTCCCTATCACAGGAAATAATATAACGCAGTAAAAATATACACACAATATTTTTACAAGGTTCAACACTCAATAAGAGTAGCTACATCTTTTCCATGTATAGGTATCACCAGTGCATGGATTCTCCAATATAATGTGATATTCTTTTACAAAGTATTTTCTCGGAAAACAATCCTCTAGCTAGTGGGAGTCCTTACACTTTGAAGGGGGGTGGGAAACAATCCTCTTCCCTGGACGGGTGATAGCCAAGTCCAACTTGCAGACTTTAGCTGGTTCTTTATACTACATATAGAGATAGTCTTATTTTTTCTTGATAAGGTAGGTTTTTATCTTGGTCTTCTTCATTTCTCTTCACATGATTACTTCCAAATCAGTAGTCAATTAATTCTTCCTTCTTTATTTATCTTCTTCTCTAGTGCAACACTAACTTCAATAGACTTCTTCTTTCTTCTTCTTAGTGCAAAAAACTACTACACTAAACTTCATCATTCTTTAGCATGAATCACATACACCAATGTGATTATTCAAACACTGAGGATCATCTCACATAGAATCATCTGAATTAAACTTCCTTGAATAATTTACAGCCTTTAGTTGGAAATACTATGTTCTTCTTCTTCTTCTTCTGTTCTTTCATTTTGACATAGTATAATAAGGAATAGTAATGCACTGTCCTTATCTCTTTCTTCAATTCTCAATACCAAAAAAATGAGTGTATCAGTATACTTCTTTATTCCTTTGTGCAGATATGAGTTTAGTTTCACATCTATATCCTCATCACACAAGCAACAACACCCCTGCAAATAGTGTATATAAATCGTGAAACCAGATAATGTTCAGTTTCGTACATGTAGAGAGCTCTACGGGTCATCTTCTTCATGTAGAGGACGTATGATTCTTCTTCACAAAACCAGAGATGATTCATGGATCTTTCTTCATGAATCACTACACGGTTGAGTATTCAATGGTTGTTTACTCAGTGGATCTCCTTCAAAAAACACCAAGAGGGATTGAGAAAACTAGCCACATGTTTGTGCTTTCATCTTCATAGAGAGGGTGCGGTTATCCTTCTTCGCAAGACACTTCAATAGTGAATAGAACTTGTTAAAGGCATACAGTACAAAAAAATTTTTGTGCTCCCTTCTAGGTGACTTGCATGTAAAATTAAAACCATGAGCATAAAAACACATTTTTTCATGAAAAAGCTTTTCATGCAACTCTCCTTTTTCACACTGTGCTGGATTTTCACATAGCACTTCAATTTTTTCCACAACACTGCTTTTTTGTGCATCACTTGATTTTTCGCACATAACTCCCTTTTTGCAAAAAACTTTTTTTCGTACAACACTTCATTTTTTGCGCACCACTTCTTCTTTTCGCTCACTACTCAATAATTCAATTTTTCCACACGTCAGTGCTCTCGGTTTTTCAATGTGTCGTACCTTAACAAATGAGTGGGGTTCAACTCATATTTATTTTCATTTTTGACACTGTGCATAAAACCCATTCATGAACATAAAACTATCTCTTAGAAAGTAAAAACACTTTCACACAACATCATATCTCACACAATGCATCAAATTTTCGCACACCTCATGCCTTTTCCAATTTTTGAGCTTCTGATCTCGAAAGACCTCTTGCGCGAAAAAAATCATTTATCAATTTTGTGCACCATGACAATATTTGGAACATCGCTTTATTTTTTGCACACCATGGTAATATTTTACGCACAACTTCATTTTTCAAGCACAAATTTATTTTTCATGCACCACATTAATATTTCACGCACAACATTATTTTTCGTGCAACTCGCTAATATTTCTCGCATCCTTGATTTTTCACAAACTCTTCCCAATATTCTGTGCACTCTATGCCTTTGCCATTTTTCGATGATCTGAACTTGAATCATTCCTTGTGTTGAAAAATCTAAACTATCTTCAATATTTCATGCAACATCCATTGCCAAAAATACATTTCTTCATCTCTCGATTTTCAGGCCCTAAATGTTGGCAAACACTGCAAAACGACGCCACCATAAACTATTCTTTTTTTCCACCTCCATATTCTCCATTCCTTTGTAATTTCTCTCTCTGCTACATCCTATATCAATTCTTCAGCATTCATAATGAACTCTACTATCGTGATATCCTTTGAAAGCCCTAATTTAGCATCATCAGATATATAATGGAATGTACTGAAATGTCACTATCTTTCAGCAACATCATTCCTTCTAATCAAAACTGTATATGACTGGCATCATCATTTCTCCCTCTTTCCTTCATAAGAATTGCATCACAAGTTCTTCTAACTTATGATATTTTTGAAATACATATCAGAAATGCATCTTCAGGTTTTAATCACTATTCGTCACTGTTGTAGACAATGTATCACATTTGATACATGTGATTTAAACTTAGGATCACCTCAAAAATATTTTGAATTTACATCATAGAGAATATCCTAAGTATGAAATTCAGTGATATCATCTCATAAAAATTCTCCAGGCATCTTCACTTCAGCCGATATCCATTAAATTTGGAGTTCTTGTTTATTTTGACCGATATTGACATCTGTTGACAACAAATACAATCTTTATACAGAAAGTGGTCCCAACACGAAACTACGATAGTATCCATCCAAACCCAAGTAACTTCTCACCTCATTCATGCTCCTAGGTGGCCCCAAAGAAATAACTTCCTTTATCTTCTCCAGATCCACGACAACTCGATCCTCCAAGATAACGTTCCCCAAGAAGTGGACCTCCCGAATCCAAGATAGAAATTTCGAGAGATTCCTATAATTCTAGTGCTCTCTGAGTGTATCCAAGATTATTAATAGGTGTGTAGTGTTCTCTTATTCTGACGCCGAGTTCACCAAGATTTCATAAATGAAGACCCCTATGAAACAAACAATGTAAGACTGAAATATCCTATTCATCAGTCCAATGACCAGTACTGAGGAATTGGTTATGCTGAAGGGAATCACCAAGAAATCATAGAGGAAATTCCGACATCTGAAGGCTATCTTTTGAACATCCTCATGCCATACCCGAATCTGGTGATATCATGATCTAAGGTCTATCTTTGAGAACCACCTTGCTCCCTTCATCTAGTCTAAGTGGTTATAAATTCTCAGTAGTGAATATTTTTCATCACAGTCACCTATTTTAGGCACTAGTAGTCCACTAATTGCTATTTGCATCCATATTCCTTAATGAAAAAATATAGGGGGCCACACATGGTGAAACAATGGGCCTCAAGAAGACCTTATCCTATAATTATTCAAACCACACCCTCAACTCAAAAAGCTCTAAAAGAGCTATCCGATATGCCATTGTAAATATTTGTGCCTTATTGAGGTATAAATTGATGCATAAGTGTACATTTTTATGGGGAGGTACTCCCAGAACATCCTTAGGAATGGAATATTCATTCTCGTCCTCCACTACAAGAATGCATGGACTCATACCATCTACCACAATAAGAGAAAGGGTAGCCAACTGGTGAGAGATCAACTACACCCTCCTATGAGAAAGTATGTCATGTGCTGTAAGATTTCCCTTATCATTGGTGAAGGAAAACCTGATGTCATCTTCGTAGACACAATGCACTCCATGCCTAATACAGTCAATCTGAGTATGAACCTCGGATAACCAGTCCATATCCATGATGACGTCGTAAGGCCTCGATGCCACTTCTAGGAGAGCCTATCCGAAGTTCTCTTCTTCCATAGTAAGCTTGCACTAACGAAACCAGTGTTTAATCATCAAATACCCTCCCACATGAGTCTTTAATCATAAGGATTGATCCAAAGACTACATTTGAATCTTTGATCTCCAAACGCAATCTATGGAAAGGAAAGAGTGACTGACACCTATGTCTATAAGAAATTCAGATATGGTGGAGAAGACACAAATCATACATCTATTCATTTTTGAAGTGACAGGGTCATAGGCCTCCACTATCTAAAGCTGAGATTTCCCATGTCTTCTTACTCCCTGAGGTCATGGTGGACCACCGGGTGGTTGTGGTTGTAATACCACAGACCGTCATCCACCGCTTGCTACACGACCATCTCCTATGCCACATCTTCCGCCATGTGGAGATCCTCTATCTACCTCTGTCTCAAACTCAATGGTCCCTAAACCATCTTATTATTGTTTGTGTGGAAGGTCAGGTAGTCAGGAGCCATGTTTCCATTATCGCTGCACCTAAAGAACAACCTGGCCCCCTGTTGACTCCCTCTACTCTAGGAGCCCCACACTACTGACTCTGAGTCCTTGGGTCATCCCTTAAAAGTCCTCACCTTCTTGGGTCAAGACGTCTATTTCCTGCTGCTTACCACTGAAGACTCTTCCACCTAGAGTCTATTGGTGGCTCCAGCTATCGGCACCTGAACATCTCGGTTGCACACGATATGAAGGACTTGTTCTAGCACTCAAACCTGAGTGGTGATGCTGGGGGAATCAGCGATGGCCTGATGTCCCGTTAGAGTCCATGATCAATGTTTTGGGCCCTAAATAAAGGGTCTCATACCATATTCATAGAGAAGTGGTAGAGGTTTGTAAGCCTCAGAGAGTACTCATCCACTAACATGCTACCCTACTTTAGGTGATGAAGCTCTTGTATGCTTACTGAGCATAATTTTATGAGGAAGAAATCCTCTCAGAAAATCTTCTTGAAGATAGCCCGAGATTGGGTAGCCTCATCATGAATATGAATTGAAATACTATACCACCTCCCCACCAAGACCTAAAGAATTATTATAGCTAAGATTTCTATCACTTGAAGTGGCATACTCACTAAGTGGAAGAGCCACGTCACCACCCCTAGCCAGTCCTCAAGGACTTGAGGGTATGTATCTCCCTTGAACCTGGTAAGTATCTACATCTAAAAATCATGCATGGAACTGAGTCGGCACACATTTTCTACCATTAACACTGTTAGTAACTTCTGATCAATGGGTGGTGGTAGATGCACCACCTTACTGGCCCATCTCTAGCGCTAGTCCCGGTTCCGATGCCTCATCACTAGGCGGTCTATCCTCACGACCATGTATCAGATCCTTAGATGGCTATATGCATGGAGGCATCATAAATAGTTCATGATGCACCACAGTCAATAAATTATACCTGGTGATATGACCCTAATTCAAGACGAACATGAGAAAACAATCAATTGTTATATGAAACATACAACTAGTAGTTTTTTGTATGGAGCCGAAAATCAGAATTCAAGGACCCGGGATCTGGATAAGTCAGCTTCCTTACTAACACTGGACTCCCCAAATCTGAAAGTCGAACTTGAGACATTGAACATTGTTCCCAAAAAAACAAAACAAAAGACTCCTGGTCTTTGTGGTAGAATCACCCACCTATGATACAACTTTTTCATGACCTGTCCCCCTAAGGACCGTGTTGTAACTCCCCCAATCCTGACTCCTAATGGCAAGGGGTTGACGACTAGTGCCAAATGAGTCAACCTGCAAATGGGAGGCATTTTATTAAGTTCTCGTATGGACAAAAAAAACCACATCCCAAAAAACAATAAAGATAAAACATGAATTCCACTAAACAGACACTGAGTGAAAGTAAATGTTTTAGGAAAAATATTCTATAATATAAACACAGAAAAAGGTAACTGAATATAGGGAAGTACAGAGATCTCTAAAAATCCATTTGCTTAAAACCCCACCTGATGGTAATTTTAGAGTGGATACGAGGACCTATTGCTGTATTCCCCTCCTACCTGAGCTCACTAGACTCCCCCTGGTCCTAGGACACAAAACAATTCGTCTAGGCATCAAACATCAACACAAGTTACAACACATTCAGGTGAAGCCTGTCTAGGGGTGAGTAACACAATACCTAGTAGGGACTCCAAAACACAATGGAAAACCACAAAGGATTGTATACACATGGTACTGTCAGATCACATATGTATAATCTAAATTATAGAATGAAAGACCATTAGTAGAACCACTGAAAATCTTGGACTGCTGGGGCACTCATCCTGATGAGTACTATGGGTATGCTTGGTCACCTAGAGCCTCTCCTCGCCGTGGGCATCCAGGGTCACACAGAACCGCTTCCCACATTGGCCAACATAATGAGTACCCATCCCTGATGAGTATCGTGTGTATTGCGGGTCACACAGATCAGCTCCACACCATGGGCTTGTTGGGACTCATAGATCCACTTCCCAATAGGCCATCATAGCTGATCCACAATTGGATTCTTTTATTTGATCCACATAGGGTTACTTGTCAATAGTCTTTGGGTCTCAATCAATATCAGGATTTCTACATGTAGTGAACATGATTTCGGGAGAAACCAATACTCATTCCATATTTCAAATTTAAAATTCAATGAAAACCTACTTAGATTATGCAAAAAGAACTACATCATATCATGTGTTCTAACACTGAAAACCTCCCATCAATCTTATGCCCGATTTAAATGATATGTCTGTTTTTCTGAAAAGGTGCCAGTTGGGTCTTGACCCGGATAGACCAACCCAACCAGGCCTATTGTTCCAACGACCACACCGGGCCCTCCAACCCAACCCAAATTTGACTCGGTCCAGATCTGATCCTATCAGCTTCCTGCCCATCCCACTAGTGTGGGATGGTTCCTTACTATGCTTGGAAGCCCGTATAGTATCCGGTTTGTGGTGCGCGGCCGCTGGCTAAGCCCCCAACATTCTTGCATGTAGTCCCTCTAGACCACGTGCCAACGTGAAATGTGGACTACACTATGAGTCGTGCCCACCACCGCTAATCACTGGCCTAATCTCAAATGGATCCTACAGCTCCGAAACAGACTCAGCCGGCCGTGGCATCGTCTCGATGTGCCATTGTGTTGCACAGCCACATCCCATAGCCACTGCTATCAGCCACTGCCGGTGGACCCCTGAGTCTACTCTGGTGGTCTTTTATTGAAGACATCTATGCCACCGGCCTTCATGGGGTTCCATATTACCTATTACATCCTCGAAAACTCCTTCCCGTCAACATAGAGGTCCATCCATAAAGAAAGCTCAATAAAGCAAAAAGGTGGAGGGGCTTGGGCCTTGTTTGTGTCATCCCACACTGTTTGCGTAAGAGTTAACATCAAGGTGGGAGATTAAAGATTATAAAAACAAGGTAAACCTGATGTAAACCCTGAGCATAAGAACACTCTTATAGGAACAAGTGTTTTGCAGATCAACCTATTTGTGGGTTGATCCGCGTTTGTTATTTTAGAATGAAGAACATGGAAACTCAAAACAAAAAAACCCTACCTAGATAAGGTTCACCATTGGAGGGAAGCTCGTTGTTGGTGGCGATCTGTCCAAATAGAATCAAATTTTTGAATCCATTGGCATTCATTTCTCACTAGTCCCATTTTTTGAGGTGCATTGGTGTCTCTAGTGTTTCACCAGCATTTTGGGAGAGAATGATCTATTTCCTTTTGTCAGAGAAATTCCTTCTTTAATTGTCCAACCCTCTATATCATTAAAAGAGAAAAAATGTCGTAGTGTTTCTGTTATATTTGTTGTCATGTTTTTGTGTTGTTTCATTAGTGAAATAGTGTATCTGTTAGGCTTCGGTAAAGATGTCATTACGCCACACATTAAAAAACTATTAAAGGGAACCATTTAATATAACTCCTCATCACCTCATCTTTGTGGTGCTGTGCACATGTTTCACCTCTCAATTGTGATGAAAAAAAAAACATTTTAATATAGTTTTTTCCCAAAAAGTTCAAAAACAATGTTTTCCGGTCTACCCATG
This sequence comes from Viscum album, assembly GCA_963277665.1. Classification (NCBI taxonomy): domain Eukaryota; kingdom Viridiplantae; phylum Streptophyta; class Magnoliopsida; order Santalales; family Viscaceae; genus Viscum; species Viscum album. The sequence goes on from CAUJRU010000186.1 coordinate 212,779, forward strand.
TCTGTCAAAGTTAGGTCCTTTATAGGTGAATACCAATAGTGTCCTCAAATTTTTGATAAGCGCACCCATTTAAATGTTAGAATAAATGACTCGATCAGTAATTTAAATGAACTAAAAAAAGAAAAAAAAAATATATTCTTGGCTCACCGAGCCTCCGAATGAGGTGTTGTTAGAGAGTTTGGATTTAAAAAAAATCCCATATAATTTTAAAAAAATTATAGGGAATTTTCAAGAGATTACAACATGGAAACACATTGATTATAAAGAAGATAAGATAATTACTAGAGATTATTATATATATATTAAAAATACACATTAAAAAAAATTAAATCCTAAAGGAAAATGAAATTTTAAAATAATTTCCTACCAAATTGAAATATTTTATATTATAAAGCCTTGAAAGATTAAATTGAATTGAATAAATAATCACCCTAAATAAATATATATTAATATTAAATAATTAAATGTCATAGTATATACACCAAATTAAAGTAAATATGATCATAATACCAAAATATATCTCACTGAATAGGAAATCGAGATGACATCCCTCAACTGAATTTCGATTCACCTCATAAGTTATTTTAACATACTTTCTAATAAATTGATATATATTTTAATTACATACTGTAATCATATATATATATATATCAATAATATCATATATGATCATTTTTATTAAATATTATCACCAAATGTTTAATAATAATTTATTATTTCAACTGTTTTGGATGTTCGTTGCTTGAATTTTCATGAGAATTTTGATTTAATAGTTCTGGTATTCATTAAATCATTGTGGATAAAATATATCCACAATATTAATAATGATATAAATATCATATATTTTCATTATATATATATATATTCATCAATGAAGAGAAAATATTATAAAATGAATTACACTGATCCTTGAGATGGCAATCCATACCTACACATAAATGATGTTTGGACTTTTTGATGGATTGAAATAAATAAAGATAAATTATCAATAACATTTATAAAATAATAATTATATCATATATATCATATAAATTAATTCAATATATCCTTATTAATATCTAAATATTTTGGAAATCAAATACATATTTGATTACTTGATAGAGGTGGTTGTCCACACGTGTATATGAGTGACGTTAATGTTTTCAAAAAATTTAGATGGTTAGAAGATATTTATTATATTATAATTAAAATGTATAATTTATATCATGAATATGACACATATATTTATTATTTCCTTATTTATAGCCATCAATGTAAAATGATGATAAAAAACGAATTTCACCGCTACAGGGAAATAATATGTCATACGTATGCATGAGTTGTGTTTTTCAGCTCTCATTGTATGATGAGAAAATAGAAAATATTTTCCAATAATCATAATAATATATAATTGTATTTATGATAGTGGGGTTTTTATTTTAGGATTTTTAAAATCGATTTAGAAGTTGTAATAGAAGAATGAAATTTGATTCAGTTGATAAAAAAGACTATAGGTTGTTTGGTATACTTAATTTAAACCACTTCTTAACACTGTTAAATGGTCTTTTAAGGGTAACTAACCCTATAATTTAATGATAGGTAATTTAAAAAGATAATTTTATATGGTTTTTTTATAGCTATATTTATTATTTTGTTATAAAGAATAGAGGGAAGGGGGTGTCCATTTAAGATAGAGTAGAGGGACACTCTTGTAATTTTTCAAAATATTAAAATATAATAAATTTATATTAATAGATAAGTGGTAAAAATTTCCTATATTATAATATAACGATTATAGCTTCCTAATATCGTTATATAGTAAAATTTGTATCGAATTATAAATCATTTATACATTATATTATTGAGTAACCCCATTATTTTCTATTTTCAACCAAAACCATAGTAACAACTATTTCAATACTAATGGGTTACAATTTTACTTATAAGGTTACAATTGGGACATAAATTTTTAAGGGTAGAAATTTTCTACCATATAAAATATTCTTTTACTAGTTAAAAATTTTGATGGGTTTTAATAATTTACAAATATATTATTTTCATAAAATTTAATTAATATAATTTGTAAAACTATTTATTTAATTTGACTTTGAAGATATTATAAAAAACAGATAATTAGAATATAAACCATTCACACATCCATAATATGACATATTTATCAATAAATTTAATGGGGGATCTATAATTCACCCATGAAAAATTATGTTTAGAGTTCATGAAATAAATTATAGGATTTTTAAATCACATGCACAATCACTGTTCTAGTATTATGTACTAATTTTATGTAATTCATTTATCAATAAATAATAAAACTAATAATCATGATAAAAAAATCAAAAAATCATTAAAAGAAATATTTAAAACATAATTCATCCTTATATTATACTTATGTAAATAAATTATAAATATTAAATTCAGGAGTGTAACATTTTGGAATTTTATTTACATTAGATACTTAAATTACTTTATAGAAGGAAAATGGAATAAATCATCCATATATTCAAATTTGGGATGTGTTTGGTCAAACTACTATCATTAAAAGAAATAATGAATAGTTTTGGATATTGTTTTAATGCCTTATTACATAAGTTTTAACCTAAATTATCCGATTTACACTTAATATTTAAATGATAAAATTTACAAAAATTAATATTCCTAATTCCTAAAAATAAATTGGACGTATTTAATAAATTTTCGTAGAAAAATTAATAACCTGGAATCAATTTAATTAAATTTAATTATTATAATTAACATAAAGTAATTGAAAAATAATCTTGTCTATTACGGGGAGTTTTTTTGAAAAAATTTTTGTTTCTATGCCTAATAATTAACTTATATCATAATCATATAAAATAATGATTCTAAATTAAATAAAATATATATTATATAAATTTAATTCCAAATTAAAAATATACAAATTCTTTTAAAATACCAGATTTATTGAAAATAAATTATTGTTTAAAAAAATTGTTATTTTCACTATTCATTATAAGATTTTTTTTCAAAAAACCAATATTTGAACCTAACTAAATATTGAAATTATGATATAAAAATGATATAATTATCATAAAATAATGATTCAGTCATCTTTATGGCCTATTTATACTAATTTATTCATTAAAAATAAAGCTATCAAAGAAATTAGATTTACTCAGAGATAAATATATCACAAAAACATAGTTTAATACATTATAAAAGTAAATAAAATGAATACTAATAAATGAAAAACATGAAAATTTTTCTGAAGAATGTATAAAAAAATTATATTTATTATTTAGGATGTTAATATATTTATTTAATTAGATTGGACTCATATTAAGATCATTTTCTATAAAACCATTGTTTAAATATTACAGTTCCTTGCTTTCAATAATTTTTCTTACTATGAATATTTTTTATATTATTTTAATAATATATGTTAATTATACTAAATTTGTCATTAAATTTCATCTGATACAATATTAGAATATAACTATAATGGACATAAAATGATTCTTTTTCATTTTTTTTCATGGGTCACTTTTGAATTTATTATAAATGTTGGGAAAGAAGTTTTTTATTAATTTTTACCACAACAATGAATTTTCCCACAAATATTCCAATTTTTAAATATTAATATCCTTTATTAATTTAAAATGATTTTAAAAATTATCATATTTGCACTTTTTTATTTTTTGATTTTCAATTTACTAAAAGAATTGTATATTTGATCATATTTTTTGTGAGATAGTTTATTTTTATATTATATGTTAAAATGAGTGATATGGGGAAAAGTAAATTCTTATGTATTTATAATTCATGTAATTATTCTGGTAAATTATATAATATGTTTGGTGGCCTATGGATATATCCCACTAATGCATTGGGTATAGATTTGTTATCTATAGAAATGATGATTTGAAATAGCTTATTATAATCTATTTATTTATTGTTAAAATAAGTGTAAACAATATTAATGAATATAATTTCAGAATAAATATTCCTATTTTTTATGCTTTATATTAGTTTTAATTTTTCAATTTATCAAAATTTTATTTTTTAATATATTATATTTTATTATGATCTCAAGGTTTATTTTTGGAAAATAGAAATATCTTTTATGGGTTTTCATTTTTTTTAAAGGACTGTTGGGTTTCATTTCTTTTTTATATCCCTTGAAAAGATTATTTTCATATCCCAAGTTCTCAAATAATTTTCACAAGGATTTAGTATGAGTAGGTAAATTATAAATTTCATTGTTTTAGTTATGATGAATTATCATGGATAAATAATAATTGTCATTAATGAAATATGTGTTTAATTTTTAGATGTTTTTCATAACAAAATATACAATTACTGAAAGTGTTCACATATTCATGTAATTTTATCTTAATTTTCTATACCCTAACCTTATAATAAAAATGAAATATAATAATTTTTAAAATCATTTGAATTCGCCTCATCATTAGGGTTCGGTTATGTATGAGTTATTATAGTTTGTATTGAAGATATTGTGTAAATTATCTATCTCTATCACTAAATATGGGTTTTCTGTTCTTGGTAATTATAATAATATGTCATGTAATGATGTACTCAGATTACTCTTTTTTGTAGAAATATTAATTTTTTGATACATAGAATTTTTAAATAAAATATCTCTATTACTAAAGTAAAAAAAAATCATTAATAGGATTTAGAGAAAATATTATTTATTTGAGTGGTCTCAACTATGTAACAATTTATATGTTTTTCTATATATACAAAGAACTTGAAATAATCCTTAGTCTTTGTAAAGTACTTTAAAAAATTATTATATAAGTTCAATTATTTAAATAAATTTATTTTATTAAAACTATATTTCATTAAATTATTATTGAAATAAGGATGAGTGTATTACCTAAAATATACAATTGATCTGATTAGATAAGAACAATTAATCATATTCTTTAATTTATATTCAATATTAGTATACATATATAAATTCATTGGACCGTGTAGTATTTTTAATAATCTCTCTTAATGTTCTCTATACAAAAGAACATTATAACATTTACAATACATGTACCTTGACATAGTCTAAAGATATTTATATTAATATATATATATACATTCCTATTTTGTAATACTATCCTCTTATTACTTCTATGACTCATTTTATAAGTGTAATATATTATTATCATAAAACATTGCAAAATTATTTCACCAATTAAACTATTCGCATAACATGACATGTATTCATTCATAAGGAAAAAATTATATAATAGTATTTTCATTCATTCTCAATAAACCCAATCGATTTAATTACATCATCAAAATTAATATTCTATCATGGAGATGAATTCATCTTTCCAAAAATTAATACGTTAAATTTTATTATTTCTAACACATTTTGGTTCATTAAATCCTCTTCGTTGAATTACAAACACATTAAAAATATTTTTTAAATATGGATTAAAAATTACATTCTTTTAAAATTTTATAGCCATAGAATTCTGCAATAATAGAAAAATGTAAATAATTTTATATATTGATTGTGTTTATAATATTAATTTAAAGTAAATACTAAGGATTCGATTGTAGCCCTTTTTTAATATAGAGGTTCATAAGTATAAAATTCAACATGTATATAAATTTTATTTTAAAAAAATGTAAACTATATGGGTTATAACCTATTTGATGGATCTACCATGTTCTAAATAATATTTTTTTGCATCGAGTCTATTCTTAATTTTATAGACCACACTATTTCATAAAATCGTGACATTGGATTTAAAAATTAATGTTAGTATATTATATTAGACAAAATAAGCATAATAATAATTTTATAAATGAAATATATATATATATATATATATATCCTATGTATTATTGATGAATCACATACGACAAGAGAGGTTATTTTGATACTTAAATCAACTCTGTTTATCTATCCATATTTAGATCTATATTATATTCTATTATAGAAAAATTCCATTTATTGTTCCTAAAATGTTCAAAGAACACGTTTTACATGAAAATTTTATTTAGAATTTCTTCAATCTGATGAAATAAAATAAGATTAATTAAAAAAATATATTATTTAATAAACAATAAATATATTAAATCATAATTTATTTATTATATCTATATAATTGTAATGAATAAATTTTTTTGAGAGACTTATATATATAATTATAATATATTAAATCATCACATAACCCAATTATAAGAAATTAAATCGTATAAGTTTTATTTATAACTATCATTGATAAAATGTGTTTATGTATGAAAGAAACAATTTCATCATCATAACATCAACATTTTATAGTAAGGTCAACATTAATCATCATTGATTTTAATATGTCTAAATTTTTTTTTCATATTTTTATATATACCATTACCTATGTATTTGAATGATGGGTGAGTTTTGAAATAGTTTATATAGAGTTCATGACTTTCATGGATCAGTGCTTTGTGGTTTTTGGGTGTTAGAGGTTTTTTAATTGATTTTGAGGATTTTTAGACTGTAAAATAAAGATAAAATATATTTTGGGGTTATAATATAGGAATGATGGCTCCTATTATAAAATAATTGTTGAATTGGTACACTTTTGGGTGTGTATGGTAATTTTTATAGGGTTTTGGATTTTAGTTGTCTACATCTATTCTATCAATTTGATATTCCTTATTATATTTCTTTTTCTGATTATTATGCCTTTTGGTTGTTACGATCTCTTATTGGAATTACTATATGTTACATGGGATATCAAAATTCTTGTTCTAGATTTTTGTGTGCATTATTACCATTTCATTGGTTGTACACTCCATATCCAAGTTGTGTATTGATGTGGAAATCAAAATAATGGTTAGATATATTAAATTTTAGATCATATAGAAGGTGTATAAATAATATCAAAATAATCATGACCATGGAAAGTATGAAATGAATATCAAAAAACACATTTTTTATCAAAATTTACATCATTTTGGGGTAATTAATAAATTCGAGAACATTTGGTTCTATGATATCTTATAACTAGTCTATTTATATCGTGGTGAAGGTCTTAATTTGATATGGAATTATTACTCATATTTTTAAAACAAATTTACTCCCTCTACTACATTAGTTGAATACACTCATTTCCACTCAATCAGTAGAAAAAGATTGAATATTTTAGGGTTTCCCTATTAATTTACCTATAAATCAATTTCTTTTATTAATGAGATTAATTATTTTCAATTAAATACTTATTTTCTATCAAGATTTCTATATTACAACCCACTCTCTATTAGAATTAACATTTTTTTTATTTTTAAAAGTCCATAAATGGTTATATGGGGATTGATTATTGTTAATTTTGGTCAATGAATTAGTGGATATTGATTCCATTAAGTTATAGAGGGTTTCCCCATGGATTAAATCTTGAATTATCTTCTTTTATTCTTCATTATTATTTATGGGTTTTTGATGCTCTATTTATGGAAAGGGATTCAAAATCAATATTATCTTATTTTTTTTTGTAAATGTTAAATCACACAGTTAAATTTTTAAATGTATATATGTTTAGAATTAATGAATTTTGTTTAATGATGAAGGAGATGAAATTTAAAGCTGATACATGAAGCACATTAGTTTTATTAGATTATATAAAATTTTCATATATTATTTAGTATGTTTACTGATAATCGTTATATTTTGATATTTCTATATTTATTAATTTTAGTTATAATATTCATAATTGGTTAATAATATAATAAAAATAACGGAAAATGGAGGTTGAAAATTGGTAATTAATTATTGAATTTCTTTAAACAAGTTGATTAACGATTTTTGAAGAATGAATAATTTTTTTAATTGAAATTTGTTTCTGGTATAACTGTTTTTTGTTGTCATTTGTATTTTTGTGATAATATTACTAGCATGGTTGGTTTTATGTATTTGAAAGAAAAGGTTGTTGATATGTTTATAATAGGGTGATTCCGTGTTATTGTTCGTAAATAGAGTTTATGTTGTTGTAAAAGTGGTGAAATAACATTGTTGGATATTGGAATGAGATATTCAAGTGGTCAATACATTGTTGATCGATGTAATTTTGTTTTATATCATAGTTTCATAGAAATGCCAAATAGAAATTAATAAATGAAATTATTAACATAAATATGATATAATAATATTAATTTCCTTGAAATAAATGAATAAAAGTATTAATTAGATGTGGAATGATTATTGTCTAATTATCAAGTGTTATAAATACCTAAGAGTTAGATATATGATTTCATTGAAAATAAATTATGGAATTTTAAAATAAATTATTAGATATATATTTGAATATTAATATATATTTTTTTCATTAAATCATAAATTGGAAATTGAATGTGTAATGAAATGTAAAAAATAATAATTTAAAAAGTGGTATAAAATTGGATAATGTTAATGATATTATGAGATGTGAAATGGGATGAATTTTATTTTTTATAAACTAGTGGTTGGGTAGTGTAATGGTGGAGCTTCTACATGTTTCAAATATAATTGGAAATGATATTTTTGTGTGATGATGATAGTTAAGGGTATATAGTTGTTTGTTATCTAGTTTACCTTTGTTTGATATTGCATGTTACTATATATTCATTGTAGTTATTTTTTTCACCACCAATAGAGTTAGGTAATGTAGATAATGGTTATAAAATCCATGTTTTTAGAGTGTTATTCCAAATATCCATTATATATATGATTTGGAAGGTTGAGTACTCTAACATTACCCCTCATACTTCTAAATATATATTAGTTTGTGAAGGACTCAAGTTATAGAGCGAGTTAATGACATGGGTGTATGGTTGAGATGTACATGAGATAAGGATAGTTCATGGTTGATATATTTCATTATTTCATTCTAAATCATTATATAGTATATGTATTTTTTAACGATGTGGTTGTGTAAATATGAAAAATATTTTTTGATTTTGTGAATATGGTTGTGTTAAGGATATATATATATGTGTTTGTGTGTGTGTGTGTGTCTATATTGATATATAGGGGATGTGAGTACAATGATGTATGCTATTGGGGCATGATAGTGACTAGTTATGTTAGGAAATTAATGCATGGTTAAATTCTTTTTTTTAATATTATTATATTTCTTTACTTTTCTCTATATTTTTGTCGGTGTGCATTGATGATTATTGGTGGTATTTGTAATTCCCCGACCCCAGTTACCCAGACTTAGTGCATTATTACATAACATTGGCATGATCACAAGGGATCAAATCTCGATATACTGATATGTTTAGTAGCCATAGAAGTAATAGATACATTCATAAGTTTTACATTACATTATAAAATGAAAAACAAAATCAACATTATCTCCATTGACCACATTAATATCCCTTATACTATCTCTATAGTTCAGTCATAATATACTTATTCACATCCTGGGAAAAATAAAAAACAGAAATGGGTGAACTCAGATGCTCAGTAAGTATAATAATATAGTGGAAAAGTACATAAATAAGAATAAACATTTAAGGTAATATATAAGACTAATATAAAAGCCTTATGATCAAAAAATTCACCATAATATGGCAAAGATAAATCATTGAATTCCACTTACTTATTCACATGGATATTCAACTAGTCAAAAATCAGATGTAATATCAATATCCAATTTCATAACGATGGAATGAATAATGCCAGACTTTATAACCACATATTCAAGGCCTTGCACTAAGAATAAAAATAATATTTTTTCAAGTCCTTGTGCCAAGACACTAGTTTCCCTCATGAGACCTACCAATGCATCAAGGAGCTATAGCGGGCTCCACCTGTCACATACTAAGTCCAATGCATTCCTCTTATGAAAAGGTTTAAACACAACATAAGAATTCACATTAAAACTAGCATACCATGTGACAAAAATGTATCCCTAAACCCTGAATGGTGTGAAAATAACACATCCATAGTCAAACATATCACAAAACCTTCAGTACAATACAGATGATTTGTATCATAATAAATCAACCTCGATCAATAATAGTATCCTGTAATAGATGTTCACATAGTTTAAAATGATAAGTAAAAATATTTTAGAGAAATCTCTCTATCTCATGAAATCATTTAAAACTCACATAATTTATAAAGTCATTAAAAAGATAGGTTTAAATCAAAGCGTCCCATACCACATTGAAACATTTTAATGGAATTAACATTTTAAAACATTCATGTCCATAAAAATAAATCCTTAAAACCATTTTAAAAACAAGGAAATTAAAGAGAAACTTTTAGAATAATAAATATATAAAACATTTGAAATGATGTTTTTATTAAAAATACCCTTAAAATGATCCGTTTGAAAACTCTTTTATGAAACATGGACATGGATAATAAATATGTCACAGTAGATACTTATGTAAAAACATCCTCGGATAATAAAGAGATTTTAGAATAAACCCTTAACTTATAATTTTCCTTGGTCAAGGGTACGTTAACCTCCTGTATAATAGTTATATAATTTTTATTAAATTATACAAGAACTATATACAAATATTTGATATCATATATGATCCTCAAATATTTTTTTTGTTAATAATATATTAGTAGTATCATTGATTTGGGTGTTAACATATTTTTTTTCCTTTTATGCTTGGATACGTTAGCTGTATTTGTTTTAGATAGTATGTATTTGATTTATATATAGAATTATATTAAGTTCTTAAACATTATTTTTAATAATAAAACTAAAATTATTTTTGAATGATTATGATGGGGAATGAATCTCATTGTGTTTGTGGAGACGATAATCTGTATGTACGCCTGAGCGACAATATCATTATATTGATGGTGGAATAATATGTAATTTGATGGTATATCATATATAAAGAATCATTAACATGTTATATATATTATTTACATCAATTATACACATTATTATACCCATCCAAATAATTAAGTGTTTGAATAACAAACTACACCACAACGTGGAGACGGTAAGTCGTATGTACACACATATCATGACTTTGTCATCCAAACGATGGATACAATAATGAATATAGTTGTTATATATTTATAATAACATCACAGTATGTAAAAGATACATTATTTTTTATTTTTTTATGTAAACAACAAGGAAAAATGAAGAGGAAGAAGAAATGAACTTGAAAGTGGGTGGTGAAATTATTACCTCTTTTTCGGGTGTTTCCTTTTGAGTAGATCAAAAGGGCTCCATAGGATGGCATCCTGATTAAATTAAGGATTCAGGGTGAAGGTAGGATATATGATAGGATATTTAGGTAGGGTTTGTTGGAGAGGAAATGGCTTTGGAGGTGTGATTTTAAGAGAATGGGAAATATCTTTTTATAAGAGAGGTGATGGTCATTTTAGGAAAAGCTTGAAATATTTTTTTATATTAAAATACATTTCTATTTATAATTGCTGTAAAATTATTTATTTTGAGTTATAGGTGGCGATGGGTCAAAAAAATTTCAACCAATGTGTTTTAGACAGGTTTAGGTCACCATATTAACCTTATCTTTTAGATTTAAAACATAGTTGAATAGTTTAACTTTTAACGTGTCTTCTTGTATTATTACACTATCTGGTTAATAAACATACTCTAAAATTCCAAGAGAACCTTGAGTGGTTCATTAATAACATATATAATATTATTTATGCCCTTTTCCCAAACCTTATATTTTTTAAAATATTGTAAAATGTAATAATATAATATTTTTTAAAAAAAAACTCATTTATGTTAATTCTGACAATATTTAGTATTTGTTTTTTGTGAAAGTCGTCAAAATATGAATACTTCAAAAATGATACATTTAATCAACCCTAACATGTAATATTATCTTAGAAATTTTTTGGATGCATTAAAATCATTGAAATTATATTTATTTTAATTTTTGTAATACCATTTATTTTATTTTTTCATTAATAAGTTAATTACAACATCATCTTTGTGTCATAAATAAATTTGATAATTTAATGTCTAAAAATTAAAAATAAAATACCATGATGTATGAAATATTTTTATCTTTATAATGAATATTTATAGTCAAATTTATCTTATATATAACCCTATATTCAAAATGGATTAGTTATTAAACTTTGATTTTAACACTATTAACTCTTCTTTAAAAAAAATACTCCAAATCTAATCCATGTGGACCAAAAGAATCCTATTTTCTTCCTATGTTTTTTTTCAAATAAAACTTATACAATAGAATTAGGACATGTGATACAATAATTATAATACCATTTTACCCTTAATTACCCTATTTACTTTAAATCATGGTAAATATAAGTCAAAATATACTATTCACCAAAATTTATTTTCATACTATTGAACCAAATTTTACATATTGATGTTAACCATGTCTATCCGATTTTTGAAATTCAACTCATAGAATCTGTAAAATTATGTTTTTTTGCAAATTTTAAATGTTATTAGAAGGTGGGTAAAAGATGGTGAAAAATTAATAAAATTACATATATCCAAACTTATTATAAAATGAACTCAATGAATTACATTGAACTTATATAGCTATTACATATCTATTTTGACTTAAAATATATTGATATAAAATAAATATTTATTGAAATAAAAAAGTCAGGTTTAAACAATAACACAACATTTTTCACTATTCATCAAAAATAGAATGTTTTCAGAAAAAAACAAAAACTTCACCCTAAGATAATTTTGATATTATGAAATCAAAAATGAATTATATTTTACCAAATTCAAAACATAGATGTTGTATTAATTAATTTAATATTACTTCATGTTGTCAAAACCGAAAGGTGAGTTTTTAAAAAGTAAAAACTATCAAAAGATTAACATGTGTTTATGTCAAATGTAAATGTAAAATTACTTATAATTACCTACATTTTATTGAATGATAAAAATATAATATTATTATACTTTCAAACTATTCAAATGCATAATTTTGCACTATAAATTATTTCGATTATTTTTTTTTCAATTAGAACTTAGTATTTTTCGTTGTTCATCAAAATATGAAAGTTATCAGAAAAGTGACAAAAAGTAATCCAAACAAAATTTTTTACGTCCCGATTCTAAATGAAATTTTAATTTAATTTAATTTAATATTTAAAAGTGTCAAATATTTTTTTAAAAAAGATTTTCAATTAAATAGGCCGAAAAATTGCCTTTTTTGAAAAATACTTGTTTTATATGAAAAATTGAATTTGTCCTTATATTATGTCTAAGAAACACGAAATATATATGTTTAAATTATATAGGATATATATAAAAGTCCAAATTCAGTTAATACTATTCATAACCGTATTTTGAACGATTATTTTGGTAAGTCGTGGTGTGCTCCAACTCGTTGTTGCGTGTAGCACATGTTATTGAATTACTTTGAACAGACAACATAATATGAAATCTTGGGGTGTTAAATTCTCCCCTCCTTCAACAAATTGTGACCTCTCAATTTGAATTTTTTTTTTCAAAAATAAAAAGTTAAAAATAGAAAAATACCATTGTGGAAAACCCACATAAAAAATTGGTTTAATAAAATTTAGTCTTAATAAGAGGGAAATGGAAATGAAAAATTCACCACCAAATTATGATGTTGATTAAAAGAACATTTTTGGAATTTATAGACACATAATTGGAGGGGAAATTAAATATTTATAGGGAGTTATTGAGGTCATCAATCAAAAACAAGTGTACAATTTAGAGCCTCAATGTCATGAATCAAGGACGATTTAAAATATCATATGTTCAAAAAAACGTAAAGTACTAGGATAACACATTTTTGGTTTTAAGATTCCTTCCCTAAAGTTTATGAATTAATTTATTCTTAGAATAAGTTGAAAAAAATACACCTAACAAGTAGTGTTTCATCCTTTAACTAATTTCTACCACAAACTCATCTTTCACTCCAGAAGAAAATAAAATTCAAAAATATTCTTTTTATCCTAATCATATAAGGTACCAAAAATAATTAATTTATAATTAATTTGTCAGAATATTTAAAAAAATACATTATACAAAACATGACATCAATTAGTCAAGTGGTAGGTGATTCACCCTTATCGCCCATCGGTTGAGGGTTCAAGTCTCGTGGGATTTCCGAACAAGACAGATTGTCACCTGACCTCCAGGTTGTCCTTTGTATAACAATACAAAAATAATATCAAGTATTTTTTAACCTTAAAAAATAGTATCCATTGTTTACCATAATCCATTCCAACATTTAGACTTATATAAAATACTTCTTTTCAAACTAACAGTCTAAAATTTATGAGGAAGTTAAACACAATTAACATCCTTTTTCAACATAATAGTATTTCAATACCATCATCACTTATTCTTTTAAAACACAGTAACACCTGAATTACTATAAAACCATACTGATTACATTCATTCTCCCTTATTCCTTATAAATTATTGGATATACTCCTTATATACCAAAAAGGTGTGAACTCCAACAATGATGGAATATAAAAATCATTAATCAGTTTCAATGGAGTCAAGAATATCCAATATAATTTATCCAAATAAATCATATCTTATTCCAAAATCAAAACCTCAGTATCAGAATAGTATTAAGGTTTATCTTTCTCTCAACCATCTATTTTCCAAAAAAAAACCTACTATTGAGTAACTTTTCTTGATTCCACACAATCTCTAGTCCTTAATGAAATAGTACTGTAATACAATCCTTATATACACTATAATTCTTATAACATGTACATCATTAATATAATGCGTAGATGACACAATACATTAGTAAAAACGTTATAAATCTAAACATTTCTCTTCATCTTCGGTAGTATCATTACTTGATTATTATCCAATAGCATCATTTGATGTATACTTCGATGATTTGGAAATTGAATCATGATGTGTCCCAACTCCTTGCAGACAAAGAATTGTACATTGGAATCATTTTTCTTACCCTTGTAATCACATACTTTGTGTCATTTTTCTCCACATTTATAAAAAACGCCCATTCCCTTTAATCAATTACCAAGGCGATTCATTCTACAACTATCACATATGGTAAAATCCTTCTTTCCCCTTTTCCCATTATCCATCTTTCTCTATTCCATCCCTTTCTTCTCTTTCTTCTCTTCAAATCCATAGGACAGAAGGAATTATTCACTTTTCTTATAAACACATGATGCTATTTTTCACATGATGAAAATATGTGGGAGACTATTTCCCTTCTAAATTTTTTTCTTAAAACCATGAAAGATGTGATCCTTTTTAATCTTTGGATCATGCATATTGCTGGAGTGATCATTCATTCTAATAGGAACCATTTCTAAACAATGGAATACACTAGGTTAGTTTATGAATCACAATTCATAATTCCAAACTTTTAAAATACCTAATTTAAATTAAAATGATTATTCTTATAATCTATAATCATAAAATTATTTATTTGAAGAAGTAATTACTCCTAAATCTTTGATAATAGATTGTAATGAAAATGTTAGTTATCTTAAGCATATCCCCTAGGTGTATCATAACCAAGAGTGCATTAAGGCCCATTTTCATATACCAGGATACCCCAGGTCAATCCCAAAACTCCTTATCAGAGTTTTCACTATTAGGTACATATGTTCCAGAGCCGCCTCTACCTACTTTTATCAAGACATGGATTTATTTCTTAGAAAATACACAAAATCTTTACAATACCAAAACCATAGGAAGTTCTTCTATACTAATCCTCAAATTCAATCTTAGTGTAATGTTCTCCAATCAGTGTTTTTCTAAATATAGTTTCCAAGGTTTGTACTAAAATTCCTCTGATATCAACTCTAATCCCCAACCCCTGTTACCTAGATTCGGTGCAATATTACATAACATTGGCATTATCACAAGGGATAAAATCCCAAAATTCCAATCAGTTTAGTAGCCTTGGAAGTAATAGATACATTTATAAGTTTTACATTACATTATAAAATGAAAAATAACATCAAAATTGTATCCTTTAACCAAATTCATATCTTTTATACTATCCCTATAGGTCATTCATAATATACTTTTTTCATCCTGGGACAAATAAATTATAGAAACGGGTGAGGTTAGAGGGTTATTAAGGATAAAAATATAGTAGAAACAATTATAAATAAGCATAAACTTTAACAGCAATGTATAATACTAAAACAAAATCCATTTAAACTTATACATCAGCATAATATGGAAAATATAAATGAAATAATTCCATTTACTTATTCACATGGATATTCTACTAGTTTAATAATCACATGTAATATCAATATCCAATTTCATAATTATGGAATGAATAATCCCATACTTCATAACCACATAATGAAGGCCTTGTTCTAAGACTACAAATAATATTTTGTCAAGACCTTGTTCCAAAACACTAGTTTGTCTCATGAGACATTGTGATGCATCAAGGAGCTATAGCGGGATCAACCCGTCGGTTTCTAAGTCCAATGCACTCCTCATTTGAAAAGGTTTAAACATCACGTACACATACACATTAAAACTATCATACAACATGTCAATATATTATCCATAAACCATGAATTGTATAGAAATAACACATCAACAATCAAACATATCACAGAACCTTCAATACAATATGGAAGATTTGAATCATAATAAATCATCCTTGATCGGGGATAATATCCCATAAAGGATGTTGACATAGTTGAAAATGATCATTAAAAATATTTGATTGAAATAACCCTTTTTCCGGAAACCATTTCAATGAACCATAATTTATAAAGGAAGTAACTTAAAAGATAGTTGTGAATTAATCTGTCTCATAACACTATGAATCTTTTGAAAGGAATTAATATTTTAAAACATTCATGTCCTTATAAATAAACTCTTAAAACTATTTTGAAAACATGGTCATTAATGAGAAAAGTTTTTAAGAATAAATGTTTCAAACAATTAAAATGATGTTTCAGTAAAAAGGTCCCTTAAAACCCCTTTGAAAAATCTTTTAAGAAACATGGACGTGTATAATAAATATGTACTAGTAGATACTTACGTAAAAACGACATCGGATAATAAATTGATTGTGGAATTAACCATTACCTTGTAATTTTACATGGTCGAGGGTATGTTAACCTCATGTATAATAGTTAAATAATTTTTATTAAATCATACAAGAACTATAAATATAAATATGATATTATATATGATCCTCTAATATTGCTTTGTTAATAATATTTCAGTAGTATCATAGTTTTGGGTGTTAATCGATTCGCTTTACCTTATATGATTGGTTACATGAGACATGCTTATTATGGAGAAGATATATTTGATTCATATCCAGAATTATATTAAGTTCTTAAAAAAAAATTTAATCATAAACTGAAAATTATTCTTGAATGATTACGACGAGGAATGAATCTCATCGCATTCATTGAGACAGAAATCTGTTTGTACACACGAGCAACAATATCGTTATATTGATGGTAAAATTGTTTGTAATTGGATATTATATCATATATATAAAATAATTAAAATGTTATATTTATTATTTACATAAATTATACTCATTATTATACCCATCCAAATAATTAAGTGTTTGAATAACAAACTACACCATGACGTGGAGACGGTAAGACATACGTATGCACGTATGGTGACTTTGCCATTCATAAGATGGATAGAGTTATGAATATAGTTGTTCCATATTTATAATAATATAATTTTATGTAGAATATACTGGAGTTATTATTTTGGTATGGAAACAATAAATAAAGAGGAAGTGGATGAAGAAAAGAACTTGAAAGTGGGTGGTGAAATTATTACCTCTTCTTAGATGTTTCCTTTTGAGTAGATCAAAAGGGCTCCTTAGGTTGACGTTATGATCAGTGTAAGGCCTATAAGAAAAAGAGAGGAAAATTGAGAGGATATTTCGGCAGGGTTTGGATGATCCAAATTTCTTTGGAGATGTGATTTTGAGAGAAGGGAAAGCATTCTTTTATAAGAGTGGTGAGGGTCACTTTAGGAAAATCATGAAATATTATTTAATAATAAACTTATTTTCGGTTTATAATGGCTCCAAAATAATTTATTTTGAGTCTATGGTGGGGATGGATCGAAAAACCCTCACCCAATAGGTTTTAGATAGGTTTAGGTCACCATATTAACCATACCATTTACATTTAACTCTTATTTAATATTTTAACTTTTACCGTGTCTTTTTCTTTTATTGCAATATTGGGTTTATAAAATTAATCTAAAAATCCAAGAGAAACTCAAGTGGTAAATTAATTACAAATATAATATTATATATGCCCTTTGACCGAACCTTATATTTTTAGGAATATTATATAATTTAATAATATAATATTTTTTCATTAAAAGTTATTTATGTTAATTTTGAAACTATTTAGTATTTGGTATTTGTGAAAGTCATAAAAACTTGATTACTCCGATAAAGATACATTTAATCAACCTCAAAATGTTATATTCACCTATAAATTTCGTTTATGTCATAAAAACTATGAAACTAAATTAAATTTAATATTGATAATACTATTTATTGGATTCTTTCATTAATAATGTAATTACTACATCATAATTGCGTAACAAATAAATTTAATTATATAATGTCTAAAAATTATAAATAAAATACCACGATGTAGGATGTATTTATACATTTCTAATGAATATTTATAGTTGAATTTATTTTATGTATAGCCATATGTTAAAAATTGTTTAGTTATAAAGCATTGAATTTAACCCTTTTAACTCTTCTTTAAATAAAATAATAATAAATGTACTAATCTAATCCAAGTGGACCTAAGGGATCATATTTTCTTAATAAGGGTTTTTTTTGTAGAATTACACTTATCCAATAGAATTATGACATTTTAAGTTAATTATAATATCATTTTTACCCTTAATTATCCGATTTAATTTTAACGGTGGTAAATAAAAGTCAAAAGATACAATGCACCAAAATTATTTTCATCTTATTGAACAAAATTTTACTTACTAACATCAATCGTGTCTCTCAGATTTAGGAAATATATCTCACAGAAGCTGTAAAATTAGGTTTTATGCAAATTTTCAAATTCTCTTAGAAGGTAGGTAAAAGACGGTAAAAAATTCAATAAAATTTTATATATCTAAACTTAATATAAAATGATTTTGATGAATGACAATAAAATTATATAGGTATTATATATCTATTTTGTCTTAAAATAAATATCAATAAAATAAATAAATATTTAAACAAAATGTCGGTTTTAATCAATAATGCAATGTTTTTCACTATTCATCAAAAATTGTTTTTTTAGAAAAATACCAAAAATTCACCCTAAGCTAATTTTGATATTCCGAATTCAAAAATAAATTCTATTTTAACAAATTAAAAACATAGAAGATTCATTATTAATATAAAATTAATTTTCTTTGTCGAAACCAAAAAGCGGGTTTTTTAAAAGTAAAAACTATTAAACGATTGACATGTGTTTATGTAAAATTTAAATGTGAATTTACTTATAATGACCTAAATTTTATTAAATGATAAAATTATAATATAATAATAATACAAAATCAATCAAATTAATTGTGTAACATTATAAATTATTTCTATTAAAAAAGTTGTTTTCAATTAAAATTTAGTATTTTTCACTATTCATCAAAATATGAAAGTTATACGAAGAGTACCAAAATTTTATCCAAACTAAATTTTTTTATCTCAATTATAATGAATAATTTAATTTCATTAAATTGAATATATAAAAGTGTCAAATAATTGTTTTAAAAGTATGATCCATTAAAATGTTGGTAAAATTGCATTTCTTAAAAAATACATCTTTTATCTGCAAAATTGAATTCGTCTTTATATTATATCTAAGAAACACAAAATTTAAGTGTTAAAATTATATATGATATATATAAAATTCATAATGCTCTTAAAAATATTTATAACTACTTTTTGAATGGCTAGTATGGTTAGTCCCAGTGCGCTTGAACTCGTTGTTGCAAGTAATGCAAGTTATTGAATTACTTAGAAGATATAACATACTATGAAATCTCAGGGTGTTAATGTATTTTAATAGATATAGGTATTGAGTTATCCAAAAATTTATTTACTACCAAATTAGCATGAATCCTATAGTTTTTCAAGAGAGGTTTTGGGAATGATATTTCTGAGTATATGTGTATTATAACCCCAATTAATTTTTTGGAAAAGGTTAAAAACATGGTGATAGGTAAATAAATAAATTTATTCTATTTTATATTTTATATTTTTTTATGGATCTTGTAACAATCAAAAATATAGTAATCCATATCCATTTACTATTTAAAAATTGACCATAGAATACATATGTTTCAATACAAAAGATCTAATTTTTTAGTATCAAGATAATGTAATGTTACTTGACAAGTATATTACATTTGAACATAAATTAAACCATAATAAAAAATAAAAATTTATTAATATTTTAGTTATTACATATAGCTCATATATAAAATTCTTTATTATTTCCCTAGTGAATTGGAAAATACAATAATGGGGAGCTCAAATTCCTTGTAAGGAGTTTTGTATATATGAGGATAACCATAGAATATGTATGATTTATATAATATGAAAGGAATAAAAAATACCCATATAATAGAAAAAATATCATACCACATACATTAAAATATAAATGGTGGATCGAAAATATGATGATAAAACATCTCACCATGATGGAATGCATAATTTGTGACACAATAATAATACTACGAAAGTCATGTTCCAAGGCATTAAGAATAAAATTTATGGATGCTCCCATTACACTATTCTAGATTTTATATGAGACCAACTGATGAATTGAGTGGAAATATTATCACAGTACCCACTCATCACATAATAAGTAAAATGAATTCAATATATATAAAAAATCAGTAAAAAAATACAAAATGTTCTATATGAATCCTTTTATATTTAAATTGAAACATAATAAAAAATTATCCATATTTAATCAGTAAGTATAAGGATTATCTTGATTTTCCAAGTCAAAGAAATTGATTTATATTCCTGAAAAAAACACTTCAACATTAATTATAAAGATAATGAATTTACATTCAATTTAGTAATTTCTATATGGTCATCTTGGATTAAATAAATAAATAAAAATAGGTGAATGCATATCAAATACATCCATGAGATAAATAACAGGAATATAGACTAAAACGATAAACAATATGGAACATTATTGGAATGAAAACTATTTATACATGTAGTCCCTTATCAATTTTATAAGAAATGAGTTAATATTATATACTTTAGAATGACTTTGAAAATGCCCATAAAAGGGTGAATAAGATATTAATATTATTTTATTTGAACATACATGATAATTTTTTATAGAGTATTATACGAAGATCGAGAATCCTAATGGAATGATCATGGGAGAACCCTTTATAATAAAGGGATTGGTGAAGTGTCTTTAAAATAAAATAAATCCATATGGATTTCATAAAAATTATAAAAACGTCTATAATATTTGAAATATAATAATGGTTTTTGTAACAAAGATGAAAAAAATCATTAGTGGTTGAATATTTCAAATGGGAATAGATATGGGAAATCATTATTTTAATTTATTAAACACGTATTTCATAAAAATATATATATTTTTAAAAGAAGTATATAAACCTTCATATCCCTTTAATGTATTTTATAAGGAACATACATAACATTTTGAAAATTTTTATGTGAAATAGAGTGATAGATTGTGCACAAATTGAAATAACCAATGAGAGTAGAAAATATCCCAATACCTTTAGTACCTAACTCCCATAGATAGTCCTCTAGCCTCATAATGTATTATTTATGTATGATATTATTATCATTAAAATATTATTTTTATTTATTTAATAAATTATAATCATTTAATTATCATTTTTCTATTATTTATTAGATTATTATTCCCACATTGGATGGCCAGGTTTGTTTTTGTTTGATGTTATAATTTCTATTTGGAATAACAGTAATAGTCGGTGGTCTTTTTCAAATGGATCCAAAACCTACTGATGTGTTTTATAAGCTATAAAATAAATCACTTTTCAGTATTTGATATTACATATTATTATATTTATATTCATTGAACGTCATTATAATCCATGAAACACCCATAATGGTTTAGTTCCGTTGAAAAAAATGGAAAGATAAGAAGAATTACATAATAGATCTATTTAATCTACCACTTAATTATTCAAAACTAGAACCCTAAATAGACATATAATAAAAAAATCATTTTTTATCTCTTATGGAAAATAAGATAAAATAAAATAGTGATATCAGATGCCTAGTAAGGGTAAACATGGGATATACCATTGATAAAGTAAGAATCACATGAGTATAAGTGTATGATAACATCTGAATACCATTTTTAAACTATACCAAACAGATCATAAATCATAATCATAAGTCCTGGCCAAAATAATTTGAGTTCATAAGACACAAATAATAAGGGAATCAAAGAACACAAGCCATGATAGTGCAACATTGGAATAAGACTAGTGTTTTTTAGACACACATAATCACAGAAAATTATTTCCTTATCCACGGTTCATTGCCAAACCTATCATAGTGGATTAGGATCACACCAAATTCCATCATATCATTAATCATATATTAGTTCCAAGACTATAATAGTGTAAAAACTATATTAATGAATTGGTTTACCTCCCTAGTGTTTTTCTTATTCACTTGTAATATATCTATCATTACCTAATGAAATAGAGGCCTATTCAATAATTGGCCCACCGGTCACCTAATTAAATGGATACATATGTGTTCAACGAGATCATAACTTATTCATCATTTCTTAACCTATGGAAAGGAACAAATTTATTTAACATTTAATTAGTTCATCATAGAATAATATAAGGAAAATTAATATGCTTCATAAATATCATATTATCATTATATTAAAACATATGTAGAAAGAATAAGTATTGGATAATGTGATCATATCCTTACTAAATAATTATTAATAAGAAAAAGTGTTATCTTAAATTATTTATTAAGTATTCATCAGAATATTTCATGAGGAAAAACTCTAATAATTTTGAAACCATTTATTTCAAATCTAAAAATTTCAAAAAATATTATAGGAAAGAAAATTTTCTTAATGAACCGTGGAAACATATAAATAAAAGTTCAATGAAATGAGTTATTGTGACTATGGGGAATTAAATTCTTATTGATCATGTTAAAAAAAATATTCCTTCCACATTTTAAGAAAATATTCAAAAGTATCTCATTTAAATACAACAAGAATATTTCATTGAATCGTTATTATATAATTCAAACAATGGTAAAATTAATTTTGAAAATTCGTAGGATAAGAATTTTTTTTCTTGAAATAATTTTAAATAATACATGGTCCGGGATAAAAGATATTCCCACTCATAGTGGAAATGATGTTTGTTTTTAGAAAAAAATTCCCAATGATGTCAATTACCAAAGATAATAAAATGGTAGAATTACATGGGAATTGTATTAACAATAATAAGAGAAGAAATTTTTTTTCAGACAGGGTTCATATAATTTTCCTCAATGTAAATTCAAGTATAAAAATATATTAGTTATAATGAGATTTAAATATGGATCCCTTAATGCTTTTGTATCTTTTGAATCATATGTCCCATGAAATAATGGCTGAATATACCCTAAAATGTTAATAAAATATATGGTTTTACATATTCATTTTATTCTAATAATATATATAATATGATATTGTACATATATATTTTATGCTTTATAATGTATATGATTCATGTTTTTTCATCAACGTGTTTCATGAATATAATATTAATATATGATATTTGTATATATATTACTTATTTCTCACAAATGGTTTATTAGTAATTTATAATCCATTATAATTTAATTAATTTATTTTCATTAAATTCGTTAATTTTTTTAAAGAATGATACCTCATCTTTATGCAACCGTAATAACACATTATGAATATGAGATGCCATGGGTTTCAGCTATATCTGAATAAGAGATAATATCATATTGGGTGTAAAGTGACATTTGTATGAGCCTCTTCTAAAATATCTTCCAATAAAGACAATTATATACTCTTTCAATGTGGAACTAACACTCCTTTAGTTTTTTGGTATCCTCACATTATGATAATGAATCCATTGGATGGTGTATCACGTTGGAGGTACTGTACTTTTGTTTAGGGATTCTTGTGATCTACAAAAACAATTATCATTCAAATGATGAAGATTGTTTCTAAAACATGTGAATACCATTTTGTCTATATTATATAATTATTTACACATTGATATTTTGAATATAGATTTCATATGTATTGCATTATCATTCACATTGATTGATCATTAGATGATTATATATAAACAATTAGTGGTACCATATGTATGCTATTTATGGTTTTTATGTGATTTAATCACAATTTTTTGTATATAAATGGAAGAATACACTGTTATAAAACAATTGGACGATTAAATACCCTTATTCAAGTTGCGTGATAGTAAATTTCATTGAAATTACACATACAATCAATATACATGTCAAACCCTTATTTAAAGGGTGTACAAAAAGGTTACATTTATATTACTTTTACACAAATGGGTTATGTAAATGTAGAACCCTTATAAATTATGTATTTATAATAAATAAAACATTATGTGATACCTTACATTAATTTTGATATGCCTTTACCCATACGTAAAAGGGTATGAAAACTATTTCACAAAGGTCTTTGATATTTACCATAACATAATCAGAGAAATATTGATATTACCAATAGATAAAGGAGTTTCATAAATTAAGTTCTATTACCTAAGGTAACATTATAAATCTAACCATTGTGTGGTTTTTACACAGTGGTTTCTACTTCGGGTCATGTAAAGGTAATATTTAATTTACCTTTACACGGGGTTCTGAAATAATTATCTACCCCTACACCTGAAATTTTTGTATGGGTAAAAGGTGGATACACTTCACAGAATGCAGAATCTACATAAGGCTAAATAATTAATTATTAAATATTCAAATAATTTTTAATTATAATGGTTTATATATTGGTAGTAAATCATGACAAAATCTCTTCATATTTTTTTTAATATATCGATATTTTATAAATAAATAAAATAATTCTAAATTTTCTTTAACTCATTTTGAAAATATCATGGATAATAATAATTTTACTCTTAATGGAATAAATTATTAATTATTGGATGGCATGATCTCATGACTCATGATACCACTATCATCGATTCCTTTCACAATAAATCTTAATGTCAAGGTAAAAACCTATTTAATGAATAGTTAACTTGTTTATCGCATGAGACCTACTGATGGATATATGGGATATATTATACTAGTCCCCACCCATCACTATAGTTCCAAATCATCCCTCATATATTGAAAATGTATTTATTTTAGGAATGAATGTTCCTTAATATAAATTATACACATGTGGTAATGTATACATAATTATCACTATTTCCCAGTCAACTAAATAACATTCAATGTAACACCCCATATATAGAAATGAGATATAATCTAATAATTAATCCTATAACTGATAAATATTATGGATATTTTGAAAAAATTTAATGTATAATGATCACAAGTATTTTAATATTTTATGCTAAAGTAAACGAGTTCAAAAACGAATCGATAAAGTGAATAACAGTACATTCTTCAGTCTAAGTATTCATAAACCATCCATATGAGGAATAAAAATGGTATCAAAAAATACCAATTGGGGTAATAATAAATGGATCTAGTAATTTTTGAATTGAAATTCCATGAATAGGAATTCAATAACATTCTTAAGGAAAATATCCATTTAATTTTGAAATACATTTTTTTAAAACCTTTTCTATTAAAAATAATAATAATTATTATTATTATTCAAATACATCCATAGAAACAAGAAAAGAAATCATAACATAAACGATGATCATGGTTGAGGGTAATTCCACAAAATCAATAAAAGTTAAAAAGAACATTTATTATTCATTATAAAAATTTTAGGAATGTTCCTTGTTCAAGACCTGATATGAATATCCCCTTCACATTTATGGTAAAATCCAAACATATATTATATTGAAAATGACATAAGATTACATTTAAGAAAATTTATGAAAATTAAAATCTATAAAAAATTATTTATTAAATCTTGTTGAAAATGAAAGTTATTTTTTGAAAACCTTAAAGAAATCATTGGTTTTAAAGAAAGCATATTTTTGACCATACATAAAAATAAAATCATATTTTAATAAAAACATTTTCAAAAATAAAATTCATAAACATATCGAAAAAATTATACTATTACGTGAAGATACCATGAATAATGATAGGGGATGAACATGGAATTTTGTTATTAGGAATTGTTCAAATAACATCCCTTAACAGAAATGCAAGAGTAAACAATCTTGATTATAATGATATTGTGAGATAATCCTTTACAAAGATCATAAAATTGATGTGAGTATTAATAAATGAATAAATAATGTATATAAACCATACATCAAAATAAATATAGTGAAATAATGCCATATATATTCAAATTTAATTACACACATTATCTTATAATATCAAAATAATAAAGAAGTAATATAACTCAATAAAATGAAATTGTGTTATGAAATTATTTACTAGTTAGTAAAACTTATGTCAAATCCACACTGATTAAATAATTCAAATTGAAAATTAAAATACCATGATTAATAAATATTTTAATTTATTATATTTTTAAGTGGAATTATACACAACACATAAAATTAAATTAGGTTAATAACATTATAATGTGCCTTACTAAAATGAAATTGAGACAAAATACCTTACCTCTCACATCTTTTTGAATGAATTTCATTTAACCTCTTGTATAGTTGAATGAAAAAGTTATTAACTTTTTATAAATAAATATTAATATTATAAATATCTTATAAGTTCATTTTATAACATCTTATCACTGATTAATTAATAATCATTTATTATTTTCATTATTTTGAGTGTTAATTTCCATGTTTTCTGATAAGTGTTTCATCATGAAAGATCTGTTTCATTCATTCATATATATATATATATAATCACTATAATAATAATAATGACATAATTTTCATTTCTTTCATCAAATTTATTTTTTAAACCAACAATGAAATATGTTTATGAAAAATGAAGTATGTTTTATCATTAAGAGAGGATTCCATACGCATGCATTTGTAACGTTTCCATTTTCCAAATATCAATATAAAAAGAAGGTATGTTATATATTTTGATTAAAAAATTATCATAACATCATATTAAAAATATTATATTCATATATATATAAATCATCCATGTGGAGTAGTGATGAAATGATAGTCACATCAGTTCGTGAAGGCGACACTCCACACGTACACCAGTGATGCCATCATCATTGAGTGAGTGAAAAGGTAAGAAAAAATTGTACATATAATATTTAACCAATGATAAATATTTTGATAACGTCATTAATTTTTAATGTATATAATATATAATCATTAACATTAACTTTATTACATTTCTTTGTAAAGCATTACTGAAGGAAAAATAACATCACTTCATGAGGTGGTAGTCCTCTGTGGACATGAGTTACATCACCGTATGTCCAAAATAATGAAGAGTAAATAAACAAATATATATATATACATGATATAATGTTTACAAGGATATAAATATGCTATGAATATCATATTTAAAATTATATCCATCTCCACACACAATCGTGAATGGTTTTAATGGAAGAAAAATGATATCGGATTGCGAGGTAGTAGTCCTCCATACACACAAACCATTACTTCATAAACTATTTGCTGAATGTTGAGATGGTTTTGGATCATGAAATTCTTATAATAACATAATAGTATATTTAGTACAATTATGTTGATATATCATCAAGTATTAATAATAATTAGAGGACGTGGAGAATGAAATAAAATAATAAAGTTCGTCGAAGAACATTCCATCTTATTCGGTTCCTCTATATGATTTCATTAAAAAAATTCTTGAATGGATTTGGGAAAAATCATGTCTTATAGAATAACTGGAGGGATTATTGGATGTGATTTAGGTAGTAATTTTTGTTAAAAATAGTTTTTTATTTGTGACGAAGGAACAAGAGTGGGTGGCCTTTTATAAGTGGGGGAAAGGACCTTATTTGTATTTCTTAACAAAATTGACTGATCCTACATTTTTAATAAGTCAAATGGGTCCCAAATGGGACATTATAGATCCATACAGATGTAATAGTCTCAATATTCCTAGAAATTTTTTTATACAACTGAATTGGTAATTTGTTTCTTATAATTTTAGTTTAACACCCACCTAAACACATTTTTACTATAAACATAGTAATTAATTTTTATTACATCCATTATCAATTTTCATAAAATAATTAATGTAACTTATTATAAATTAAAAATTATTCTTATTCAAAAAATTTATATTTTTTTCTAAATTCATGTCACATAAGTGGAAAATTTAAATTTAAAATTAACCCTGCTTATGTGTTGAGAATGTGGGGTTTTGAAGTGAAAATGTTTCAAAGAATACCACAATTTAATACCTGAATTAAATATCAAAATGAATATAATGAACTAAATATGATTAATTGATATAAGATTTATATAATTTAACTTTAAAACTAATTCAAAATAAAATTTATCATTATAAATTATTCAAATTATATTGTAGGTTTTTGTTAATATTTATCGTTTTTTACAATTTAATGAAAAAATTAATATTTTATAAAACTACAATATTTTAACCCAATATAATTTTGGAATCATGGATTCAAAATTAATTTTTATTTTTCATATATTTTTACAAATGTTTAAGAATTCAATTTTAAATTATTTTCTAATGTTAAATTGAACTATCTTTTATAAAAACACACTTCTTCCAAAAGCATTAATTTTTTCTATAAATGATTATCATTTTATTATTAATAAATAGATTGATATATTATTCTTAGTTTAGTTATTAATATTAATACTCTCCAATTTAACTTCGAATATATATAAATATATATATTATTAAATAATATGATTTTAATAAAATTTCACATTTCATTTATACTTAGTGTTGTGTGCAACACAATCTAAAATTAGTATTACGTGTAATTAAAGTCAAACTAAGTGTTCCATGTAACCAATGGTAAACTCATTTTTTCATGTAATTAAATTTATTAAAGTGAATAAATTTATTTTAAAAATATATATATCACAAGGTCTTGGGATTTTAAGCTTTCTTCTAAAGTTTGTGTTGCGAGTCACATACACTATCGAATACACTATTACTTGTATTCATCTCCATGTGTTACATTCTCAACACATCATATAAATTTCATCCAAGCAATTTAAACATGATGATGGTAATAAAAATATTGAAATCAAAAAATTACATTGTTTAAATACCAACATCCGAAACATGTTTCATAAAATATTCTTTGAATAAGAAAGATTGGAAACTAAAAAATCACATAGAAATTAATAGAAATTAGTTTCTATGTAGAAAAAAATTCTTGGAAAGAAATGATATAGATAAGTAATACTATAATAACTAATTTTAGAGAGTGACTGAAATCATTGATCACATGAATGTGAATAGTCAATTAACATTTAAGAGCCTCAGAATTTTAAATTTGTGATGGTATAAAAGACTATTCGATTCATGAAATATAATGGTAATATGATAACATTTTTCATCTCAAGATTATTTTCATATTAATGATGAATTATTTTACTATATTAGAATATATAGAAATATAATCAAATGATATTGATTTATTTAATAAGAAAAATTTGTTCATTTGTTTTTGATTCGATCAATTTCAAATCCCATGATTACTCTAAGAAATGAATTACGTATAATGATTTTTTTATTCTTGAGGAAATAAAACTTACTTTTAACGGATCATAAGTCCATTGTAGAGTGAAAAGTATTTCCTTTTTTTTCTATCTATTTTCCAAAACTATTATGATAAATAGATGTTATCCAATATAATATATTAATCTCTAATACTAAAAGGTAATACAACCGGTTCCTCATTAATATTTATTTTTTAAAACATTTACAAAAAACAATGATATATTAACCCGGAAATTGCGTAGGTAAGTGATAGGCACAAAAACATTATGGTCCTTCGATCATGTATTAAATCCCCATGGAATTCCAATATGTGATTGGTTCTCACATAAAATATGGGTTGTCTTTATTTTTAACTACATAATTATAATTCAAATAAAATAACGCAAAAAAATAGGTGTACATCATTCAAATAAAATTTATCATTAAATAACCTTATTACTGGGGTTTTCAATAATTTTTTTTAGAAATACAGATAAACATATTTGAATATTGTTAAAATGTCATTATGATCATATTATCCCAATCAGTTATTATTAATTTTGAAATTATATCTATAAAATGTAATGGAATATCTCCTCAAATAAATTTACCCTTAAAACATATATATTATATAAATTTCTACAAAGAATCCTTAATAACATCAGACTATCATCACAAAAAATCTAATTTTTTTATGTCTTTGAAATTATTATAAATATTAAACTCGTATAGTATCCATAGCACTTATGTTGTTGAAGAACTATGAATTTCATAAATTTCACCCAATCCCTATATAAATAAATATCATTGGAAAAATAATTATACCAAAATAATTATGACAAAATACATCATCCAAAATACATCATACATTTTATTTCAACATATGATCGTTATTGGTATAGGGGTTGACATTTTTAAGAGGGAGTTATCTTAGATATCTCCCTAGTTCTTCACATTTAAGGTAGAAAACAATAAATTAAACCATATGATGAGATTTATTTATTTTCATCGTACTCTTCAATATTTTCCCATTAAATATGAGATAAAATTTATAAATAAAAGGTACCATAGGTATATCCTAGGTTATTCAATGTCAACATATATCCAAATCCATCGTAATGGTTCATAGATGAAATCTTAATTACCTTAGGAAAATCCCATAAGAGAGACATACTAGTGGCATGAAAGCTTGTTGTCATGCACCTGGTGATGATTGGGTCAAGAAAAATATATCCATTTCAGTTTTATTACCCCTAGGTAAATCTTTTCCAGAACTACATAAACATTTAATAGCCATACAAGGATATAATGCAAGTGAAAAACACATAATCTCTACCTTAACAAAAAATTACAATGTTCTTAGATAATTATCAATAATGTCTATCATTGTGTTATGTTCCCTAATATATGTTGTCCCAAGTCAATTTCAATGTTTGTTACTAAAATTTCATCAATAAAAATTTTTTTGACCGCAAACCCAGTAACCTGGAGCTACTGTCACAGTTTATTACTTTATTATAAAATTTAAGGAATCACATCCCACAGGGCCAAACAGTTTAATATTCTTGGAAAACTAGATACATTAATGATACCCAAATTACATTAGAATAATCTAATTACAACATAATTTTATTTTCATGAATAAATTTATCTCATATAGCATATCCCTACATATTTTTGATAGTAAACATCATGGATTCCTTGAAAACAAAATAGAATAAGGGTGATCTGAAATGATCAGTAAGGGTGATGTACTTCAAAAGCTATCTTGAATTAATATAGAATAATCAATATGGAAATATAAACAAATAAAAAATAATTCCATTTAATCAATAATTAGGATATAATAGTTCTATATGTTTTAAAAAATATGGAATGGTAAACAAAATATTCCAAATTCCAATTTATCAATAAAATGAGAATAAAATTCATTTATAGATCAGATCATAATAAAAATAAAATGGATAATAGAAACTAAATTTTTAATGCATGAGATGAATAATGATTGGTTTTCATGATTTCATGCATCATTCTTCTTCTATGGACAGGTCTATTAAAAAGATAATTTAAATTATAGGTAAAACTTTTTTTATTTCAAGATTCACATGTTTGGTTCATGGGACCTACTAATGCATCAAATTGATATATGATACTAGGCCCCCACCCATAACTATAGTTTCAAATCATTCTCAATATATCAATCAACTGATTTAATCCATGAATCAACATTTCTTAACATCAAATATCTATAGTGACTGAATGTTATAAAATCATCAATATTTATAGTTAATCAAATAAAATTCAAGGTAAAATACCATTGGAATAAATGAGATATAGTTTACGTAATAAGACTATCCATGAAAAATAACATGGATATTTAGGAATTTTTTTAAATTATCATAGTATTTTGAATATTTCAAGGGAAAGTTAATGTAAAAAAATTAATCATGGAAGTCAATCATAATGCATTCTGTGGTCAGAATATTATTAAACCATACAGATGTGTAATAAGGATTGTATCAACATATGCCCATTAAAGAAATAAAAAATGTTTTTTTTCATTTCTTAATATAAATACATTATGATTTTCAATATTTACTTCATTTTAAAAAAAATATTTTCATTTTTGTTTGTTTCAATATCTTTTTCTTTGTAAATTACTTTTAAAATCAATGATATTTAAAAATATTCTCATAAAAATTCAAATTATGCTTCAATGAAACGGAATTCATGATGATGTGTAATTATGTAAATTATTTAAATGTTAAAAGTAAAATTATGTTTTAATTTTTAAAAGGATAAGAAAGTTCTTTATTTAGTACATGACATGAAGATTATTGTTATATTTTTTGTAAAATCTAAACATACATTGTTATAAAAAAACGAGATTCCATTAAGGAATTAAAAAATAAATAAATAATGGGTTAAAATTATTTTAATAAATAATTTCAAAATGGATAAATCATTTTAAGACACTTTTATAAAATATTATTGTGGGAGAAAAGTGATTTCCAAAGGGAGGGAGAAATAAAGTCAAATTTTAATAAAAATATTTTCTAATTAATAGAGGTACAAAAGATTAAAAAATTTAGGTTACATTAAAAACCATAATAACCAAAGGAGAATAAATTTTAATTGGTTTATTATTAAAATTTAAATTAATTTACATCATATAAAATTCATGAGTAATTAATATCAATTAGAATTTCATTATGAAATAAACATTACAGTTATCATAACTTTGAAGTGAGAGTTAATAAATGAATAAAAGATATGTATAAAATATATATGAACATAGATCACGTGGAATTGATACAATATATTGGGAAATTTTTTTATACACATAATCATTGATAATTATAGACAATAATGGAGTAATATAACTCAATGAAAAGAACTAAAGTTATGGAATTCATTACCACTTGGTACCCATTAATTAAAATCCAATTATAAGAAATAATTACAACTAAAACATAAAAGACCATGAATAATGAATTATTCATGATATTACATGTTAAACGAGAATTACATAGACCATATGAAAAAAATGAGGTGCATAATATTATAACGTGCCTCAATGAAATCAAATAGAGATTAATTCCCATATGTCACATTTAAATATGATTTAATATTATTTAAACACATGTTTATTGTTTTTAAACATTTTTTGAACTTACTATAAAACCAAATTAATATTGAAAACACAATATATGATCCTTTTATAAAATATTATCACATGTTATTTAACAATATTTGATTATTTTCATTATTTTGCGTATTGATTACCATGATTTCTCATTCATGTTTCATCGTGAATGAAACAGTTCATTAACATATTATATATTAATAAAATCTATATAATAATAATAATCATATAATAATCATATTTTTTTAAATAAATTTTAATTTCAAACCCAATCATGAAATATGGTTATGATAAATGAATTATGCTATGATCATAGAGAAGATGTGCTATACATATGCCTTAGTAACACTTCAATTTTTCAAGGATCGTTATGGAAAAATTATATAATTTTTTAAATTTATATAATGTTCATAATATCATAAAAAACATATTATAAACATAAATATATCATCCATGTTTTTTGGTTCTGGAAACATAGTCACATCTTTTTGTCAAGGTTGTAGTCAACATATTCATGAATTATGTTATAATATTTATGTAAGAAAAAAGGTATGAAATAAAATGATATATATTATAATTATCGATTGAAAAATATTTAATTACTATAATAATTATTCAATTTATATATCATATAATCGGAAAATTTAATTTTTTTTCATTTTGTGTAAAGAGTAAGTGAAGGATGAATTACATCATTTTGTGAGGAGGTAGTCATCCATAGACATGAGTGTTGTTTTCATAAACTCTTTAGAATGGAAACTAAAAAAAATAAATTTTATATAATGATATAATAAACATAAATGTTTTATAAATACCATAAATATACTTCATATTCACTATAATATCCAAACTTTAGAGGAGGAAATGGAAGAACAAATGAGCCAGGTTCACAAGAAAATAATCTAATATAGACAAGAATGATGATTTTGTAACTAATTTTATAGAAGAAGAGTTCATTGGGGGTCCTAAAAATAATTAAAAAAAATCAAAAAAATATGTAATATAATAGTTTTAATATATAATAATATTTAAAAAAATTAAATAGGTTTATAATTAAATTAAATGATGACGCTTGTTAGTAAACACAACCTCTTCTTTAGGTATGCTCTCTAGGTTTGAACTAAATCATTAGTAGAATATTTTTCTACAAAAAAAATAATTATTCTAAGATAAGGGGTGTTTTTTGTGAATCTATTTGGTATTTTTCTTCACAAAAAAAATATGTTTGATTTTTTAATGATGAGAGGAAATATGGTGGCCTCTTATAAATGGTGGATATGACACAATTGGTATTTTAGAAAAGAATTCAGTGCTCCTACATTTTGCATACGTCAAAACAAACCAAAATGGTACATTATCGAACCTTATAGGTTTAATGGGACAAATATTTCCATAATGTTATTTATAGTCAATATTATAAGTCATTTTAACCTTATATTATTTAATTTTAACCTAGATAAACTGATTTTTACCTCAACAATGATAATTTATTTTTTTTACATTTATTTTTCATTTTGAAAAAAACATTTTAAATTTTAAAAAACATATAATTATTATTATATTAAATATGGAATAAATTTATTAAAACTGATTTTGTCAAATTAAAAAAATATTAATTTAGAAATAACCCCACAGACAAGATGAAAACGTAGTGTTTTAAAGTGAAAATGATCAAAATTTTAAAAATAATATATATATATATATTATATTAAAATTATTAAAATGAAATAAATTTGATATATATATATATAGTATAATTTCCTTTTATAATGAAATATAAATATAAATTACCATTAAAAATTATTCAAATTAAGATGTTGTTTTCTATTAAACAACATAATTTTCTATATTCAGTAAAAAATAAATATTCTTGAAAACCCACAAAATTTAATCTTATGAATATATTTGTAACTTGATTTAAAAAATTAACTTTATATTCTCATATAATGTGTTAAAAATTAATTTTAAATTATGTATTCAATGTGTGATTAAATAGTCTCTTAGAGAAAATATAGTTTTCAGAAAACATATATTTTTTATTATATATGATTCTCATTTTATTACTAACAAAAATAACACAATATTTTTCATAATTTATTTGTTACTTTTCATAAACTCTAATTTTTTTCTAATAAATATATATTATATTAAATAATAACATTCTAATAATATTTCATAATTCTTTTAAACCCAGTGTTGTATGTAACACAGTCTAAAATAAGTGTTGCATATAAAAAATTATAAAAATAGTGTTTCATTTAATGAATGATAAAATCAGTGCTTCATGTAATTTAATCTATTGAAGAGATTCATTTTATTTAAAAATAAATATATTAAAAAAATTTGGGGTGTTATATTTTATTCTATTATTCAGGGTGCGTGTTAAATATGCTTTTGGGAGAAATGTTCTTATTTTAAAAATATAATGGTGTGACAAAGAGAAATCCACTCAACTATACACGAGTAATTTTTTTTCATTCACATGATTCCATAAATAAATAATTATGTCGTTTGGGAAATTCTCTAGCAGTCTGATTTCATAGTGAAATTGGTATCTTGGATCAATTAATAGATATATTGTATGGAATCATTAATTTTAGTTGATCTATTTTCATAAAAAGTCATTGATGAAAAGATATATGTCCATTCATTAAGCTAATAAAAATATATATTGTAGATAAATTCTTCATCGTCATTAAAAATTGAAATTTACCTTGAAATGAGAAGCACAATGTAGTCAACTCCTATGATTGTAACAAATGAAAAGTTGTTAAGAAAGAGGAATATTAACTATGTTAGAACAGTTACATCCGAAGAAAGAAATGGTTGAAATTATATTTTCATGAAAATTAAAATTCATATAGAAGCATGGAATGATTGATTTATGGTTTAAAATTATTTATACTCTAATTGACATAAGTAATTTTAGTCACATATTCTCAATACAATTTTCTATATCAATAATATTCAATATGAATAAATATGAATAGAGATATTGAATAATTCATATAATTAATATTCTAGTTTTCGTATCCATTATATTATTATCTAAAGAAATTTTTTTTAATATTAATGGGTTAAATTAAATCTTCCATGTATTGTTAAAATTCTTAGAATAAATTAACTGGTCCTCCAATTTTAAATTTTTTGTTCTCTACTGCAAATATATGAAGTCAAAATTTCAAAACCATTTGATATAATATTGGAAATTCCAATATTATTTTTTTATGTATACATATAAGGTTATCAATAATCATGGGGGTGTTATCAATAATGATAAATTATTCCATTTTATTTTATTTTCTAGAATACCTTAAGGGTTTTTGTAACGTTATGCGATATCCATTCCAAGAATTAATTTTATTGAAATTTATTCTTTAATTTTGAAGTGTATTCATCACTATGTGTATTATTTAAAAATTTTTAAATTTAAAGGATTTAAAAATCATATGAATAATTTAAAATATTTTATAGTTTTCCTTCTAGTGATGATGGAAAAAGTTTTTACATCATAAAATTGAATATATGTATTTTTATCAATATTGGATGTATCTAAGTAATGGTAGTGTATGTTAATATTTTTTTACAAATATTATAATAGTTGATAACAATGGGTTTTTATAAATATGATTATATGACTAATTTCATACTCTAGTTTTATGATTCATTGTATTCTATAACATATTTTGAGAAAAATATAACGATGAATGTCTTTTATCTATGAAAAAGAGTTTATCCTACGATTTTTAAAAATAAAATTGATTGGGATTACAGATATTAATGGTTTATATTTATAAATAAAATATTGTCTTTCATGAAACATATAATTCCATATTAGAAAATTATATTTTAATTCATTTATTTTATATTCATACTGAAATTAAAAAATTATGATTTCAGAAATACATTTTAGTTTGTGTTAAGTACTAAAAATATATTCTAAGAAGTATAGAATGTCTAATAGACTAGTGGGGGTATGTTTGGTAGTAGAGACATTCAATCATGAAAAATAAATCGTATGTTATTTTTCATATTTTATCCTAAAATATTTTACTATATTTGTGGGCAATACTAGAAATTTTTACATTGAGTTACCACTTTAAAATGAATATCAGTATTTCTTACAGGATTATACCAGTATACTATTATAGTGATTGATTACATATTATCCTAAATGTATAATTATATATTATATAAAAAAATTAAATAGATTCATTTAGTAACCATAATAGGTTTACATAACTATTCCTTAAAGGATTATACCAGCTAATACACAGAGTGTATCACTTGGTATCCAAAATGAGTTTAGAGTATGATGGTAAAGAGAAATGTAAAGACATACATTATCAGTAAAATTCTATAATATTTATGTTATAATCCTTGAATCTTATTTTAATCATTCACTTGTTTTTCTTTGTCTCAGGTATTTTAGGTAAAATTTTGAAACATTTGGAGGATTTCTAGGTTGTTCATGATTAGATCATTGTATACCCAAATTGTAAATCCCTCTAGGGAAACCTATGCAAAACGATTAATGGGGGTTTTCATAGTTGGTGCATTGTTTGAAAAACCATGATCCCACATAATAGATATAGTACACCCCAACATAATGATGAATGTTTATGGTGTATAGTTTTTATGATGGTGTAGCTCTACCCACCTAACTAGATACACATGATTTTTTATTTTGAAAAATTATTTAAAATTATCGAGACCCTCTGTTTAACCCCAAATCTACTCTTAATCGACCTAACTAGGTTTTCTAAGAGTTTCATGCTCTCAAGAATCGATTCTGGACCTATTATTCCCATTTAATGGTGGATAGAATCATGAAAGATATCATTTGATCTTATTTGTGTAGCTGGATATCCTCTCATGTGTCCCATCCCAGTCTCCCTTATTTCCTCTATATAGATTAATAGATCATAATTTTGTTGATGGATATAAGAAATGTTGAATTTATTCTTTATTCTATGTTTGACTTGTTGATATATTTCACCATCATTATTTAATTTCAATCATATTGTTGGTGTTGTTTGTTTTCGTTACATGATTAAAATTAGGTGGTTCAATTTGAGATTTTTCAAAAATTAAATAGTTATTTTCATAATATCTAAAAATTAAAGTTACCGATTAACAATGTTTGGATGAAATTATTCTTAATATTGAATCCATTTTTCATAATTCAAAACATACAATTTCTAGAAATTATTTTATGATTAATTCCTATTGTCAAAACCAAAAATCAGGTTTCTAAGAAGTAGAAACTTTTGAAAAGATTTTCATGTGTTTATGTCATGTTTAAAACTGAAATTACTTCCAATAAACAATATTGGATTAAATGAAAAAAAATTATTCCATTCATAGTTTAAAACTGTTAAATAGTATGATTTAACCATATAAATTATTTTTATGGAATTTTTTTTTTCAATTAATATTTAGTATATTTTTACTATTAATCAAAATAGAATAATTATGAGAAAAATATCAAAAATTAATCTGAAGTAAATATTGATTCCCCAATTCTAAAATATAATATTATTTTGTCAAAAAGAAAATATAAAAACGTCAAAAACATAATTTTATATGTGTGCTTCATCGAAAGGTGAAAAAATGCATTTTTTTGAAAAATATTTCTTTTATCTGAAAAATTTAATTTGTTCATATATCATGTCTAGAAAATACATAAGATGAATTTTAATGTTATATAAAATTAAAAAGTTGGATAATACTGATCTTAATGTCTAGTTTATACCCCATTAAGTAATAATATTTTAATATTATATTGTTGTTTAGTGAAACTCAGAATTTCATACAATGCAAGATATCGAGTAAGGTCGCTCTTGCATGTAATGTATGCCAAGCCCGTGGTGACTTTAGTGAAATCTACCTTTTGTGTTGCGTATTACATAATCCAAAAAATATTCTTTTAAACATAGAGCAAAATATATTCTCATTAAAATGAATTCTATCAAAATGACATGAAATTTGTGTGTAACACAAGCCTTTTATAGTGTTGCATATACTGCAACATAATATAGTGTTGTGTACAGAACTAGCTAATCTGGGTGTCGTGTACAATACAAGACATCAATGGAATTAAAAATAATCTCTCTAATGAAATCTTGGGGTGTTATAGACAAAATCCATCTCTCTCAGATAGTGTTAAAATAATTTATTTTTAGTCCAAGAGTCCAAAAACTACTTTTAACATAGATGATCTAGTATGGGAATCCTCTGTAGTACATATCATTCCAAGGATCCCATGTAAGATGCCTTGAACCATGTATTTTGGGAATTAAATGAAAGATTACTCTACCAAAAAATAGTATCATTGAGGTTTCCATGTTGAATGAATGTTCCTATATACTATCTATGAGGATCCTAAGTAGGATTTATTTTCAATGTTTTGACATGAGGGGCCCAGTTGGTGCATAGATGTTTGACCGAAACTGAACTAGTCTGTTGGGTTTGTGTAGATATGGTAGCGGGTGTCACCTTATAATGTATACTATAGTTTTAATCTTTGAGGATATAGTATTAGTTGTTCATTTTGGAATTTATCCACTCGTACCCTTTATTTATAAATTCTAATGTCTAATACTGATGCAAAAATTAGTACCATTAGTGCTTCCTGGTTTATGAACGATGAGATTAATATGTTAAAACATTATTTATTGGGAAACCCAGCTGTATTTTTTAGTATATAGATTATGATGATTTTTATAGAATGTTATTCTATTGGTATTTTCAAATTTTCTTCATGGGATCTGAATTATGATCCTTTTAATTGATTGTTATATTATTATTAAGATTTTATATATATTTACTAGAATCCAATTTTTTAGCCATATTGATTTTCATATTTGGGAATGGAATCCCTATTATTATGATATTTTCTCATGGAATCCCTATGTTTATGATACCCAGCCAAGTAAGCTCTATTATTATTATTTTCTATCTTTAAGTCCCTTTTTATTGTGATACTCTTACAATGGGGGGAATATTACACTCTCATTTACAAATTACATGAGTGTAGTGTTATAAATGGAAATCCTAACAAATATTATGAAATATACACAATGGATTATTACAATCTCTTAAATCAATGCCTATGATTCTCTCTAGGATTGGGTGGATGCACTATTTTTATAATGCTCATAGGAACTTTCATGGTCTGGGGATATTGGGTCATTTATATGAATATATACCGACCATGTACCTGGGTATGGAGACAATTACACATATATATATATATCACATATTGGTCTGCCCCTTAGGGATTATCTGAGTTGTAATATTGTGGTTTCATAATGGTCAAGACTGAGGATTCTGAATTTAGACTAGATTTACAAGGCTTTTGTGGTATTTAATAGAACTTTGTGACAATCTACTAGACTATCCATTAGTATTCAACATTCCACATAGTAGTGATTGGAGGTGATTATGGGTAAACAATAGGATACGACATGTGACCCATAATGGAGATGTAGTTTGATAGGAGATATTCCTAGAACTGGACATGAAGGTATTATTGATCAGGATTACAACCCATGGATTGACTTAATTATACAAGGCTTGAGAGGTATAATATAAAGCTCAATCCCCTATTAATATGCTTTCAAGAGGATCAGGATTACAGACCACATGATCAAATGTCATTGATAATGTTATTTTTCATCTTACAAAAGTATATAAATATTAATTTATCTGTATATATGGGAATATATATTTATAAATATATAAATATATATATACATGATGGGACATTGCCTTGTTGACCAATATCACAGAACCATGGATCAAATGTGGTTTCTCATTATTTATTTAATTTATTATATACCATTATGACTATACTAGGTTGACCATATGACATGAACATGCATGTTTGAAAATAGTATTTATAGGATCATCATTGGGGTGGTCGGATGAGATTTTCTCTCACCCTTGTACTAGTACCTTGGTGTTCATGCATTCATTATGTATGATTTTTTATCTTGAGCATAGATTTTATGATAGATAAGGATGATTCCTAGAGTTTCATGATTGAGTGGAGCCACTCAAGTAGATTTTTATTATTGGATTGGGTAATAGTAGAAGTTTCATTGATAATGGGTATCTGGTCTATATTGGAGTTTGTATTAGATGCATGTACATTTATTTTAGTTTCTTTTATATATTTATTAATGTTTGGTCCACACAATGGGTGACCAATTTTTTAGATATGAAATGACTATTCTGGAATTAATAATATATCATTTATTATTAAAAACATTTATATTTCAATTACATACTACTTAAAAACTCTTTTTATTTACTTATTTTCATGATATCCATTTATTTATGTAGTTTTTTTACTCTAATATGATGGTATAATCTCTCCCCAAACACACACTGGCCCCTCGCTGCTAGTCTATAACCTCTATCATATAGAGAGTTGTGTAATTTAGGCCTTGTGGAAAATAGATTAGAGTACCAATTTAGGGGTAATTGGGTCGAGTGATTACAAATTAGTATTATATATTTTTTATTTTCTATAGACTTATAATTTGGGATATAGTATAATGGAGTATTTAGAATGTGTGAAAAAATGTGATGGATATTGGACTGGTGTGTTGATAAAACTTGTTCTGGTGAAAGTTTTAGGTTACCAGGGATATGGGATTGTTGATCTTGATATGACCATTTATAGTTTTATATATATTTATCATTTAGAAAAACACTTTTTATGTAGATTTTATGATTTATTTATAGATGTATCATTATTTTACCAATAGAAAGAATCAGGTGATTTTTTCCTCTTTCCAAGTATATGAAAAAGGCGTATCATGCATCATATGTTGTTGGATAAATATTGATAGATTATTTGAAATTATATAGGCCGATTCATTAACGTATCAACAACGACCTAGATTTTATTTTTCATATATAGATCTTGGAGAAATTATATTCAATTGGACTAATTTTATGTATATTTTTTAATGGGAGGTTATGCAGATCTAAAATGAGACGTTTATTAGGGATGGTGATGACTCATTCCTCATGCATGTGAGGTTCATGAATTGTAGTTGGAAAATAGGGAACTTGTTTCCATGGTATTATACCCCTCTTATGGCCTTTTTTACATAGGTTTGATTATTTAATGTGTTAGCAATGATCTATAAAATGTTTTCCTACATACCTTGGATTTACATTCTACATAAATGAACCAAGATAGTGATCTACAATATGTTGTAATATGATGATACTGTGACCATAATTTTGGTCAACATAGTTAACACATGGATTTGGATGCCTTTTATTATGGTTGTCTAGTCT
This sequence comes from Viscum album, assembly GCA_963277665.1. Classification (NCBI taxonomy): domain Eukaryota; kingdom Viridiplantae; phylum Streptophyta; class Magnoliopsida; order Santalales; family Viscaceae; genus Viscum; species Viscum album. The sequence goes on from CAUJRU010000186.1 coordinate 255,530, forward strand.
AATCATGTTTATGATACTACTAGGTACCAAGAATGTTTTAGTGAATTTGACCAAAACGGGGTATTAAAATAAGAAATTTTATAATGAGTGTCAGTTTAGTATCCCCTCTATGTTGGTTTCATGATATTCAAGGAGAATTTACTTATATGGTTTCTCGGAGTGGATCAGGGCCCTAATAGATTGATTAAAAATTGTTTTGACCCTTGTAGTTCATTGTGATCATTAACTTCTATATAGAGCATTGAATTTTAAGTGATGTGGTAAGACATAGTGACCATAATATGAGACTTGGTCAGTTGGTCTAGGTGGGAGACATAGATACCCATAGCCGTGACTCAGGTCTTTGTTGTTAAATGTTTTGTTTCATTGAGGCTAACCTACATGATTAGTTAGCATAGATTTTGCGAGGCATTTCTAGTATGTTATCTTGGTTATATGCCCATTTTATACCAACATGTGTTTTACAGTTGAGTTTTGTGAAATAATAATGCAGATTCCTTTGGTTTTTGAGAAAAAATTAATTGTTCTTGTCCTTTGATAATAGCTTTGATGGGCATGACTATTCAAGAACCTGACCTAATTGACCAGTGTTTTAGCTCTTAGCTAAATAGTCATAACATGGTTAGACACTCATGAATGAAACAACATTGGGTGATGAATGTTTATAGAATATTTATTGGAATTTTTGATATGAATGATTTTAAAAGAAGTTCCAAGGAAAATTTTGGATTAATGAGAAATGAATCTTTATGGTCAAGGATACATAGAAAATAGATTGGGTTTCCTGAGGCAGTTGAGCCATGGCTAGACATAGAGATGCATTGTCAGGGGACATTATTTCATGATTCAGTTAATGGTAAGTGATTTTTTTGTGCTTGAATGGATGAAGAGAGATATACATGAATTTATTGAATTTCACTATACTATTAGATAGATACAATCATGCTCTATATTGTTATCATAGAGAGTATACTGATAGAGAATTTAACTAACTCAATGTTTCATTCCACATTAAATATATATTTTGATTTAGTGGTAAACCCTATTCAGGATATGATGGAGGATTATTATATAGTACCCATATATCAGGGGGTACAACATCATCCATTTATAGGTGGTGAACCTCGTTTTCAGTTGAAATTTGGTGTTTTCCCTAGTTTGTTCATTTCAGAGTATATTTTTGAGATAATGATAAATGGATTTCTATGGTGGGGAGTACCATATTAGTCATATTTAAATGTATTCCTTTATGGAAACATTGTTAAATCTATAATAATGGTCATTGTACATGCAAGATAGAATGTATTTACACATGCTTGAGATCATAGGTTGACTTAATTTACCACTAAGGATTCATTGGGATGAAAATGGTTATGGTACGAAACCTATAATGACCCATTTTTTCAGGACTAGGAAATTGAGGTAAAATTTTAATTTTTACTTTTATATTATTATAAGGGTTAAAATAATAATTTTCACTAAGAAAATGACATTAGAGTAATTTTTTATACACCTGTTTAGTCCCGGAATATGTTTTTTACACTATGATAGGTGTGTGCAAGAATTATAAACCATTCTAATTTACATGGGACACATAATAAATAATATTTAATTAGTTAAATATTAATTTTTTTCGCATGAGTTCACCCAACTAACTATTTTGAATGAGTTAGATTGATATTATATATCCACTATTGAGTCAGGTAATAGTGGGTTTCCCTAGGAGATGAATAAAATCATTTCACGCAATGGAGTTGGGAATGGGACACATTGTGATTTTGTTTTATTTTTTTTTCAATTTTATTTTCATCAATTAATTTCACACCCCAATGGATTATTGTGTATTCCTTGGGGTATTTCCCTTTATATAACTAAGAGGTAGAAAGAGAGGGATATTTCGGGAGATATTAAAAAAGGGAGAGGAATATATTTTCATTCATAGTGCTCTTGAAGATCCAGATCATCGTGTGACAGTTGTGGACTTTGCAAATGAGTGATTCTTTGGAGGATTCATCCCAAAGGTATAAAATTTATATTTTTTTCATAAATACCTATATTTGTTTTCTAGTTTTAAGGCCTTATTATCACTTATAAGGACCCATTTATGTCTGATCTATATCCTTTTTGGAGAAAACGACTGTTCTGGGCTGATTATTGGGGATTCCAATTCAGAAATCCTAATCCCATGATGTATAGCTTTGGAACACATGCCATATATTTTTCTAGTATATGGAAAATGATATTTTCCATGTAAGCTATATGTATTATTTATATACGTTGTGTATTGGTACACTATTATGTATCTAAGTACCCGGCCTGAAAACCTGTGTTAGAGAACATAGCCTTACAGAGTACATGGCTAGACATTGTGTGGGTTACACATTATGTTGAGGTATATAGGTAAGAGAAATACATGGTTAGGTACCATGTGTAGGGTACATGAACATAATTCATATGGTCCAAACACTATATTGATATATATGGCTAGTCTATATATGTGCCCAACCCATGTAAGGTACATGGTTCGGGACCCCATATACAATTGACTACTTTTTTATGTTTTACATGTTGTGTACATGGGTTTCTTGATGCCATGTTCGACTGATTTACACACCCATGTGAGGCTTTGAGGGTTCAAGCCATATACCAAGTTATATATGTTGTTTACTCCTCTCATTCGACCATTTTGAGTGTTTTTCTATCCTTACACCAAGGATTCATAAATGTACACATTAGTATTCCATTTTGATCATTTTTTTCATGTAGATAATGATGATACTCCCCATGAGGTTATTTTAGAAATCCTAACATATATTTCAATATATTAACTAAACGATGTGATTTTTCCTCTAATAGTGAATTTTCGTTATCTCTGGTGAGTGATATCGTTGATCTGATGTGGGCTATGAACCATCTTTCTAGAATAGTGTTCAAAGAAAATCCTTTTATGCTAAGAGTCCATCTATAATTATGATTTAGAGGATCTTGTGTAGGATTCCAGTACCTTAGTACTCTTTACTAGGATCCCATGTATGATTCGTCAAGGTATATATACATTTATGATGATTCCATTTATGATGCATATTCCTATAGAATATATAATTGTGGGTCCCATATAGGATGCCTCTTCATATATAAAATAACCAAGGATCCTGAGTAAGATTCACTCTTTATGTATTGACATGAGTGACCTAGTTGGTTATCCTTTTTTGAACCACCCTTGCATATTATTTCTTATTTGGGTATATATGGTAGCAAGCCTCACATCATAATCATTGCTGAACATGTAACCAATGAGGATGTGCTAGTAGTGGCGGATCATAGAATCCATCATCCTCCACTATTTTTAAATGAATCCACTAGTTCACTACTGATTCATTTGTGATTTTGAAAGGTGCTTCATCATTTTTGTTTCATGATCATGATGTGGTATGACAATATTAATTGGGATTCATTAATTTATTTCCTAGGATCTAGATTCTAAGAATTTTTATTATTAATATATCATGATACTCATATTTGTTTCATGAGATCCATCTTCCGAGCCTTTTATTTGATTGTTATATTATTCCTAGTATAAATAGATTTATTTCCTCTAATTTGGAATTTGAGCCATATTGATAGTCATATTTGATAATAGAATTCCAATGTTTATCATAGTCTGGCATAGAATCCCTATGGTTATGATACTCAGGCATAGAGTCCCTTTTATAGTGATTTTCAGACATAGAATCCATTTTTATTATCATATTTTTGTAATGGGATAAATTATTCTCTCTCGTATTTATTAATTAATCATAATGACTGTCATGGAGCTCCCATTTTTGTTGTGATGGATAGTAGATTTATGATTATTCTCTCCATGAGTGATTCTTATGATTCCCCATGGGGAAGGTTGATGAACCATTACTAAAACCCCAAGGTGTACTTCCCTTGGATGTGACTATTAGACTTTTTATATGAATATTGGTGAAGCATAAACTTGGATCTAGAGATATAACCATTTAAAAATTTGTTAGGGGACAAACCCTTAGAGATTATTCAAGTAGAGATATTTTGATATCTTAGGGATTGAGACATAATATGTAGAAATAGGATTGGATTTACAAGGATGGAGGGGCATGGAATCCAACATAGTGACCACTTATAAAATTTCTTATGGGTATATTTGAATCCTCATTATATTTATTGGAGGAGAGTATTGGTGAACCCCTGGATATGACATGTATCCCCCTACTATGAAGTAAATTTCTCATAGAAATTCCTTTTTTTCAAAAAATGTAGGTATTTTCAATCAATATTAAAGATATAAGGATTGATGTAATTATACATTGAATGAGTGGTATGACATCCATCTCAATTCCCTTTTCACAAGACATCTTGGCGATATAGATTGAAACCCAAGGATCAACCGTTGTTGAGTACTTAAATTTTCACATTGACCATGTGTCTACATATTTATCTATATATATATATGTTTAAATATGCTAATATAAAGATAATAACACACACATATATACATATATATGATTTAACATTTCCATATTGACTAGGATTACCAGATTAATGATTGTCAATGGTTTCTTGTTATTAAATTTATTTATTATTTTTAGTTGTGACTTGGATAGTACGGTTATATTTCATGATAAATAAATATTGAAATAAAATTTATATGTTCACCATTGCGGTGGCCTACTAGGATTATTTCTCACCCATACATGGGAGCCCAGGATTCTATTCAGATCTTATGTCAAAATATTATATTAGAATACATTGCATGAGGGATAAGGTTGAGGCCTAAAGATGCATGATTAAGTAGAGCCACTATTGAATCATTATGATTGGTATAGGGTAGATTATAATTTAAATGGATACCACGTATGTGGATTGTCAGGAATTTAGTATTGGATCATAATACATTTATTTCAATTTATTTTTTTTACTCCTACATAAAAGACCAGTGGGTGGCCAATGTTTTATGAATGACATGGTTAATAGTGCTTTTAGTGAATTTCATTATTAAAATACGATTTTATTTCATTATTTACTACTTAAACACTAATTTGTTTATTTATTTGGTTTATTTCTAGTTCTGTTATCTATTTTGTACTCTAATATAATGCTATAGTGTCTCCATAGACACACCCCAGGCCCTCAATGATAGTCGGAAGCCACTAGAATATAAAGGGGAACTCAGAATTCATTATTGAGACTATATTTAAGAACTGGTTTATTAGAATTCGAGTTATGAAATTACTATAATGGGTTTGTTTTACTACTTATTTCATGGTATACAAAGTCATGGGTTACCCCCAAAACAATCATAGTTGGAATAGTCCAATTATGTACTTGGTTCACTTCCCGTTATAGTTCTTAGTATTTTATGAGTTATTTTTCATTACCCAATGCATTATAGGTCTGTATAATTTTTAATCCACATATTAACTAATGACAATCATACATATTTGTTACACATGATCATAAAAGATTCATCATATCATCATATCATGACCAGTGAAAAGGAAACAAGTTTAAGAAACATTTTATCATATTATCATAACATAACCCATGAAAAAATGGGATTCATAAACATATCATCATTAATTTCATAAAATATCTTCATAAATATAAATTATGGTATAATTCGATCATATCTCTTGTAAATAATAATTAATATATGAATATGTTATCATAAATTATTTTTTGGAATGATATCTAGAATATTTCTTGAGGAAAATACCATTTATATATTTACTTCACTTTATGAAATCTAAAAATGTAAAAAATATTATTAATTTTTTTAAACGAAGAATTTCATCTTTTATTGTTTTATTTATATCATTTAATAGTCAAGATGGTGGGAAATTATTTTCACGGGGAGTATATTAAAAAAAATTCTTTTAAATATTTAGTAAAAAATCATAATCATTTAATTCAAAAAATGAAAATAAGGCTTAATTGAAACAATTATTGATTTTAAAACATGTTTAGAAAATATATTAAAATCATAGGAAAATATAAAATACATTATTGGGAAATGATTATATGAAATATTAACATAGAAGAAAATGTTTTCCCACTAAAGGGTAAATCATGTATGTTTTTTAAAATAACATTATTCTTCTCTATTTAATTTTGTTTGAGAAGAAAATTATACCATTAAATGAAAATTTAATTATTAAATAAAGGGTTATAAAATAAATTTTTTCTTTGGATAAGGATCATATAATTTATCTAAAATGAAATTATAGCATAATCCATAATTATTGAAATGAGATTGAAACATAAACCCCTTACTTATTTTGTATATATTGAATCGTATGCCTCACAAATGAATAACATCAAATAAATCATTAAATATCCGGAAAATAAATATATTCATGCTATAAAATTTTAATGTGGTGGTATGTACCCCTTATAATAAATTATAAGTTCATAAAATAATACCTTTCTAAAAAAATTATGAGGATAAACACTTACGACATTGGTTATCTCTAAATAAAACCCCCATGAAAGGGAGTAAATGAGATTTTTATTAAAATAAAATTAATCTGCATGATAATTATCATAAAATAAATAAATGGGTAGTATATACACCACATAAAAAAATATGTGGGTATTATGTCATATGTTTTATAAAAATAAAAGTGAGATGGGGCATCCATTCCTAAAGTTTGAATTTATTCAAAATAACTCTAACATTATATATAATAAATTTAAAATTTCATATAATGATATAAAATAATAATTTACATACATATATTACAATATTTCATGATTTTATTACATTTTAATACCCATTTATTAATTATTTATTGTTAAAATAATTATTTCTAGGTGTTATTTGGTTTTTTCTTAGAAGTTTTGATTCAGAAGTTTTGTTCAATATAAATAAATCATCATTCCATAATTTATATTATTTAAATCAATATATTACTATCATATAAGTCTATTATATAAATATTTACAACCATTCATAAAATATTGACATTTTCCAAATATTTACATCATTCATGGAGTTGTTTATTCATACATTAAAATGATGGTTGTCTTCATTTCATGACAAAAAGATGGAATGAAAGATAAATATTATTTTATAAATAAAAAACATAATTATATTCCAAATGAAATACATAAGAATTTAATATACCTTTATTACCTTCCTTGTGAATTTTTAATGAAAAAAATCATATCGCTTTCTGGAGGTGGTAGTCAACATGTAAGGATGAGCGACATAATTATTTTTCAACAGATGAGAAAGTCTTAAGGTAGACATATTATAATAATTATTAATATTTTTATTTTATCAAATGTAATATAATAAAATTAGACCCATCATAATATCCATACATAAAATAATGTTATCTAAAATAAATTGTACAAATATGTTGAGTCGATAATCTACATGTACGCACGAGTGATAATTTCACTTCACATTTTTTTGGGAAATAGTGTGAATAATGGTAGTTCTATAATAATCGTAATATTTTTTTTCTTTTTAGGATATATATATATGATTATTTAATGATTAATACTAGAAACGTATAGGAAGTCGAATAATAAAGATATTGAAAGAGGTTAGGTAAGGTGATTACTTCTCATTTTATGGCCCTCATTCAGATACATTTTTAAGAACCCATAGAATTGAATTTTGAGAAAAATAAAATCTATAACAAATTAATGTGGGAGTTATGAATATAAATGTGTATGTTTAATTGGGATATATTTATCAAGTTATTTTAAATAAGTGAAAAGAGGGTTATCCTTTTATAATGTAGGGAATGAGTACTCTTGTAATTAATAAAAATAAGAAAATGTTATAAAGTATCATTTATGTCCAACCGGTTCCAAAATTTCATGGATTCAAAGATTAAGATGATGTTAAATTAATATTCGGATCAAATAAAATATTTATAGCTTTAGATATCATTTCAATCATTATTTTTGGAGTTACCCTAACCTTAAACATCCACAATCTTAACTGTGGAAACACCTTATTCACTCTTAAAGTGTAATAAATTTTCTTCAAAGATAAATATCTTATCAATATAGTTAAATAGATTAAAATTTCAACCACATATTATCACCTTATTCCATTTTATGTTTTTGATTCTTTTTTAATAATTTAATAAATTATTATTTTAAATACAATATTATTTTTCACGAAATATCATTATTTTCATTTTTTGAAACTATATATTTAGTTTTGAATAAAATACATGAATATAGTACTACAAAAAAATATAAACTTTAATCACATTGAAAATATGTTATATTTATTTAAATAATTATTTGAACTCAATTATTTATCCCTATAATATTCAATTTAATATATTCCAATTACATACACTTCTTTTTCCATTGCTTCCACAAGAACAATAATAGCATTTTTTATGCTGATAAGTTAATTATATAATCTATAAAAAATATAAAGAGATCAATATAATGAAATTTAATTTATTATGATCATAATAATATTTAATATTCATTCAAAAATTTCAATTGTCCCTATGTGAACATATAAGATAGTTAAAAGGGAGAAAGTGACATTTTTTTTAATTTTAATAAATTATTATATTAGTCATAATAAAAGATAACTAAAAAAATGATAGCATGTTATAATTTCTATTGATGATAGATAAAATATACTCACCTAATTAAAGATAGTTTTGTGTTTTCTTGGTTTATGATACCTTACGTCAAATATTAAACAACTCTTTCACCATTTTACATGTATCACCTTGAGATGTTGTGATTTTTTTCTCAAATAAATTTTATCATTTTTATATTTTCATTACTCACAATAATAACTTTATCTTTCTTTACATGTAACACATAGTTTATCTTCATTTATATGAAACACTAAATTTTTACTAAATGTGACATACTATATAAATATGATTATTTAATATGATAGTTACTAGATATATATTGGAATGGTAGGAATGAATAATATTATATAAATTATGAAAATACAAGTCCTAAATATCTACAATAAATTTATTAGTTTGTGATCTAATAATTTTAAATGAAAATTACAAATATTTAAAAAAAAGAACTATTTTGAGGAACTATTTTTTCAAAAACATGTTTTACAACAAAAAATAATCTAAGTATTTGTTTAGAAATATTTTAAAGAAATTTATAAATATTAATTCAATAATATTTTTAAATTCAACATATATGTTTTCTTGGAATAAGGTTATAATATATCCATTTTTTTCTTAAAAAATGCCTTTTAAAAGGTAATTTTGTCACATTTTCACACTTATTTTAAAATTTTATTTGTAAATCTCTATAAATAATATCTGAATAAATAAATATAATTTTTTATATAATCATGGAAAAGAATATTTCAGAGAATTTTTAGAATTTTTTGAAATGTATATTTTTTTATGAAAAGAAAAACTACTAGTTTTAATTAAGAATAGAAATTTCATTAAATCATATAAAATTATTTAAATTATTATAATATGGTTTGAAAAAAACAATTCAATTATATATCTATTATAATAATATAGGTTATTTAAAAATTTTATATATTGAATTTTGATGAAGAACGTTTTTAAAATATTGAAAATTTTCTTTTCTGGAAAATAGTTTTCAGTCGTTTTAGTAGAGTTAATTTTAAATTAACCTTTCATATATTCTTATTTTAATTATGAAAAATTATTCAATATTTTGAATAAAAATAATTAATAATATCTAATATTGTCAACTTAATTTTTAATCATTAAAAATTGTAAAAGGAGTGAAAATTAATTACCATGATTGAGTTGAAAATAGATTTACTTGGAGGTTATCCTAAAAGGATAAGTGTTAAATTGAGTTATAAACATGTAAAAGACCCATTTTATAGAAATATTATTACCTTATAACCTATAATATTTAATAATGGTATATTTTTTGTCATTGTGTCTTGGGAAAAATGGGGTTACATTATTCTCCAACATTACAAGTGTGCCACTAACCTCACTTATAAAAGGCAACCCCTTTACTCACATATTCACACTTCTAAACCCCATTTTTTTTAAAAATACCCACTCAAGTAGCGTCTTTAATTCCATACTCTCATTCAATAAGCCATTTTTAGAATGACATCTTAGGAATGAATTTTTTGAAAAATAAAAGACATTTTCTCAAGATAGGCCAACATCCCTAACCAAGACTTTTATTTTATTTCTTCCACCACCTCGATAAATTTTTAAAAAAAAATATTACCAAAATATAATTATATTGTTTTTGTAAATTAAATGACCTAAAACCTATCCAATTCCATAAAATGGTATACTAATTTACCATTCATGTGTATGGCATAGTACTCCATTTCAAAAAAATGTTATCCATTTTCTATAACCACAACCCATAGATGGATATAATGATGGAATTATTATTTATATTTTATTTATATGATATAATTATCAATATATAATAAAAATACCCCATCTATCTTCTTACATATTTACCCATTTTAAAACAATTATGTCTCCCATGTGTAGGCGTAAGATCGTTAGTGAAACAATGTGATGTATTCTTCATTTCAATTTTTCATGGATTGTAACAAATATAGATTAAATGAATATATATTATATATTTAAATTAATTATATTTTTTTTAATTTTGATATCAAATATACCTTCTTATTTTGTTTTTCATGGGGAATATTTTAACGTCATTCACGTTTAAGGAGGAGTACCACCTTACGAAGCAATGTGATGCGTTATTCATGTACGGCATACCTAAAAGTAAATAATTACATGTTAAAAAAATTATATTTAATATACATATAAAAATTTTTATCTACAATTATAATATTTTATTTACCATTATATATATTAGTACGTCGAGAAAATGGAAACAATGTTCTAGTGTATGTATAGAGTACCATCTCCATGAGTACTTTATTCCATTTTCTATCTCTAAATTTTATTTATTACTATAAATAAATATATATTAAATATATATTATATTTATATCAATTTAAGAATAAAAAATATTATTTAAACATGATCATTTTTTTGAGTATAAAAACGATTAAATCAAAACATATATAAAAAATAAAGCAGTTGTTACCCAAAATGTGATTCAAACATGGAATTATTATAAAAAGGATGACAATACATCATATGTAATCCATATAAGGAATGATATATATTTTAAGGTTTATATAATATGTTTATATTAAAAAAATATTTATTTTTAATGATTTTATAACATTTATGAAGAATGTTTATACTTAAGGTAGGAAATTCCATCTCTCTTTTCACTTTTGTGAGACACATTCTATATTCACCACTTTTTTATTTTATGTGGTGTACATAATAATTATGAATTTATTTTGTAGTTTTCAATTAAAATTTTTTTTAATTTACATATCAAATTTATTACCTCACTTTAATGGGGTTTAGAGATAAAAAATTATCAAAATACTTATCGTCTTGTTTAAATTTTATTTCTTCGAGTCCAATTTTATGATATGCACCAAATTTATTTTATGAGGTATATATAATGACCCTTTTACTAGTTATATCAATAATATCCTTGTTTTTATGATTTTAAAAAGTTTATTCTATTGAAATAATATTTTGGGTGTTATGATTCAAAATATACCAATGTTGTAATAGTTTGATGTTACGATCAAAATGTTTACCAGGATTCTTTATAATTATGACTTTTTTGATGAAATATTATGACATATCTATAAATAAAATCATGAATATAATTCTAATATGGTTATTTCTTGAATATATATGCTTTACATTCATTTTACTCTATTTATGTTTGCAAGATACAAAAATATTATTTTAAGGAAAAATCATCTATAGTTCACTCTTTAGTCAGAAACTCATTTCCTTCAATATCTATGTTTTTTTAAAATGTTTTAATGGATTTTTTAATATTTTACAAAGGAATTATAAAAAAAATTATTTCCATGTTTTTATTTTTATATTTTATTTTTAAATTATACTTCATGTCATTTTCAAAATAAGTCCCATTTTTATTTTACCAAATTTTTTTAAGGAATATTTATTTTCACACGTATATAATTTTACACCATCAAGAAAAATAAATATTTTAATGATTCCTTTTTAGGATTCAAATATTATTTTCAATGAAAAGGATTTATGATAATGTTTTCTATTTTTTCCATGGTAGAAATGATATTTTCCTTAAAATTTGTTTTAAATTATATTTAATGAATTCATTATATGTTATAAAGGTTATATTCAAATAAAATGTTGTCGACAATTATTTATGAATTTATGGTTCTAAAATTGTTATTATAAATGAGATGATATTTTACTCATGAAATGTTGAAATTGATTTTTTTTAAAATAATTTTCAATCTATGATGAAATATTTTGATGTTACATAATATTTTCTCAGGATGTGATCCAATTATACCAAATTTATTTTCTCTTAACATGGTTTTGATTATGATGAATATATTTTTATAAAACCATTTATTTTCCATGGGTAATTTTATGATTAAATTAATACGAAACACATTTCATTTAAATGGGTTATTCTATGATTTAATAATTATGAATCCCATTTCTTTTCTTAGGTTAAGACATGATGAATATTTTATGATCTTGGGTCACACATATTTAGGATTTTCATTATGTGATGGGTGGGAGCTATATCTCTCTCCAACTCATTGGGTAATTATAGAGAATTTATGAGTAAATATGATCTCTATGAATCTTGATACACATTTATCTTTTTATTCATGAACCTAGTTACATGTTAAAAATTTCATGTGTGAACCTGATGAAATGTTCACAATCATATGTGTTAACATGATTTCATTTTATCATTATTATACATTGACCTAAATTTCATGTATATAAGGTAATAGATGGACCTGGTTTCATGTAGATAAGTTTATTTGATGGCATGATTTCATGTCCTAAACTTAATTACTGAATATATATCTATTTATACATGTTAACAATGTTATCAGATTATGTGTGTTCTAAAAATCTACACATTGTGCCAAATTTATTTTCTCATAGATCATGATATTTGATTCCACATTTATTTATGTATTATGAACTTCCAATATTTATTTCATGACATAATTTTTCATTCTTCAATATTAATGGTGTGGTTTATAAATTTTATAATCATATTCTCATACCCTTATTCTTATTGTGTGCTGATATCTCCCTAGTTTAATCTTACTGAGAATCTAATATCACCATTTTTTGTATCATTGTCCATGTGATGAAAAATTTCTTAGGTTAGGTATCACTATTAAAACAAATATATAATATGATATATTTAAGATTTGTTGAAGATCAGTCGTGAAATAAAAATGTTGTGTTTCAAGTCAACGAAGACACTAAACTATTATAGTCATTAGGAATCAATTTCAGGTACATAATAAATATTGAAAAAAAAATATTTGATATCCATGTTTGAAAATAATTAGTAGGTATACAATGTATTAATTGAATGTTTTATTGACCATTTTAAAATATGGTGTGAAAACATTAGTGAGATAGAGGGGGATATTTTGATGGACATGTCTACGATAATTCTATGGTTTCATAAAAGTAAGGGAACATGTACTAGAATTTTGGTAAATTATTGAGCGAGTGTTCTCAAAGAAATTAATCCCTTATAGGGATACTATAAGTAGATTTGGCCCAATAAGAGAGGTTAGTAGAGGTAATAAATCTCAAAGGTATACATTAATATTGACTTTATCTATACATGGTGCATGAAAATGATCATTTCTGTAAATTGTATCTGAAAATCCTGGTAGATATGCTTTGAAAATTAACATACTCATTATGGACAAACATGAATGATTATAATAATTACCATGAATGAAATAAGTTAATTATACATTGTAATTGACTAAATAGAAGGTGCCATTATTTAGAAATCGTAGAAGTGATTTTTGATGATTATTTAATTTGGCACTATTATTATTATTTATTGAAAAATAATTTTATTTGTTTTAGTCAATGGATAAAACCTAAAGTAACTATATTGATGTTGATTGTGATGGAAAATTAATTTATTTTACTCTTGGGACGAAAAATATTATTGAAAATGGAATGATAAATGTAATATACACATTCATACAATTTTCCCAATCCATAAACCACAATGGGATTAAAAAAACAAAAGAGGGAATTTTTTTAATAATTCCTGAGAAAAAATACAAATTATTTTTGTAGTTCTTCTGAGACACTAGTACCTGATAAATGAATCAGGTCCATTTATAAGTTATTTTCTATTATTTAGTGACTACATCATCAAAATGATGACTTAGTTGTTTATCATTTAGAAGGTAATATATATAAATTGTTGAATAATATTAAGAATATTAATCATGGGGAATATATTGACTCTATTCCATGAGTCATGTTTAATAAATATTTTATTTCACCATATTCTTCAAATAAAAATGAAAATGGAATTCATTAATCTAAAAAAGTGACGATGAATCTTTTGGCATCATTGTAGAAATATTTATAGTACTGGAAATGTATGATTCTAGTATTTTCATTAAACCTTAATATAATGATGATTGATTTCTTAGTGGAATAAATCCATGTCTATAATGTAGATATACATAAGGGAAATCCCATTTTATAAAGAACATTTTAATTTTGATATCAAGGTGGATGTGGATATTGGAGGGACCCATTAGTGACATGGTTTCTCTAAGAAATGAAATATGTTATTCAAGAGAAAATATAAAAATTATGGAGGGAAGAAAATTATAATTTCATCATGCTCAATGTGGGAAGGAAACATGTAGTAATTTTTCTTAAAGGGGCCACTATATTTTCTATGTGTGGAAAAGAAGGTAATAAAGTAGCTGAATTCAAATTTTATTGGAAGAAGTTAGCTATTGATGAAAATAAGGATAATTATTAATAGAATTTACCAAAAAACACTCTGGTGCTTCATGTTTAAGTGGATTTTTCATTATGTTAATCAATTACTCAATATAATAAGAAATATGGATGATAAACCACAATATCCTCTAAGGAAAAAGAAAAAAAGGGAAATCTTATGTAGTAACAATGGATTAAGAACATCCAAATAATTAAGGAAGGATTTTCCTTGCCTCCTTAAATGTTAATTTTTTATTTTCTATTATATAAATAATCCATATATCAATTTTATAATTCAACCGTTATTAAATTTTTATTTGATTATATCCCACTACATGGATTCTTAAAGAATGCAATTAATTTTTTTATTCTATCATAATATCGATGAATCCAAGAAAACATTGAATTTTTTTCAATATGATATGAGATTATATAGGGAATAAAGGGTGAATAATATTTTGGAATTGTGTATATATACATGTAATATAAACATAAGAGTTATGGATACCAACATGATTTTATGAGTATGTGGGAGATAATATTTTGAATTTCATTAACACCCATTTTGAGGATTTATCTGATGAGAGTTTATAAATATTAAGCATACATTATGTAAAATACATAGTAATAGAACCCTATGGTATTTTATATGTTTTTGTGAAATTATTATTTCAAGAGGATTGATTGTAATTGTTGTGGAAATATGATTAACAGTTCTATTATTTTTTAGGGATTATATAATTTTTTATTGCTAAGGTAATTATGTTTTGAAGTTGTTCACTTTAAAAATTCAGAACACTTCTTTAATATATGATTATATTTCTCTATGGATCTATTTTCCAAAATATACATTAAATAAGTGGTAATGTTTCGGGTATTACACCATTTCATTGCATCTAATGGAGATACAAATTATACCTTGGAATTTCGGGAAATTCTCTTATAGGATATTGATAGTATGCTGAGATCCAACCCTACATACCATCCCTTGAAATATGGTCAATATGGGAGAAAAATTCTAACCCTATAAGATATATTAAGATCATTCTCAGTGGGATTAAATGGTGGTTAGTATCAACATATTCATTTAGTTATGTTTTATTACTAAAATATATTTTACATGAACACTTAGATGGATTTTTACAAATCCTTTTATAGAAATAAGTGTATAAATTCAACATACTGTAATGAATTTGCAGAATGGAATCCATCAGTACCAAAGAAAGATGATGAAATGGAAGAGTAAGACATAGCCATTTTAAAACATGTAATATAAAATAAATTTTTACAGAAATTTTATTTTAATAATCATATACAGAGTATATTATTTGAAATTTGTGAGAAAGTGTTTCTATGAATTTCTATTAATAAGAATGAATGGAAATATATAACCTAGTAATACCAGTTATTTTAAATTTTTTGAATATATCATGACGTTATATTATAAATTATTATTACATAATACCTCTCTCCAATTAATGATGTGTTACATGTGTATCTACTAAGGAAGTATATACCTAATAAATCATATATACAGAACACAAAGGTTGTATTGTTGGATAATTATCTTTCTTATGAAAAACAATGAGTATAGATTCTGGGCTAGATAATGATATATGAATCATGAACCCTAACCTGGTAATTATTTTGTAAAAAAACTACCACCTTGAGTAATATTTGTGGGAACTTGAGGATGTAATGAGGAAAATATATCCTTAGTCGTTGGTAACAAAGTGATGAACATTGAGGGTGGAATTGATTTCAAAGGTGAAAAATGTAACACAATGTGATTTTGTGAACTTATTTTTTTAAATAAATTTAATCTTTTCCATAATTTTCATTTCTTGGAAAAATTATATTATCATGCATTACATGCAATACCTAGTTTATCTTGAGTTACACACATCACTAACTTTTAACAAAATAAGACAAACTATTAAAATATTATTATTTATAGGTATCACCTAGTAATTTGAATGGTAGATAAACAAATTGTGAAGTATATAAAAACATATTGTTTACAAATATATATAAATTAATTATTTGGAGACTAATTAATTATAAATTATTATATATTATTTAAAAAAAGGTAATATTTTTCTATGAATCTATTTTTATGCACATTAAAATTTTACCTAAAAAGTGAAAATAATAATTTTTATGAATAATTTTTATTATTTTTAAATATAATATACTCAGTATAATTTTTACTAATCATCTAATATTTTTTTTCGAGATATATGACAACAATATATCCAAATTAATGCCTAAATACTTATTTTATCTAAAAAGGGACTTTTGTCCAATTTTGTGTACTTATTTTAAAAATAATTTTTTATCATATTATATATTTTTTAAAATATAAAATTCATATTTTAAATACTGATGTCAAAATTATTTTCGAGTGAATGTTCGATAGTTTTTTTAAATATAAATGTTTCTATGAATAGTGAATAATAATAGTTTTTATTAGGAATTTTCATTTCTTATAATGTTTTGAAAAAAAAATTAAATTAACATAATAAGGTTCAAAAATTATATTTTTCTCAATAATATTTCAATAACTCTAATTTAGATCATTTAAATCCATTTCATATTGAGTTTTTATGTAAAATTTTTTTCATCTTTTGTATCTTTTTTTATATGCCACATTTTAAAAGTGTGTGAAGAATTAATTTTAAATTAAAATTTTCCAATTATCTGAATGAATTTTATGAAAATTTATTTAATATTTATTATTGGAATAATTTATATCATCTAATAATGTCAAATTATGTTTTGATATTTATAAATTTTAAATTTAGTAAAAATCAATTTCCATAGTTATGGTGAAAATGAGTTTAATGAGGTGAAAACTAAATTAATAAGAGGAAAAATTAAATTCATATAAGTCCAAAAACCATTCTTGAGAAAAATTTGAACATATATCCTATAATGTTTTATAATGCTACATTTTTTGTCCTTTTGGAAGTACACATCTTGGTTTTACCTTTCTCTTTTAAAATACTACAAGTATAGCATTGACCTAACTTATAAAAGGCGACCCCTATCATCTCTTGTTCACAGTTCCAAAACACATTGGTTCATAAAATAAATGAAACAGTAACAATATAAATTCCATTTTAACACCAAAAAATCCTTAGTTTGGCCATAAGTAAAACCTAGGAACCCTTTTGGTGAAAAATAATATATGTTTTCTCAAGAAGAGGTAATGCCCCTAACTGAACATTTAATATTATTTTTAACCCCACAAACATAAAATATTTTTTAAATATGAAAATATAATAAATTGATTATATAAAATATTATTATATTTTTTTGATATTAATTTAATGACTTATAACCATCGCTTTCCATCAAATGGGATACAATATCATTATTCGTGTGCACAACAAACTTCCACCTCATAAACTTGTGATATTCGTTTCCATCACCGTACATAACTACTTGATATAGTTATGGATTTAATGTATATATATGATATTTAATTTATCATTATCCCTCTTTAATTATAATACCACATCTATGTCCTTTCTTCCTATGCATTTGAAAAAAAATAACGTCGCTTGACTGTTTTTCAGACAACCACATCGCAAACCGTTGTGATGTGTTTTTTATTTTTGTGTTACAGAGATGGTAATATGGATATATTAATTTTATATAAATATTTTATATATAACATAATTATTGTATTGAATTATAATTTCATATATTCCTTATTACATTCTATTTCAAGAAGGATAAAATAACATCGTGTGTGCATATGGAGAATTATCCCCTCGTGAAGCAGTGTGATTCTCTATTCACATATGCCTTTCATGGAAGTTAATAAGAAATTTTTTAAATAAATATATGTGATATTTATGACATAATATTTTTAGAATGAAAATATCGTATATTACTTTATTTATTTTTATTCACTAATAGATTGGGAATAATGTTCATGTGTACTTACGACCTACTATCACTATTAACTGTGTATTTCATTTTCAATATTTAAATTTCATGGATTAATATAAATACATATAAAATAAATATATATGATAAAAATATCATTCTTATCATTATTTAGATGATGGAAGCAAGATAAATGTAATAGGTCAATAAATAAATAACCAAAACAGACATTAAAAAAGTATTGATTAAACGAAATATGATTTTGATATGAAAATTTTAACAAAATTTTAATAAAATGTCTTATGTAAATAATACATGATATTTTATATATCAGTATTGTTAATTAATATATTCATAATAAATATATATTTATTTAACATTATTTTTTAGTGTATAAAAATATATGATATTCAAGGTAATGGTTTTTCATCTCACTTTTTACTTCTATAAGACAAATGTTATAATCAACACCTATTTATGTCATGTGGTGTATATACGAACCTTTAATTCTATATTATGATCATATTGAATTTAATAGTAATTTACATATCAATTTTAGGATAACTATTTCATGTTGTTTATAATTTAAAATTTTCCAAATATGTAAGGGATTTTGTCTCAAATTTCCTTCTTTGAGATATATCACAATATGAACCTATGTTATTTTATAAGGTGGATATAATTCAACATATCCATGTTATAATATGAATTTCCACCATACTCATGTTATTAAATTTTTAATTTTATCTTATTTATTGATGTTGTATATTATTCCCGTGATACCAATGTTGCAATGTTTTGATACTATAATCTCATTATTTATCAGGATTTTTTATGATTATGATTTTCATGATGAAATATTATGATCTATATATAAATAAATTCAATAAGTTTACTATCCTCTAGTTGTTAAAAAAAATTCTTCCTTTTATTTTCCCTCTTCATGTACTCAATTAAATTAAATAATGATTGAAAGAAAAATCATCATCGTTTATCACTTTGCTTCAAAACCCATTTTCAACCATATTATCATTTTACAAAAATGTTTATGAAAATGTTTTAACATTAAAAAATGAAATATTAAAATCATTTTATTGATGATTTAGTTTTTATAATCTGTTTTAAAATTAATATCCATGTTTTTTTTCAGAAAAAGATCGTTTGGATTTTACAAACACATTGATTTGAATATTTTTTTGACATGTATGAAATTTTCTGCCATCATGGAAACTAAATGTTTTAAATATTTCATTATGAGAACCAATTTTTTTTTGAGAAAAATTGATTTGAAAAATGTTTTATGATTTTAATTTTTTTCAATGTGGTAAGGTTATTTCAGTAATGAAATTTTCTAATTTATTTTGAATGAATTTATTATTATTTTTCAATGTTATTTTAAAATAAAATTACTTCCTCAAAATTTAATTAAATTATAGTTTAAAAAAAGGTGATTATCAATGAAGTTTTATTTTCATCAAGAAATGATGCAATAAATTTTAATTTTAAAATAATATATTATATATGATTGTATCATTTTTATGTTACATTATATTTATAAGTGATATGATCCACTAAAAAAATTATATTATTTATATTTATGGTTTATTATTATAATGAATATATTTTTATGAAACCCATTACCTTTACATGGTTTATTTTCAAATGAAATGTATACAAAATGCATTTCATTTCCCTGGGATATTCTATAACGTATTGCTTATGAAACTCATTTATTATCATGGTTTCTAATAATATGAAAATTTATGATATTTTGGAATAAATATGTCTGTTTTACCTTATTTTATTGGTGGGATCTATATCCCCACAATGTGTTTGGGTAAATATCTATCAATTATGAGTAATTATGTCTTCTGTAAAAATTATCACTTATTCATAATGTTATACTAGAACCTAATTTCATGTTCATAATGTTATGTGTAAACATGATTAAATAATCACAGTGTTTTGAATGAACCCGATCACAAGGTCACAATGTTATGTATATACGTAAATTTCATGTCTATAATTATTTGGGTGGACCTAGTTGCATGGTTGTAATCTTATGTGAGGGAAAATTTTAATTCCCTCAACTGAATGAGAATTATTTTTTCTATTTATATATTTTGGAAAATTTTATAATAGTATGTTTATTCCCTAAATATATCTATTATTCTAATGTTATGTTATCAAGTTTCTTAATATTTTACTCTATTTTGATTCTTGTTTTAAGAACTTCTTGCTTTTATTCGATGTTATGTGATTTTGATAATTGATATATAGGGTATTGTTTTCATATGTTATTCTCATGTTATCATACCCACACACTCATGATATGTTGATATAACATTGTTTTACAATTATATAGAATCTAAGCTCACCATTTCTTAGGTTTCCTTCCCCATGTTATGAAGAATGGTTTTGGGAGGGTTTTCCTAAGAAGAGTACGATGTGGTAAGATCCTTATATGATATTTTAAATCTGTTTCATTGAATAAAAATATTTTTTTTCTATTATCCAAATAAATTTAAATATTATTGTCTTCTTAAAGTATATATGTTTAATTTAATAAAAATTCATCTAAAAACATTTGATATGTATTTATGAAAATCTTGGGTCGTTTTAGTACCAATATAGATGTAACAAATATTTTCCATGGTTACCATTCAAATTAGAAAAAAGTAAGATGGAACTATTAACCAAATATGAACATCCTCATTAAAATTTTCATGTCCATTTATTATGTTTAAATCTCTAAAAGTTCCAATAATTAATTTTATCTTAAATTTTTATAATAGAGAGGAATTTTTTTTAGAAAAAATATATTTTTAATAATTAAAATTAACTTATATCAAATGATGAAAATTTCTTATTCAAATAAAATTAATGATATTATTAAAAAAATAGATTATATTAAATTTTAATTCAAAATAATTAATATATTATGCTATTTTAATTTCTTGTTATAATGAAAAGAATGGAAATATTATGAAAAATTTTATTTTTCACTATATATTACAAAATTAATCATTTATGGAAAACAAAAAATTCACAACAGATTAATTCTGATATGGTTATTTAAAATAATTATAATTATATTTTAAAATAAAATTTATAAATGTGTTATAATATATATATATAATTTAAAAGTAAAAAAATTAATTAAAAAAACGTTTTGAGAAAAATGGATCTTTGAAGCATAAAATAAATTCTATAAAATGGGTGTTTATTTAATAAATATTAATATAAAAATTTTATTGATAAGGATATAATAAATTTAATTCATAATTGTTATACACACATTCCTACTATAAAATTAATTTTCCTTTTTGTAACTTTCACAATTATGTAATGATACTTTTATAATATATCACATTTGATTAAATATCAATGTTACTTGTTAAGAAAACTATTAGGATTATTATTATTTTGAAATAAATTTTATAGATGTCAAAAAATGGATTTTATAGTGTATGATGGTCCTCTGTCAGTGGTTGCAGACCTAGATTCCATTATGGAGTGGCTAGATATATTCATATTCTAGGAATTTGGCTGAATCACTGTTGTTAAAGGCAACAAAACAAAGAGTAATTATGTCACGAAATACAAGATCTGTAAATGATGGGATTTAAAGTGCTAGAAGATGATCATGATTGGGAGGGGTATTTTTAAATAGTTTTCAACATCATGTATGATCTTTATAAATATTATAATTATAGGAACACTCTTATCTAGGAATGCGTTTTTAAATTACTAGAAAGGGATATGACTTCCAACCCATTCACTCAAAGGAAACATCATCAACAATTTGGATTATGTTTCATGGAATAAATTGTTTTTATGGAATTATAACATTATATGTTATTCAACTTCTGGAGTGGAACTCCATTTAATATGGATCGACATAACATTGAGAGTGAGCCTGGATTTTAGGCCAACATTATCATGGAATTCAACATTGAATAAATGTTACCTATCTGGATTAAATTCATTATAAATGATCAAAGGATTGATATTAATATATAATATGAGCACCAACTTCATTTTTATGATTTCTAAAATATAAAGGATCCCTATATCACTATATGTAGGATCATTCGTCTACATGATAAATATACTAAGGTGGATAGAGTTAGAACCTATAAAGTGGTTTTTAAAAGAAAGAATGGCACTAATAATTTTATTGAGAAATGAGATCACTATATAAAATATTCATCAGTGAACGTTTTTCACGAGTCCTCTAATACCCATGCCAATAATGATGGGATTTAAAAAATATGAAAAGTATAAATTGTATAAGGAGGGTGAACACCTTACTTATGCATTTGTGGATGACTCTACAATTATAGAGGCTATTAAGGATCATCTTTAGGATAAGCACACTCATGTTTAATCAGATAAGATACTCACTAAATGTGTATAAAATGAACAACATATTTTTTAACATAAAAGAGAGTAGGGTGTTATTAAATCTAATAGTGATTATTTAGTCCTTATTGTGGTTGAAGAAAAAAATATCAATGATCTCCCATTATTTTTGTTTAAGGATGTGAATGATTAATCATTTATGAGGATGAGGTAGGTCCACATATTATAATCCATTATGAAAATTACTTGAGTTATGTTAAATGTATAATTGATTGTAATTTTTCACTGTATGGGATGAAAAAATATATAATGATAGATGTGGATGACGAGGCACTCCATCCAGCTCAAGCAGGAAGCCCAGTTTCCTTGATTGTTTGGAGTGTTCTCATTAATTCCCATCCACCTTTGGAAAATAAGGATTCGTATTTTGTCTTTAGTAATAAACTAGTTTTATAGAAACATGTTGAGGTCCATTTAGGAATAAACATTGATGATGAAATTTTTGTTCCACATTTTTTGTACATTTTTTATAACTCGTAGTGTAATGATAAATTCATATCTAATTGAAATGGATCACTATAAGGGAAGATGAAATGTAGGATGATTGATAAGGATGGTCGTGTCCTCTCTTAGGTGCATGTGAGAATCCCTCATTCATTGATGTTTAGGATACTTGATATTAATTTCCCACTATACATAGATCAATGTACATCATCATTAATCTCTAATTATGTATTCTTCTAAAGAAGCAAGATTCCCCATTCAACAGATGGAGTGAAATAGTGGAGGATGAGGATGTTTGGGATGATTATATACTAATACCTGGCTCACAATTTTCCCCTTTAGGTTATATTGATTTAATGGATCAATTAATGTATGGCACGGAGTCTATCATATACACTCCAACCATAGTTGGAGTTGGTAATAGTACTATTATTGGTAGAAAAAATAAAAACCAGAAGTCTCGCAAAATTTTCTTGTGTATCCAAATAATCACTAACAAGAATAAAAAAAGAAAAATGATTATAAATTTTAATTTAAAGTATCATTTCAAATAAATGTCAAATTTTGGGAATTTTCATGTATGGGTTAATTCTGAAATAGTCAATACTAAACATAGAAACATTTAGATTCATAATCCCAAACATCTAGGAATTTATAAACTAAACGATTCATTCTCAGTGGGATTTATTGGTCTGGAAGAAATTATATATCACTTTTTTTGGTTCTAATTGTGGTTCAATGTTGGTTTAAATTCTTTGGTATTTTCTAATGTCTCTTTAGACAATGTTAGTTATATTTTATTTGTTGATAAGATGATTAAATAAAATTTCGATATCAATAATAATAAAATGGATAAATATTTTATGTATTCCTATAATAGATATTAGGGGAGGGGGAATTTATGTTATGGAATTTAAAGACTCCAAGACTATATTACACTTCCCTGGATTCTCCTCATTGATTTCGACACAATTTAATGATGTACTAAAGAACATTTGTACACATTACAAAATGATTTATCATAAGGTATTAAATGAATTAGTTTATTGTAATAAATTGTTTTAATTTATTATGGTTGGTTCTAAATAACATGGTATATTAGAGACCTCAAAATAATTGCTTCATAAAAGATTTAATGAGAATATATTAATAAATAAGCTCTTGATAGCTAGTTTTAAATTTCCTATATCACTCTTCCCGAAATTAATTTTTATAATAACAAAATGCTTGTTAGCTTCCAGAGAAATGAGATAAAAATTCCCCTCCCTTTTCGATTAAACAAATAATTTTATCAAGTTGGTGGTTGTGAAAGTCTTATAAGGGATTTTTGGAATACCATGTATTATTTAAATTGGGATGAAAAATTCTTATTAAAGATGAGACTTTTTAAGACCAAGTTGAAGAATGGGAGAAAAATATCCTTTAGTGAGTTAGAAAATGAAATTTAAGCTCATAAGAAATATCTTCTACAAATTTTGTATGAAAACTATAGAGGTGACATTAATTTGGACTTATCCAAGGAAGTAAGAATATTCCCCATGATCAATTGTCTTCATGAAATAAAATATATGATTCGTAAAGAAACATTTATTTTTATGTCGCTACAAGAGGGGAATATGAATACTAAATTATTTAAATCACTATAGATATTTAAAAAGGGTGGTAGAGTATTATCAATTTTAAAAGTGAGGGAACAGTTCATCAATAATAGGTATACTATTTTTTATTATATTTTATCATATTACTATAGTATATTTGGTGGACATGTATTAGTGATAGAATTAATTGATGGTATTATACCTTCTATTGTTACTCCTAAGAATATTAATTATTTCTTATTAGAATCCCATTATAATTTTAAATAGAATAAGATATATTCAGCCACAATATAAGTAGTATTCACATTCAATATGTTTTCAACAATTTCTATTGTTAGAAATAGTGGGATGTGATTCAGGTGGATGTTGTCAATTTAGTTTCAACATTCAGTATTAAAGGAATAATTTCTCAAGGAGTCAATGAATAATTTCACAATTCGGTTATAAAAATTCATAATTATTGTGAAATACATATTTTTAGGACTATTTCCCCAGTCAAACCTATTTAAGAGGCGTTTTTAATAATTTCGATAATTGGATTCTAATAAACACATCTAAAAAACTCACTGAATTAGTTTCAATTCCACAAAGGTATCCATATAGGATTAAATTTTCACTTCTTTAGAGAGATTATTTATCTCATAAGATCACTCACAAGAGATATAATTTCTCTACTTCTTGACATTAGGAAGTCCCTATATGCATTGTATTGTAATTTATATAAAACTATCTTTGTAGAATTGGATTTAATACCAGTTTCTTCAATTTGGTTAAATATATTTTTTGTTTTCAATAAAATTTTAGTTCTCATGAATTGATATACCAATGGATATTTTATATGCACTAGGGGGTTCAGACAAGATGATCCTCTTTTATCAATGAATATTTATATTGCAGAATATTATAATAAATAAATTCTTTATCATTGGTTGAATAAAGACGGATTTACCCTATTCATGATTCCAGGCCCCCTATTAAACTAACTCATCTATTTTATGTTAACAATATAATAGTTTTTTTTATAGGGTATTAATGAAAATACTCCGGATCATAAAACAATTTTCTCAATATTATGACAAAATGTTGGGGCTAATCACTATTTTGGAAAAAAACCTTTATCACAAAGAGAATGATGATTCATCTTCCATGAAAAAACACCATAATTTTGTAGATGGTATGAGATAGGGGTTAATTTCCATTAATTATTATAGATTTACATATTTTATAGGGAGGTCAAAGGCTTTTCTATTTTTCTTGTAATTTTATATCATATCATAAATTACCTCTCTACATAGAAGGGTAAGAACCGACCTATTGATGGAAGAATAAGGTTGGGGAGATTAATTTTTGTATCTAGGTGGTTTTGATCTGTTACGTTTCAAATATGGAATAGGTTGTTCACAAATCCTTTTAATGGGATTATTAAAATTTTATATGTAGAGAATGTGTTTAAGAAAGAATGATGGAAACCACTCCTTGAAAAAAATTCAGTAAATATCTTTCCAATAGAGTTATGAGATTCAAAATTTCATTCATTTAAATGAATCACCCCAATAAATGTTGACCTAGGATCTCAATAATAGTTATTTTCTTTTTTGGGATTCCTAAAATTGTTATTTCTTTACATGTTGAAGTATGTGATATATACTTAGATGAATTAGTAAATTTGGCCATATTTTAGGGCTTATTATTATAATTTCATGGATTATTTATGATGGATTATTGATAAGATATCCTCTCTTAAATTAAGAGATGATAAATAGAATACATATACTCTAATTTAATATTTCTTGCCTAAGGATTTTTCTTGTTGACTCCAAAATAATTTTTAAATATCTTTTTGATTCCTAACCTCATCTTCAAGATAATGTTAATAACATTATAAATTGATACAGATTTCTAACATGTCTTAATTTTTTCCTTTTGGAGCCATTTGAAAATGATGTTTTGAGTAATAGGTCATTCAATCAATATGTTTCCAGAGACTCAAATGATGAATTCAATTCGATAAAAAACTGTAACCAGTCTCAGATCATTTTCTTTAAGATATTTCTCATATAGATATTATCACACAACAAGTTACCGAAAGATTTTTAAACAACTATTATTATTTACCTTTTTTAAGTGTAAGATAAAAAATCCTAATAGAGAAAATGAATAAGAACTATTTCAAAGATGTGTGATTGTATGAATACATTGGTAGGAGGTATATGATATTTTTTTCTTTCGGGTAAAGTAAAAATGATGTCAATATTTAATTATTTAGTTATACATGACCATATATCTCTCTTCCATGATAAGAAATATATTTCAGGTTACTATCTATCAACTCCTCAATCTCTATGGTATGATTGTAATAAATAGTTTTTTGATAGAAAGTCATTTTGTTTGTGCAGAGTGATATTGAGGATTTTGGTTGATTTAAAGAATCAATTGTAATACAGAGTGGTTATTGCAACAATAGTGTCCAATATTTCTTAATCATAACAATATTTTTAGTTTTTGAGAATTACATTCCAGATTTGGGAAAAGTTTATGTTTTTTGGAATCATCCTTCAACTAATTTTATTAAAATTTACCCCAATAGTGCATCAAATTGGAATCCAAGACTCTCAGGGTGTGGTGTGGTCTTCTTTTTTATCATAATGTTAATATTTTGGGATGTTTTTGTGGTTTCTGTGCACTAAAATCTTCACATGAAGAAAATATGAAAGAATCATTAATGCCATTTTTTTAAGGAATGAAGGGTTTGAATAATCCTTTTTTTAAAGTGATTATTTTACACTTATTTGGGATACAATAAATGGTACGTTGCATAAACCATAGAGACTCACTGGAATTTGGATAATTTTTTTGAATTCATTAATTAGACTAAAATTTATTTTTGGACATGTCTTCCATGTGGAAAACATGGTTGAATATTGAAATTATAACAAAGGATTTAGTTTTTATTATCATCTAAATGATTTTAGGGCTTTTTATGAAAGATATTGTAATGAATCTATGTTTTTCATAATTTGAAACATTTCTTTTCTTCAAAAAAATCATTATCATATTATGTTTAATTATAACCATAAATACATTTTTTTGAAATATGGTGGTCCACTTAATTTGTGTTGAAAATTGTACATTAGCACATATCCATCCCAGTAATCCTCGTATATTTGAGGAAGAAAATTTATTAAAGGAAAAGTTTGACGTTCTATGCAATGAGATTTATGTAGAGCTACATTATAAGAAACAAATTCTCATTTAATTCACTGTAAAATTATATTATTCATATAAGTGTTTGGGTTATGATCCATCCACCAACCAATCTGTGGTTTCAGTTGATTATGAAATCCTATTAGCTAATAAGTCCAATTAAGAGGGAACCCCTAACATTGATTCTCATTAAAAAGGTTTTATGTCACATCTTTCAGATAGTAGGTTCATAGATATATTTTATTTCTTGAAATGATACTTAGAATGTTCCAATTCGGGAATGAAAACCATAGGGGAGGATATATATGTTTCTTATATAGTTGTTACCACAAATTCTCATTCATTATCATTTAATACTATCATGGATGGAGGTGAGTTAAAAACCAAGGTGGTTGATGTAGGAACTAGTGGGTGCACTACCATTGAATATGGGGAATAATATGGCCTTGTATTATAGTCATTATTGGTTTTTTGTGCACCGGAATCACATGTACATGTCTCTTGTGGACAATAGGATTATTTATGCTCAATATATCTAAAGAACCATTTCAATACCATGAATTGTGTTAAAGTGGAAGATTCAAACACTTATGATTGTCCCCTATTTATTAAAATATTTTAATGAAATGAGTAGGAGTTATGTAAACATGTGGAGTTTAGGCTAAGTGACAAATAAATTGACTCCCTTATATCCTCGTATTATGAAAATGATAACCAGGAACTATTAAATATCAGAATTTTTCAAGGAATGGGAAACAATGTACCTAAAATTATGAAAATTTTATAGTTATCAAGGGGATAATAATAATACAATTCGTGGACTACTCATGTTTATTTAGAACCATGGTAATCAGAATATTTGTGAAACAAAAATATAGAATTTGAGGTAAGGAAGATTGTAGTAAGACCTAAGAAATTTGTTACACTAGATCATGTTATGTAGGGTGATTGTGTTATAAATTCTGGTATTGGATCTAAGGATTCTCAGGGGAGTAAGATAGTGGACCCAGTATAAGTACTTGAAAGGGAGTTTACTGATGGTGTCTAAGAGGATTTACTAAATGTGGGGTTTGACAGAGAAAACAACTTATTTATTCTGCTAAACTCTAATGAGGATTTTTTAGAAGAGTCCTTAAACATTAATGTTCCAAATAAGGAGAAAAATATATTTTTCAAGACGAGACTTCAATTTGATATAAACAATTAGAAAAAATTTGGGTGTAGAAAATATGATCTGATCATGGATCATGGAACTATGTAGGGAAAAATTACCATGGAGGAATATACTTAGCCATGTGATAAGATGTAATTTCACTTCAAGGATCTCATAAAGGTTGATCAAGACATAATGGTTACCCCAATAGATGAGATATTATATTGATTGAATGACTCATCCTATTTTAATTTTTTCTCTAATGGCTTGTTGATTTTTTATATAGTTGAGTTTGGGGTAGTTTTATTTTTTAAGGTTTCTCAATTCCCCCATAAAATTAGTTTTTAAAATAAAATAAAAAACTTCATTGAAAATAATAAACATATGAATCAAGGGAAATAATCTTACAAAACTATTTTATACTTATAAATGAGACCTTAATAAATTTAAAAAATATATTTTTATTAAATAAATAAGTCAATTTTTTACATTTAATTTTCAAAAAAATATTAACAATCTTCTAATGAGTTCTCTATATATTATATAAGAATAAATCCAACATTACTCTTCAAAATTATATATTCATAAAAATAATTTTGTCATATTTTACATGCTTATTTAAAAATAATTTTTTGAAACTTTATTAAACTTTATAGGTCAATTTTTTTAAAGAATAATAATTTTAAAATTAACATGGAGTGAATTTTTTTTGGATTTTTCTGAAAAGTTAATTTTTAGTGGATTTTGAAAAAGTGTAGTTGAAAAAAAAATTCATTTCATTCAAATAATTTTGAAGATAAATTTAATTTATATATGTATTTAATACAAAAAATCATTTTATTATATATTTATTAATAAAACTTTGGTTATTGTAATAAATTTATTATTTAATACAGATATAAAAACATCTTAATCTTTTTGAAAACATTCACTTTTTAAAACTACTTTTTCATTACATCTATTAGAATAATTTTATACTAAATTCTGAAACTTATGCAAATAGAATTTTAAAAAATGAATAAAATATTTATAATAAAAAATAATTTATATTACATTATATGTTGAACATAGATTTTGGAAAAAATTAATAGTAAAAACACTATTCAATAATTACCATGTTGAAGTGTAACACAGGTTTACCAGGGAGTAAAACTAATATGATAAGGGGTAAATGACCAATAAACATTTTCATAAACATTTTTATGACCATATATTTACCATATCACGATAGAGGTTAAAAAATGAGAAATTTTTTATCCTAGTGATATGTGAAAAATGTTGGTGCACTTTATTATTTAAAAAAAATATTATGTGTCTCCTCTCTCCCACATAAAAAAAGGCATCCCAAATCTTCTGCTCTTTACAATTACAAAAACCTTTAATTCATAAATTATATTCCCAAAAATCTTACATAAATTCCTCCCTATATCCTATAGGTAATTATATTATCATGATTCCCTTATGAGAAGGCATTAGGTGTGAAACAAAACGGGTAATCTAAAGATGGTAAATAGTTCTTAAACATGCATTGTCATTCTATTTTATCTTATAAAATATAAAAATATTCAATAAAATAGTCTAATACAATAAAAATATTAAATCATATATACTTATATATTTTTATTTTTAAGGAATAACTTATATCCTTATCCTCTTCCTTCAAATGGGAAATGAAACAGTCGATCATGTGTATGACAGAGTACCGCCTCACAAACTGATGTTCTTCATTTTCTATTACCACCACTCAAGGTGGGATATAATGATGTATTTAATATTTATATATGATATTTATGATATTAAATAATTTTATAATTATAATATTACACCTAACATTTTAAATTCCAACCGGTTTGAAAACAATAACGTCACTCAAGCGTATATCAGATTATTGCCTCACTAACTGAGGTGAAGTGTTTTTAATTGAATTTTTACATTAATTGTAATATTGATATACTAAACGAATATAAAATATATATTTAAAATAATTATACTTATATAATTATCATATAACATATACTTTCTTTCTGTTTTTCTTGAACTATACGATAACATCTCTCTTGTTTACAGTGGACTATAACCTTGTGAAGAAATATGATTCATTTTTCACTAACTCTATACATGAAGTGTAATAAGGATCAATTTTATGTATATAAATCATATATATGACATAATAATGACTCTTTATGTGTTATTTATTATATTAATTTCTTTTAATTGACCCTCCAAGAAAATTGAGACAACATTCATGTGTATATATGACCTACCATCTCTATGAATGGTGTGATTTATTTTTTATCTCTAAATTTTATTGATAAATATATATAATTATATAATGAATATATATGATATTTATTTGTTTATTAAAATTTTGGAGAATAAGGAACTGGGATAAAAATTAATGGACCAAAAAAATGAAAACATACATGATAAACAAAGTTGTTGTTACCCAAAATATGATATTAACATGGAATTTTTATTAAATAGGTAATAAATTGTCATATTTAAATCATATAAATTATGAAATTTATAATAAAATTTCTATAATATATGTATAATACAACTATATTTATTTTAAATTAGGTTATAACATATACAAAAGATGTTTATACTTAATGTATGGGATTTCCAGTCCCTATTTTATTTCTCGAAGACATATTCCATATTCACCACTCATCTATTTGGTGAGGTGTATAAAGATACCCTTATGACATGTTATAAAACGATTCTACATATTTATTTTATTTTTAATGTTTCAATTTATGTTATTTTTTAATGGGTATTACTATTTAAAATATATGAAAATGGTAAGGGTTTGATGTTACAAATTCTCTGTTTAACTAGATTTTTTATTATTATAATTTCAATTATGAAATCATTCAATCTATTTATAATGATTTTATTTAATTATATTACAAAATTTCTATTTCTTTAGAATAATTTTTTAGTTTTCATTTTCCTTTATTTATTTACTCATTATTATAAAACAATTTCTTAAAAAAAATAAGCCTTTGTTTTTCTCTTTGTTCAAATACCCTTTTTCGTCAATATACATGTTTTCAAATTTTTTCAATATTTTTTTCAACATTATCCAAATTATGTATTAAATACATTTTCACCCATTTTTAATTTTTACAAATTTTATAAAAATGATATTCTTGTTGCATTCTAAATAATGATCATTTGGAATTTAAAGAAATGTGATGTAAATATTTTTTTGACATATATTTCATGAATATAATTTACCTCTGTAATGAAGCCTAAATATATTAAATAATCATTTATAAGTTACATAGGTTATTTTCAATGATTTTTTTAAAATATTTTATGTATTAATTTTGTAGAATTTGGAAAGTATATTTTATTAAAGAAATGTTTTAAAAGATATTAAAGATTCCTTTATAAGTATAAAATGTTATTTTCATAAGAAATGATTTTAGAAATTTTTTATGAGTTTATTTTCTTTTAAATTGAAAGGATGTCTACAAAATTTAATGTTTAAAAAAAAATTATGTATTCTTTATTGGTATCATTTTTTATCTACAAATAAAAGGATTTTGAAAATATTTTATGTTATAAAAATTATTTTCCAATGGTAAAAGGATATTTTATTCAAGAACTATGTTTTTTTGTAATGGTTCTATTATATTATTACACTATTTTTTTAAAGTGAATTATTTTTTAAATAATTATGATTAAAAAATTTATTTTCCAAGATAAAAGTTTATATTCATAATAAACAATCAATTTTACCATTCATAATTATTTTACTTCTAAGATAACATCATTTTATATTACATAAACTTTAATGGGGATATAGTACAATCATATAATAATTAATATTTATGTTGTTCATTTATGTTTATGATGAAAATATATTTATGAAACCCATTTCTTTTTCATTAGTTATGATATAAAGAAATGTTTGGGAAACACAATTCTCTTCCTAGATTATGATATGATAAATGTGGTGTAAATCCAATTTATTATCATGGGATATAATATAAATAATGTTTTATGATCAAGATCCAGACACATATATTATAATAATTATGTGATGGTGGTTAAATTATAACCAATGATGATTGTAACATTATAACCAAAGATGGGTGAGGACAATATATCCCTCTAATAAATTGGGTAAATACTGATTTATGTTGTTATAAAAACTATAATGGGGATAAAACCGAGACCATTAAGATAAATTTTCTACCCTGACAGTATTGAAAGTAAACCATGGCTACAATTAAGGTTAGGGTGTATAATCATTACACTATGATATCCTTGACAATGATTATTGAAAACTATTGATATAACTTTTTCTCCTTATTTTTTTGGAATAATTATATGTATTCTAATAATGTTTTTCTCTCATTAATCTGGTTACTTTATTTCCTAATGTTTTATGTCTTGTAATCCACCAATATTTATGTCGCAACATAATATTTTGATTTTTGTTTTGTAGGGTATGGTTTTCGTATGTTATTTACATGTTCTCTGACTTGTGTGATCTAGTTATGTTAACGTATTTCACTCGTTTACCCTTACTAATAATATATTATAACCTTATATTATATTTCCTTTATCTAGGTTGTAATGATAGGTACTATGTGTGGTATGATTATTAAGGGTTCTAGTTATGAGGAATGAAGTGGGAGAAGATGTTGAACTCTTATAATCCATTTTATATGTCACCATGTTTCCAAAGGTACGATCACTTTACTATAATCAGAATAATGTTTGTGTAGTATACTTAATATTCATCTAGAAGGATTTATTATTATTATATGAGAATCATGGGATGGTATAGATGGTATTAGGGGAAAATTAAGTAATCTAATCCATGGAGACTCTCATAATTGAGTATTGGGAGAGACAACGATCGGTACAGAAGGGAATATTGAGATAAGGGATTATAATGGGGATTGTGTTGTGTCTTTCCTAGTAGGTTTAGCAACCCATATATTTCCCAAATAGGTTAAAATTATAGTCTATTGGAAGTGATTTGGGACTAATATTGGTGTTATCATAGGATGTATTTATCTATCCTTTAATAAGTAGGATAAGAAAATCATTCTGAAATCTATAGGGAAATACCATAAGTGATTCTATATCATTATGTTATTTACGAATGCAATTATTTTAAATCACAATAATATTTTTGTTTTAGTCAAAATATTAAATCCGAACGGAACCATGTTAATAATGAAGGAAATAGAAAATTAAATAATTTATTTCTTTCAAAACATATTTTTATTAGAGCTCGAATAAAAAATAACATTAATATGCTTACACAAATGTATCATTCTATGAATCAAAATGATTATAAGAATGAGAAAAAGAGCGAATAATGTTATTCTAATTCCATCATGTTGAAAAACCCACCATATTATAGTGGATCCTCTAATCCACAAATTTTGAGTTAGTGGATCAATACCACTGAAAAGATATTTTCTATTCTCCAGTGCCCATAACATGAAAAATCATTTTGGTTTCAATAATTTGGAAGGCTAGGAATATCATTGTTGTAATATCATTAAGATTATGAGGAAACATGATACAATTAAATCTATGGTTTGGGATGAGTTTATGATATTATTTTTCAATAAGTAATTCCCTCATATTTTTCAAATGAAAATGGAGATGGAATTCCTTGAGCTAAAGAAGATAGATTATGAATCCACTAGTACTTATGAGGGAAAGTTTACAAGACTTTCAATGAATGATTCATGAATTATCATCCATATTGAATGTATGGAAGAACAATTCATTATTTTATTAAAACTAAGTCTACTATGGGAATTATACAGAAGTAAATTTATTAGATATTATTTTATAATTCTATGTGATATCAAAGTGGAAATGTACATTGTGGTTACCCATAAAACACATAGTTTTTTTGAATAAAATAATTATGTAATTCAAAAGAAACTCTAACACTATAAAGAGATGAATTTAATATTTTTTTCATGATCAATGCATGGAAGGAAACATGTTGAAATTTATCTTAATGGGAATCATAAATGATTTATGTGTTGAAATATAACCATAAAGAATTAAAATAACTAAATTATTGGAAGAGGTAATCTAATAATGTAAAAATAGATATATATTTACATATAGAAACACCCACTCTCTAGTTCTTCATCTAAAAGGATTTTAAGTACTCTGAAATTAATTCCCTAATCCAGGGGATAATGGGGATGAAATGTAAAAGAACTCAAAAAATTCCTAAATTAAACATAAGAAAATTATAATTAATGAATTAAATCATGATAATTAATAAACACAATCATTCCAATACTTCTTTAGGAATTTTATGTATGATTATATATGTAGGAGGCATAAAGAAATATTATTTTTCATTATTTAGTTGAAATTGATTTGATTATAATCAATTATTTTATCCCTCTATATGTATTTCAGAATAATGAAATCACATTTTATATTCCATCAGTGTACGTATGAAGCCAGAATTCGAATGTAAATTATTTTGTATAAGAAAAGAGATTATTTAAGGAATAAATGGATGGAGTACATATGTGTTTGGATTCATAAATAATGTTATTGATGTATTTTACCAATTTTATTTTTGTTATATGAATCACAAAACCTCTATGTATGATGTTAATTGTAGAGACATATATGTCTCCATGTAATATTAACTTAAGAGTTATTGATAA
Source organism: Viscum album (assembly GCA_963277665.1). Lineage (NCBI taxonomy): Eukaryota > Viridiplantae > Streptophyta > Magnoliopsida > Santalales > Viscaceae > Viscum > Viscum album. Next base: position 291,792 of record CAUJRU010000186.1, read on the forward strand.
AATATTAGGTATATTAGTTTAAGGTAGAAAAAAAGTTCAATTTCATAGACACCCCTTTTGAGGTTTTATGTGATTATTGTTTACCATAATTAATTATTCTTTGGGATACATTTATGAAAGTAAACAACTTAAATTAATCTTTTTTCATAAAAATGTTAATTGAGGAAGAATTAATTTATATTATGGGGAAAAGATTAAAGTTATCAGTAACCTTTAGGGTTTACGTTATCCTTGATGATTGGGTAATTATGGGTCATTAAAACATTCTAATTATGTTCATATTTTTTTGGATAGTGGATAACCGTTATGTCAGGAGAAAATCTTTCAAATATAGCTATGCCATGTGGAATAACCCTTAAACCGAAGGACAATAAGGGTATAACACTGACATAGTCCCACAAAAAATAGTAATTTTGGAGGTAAAAAATTAAAAGAAAAATTACTAAGTATTTATCCCTATGATTAGTATGTTAGAATGTTAAGTATTATAGACATAGGTTTAATGGCATAATCCAATAGTTATACATACCCTAAAGAAATGGGAAAACGTTAAAATGGATTTTCACTTTGGACACCCCAATACATCTACATGCCACAATACTATATGGGTTATAGAAAAAAAAATTAGATCAATTAATCCCTATCACAGAAGAATTTCCTTTGGTTTATCTTTCGGTAACATATATTTTGTTGTGATTATAGTATTATGGAGTAAAAATTTCTATTGTGTCTGATCAGGATCCAAGTCGTACTACAATGTTCCAAAGAAGTATTCAGCAAACCCTTGATACAGAGTTGAGATTCAACATTGCGTATCATCCTCATATATATTTCTATCTGATAGAACAATTAAAACCCAATAATATATTCTATTATATAATTTTATATATTTCTAATGTAGTTGAGATCAACCCCCTCCTCCAGTTTAGATTTCATCAGTAACATCTTTTATATGATGTATTAAAATTGATCCTAATTAGGATCACTATGAAAAATTTATTAGAGACTCAACATTCATGAATTAATGAATAAGAATACATCTATTCAAACAAATGATAGCTACTGATATGATAGAGAAGGTTTGGGCCCTTTAACAACACATGATGGTGGAATAAAGGCGTTAGAGATTTATGTTCATAATTGTCAACATGTTTTAGAATTTAAAGTCAGTGATATGGTGTTTCTAATAATTTCACTAGGGAATAAGGTAATGAGATTTGGAAATAAGTAAAAACTAAGTGATAGTCATATCAATATATTTGAAAATTCAGATTATATTGTGATAGTATGTTATTGATTGGTGCTTCCACTGAACCTCTCTCTAGTCTATGAGGTGTTCCTTGTATCTATCATAAGGAATTAAATACCAAATCCATCACACATAATGAACTCATATGTCATAACATATGAGAAATATTTTTTAATTACAAATAACAAGTTAATATTCTAGATCCTTGAGAGAAACATTTATTTAATTCGACCACTCACATGATCAATTGTTTTGGTGAAACCACCATCTTGAAGAAGCTACTTGGGAACCTGAGGATGTATTATGGTTGATGTATCCCCATTAATTATTATAAATGTGATTTAGTTAATATAGATAAAATTATTTTATGTGGGGGTATTTTGTAACACATTCATATTTAAAATATTTATTTCAAATAAATTAAATTTTTTTGATAGCTTATTCTAAACAAGAAACCATGTTTTAATGAAACAAGATATACTATTAAAATATTATCATTTAAACCAATAGTTATAGAATATCAGTTGGAATCAGTGGTTTGATTAAGAAGAAATAAATTATTAAAAAAAATTCTTTAAACATGATTATAAATTGGATTCTTATGTGTAAAATTATATAGAATTGAAAATAAGGGTTATTTGAAAATTATGGAAATTTTTTTATGAAAACAATTTTCTACGCAGAAACAAATTTTACATATATGAATTTAGTAAGTCACCTTCAGATAATAATGTTAATTAAATGAATATATTATATAATCATGAATATTTTTACAATCATCAAATGTTTTTCTGTATAAATGAGATAATAATTAAACAAATTTTATGCATAAAATTATTATTTTCCTAAAAAGAAGTTATGTCGCATTTTGCACACGTAATTTAAATAAAATAACTAAAACATTTAGGTAATTTACTTGAAAAAAAGAATTAATTTTTAAAATTAATATATCTAAATTATATTAAAGTTAATTTTTTATAATTCTCAAAAAAGATAACTTTTCAGCGAACTGTTAAAAATAATGATTTTTATTAAAAACTATATTTTCATTTAATGAATTTAAAATGTATACTTTATTATGATTTGTAATTAAATGTAACATTAATTAAACTAAATATTTATAAATATAATTTATTTAATTTTATAATTATTATATTAAATTTTGATATAAAATATTTTTAAACATATAAAAACATTGTCATTGGAAAATGGTTTTTTCATCACATCCACGAGTGAAATTTTAAAATAAATTCTTTTACTAATGTGAATGGAATTCGGAAAAGTTGATTTATCATTTTGAATCATAATTATTAATAATATATAAAAATTTCAAAATAATATTTTGTCAAAATAAATAGTAAAAAACAATAAAAATTATTTACTACAATTAAGAGTAAAATAGTGTTTTCATGGAGGGTTAAACTAAAATGATAAGGGGTATAATGACAAATAAACTTGTCAAAAATCCATTTTATGGCCATACATTTACATTATGACCTTATTGGTTCAATAATGACCCATTGTTTTGGAGCCTTGGGGCATCTGGAAAACATGGGTACACTTTATTATTTTAAAACGTTATTTGTGTGTCCATTCTCCCACTTATGAAACAACAATACTGTTATCATATTCTCACAAAGGAACCACTTTTTGAGCAAATACGTACCAAAATATTTTTCATACATCCCTCCCCACATTCTACATTACTCTATTTTATTAAGAATCCCTCTAAATAAGGCTTTAAGTGTAATCCTAAAATGGTTATATGAAGAAGTGGTATAGTCCATAAACATGAAATTTCATTTTATTTAATCCTTTAACTCCATAAAATATTCCTCAAATTTTATTATATAATAACAAAATTATATACCATATAATTATAATTGTTTTGTTTACGGAATAACCTATATCTATATAAATAACCAACCTTTAACATTATATAATCATGAGTTTAGTCGAGAAATTACAGTCTTTCACATTTTTTATCTTTTCATGTTTAGATTTTTAGAGATTTAGGAAATCATTAATACATAAAATTCTATTATCATAAAAAATTTTAATACCAAAACATTATCTATTTTTACACCAAAGGAAACCCTTTTATAAAAATATAACATAATTTATTTCTTTGATAAAAATATTATTCACTTCATCCTTTCTCTTAACCATCCTTATACCCTATGGAAAACATTTAAAAAACATGGTATGATCATAAATTGCATATAAAGGGCTATAAAATAAAGAAAAAAATTGTTAGTCTATGAATACTGTAAAACCATGGAATCATACATTCCAAAAATAAAACACAATCCATATAAAATACATAATAAAATTATATAATTCCTAAATAACTAAGAGAAATAATAAATCCTAAAGGAAAGAAGTGGAATCCATATCATGCTTACATTTTATCTTTCATAACTACATAGGGAGTAACATTCATGGTTTGTATGGATTACCCATTATAGTATATACCATAAATATCTTAGGAGAAACCTTATCATTTAACTCCATCCCATTACCCAATTGATTAAAGAGGAATCATGGGATCAACCACCATTAGATTATCACATAACCACCTATATACATAAAGAATACCCAAGAACCAAAATTTAGGCACAACACATAAATCATGTATAAATGAAAATCACCACTTCAACATTACAATCAAAAGATATAATTTATAGTTATTGAAATAATCAATCCATCATAAAAACATTTTTCATCAAAAAAATACAAAATAATACAATATAATATTAATTATCCTTTTAAAAAAACTCAGGATTATTGAGGAATACAAATATGAAATAATGGTTACAGTGGTAAAGAATTCATTGTCACTGTTTATTTTTTAAAAAAAGCAATAATTTTCTATTTAAATAAAATAATTCATTAAAAAAGATACCATTTAAAACCTTTATATGAAATTAAAAGTAAAATAGTTTAATAATACACTTTATAAATTAAGGTGGTGTATATTATCGTAATATGCCTCAATGAAAGGAGATTGATACGAAGTCCCTTACATTGAGTCTGACTTGTCTCACACATTCATTACTTGCCTGAATAAGAACCAGAGGTTAATTTTTATTTTCATTAGACCCTTATTAATTTTTATTATTAATCTTGTATAACTTATTACCAAGTCATAACAATAAAATAATTATTTGTTTTCATGTTTGATGTTTTGTCAATATTCGGTACATGAGTCAAAAATTGACTGGGTATAATACCAATAGCCCATAAGGAGTTATAAGGATTTTTTGTGTCAAATGTTTGTGGTGTATTGGTGGTATTTATACATGAGGAGAGACAAGTTCAAGTGATTAATTTAATGATTATTTTGTATTAAAAGCCAACCATATAGTGGTGGAATTAAATTCCACAAATTTTCATTGTAATGAATGTTTTAAAGTATTTTTATGAACTATAAAAACTTCAAATTACTATTAAATGTTGTAGTTTTTAGGTATTTTAATAATTTAACATTTAACATTTACCCTAGTAAGAAATTCACTTTTACTACGGTAAATAATTTTTTAACCATGGAAAATATCCTAACCTAAATATTTTATTGACCTGAATAAATAATATAGACCATATTATTACAACTATATAATCTATTTTATCTAATTCAATTCAATGAATTTGAAAACTTTGATTTAAAATTAATCCTCAAAACAAAACTAAAAAGATGGTTTTTAAAGTGAAATATTAAAAATTTATATTGTTTTTATACATAATTTTAACATGAAATTGTTAACCTTTACTAAAATTGGATTAAATTATAAACATTTAGTACAATTAAACTCCCAAAACAAATAAAATGACAATAAAATTATATAAATAAATTATATGGGAAAGTAGTTTTGAATTAAAATGAAGTATTTTTCGCAATTCTAAAAAATATGAAAGTTTTCATAAATATACAATAAATTTATCCAAACTAATAATTGATTGATTTATTCAAAATAAGAAGTTTGTTTTTTCAAATATGACATATAATTTTCTCAAAAAATATATATATAATGTGTTCTCCATCAGAATGTGGTAAAACTGCCTTTTAAAAATATGAGATCTTTTATGCCTAAAATTGGATTTATTCTTATTTTAGGTCCAAACAGTTAAATAGAAGAGTGTAATAACATTTAAAACCATTTTTAATCATAATACAGATAGTTATATTCATTTCCTCCATTAAATTGTCTATGTGTTAACTAGAATTTAAAATAATAATATTATTAATGTATTATTTTTCCCTCTAACTCAGCTTTTTGTGCAATATAAGATTTTGGAGAAACCAATTGTTATCTGTCGACTACACTATTATACATATCATCTCTATTAAGAGAAAATTAATATATAATTCATTAATATTAAGGTATTTGAAAATGTTTTATTCTATTATTACCTGTGATGTTACATCCTACCCCTTTTAGAAAATTGCATCCTCCAGATTTTTATTCACTTATCTAATATGTGGGGTGTTATTTCTCTATCATATCATTTTCAAATTCCCATGATTCCTCTTCACCCATATGGTTTTTCCAAAAAAACCATAATGTGATGAATCTCTATATTTGGTAACACATTCTCTCAACAGTCTAGATTCTGGACTAGTTGTTCCTCATAAGAAATATTCTCTTCCAATAGAACTACCTTGAGACTCAAAACATGAGATCTATTAGACAAATAATTTATTATCATTTAAACATGAAAATAATTGTGTAATTTAAATTAACTAGGAGGTAATTCCACATGGTAGGAAACTGATCAATCTTTCTCAAATATTTCATTATGTCCAATAAATCGTGGTCTCATCTTCCCTTTCTTAACAAAATACATCACATTTTTTAAAAAATAACTTTTAGAAAGACATGATCACCAACCTCAAATGAATAATCCTTCTTCTGATTTATTGCATAACATTTTTTACTACTCTTATATATCCTCATATTCTTCTAAATCAACTAAAATTTTTCTTCTATCTCTTCATACAATTCTGGTCCCATCAACATCCTATCACCCACTTCATCCTAAAAATGTTGTAGTTTGACACATCTTTCCATTTAATTCCCCAAATAGTTCCATGTGTATACTAGATTAAAAAATATGATTATAAGAAAACATAGGAAAAAAAATATTCTGATGAAAATATCCCTGTAAATCCATTGAAAAATCTTATAGTATATCTTCTAAAATATGAATTGTTCATTTTGACTTCCCGTCTAATTGAGAATTAAAAGATATAATAAAATTTATTTATGTACCCAATGACTTTTGAAGGGATTTCCAAAAATTATAAGTGAAATTGGGATCATAATCAGATACAATGTAGAGAGGAAATCAATGCAACCTGACTATCTCTTTAAGATACAACCAAGAAATTTTATCTAGAGATAGAGTAAATTTAATATGAATAATGTGAGAAGATGTAGTCAATATATCAATAATAAATCAGATCACATTGTTATGTCAAGAAGTACTTGGTTATCCCACTAAGATATCCATGGATATATTTCCCAATTTCCACTCAAGTACTGGTAAAGGATAAAGAATACCCTTTACTCTATATGTTCTCTATACATATTAGTACTGTCAGGATGAACTACATAAGGATAATAATGAGTTCAACATAACGACTCTTTCATCAATTGTGAATCACAAAGAACACATAACCTCTTCCCAAATCTCAAAACACAGTAGTTATCAATGTTAAATTTATGTAACACAATCTTTTGAACCAATTAATCCTTTTACTGAAACTCATTGTCTCCCTTCTATACATTCTTAATTTTATTTGATAGAGATGATTTTTTTGACACCTAAAAAAGGACTTTCTTACACCAAACAATTCCATGCCAATGTTTATCAAATCATAAATCAAAGGGTCACATTCCAAACATATAATGATTCACAGTGCATTACTTTTCAAAATAAATGTATCAACCACATTATTTTACTTTCCAGGACGATTTTGAAGTGTAAAATCAAAATCCTTGATTAATTCTATCCATCTCCTCTATCTCAATTTAAAATCATTCTGAGTGAATATATACTTCATACATTTTTATCCAGTTTATATTTCATATTATACTTCATAGTAGTATAATTTTACTAATTAGTATTCAACTGGAATAAATCATAATCAATTAACTAATAATTATTCAATGGGACATAAATATATATCATCAATGAATCATCATTATAGATAACAAATTGACCATTTCTAGAAGGTAGTGAAAAAATTGGGTCATTCGCCAATATTTGTTTTAATTCCCAAAATCCATTATCACATTCTTTTGTCCAAATGTATTTAATACCATTTGGAGTAATCCTAGTTAGTGTTCTAGATAACCATGAAACATTTTAAATAAACCTCAGGTAATAGACTACATAAAAAAGAAAATCACAAATCTCATTTGTATTTTTGGGTCATAGCCATTCTTCAACAACCTTTTTTAGTATAATAAAACTTTCTATCTTTAGAAGAAATGTGAGTAAGGAAAGAAATATATTTTAACCAAAACACACACTATCTGAATTTTAAATATAGTTTATTTTCATTTAATTATTGAAAAATAACTCTTAGATAACATTAATTATCCTCTTTACTTTTATAATATATAAAAATCTCAAAAATTAACACAACCAAAATCATATCCAAGAACTCCCAAAATATTCATTTCATAAGATCCCAGAATATAGAGGGTATATTAGTTAACCCTAACAGAATAACTAAAAATTCATAATGGATATATCTAGTATATACCACATACTTTGGAATGTTTTCTTATTATACTTTCAAATAATGGTATCCCGAACTCAAGTCAACCATTGAAAAATATTGTGCTCCCTGGAGGCCATCAAAAAAAGCATCGATATGAAAAAATGGATACTTGTTCTTAATAGTGATTTTATTCTAGGAATTATAATCAATGGAAAGTCTTATTGAACCATCTTTTATTTTAACTAACATAACAAGGGAACCCCATTTTGATGTGCTAGGTCGGATGAAACCTATATCTCATAACTCCTAAAATTACTTATTTAACTCTAAATGTTCAATCTATGACATTAAATAAGGGGGTTTCGAAATTATCTTACAATAAAGAACTAATTCAACATTAAAATAAACACCCTAGTCAGGTATAAAACCAGTAAACACATCAGAAAAATATTAGGATACTCATTTATCCTAAGAAGATCAATAATCTCAATAGTTTCTTTATTTTTAAAAATAAGTGCAAGATAACATTAATTTTAATCATTTAATAGTTTTTCAACATCCATATTTGTTATCAATGATAACTGTTCATTCTCATACACAAACTAAAACTCTTTATTAAAATAATCCTTTTTAGCTCTACAATGAATCTTAGCGTGGAAAACTTAAAGCCATCCAATACCTGGAACAATAACCAAATCAACTAGAAGAAAAATGAAAGGTTTTTTAGGTAAATTATTTTCATAGACAAAGACATGAAGATTCTTATAGTTTATTTTTTCCTCAACATATCCTCTAGGTGTATTTATAAAAAGTTCTAGATTCATTTCTTGAGATGGAATTTCAAATATTCCAAAAAAATCTCATAAATGAATGAACGTGTAGACCCACAATCAAACTGCACAATGTATTAATCTATGTAAACAAACTATGTTCATGATACCACTAAATTTTATGTCCCAACATCTACTAATTTTTTTGTAAAGGATTTCCCCACACCTTTATACTTATAGTATGGCTAGTTCCCTTCATTCGAGTTCTTTATCAAACACTCATTTTCATAATCACAAATCTTATTTCACTTAAAAAATTTTACTTACTATAAATTTGACTTTGTCTTACCACTATAATTATCTTTTTTCAATGGAATTAAATGCATTATGAAAAATTTGACCACATTAGATGCACTTACCAAAATTATAAATGAATTCTCTTATGTTCTTTATACCACAATTTTCACAAATAGTAAGAAAAATTTTCTCATCATCATACTTTTTTTAATAATTCATCCCTTTCTACTTCCACCATGATATATTATTCTTCTATTTTTCAAATAATACAAGTTCATCGGTAAAATCCATTTCCACCTTCTCTGTACATCAAACATGTTTTTCACAACATTTGAACTCACGAGAATCCAATTCCCTTTAATACATTGGTTTTAGTCCTGAGTAAAAATTATTTATTTTACTATCAAGATACCGAATGAAATTTGTAGTGTACCATAAAAGTAGATTGAGTTTTTATTCATAAGAAGCTACAAATAAACATCTATCCTCAATTATAATAATTTTTTTCTATCTTATGTCGAACCTCCTTAGGGAAATAATTATCCAGAAACATTTTTTTGAATTCGTACCACTCAAGAGAAAAAATTTCCCTAACATCCCTAATATTATTAACCATATAACACCACTTATATTCTTCACATTAAAAATGTCAAATAGAAAGACTAACCGTTTTATTGTTTACTCACCCCTTGAAATCAAAAATCGTTTCTAGTGATTTAAACCACTATTCAGCTAGCATGTAGTCAAATGATCTTCTTGATGATAGAGGATGTTTCCTCATGAAATGATCGATTAACAACATGATCCTCTATGGATGATATAGATAATCTCATGAATGGACACCACCAACATTAATATCCTAAGTCAAATGTGCCATCACTACATTAAACTGTTCACTTCCAATTTAGACCATCTTGGTTTGCTGATTTGAAAGGTTGTCTTCCTTCGAGTTTCATCCCCTCATATATACACTATTACCTATACAGTAAACCATTTTCAACAGACATATCTCAGATGAAGGAACTTGTAAATATAAATATTCTATATCATTTCAGTTTAATAATAATGTAAAAAATCATTTATGTATATTCTATTAACAACATCCTAACCCCTAATGTTATCTAAACTAGGCTCTGATACCAACTATAAGGCCCCATCCTTAAACATTCATAATCACGAGTTTAGACCAGAATGTAATTGTTTTCACATTTAAGATATTTTCAGGTTCATAATTTCAAAAAATTAGTCCATCCTTAATACATAACATCCAATAATTTTACAATTTAATTATACAAAAATAGTATACATATTTTCAAAATATACAACATTTGAAAAAATAAAACATGAATTTATATCTTCATCAATCTTTTCTTGACCTCTTATTTTCTCTTACCCATTATTATACCCTATGTAAAAATTATCAAAAAACATGGGATGAGCACAAATATATGAGTAAGGTAAGTAAAATTAGGAAAGAAAAATAAAATTCCATGAATACTATAATCCTTTGAAATCATAATTTTCACCCATAAAACGTAATATATTTTACAGACCTCATGAAATCATAAGAATCCTGAAAAACTCATCGAAATCATAAATAATAAAGGTAACTTGTGGAATCCATATCATACTTACAATATAGCTTTCACAGATAAATAGTTAGTAACTTTCGAGATATATATGGAATACCCAGGACGGTATATTCCCAAAATCTCTTTGGGGAAACATTATCATTTAACTTTGTCTCATTACCCAATGCATAAAAGATCTATTACTAGATCACCCAACCTTGGTTTATCATGTAACCATCCAAATACATAAACAATTCCAAAAATCCAAAACATAAGCACAACACATAAATTATGTATAAAAGAAATTTAACATTTCCTCATTGTAATCAAAAAATATAATTTCTAGATATAGACATAATCAATCCCATTTTAAAACCACTTTCAACACAAAAATACATGAAATTGGAATGTTTTAATTATATTCCTTTTAATTAAATTATGTTTTATAGTGGAATTAATATATAAATTTATGGTTACAGCCTAAAAGATGACATTAATGATGTATATATTGAAGAATAATCCTTTTTTCATTTAGTAAAAAGATTCCTTTTTAAAAAAATTTAATTAAATTTAATTTAAAAGGGTTTAATTATAAACTGTATAAAATTAGTAGAATTATATTATTAAAATATTCGTCAATGAAAGTTGATTGAGAGGAAGTCCCTTACCTCTAGTTCGACTTGTCTCATACATTTTTCACCATCCTGAATAATAAAAATAGGTCTATATCTAAATGATTGAGAATTTTATTCAAGTTTATTATTCAATTTATATAACTTATTACCATGTTATATGGATTATATAATTTGTTAATTCATGTTTGAAATTTTATCGATATTCGGTACTAGAGTCGAAAATGGACTTGGTATGATGTCAACAGTCCATGTGGTAATAAGTTCATTATCTAAAGAATATAAAACATGATAAAATTTCATATATATTAATTATATAATTATTTATAATAATCATTAAATACAAACTAAGAACACTGTTCATGGATATAGTAGGCCATTTGTACTCATGAACACTATTTTTGTTTTTTCTCACATATTGAAAGAGTGAAATTAAATGAAATTTATATAAATATGTGTACATATATAATATAATTATAGTAGAATTAATATTTTATTAAGATCATATATTCTTACTAACAAAATACTTAATACATTCCATGTGATGTACGAATGAATCACATCATATCGAGGAGGCAGTAGTCCACACGTCCCCAAATAAAATTATTATATAACAACAAACTAGAATGCATGAAGTTGTGTTTAATATAACATATCTAGAAAATTAGATATGTCATAATATTCATATTAAATAATTATTTGAACATAATAATTTTTTTATACAATCCATGATGGCGGTAAAGTAAATAAGAGAAAACATTATTTAGGGAGGTGATTAACCATCATAACTTGGACAACAATTCCATTTCACTAAATAAGAGGACGTGGAAAATGAAATTTATTTGAGATATTACTTTAGAAACATATAAATATATTAAATACACGAATATGGAGTAATAATTCATTTGTTTTTGGATTAGGGGAGGATAATGTATAAAAAAATAAGAGAGGTACTTATAGAAAAGTGCCTCTTGAATATCCCTTCTTGAAAAACAATTGAGGACCTTGGATTTGGAATTTTGGGGAGAATAACATCACTTGGACTTAGAGAGAGTGATAATTAGTAATTTGGGACGTGATTTATGGATGAAAAATCTATTATGTGTCGAAATAGGGTGGTGGATAGGTGATGTTTATACTTGGGGAGAGTTGGCTTCATGTGATTAATTTATTGATTACTTTACATTAAAATCCAACCATATAGAGGTGGCATTAAATTCCATTATTTTTGTATTTATTTAATCGCGTATATTCTGTTTAGGGTTGATACACACTTCAAAAAAACCATTTAATGATTTAGTGTTTAGGTATATATGCTTTTAACTTTTAACTTTAACACCTCTCAAAATTTCACTTTTACTATGGTAAATAATTTTTTACCATTGTATTTTTTAATAACTAAAAATTAAATTTTCCACACAAAATAAATTGGAGATAATTATTAAACATATTCAATCCATTTTATCTAATTAAATTCATATAATTTGGATTATTTTATTTGAAATTAATTTTTCAAACAAAACAAAAAATAGGGATTTTAAAGTGAGACGTTCTAATGTTTGAAATGTTTTTATATCTATTTAAACATAAAATTGATTAAAATGACGAAAATTAGATTAAATAATAAAAATAAAGTTTAACTATACTCTAAAAACAATTAAATAGGAAATACAATTATATAAATAATATAGATGAAAAATCAGGTTTGAATTAAAATGCAGTATTTTAATTATTCACTAAAATCTGAAAGTTGTAAGAAAAATACCAAAAATTTATCCAATATAAATCATGACGTCCCAAAATCAAAGAAGAAGATTATTTTGTCAAATATAACATATAAATATATCCCAAAATATATTCAAAATGGGTTCTCCATCAAAAGGCAATAAAGCTAACTTTTTAAAAAAAATTAGTGCTTTTATCACTAAAATTGGAATTATTCTTATTTTAGGTCCAGAAAATTTATTTGAAGTGTAACTCCCCGACCATAGTTACCCAGAGTCGGTGCATTTTTACATAACATTGGCATCATCACAAGGAAGATCAAATCTCGAAAGACTAATTAGTTTAGTCACCTTGGAAACACTAGATATATTCATAAGTCTTAAATTACATCATAAAAATGAAAACTACAACAACATAGTCTCCATAGTACACACTCATATCCCCACATACTATCCCAGAAGTTCATTCATAAATTACTTCTTCAAATCCTGAGAAAAATAAAACATTGAAAGGGGTGAGCTCATATGCTCAGTAAGGATAACCATATAGAAGAAACATTCATAAAAAATCATAAACATTTAAGGCAATGTTTAGCTAAAATAAAAGCCTTTTAAACATGAACTTCATCATAATATGGAAAAGATAAAATGAAATAATTCCATTTACTTATTCACATGGATATTCTACTAGTCTAATAATCACATGCAATATCAATAATCACTTTCATAGTGATGGAATGCATAATTCCAGACTATCATAACCACATAGCCAAGGTCTCATGACAGGACTACAAATAAGATTTTGTCAAGGCCTTATGCCTAGACAGTAGTTTGCCTCATGAGACCTACCGATGCATCGAGGAGCTATAGCGGGCTCCACCCGTCACATACTAAGTCCGATGCATTCCTCACATGAAAAGTTTGAAACATAACATAAACCTTCGTATTAAAACTAGCATAAAAAATATCAATACATTAACCACAAACCATGAATGGTATAAAAATAGCGCATCCACAGTAAAACATAACTCATTCGAATGATTTAGAATAATAAATCTTTAAAACATTTTAAAATGATATTTTATTTAGAGTTCCTAACCAAAAGAGAGACACTTGAATACAAATAATTGAGGATATCAAAACATTGTAATATCATGAGAATAAATTGCTTCATGATATACTATTTCAAAGTACATTATATACACCATATAAAAGTTATTTCGTGTATAACAACAATGGAGTCTCAATGGAATGTAAATTGAGATGAAATATCTCATAAAGACTGTATCCTTTGGTTAAGGATAAATCAATGACATAATTACGTGTGAAAAATATAAATACACTCAATATGATCTTATATTTAGTGTAAAACAATCAAAGTACATTCAGACATATTTTTTTAAAAACAACACCAATGAATCAAATGTTTAACTCAACAAATCGAGATTGAGTAAAAATTACTCTTATCAAGTTCATACAGATGACTTGAGAATTTATCAATGGAGTTATTATTGGTATAAAAATTATATCCACAGAAACTAGAGTGGAAATTATGACATAATCAAATGAATAGTGATTCCACACATAATCTTGGAGTAAAATAATCAATGACGCATGCGTAAAGCCGAATGAGTGGAAATTGAAATTTCAAATTCCCTTATCAATTTGGTAACTTAAGAAATATACACTCATGATAGAAGGATAATACAATGATGATTTAAATATCCATAAATTAAAGTATATTACACAATTAATATAATCATGGGCAGTACACACACCACATGCAACAAATAAGTGGTGAAAAATGGAAATCTCGAGGAATTAAAAGTGAGATAAGAAACCCCTTACCTTGTACTTTTTCTTTGGTTGGGGGTAGGTTAAACTCCCTTATAATGGTGAAATAATTGTTATCAAATTATACAATAATAATATACATTAATATGACATCATATATGATCTTTTATCATTGATTTGTTAATAATATCATGGTATTATCGATGTTTCGGGTGTTAACGGATACGTTTTCCTTTATATTATTTGTTATGTGAACCATATTTGTTATGGATGGAATTTATATTATTCATATCAAGAATTATATCATGTGTATAAATATTATTTTTAATCATAAAATGAGAATTAGACTTTAATGGATACGATGGGGAATGCATCTCATCGCGTTTGTGGAGACGGTAGTCCATACGTACGCACGAGCGAAAATATAATTCTTTTGATATTATAATAATATATAATTGGATGGCATATCATATATAAATAATCATTATCATGTTATATTTTTTATTTAAATTAATTACAAATCATTATTATATCCATCAATATAATAATGTTTTGAATAACAATTACACCACGACGTGGAGACGGTAAGTCGTACATACACACGTATGGTGACATGTCATTCAATGGATGTATTGAATACTGAATATGGTTGTACCATGTTTATAATAACATCAAATTATATATAATATACTGTTTTTATTATTTTATAATGGTAATAATAATGAAAGAAGAAGTGGAAGAAGAAAGGAACTTGAATGATGGTGGTGAAAACATTACCTCTTCTTCGAGTTCTTCCTTTTGATTTGATCAAAAGGGCTCTTTAGGTTGGCTTTCTGATCAAACTAAGGCCTCTAGGTTGAATTGAGGGAAGTTGAGAGAGTATTTGGGAATGGGTTGGCTGATCAAAATGTCTTTTAAGGTGTGAATTAATGAGAAGGGGGAGTGTCGTTTTATAAGAGGTGTGGGGGACACTTTTGGAGAAGATAGTAATATTATTTTATAATAAATTAATATTCGGTTTCTAATGGCTCAAAAGTAAATTATTTAAAGGTTAAGGTGGGGATAGGTCTAAAGCCACTCAACCAATAGGTTTGAGACAGGTTTGGATCACTATATTAACCTTATCTTTTAGTTTTAACTCTTGGTTAATTAGTTTAACATTTACCATGTCACTTTGTATTTTTATATTATGTAGTTAATAAACTTATTATATACATCCAATCGACCCCCAAGTGGTCAATTAATAATACAACTATCATTATATAAGTCTCTTGGCCGAACCTTATATTTTTATGAATTTAATATCAATTAATAATATAATATTTGTTATAAAAACTCTTTTATATTAATTTTGACACTATTCAATAGTTGATTTTCGTTAAAGTCTTAACAACATTATTAATTTAAACCAAATTCATTTAGGAAATCCTATAATGTCATGTTAAGCAATAAAATTCATAGATTTCATCAAATCTTTCAAATTATATTAATTTTAACATTTATAATACCAATTATTTGATTCATTCATTAATAAGGAAAATATTGTATCATTATTATGTCATAAATAATATTAATTATTAGTTGTCTAGAAATTATAAAAAAATATAATTATGTAGGAAATATTTTTAGATTCCTAATAAATATTTATAGTTGAAAATCAAACATATATAACCCTATGCAAGAATTGTTTTTCTAAAAAATATATGCTTATGTCATTTTTGTATTTATTTTAACTTAATTAATATAAAGTGTCATTATCACTTACAAGTGGCTCCATGGGGTCGCAAAATCAACCCAAAGATGCCCATGGTCGGACATGTATCAACCAATAAGGTTAGGACACGTTTTAAGGTAATTTATTGTTATTATAATTTTATTTTCTTACCCTTATTTACCAGATTTACTCATTAACCATGGTAAATAAAATATTTACCAGAGTAATTATTCAAAATGTATAAAAATAAAAGTTACCTATTTACACAATTTGGGCATCCTGATTCCAAATATAGGATACGTTTTTCCAAATTCAAAACACAGAAGTGGAAGAAATTAATTTAAAATTAATTCTCGTTGTTAGAACAAAAAGCGTGTTTTTAAGAGATAATAACTATCAAAAGATTGGCACTTGTTTATGTCTGGTTTAATTGTGAAATTATGTCAAATGACAAACATTGTATTAAATAAAAAATATATTCTAAATATACTTTAAAACCACTCAAATTCATAATTTATCAATATTTATTATTTCGATTTAAAAAGTTGTTTTTAATTAAAATTTAGTAATTTTCATTATTTATCAAAATTTGAATGTTATCCAAAAAGTACCAATATTTAACCCTAGTCTAATTTCAATATTCTGAATCCAAAAATGAAGTCCATTTTGAGAGATAAAATTTATAAAATTTCAAAAATTGGGTAGGACTATTCATAACGGCTACTTTGATTGGTCGAGGTGTGTTAGAACTCGAAGTTGCGTACAACACACGCTACAATATTAATCAAAGAGAAACGTACCATGGAAGCTTGGGGTGTTATATTCTCCCCTCCTTCAATAAATTACATCCTCTCAATTCTTAAAATTAGGCATTGGTATATAATGGAATGTCCCACATCGGAAAAATATTCAATAAAACTATAACTTTAAAAGAAAGAAAGAGAAGTAGAAAGGTCACCCAAGATAACCTATACTAGGATTACATGTAGAAAAACATGCATATTGATGATAAAATAAGTGTCAAGTTCTGATAGAGAGGGATAGAAAACATGATCAGGAGAATGTTAACAAAAAGAAAACCTCAAACTTGTGTTGGGACAAATGGTCATTAGTCTTCTAGTATGAAAAGTAAAAGGACAACATTTTTTTTGTTTTAAGTTACATTACATAAGGATGAAGAATTTATTTCAGAGATTGACTAAGAAAATAAAGATATATACTTACTTTTTATGTAAAGTTTCACTTTTTAATAAATTTTCACCACTAACTCATTTTTTTAAACGATGAGTATTCAAGAAGACTTGGTCACACTAGAAGAGCTAGAATAAACTTCTATAGAATCACATGATCCACGCAGGATAAACTATATATTTACATTGTCTTTAGAGATTAATCAACACCAAAATGGTTAGTACAAGACCTAATGATCCCCCAAACGGATAGTCCTTGAGAGAAATAAACACTAATCTTAATTTCTAAAATCAATACCCCAACGTTAAAAAAATACCATTGAATAAACAATTGTCCTTAAAATTCTTCAATTTAATCCAAACTAATACTGAAACCCAAAACATAGAAGAATTTGGTTATGTAATCTTTCATGTTAAATTTTATTTCCAAATGACATCAACTACTATTAAAGTCGCATACTTAAATGTAATTAACCTAATCACATATTCGTTATTATAGGTTAATCATTTCCATAAATAACCCAAATCATTATAAATCCACAATAAAAATGTAGATAAAAATCCACCATTTCTCCACAAATGAAACCCCATATTATTCTATTTTCCTTTTGCATATAGTGTTCTCAACAAAAAAAAACATCTTACAAAATATCATTTATCACTTAATCACTAAATAATTTCTCTATACTAAGGGTGTTCATTTGATACGACATAAGATCCCAAATCAACTTATTCTTGATCAACAAAATCATTTAACTAAAAATAATTAGTCACACTATCCAGGGACTTCACATAGTCCAATGGTAGGCGATAAATCCCAATCGCACATTGGTTGTGGGTTTGATTCCCACATCTTTGTCCGATGTTCTGGGTTGTCACACGATCTACATGTTGTACTTTTTCAAAAACTATATTTTATAACATTACCAAAATTAGATAAATTCCTCAAAATAACCATAACATAATTTAACAACAAATGTTATATCATACCTTTCATTTTCATCCCAAATTATAATAACTTATAATTTTCTCAAACCCAATGATCATATAAAGCCAAATGGTTATTTATAACTATATCCACAAGAGAAAACATAATTCTTCCTCAAATATCATTCTCACATGTAAAACCTCAGGGTTACAAATACAAGAGAAAATTATTCCAATTTAAACGCATCAATAAGGAGCACTAAAACTTTTTAAACATTTCTCCAACCATTTATTTCCACATAGCTTCTTATTTGACCAAGAAAATATCCTATAGAATAGGGCATTCACTCTGGTAATGTCCAGCTCCCCTAAATTTACGACAAATGACTCTAAATGGATTCTTGGGACCATTTTTATCTTCTTCCATAGTACTCTTCATTTTTTTGGCAATTCTTCACTTTATGTCCTTCCTTCCCGCACGTAAAAAATTTATGTGTCCCATTGAGAAACTTTCCTTGGTGTCTCTTTCCACATTTCCTGCATGATGGAAATTGGGGATTCCATTCTCCATGGTCTCCACTGCTAGAGCTCTTATCATTCATCACCTTTCTGTTCTTTGTTGAGTGCGGAAATTGGTTAATATATATATTGTTGATCATATTTTTGGAAAACTGATTTGGCATAAAAATGATATCTTTTACGCCCATCAACATTCCATTTTGTTGCTCATTTACACCACCATTTCCACCTTGTACATCATTCTCAAAATTACTATGACTTCCTTGGACTCCAGCCATTGACTAAAACCAGAAAGCATTTTGTGAGTAACTGTAGTCATAAAATCATTTAGAGAATATCATGACACCATATTCTCAAATTGAAACACATTAGGACTAACCAATATCATTTATTCTCATATGATATATAATACTTCAAATTTGTTTGTAAAGAAATTGTAAATTATCCTAATAAAATCCCCCAGCAGTGTCGTAACCAAAGAGTGCAGCAGGGCCCGTTGTCGTGCACCAGTTCCCGTTCGAGTCTATCTCAAAGCGGTGTTTTCGGGTGTTACCCCTAGGTACATCTGTGCCAGATCCACCTCTACCTGCTCGTATCCAGACAGAGATGTATTTCTTTAAAAACTCACAAAATCTATACAATACCAAAATTCTATGAAGTTATTCTATACTAATACTCAAATTCTATCTTAGGGCTATATGCTCTAATCAGAGTTTATCTAAATCTTGTTTCCAAGTTTTTTACTAAACCTCCTTTGATACCAACTGTAACGCCCCGACCCCAGTTACCCAGAGTCGGTGCATTTTTACATAACATTGGCATGATCACAATGAAAACCAAATCTCAAAATACCGATTATTTAGTAGCCTTGGAAAGACTAGATATGTTCATAAGTCTAAAATTACATCATAATAATGGAAACTACAAAAACATATTCTCCATAGTACACACTCATATCCCCACATACTATCCCAGCAGGTCATTTATAAATTACTTCTTCAAATCCTAGAAAAAATAAATCATTTAAAGGGGTGAGCTTAGATGCTCAGTAAGGATAACAATATAGCAGAAACATTCATAAATAAGCATAAACATTTAAGGCAATGTTTAGCTAAAATAAAATCCTTTTAAACTTGAACTTACGCATAATATGGCACAGATAAAATGAAATAATTCCATTTAATTTTTCACATGGATATTCTTCTAGTCGAATAATCAGATGCAATATCAATAATCACTTTCATATTGATGGAATGCAAAATTCCATACTATCATAACCACATAGCCAAGGCCTCGTGCCAAGACTACAAATAAGATTTTGTCAAGGCCTTGTTCCAAGACACTAGTTTGTCTCATGAGACCTACCGATGCATCGAGGAGCTATAGCGGGCTCCACCCGTCACTTACTAAGTCCAATGCATTCCTCACATGAAAATTTTGAAACATAACATAAGAATTCATATTAAAACTAGCATACTAAATGTCAATACTTTAACTACAAACCATGAATGGTATAAAAATAGAACATTCATTGTCAAACATAACTCATTTGATACAATATAGAAGATTTTATGGTATCAGATTAACCTCAATCGAGAATAATGAAGGATATTGACATAAATTAAAATAATCATCAAACTATTGAGAGAAATATCCCCCTTTTTCTTGAAAACATTTAAAAGTCACACTATTGGTCAAAAATCCATTAAAATTAGATTTTTGAATCAAAGTGTCCCATACCACTTTGAAACATTGAAAATAAATTTTGATTTAAAAACATTAATGTCCATATAAATACATCTTTAAAACCATTTTTTAAACCTGGACATTAATCAAAAATATTTAGAATAATAAATCATTAAATCATTTTAAAATGATATTTTAGTTAGAGTTACTAACCAAAAGAGAGACACTTGAATACAAATAATTGAGGAAATAAAATATTTGTAATATCATGTGAATAAATGGATTCATGATATACTATGTCAAAGTACATTATATACACCATATAAAATTGATTTGGTGTATAATGACAAAAGAGTCTCAATGGAATGTAAATTTAGATGAAATCTCTCATAAAGGTCGTATCCTTTGGTTAAGGATAAATCAACGACATAATTATGTGTGACAAATATAAATACACTCAATATGATCTTACATTCAGTGTAAAACAATAAAAGGATATTCCCACATATTTTTGTAAAAACAACACCAATGAATTGGATGTTTAACTCAAAAAATCAAGATTGAGTAAAAATTACTCTTATCAAGTTCATACGGATGACTTGAGAATTTATCAATGGATTTATTATGTGTATAAAAAGTATATCCACAGAAAGGGGAGTTGAAATTATGACATAATCAAATGAATAGTGATTCCACACATAATCTTGGAGTAAAATAATCAATGACGTATGCGTAAAGCTGAATGAGTGGAAATTGAAATTTCAAATTCCCTTATCAATTTGGTAACATAAAAAACATACACTCATGAAAGAAGGATCATAAAATAATGATGTAAATATCCATAAATTAAATTATATTACACAATGAATACAATCATGGGCAGTACACACACTACATGAAATAAATAAGTGGTAAACAGTGGAAATCTCACGAAATTAAAAGTGAGATAAGAAACCCCTTACCTTGTACTTTTCTTTGGTTGGAGGTAGGTTAACCTCTTGTATAATGGTGAAATAATTGTTATTAAATTATAAAATAATAATAAACATTAATATGATTTCATATATGATCTTTTAACATTGATTTGTTAATAATATCTTGGTATTATCGTTGTTTCGGGTGTTAATGGATTCATTTTCCTTTATATTAATTGTTATGTGACCCATATTTTTTATGGATGGAATGTATATTATTCATATCCAGAATTATATCATGTCCATAAAAATTATTTTTAATCCTAAAATGAGAATTAGACTTGAATGGATACGATGGGGAATGAATATCATCGTGTTCGTGGAGACGGTAGTTCGTACGTACGCACGAGCGACAATATCATTCTTTTGATATTATAATAATATATAATTGGATGTTATATCATATATACAGAATAATTAAAATGTTATATTTATTATTTAAATGAATTACAAATCATTATTTTACCCATCAAAATAATAATGTTTTGAATAACAATTACACCACTACGTGGAGACGGTAAGCCGTACGTACGCACGTATGGTGACATGTCATTCAATGGATGGATAGAATACTTAATATGGTTGTACCATTTTTATAATAAAATAAAATTATTTATAATATACTGGAGTTATTATTTTAGAATGGTAATAATAAAAAAAGAAGAAGTGGAAGAAGAAAGGAACTTGAAAGAGGGTAGTGAAAACATTACCTCTTCTTCGGGTTCTTCCTTTTGATTTGATCAAAAAGGCCCCTTATGTTGGCTTTCTGATCAAATTAAGGACTCTAGGTTGAATTGAGAGAAGTTGAGAGAGTATTTGGGCAGGGTTTTGTTGAGAAAAATGGCTTTTAAGGTGTGAATTAATGAGAAGGGGGGTACCTTTTTATAAGAGCGTGAAGGGGGCTTTTGGAAAAGATTGAAATATTAGTTTATAATAAATTCATATTTTGTTTATAATGGCTTAAAATTGGTTTATTAAAATTTTAATGTGGGAATATTTCTAAATACACTCAACCAATAGGTTTTATATAGGTTTGTTTCTCTATATTAACATCATCCTTTAGTTTTAACTCTTGGTTAGTTAGTTTAACATTTACCATGTCACATTGTATTTTTATATTATATATTTAATAAACTTAATATATACATCCTATAGACCACCAAGTGGTCGATTAATGATACACATATCATGATATAAGTATTTTGGCCGAACCATATATTTTTATGAATTTAATATCAATTAATAATATAATATTTGTTTTAAAAACTCTTTTACGTCAATTTTGACACTATTCAATAATTGATTTTTTTTAAAGTCTTAACATCTTTATTAATTCAAACCAAATTCATTTAAGAAATCCTATAATGTCATATTAAGAAATAAAATTCATTTATTTCATCAAAACTTCCAAATTATATTAATTTTAACATTTATAATACCAATTATTTGATTATTTCATTAATAAGGAAAATACTGCATCATTATTGTGTTATAAATAATACTAATTATTAACTGTCTAAATATTATAAATAAAAAACCATTATGTAGGAAATATTTTTATATTTTTAATTAATATTTATAGTAAATAATCCAACATATATAACCCTATGTAATAAGAATTTCTAAAACATATATGCTTTTGTCATTTTTGTATTTATTTTAACCTTATTAATATAAAGTGTCATTATCACTTACAAGTGGCTCCATGGGGTCCCAAAATCGACCCAAAGATGCCCACAGTCGACCATGTATCAACCAATAATGTTAGGACACGTTTTAGGGTAATTTATTATTATTATAATATTATTTGTTTACCCTTATTTACCGGATTTACCCTTTAACCATCGTAAATAAAATATTTACCGAAGTAATTATTCAAAATGTCAAAAAATAAAAGTTACCTATTTACACAATTTGGAAATCATGATTCCAAATATGGAATCCAGTTTTCCAAATTCAAAACATATAATTGGAAAAATTAATTTAAAATTAATTCTCATTGTTAAAACAAAAAGCGTGTTTTTAAGAGATAATAACTATCAAAATATTGACACTTGTTTATGTCTGGTTTAATTGTGAAATTATGTCAAATGAAAAAAATTTATTAAATGGTAAAAACGTATTCTAAATATACTTTAAAACCACTCAAATTCATAATTTATCAATATTAATTATTTCGATTAAAAATGTTGTTTTAAATTAAAATTTAGTATTTTTCACTATTCATCAAAATATGAAAGTTATCCGAAAAGTACCAAAATTTCACCCTAGGATAATTTCGATATTCCAAATCCAAAAATGAAGTCCATTTTGAGAGATAAAATTTATAAAATTTCAAAAAGTGGGTATTACTATTCATAATGGCTACTTTGATTGGTCGAGGTGTGTTAGAACTCGAAGTTGCGTACAACACACGCTACTGTATTAATAAAAAAGAAGTGTACCGTGGAAGCTTAGGGTGTTCCATGAAGAGTGTAAAAACATTTATCAACATGTTTAAATATAATATAGTTTGTTTTTTTAATTCCCAACAATAAAAGTTCTAGGAATTCACTACCTATTAAAATAATAATAATAATGTATTATTTTTTAGTATAACTCAGTTTTGTGTGAAACATAAGATTTTGGAGAAACCTGTTGCATTGTGTCGAGAACGCTGTTGGACATAAAATCACTATTGAAGAAAAATAAATATATAATTTATAAATGTTAATAGATTTCAAAATTTATTATTCCTTTTTTATCAAGGATGATACAATCTATATGCTCTTCCTTTAAATCAGAAACACGATAGTTAATCATGTGTACGACAAATCACCAACTCACAAACCGATGTTATTAATTTTACATAACCACTTATCAAGACAAGATATAAATATGGATTTAATGTTTACATAATATATATATATATATGATATTATTATACTTATTTATTTATAATATTACACATATCCTCTTATTATACAACCTGGTGGAAAACTATAAAATCGCTCGTGTTTATGGTGGACTACCGCCTCACGAACTGATGTGATGTGTTCTTTTTCAATACATGGATTTTAACAGGGAAATATTAAATTAATATATATATTATTTATAAAAAATTAGTCATTTCATTGTAATATTTGGTATAATATTTTTTTCATTCCATTCTATGGTTAACATGATAACATTGCTTGTTTGTACAGCGGACTACAACATCGTGAAGTGATACAATTAATTTTTCAATAAGGAATTACATAATAAATATAAATTTAGAAAATATATGTTTTACAAATAAAATAATAATTAATTTCTAATGGTTATTTACTATTTACCATTACTTTAATTTGATTCATCCGAAAAATTAAAATAACATTCAAGCGCTCATATGGCCAACCATCCCCATAAATGATGTGATTCATTCCTAAGTTCTATCATTTATGGATTACTATAAATATTTATGTAATTATCATATATGATATTTATATAATGGGTAAAATTATATATATTATTAAACTACAATAAAATATAAATGATATAAAATGTCAAATCTAAACATTCCAAAAAAGCAGTTGTTACCCAGAACATGAATTTTATCAGAAATTGTTAATAAAAGGGAAATAAAATGATATATGAAAATACTATATGATTTGATATATATAATTTCGGTTCTTTAAAATATTTATAATAAACTAATTTTTTTTCTATAGGATTATTGGATGTGTATTATAGAACTCAAGACATATGGTAAGGGATTTCTAGTCTCTCTTTTATTTCTGGGAGACATATGCCTATTCACCATTAATTTCCTTTTTATGGTGTATATAATACCACTTTGACATATTAGATAATGAATATAATAAATTATATGATATTAAATGTTTCATTTTCTATAATTATTTAACAGGGCATATGATTCAAATGTTACGAAAGTGGAAAGGGACTGACGTTACAATCTCATAGTTTATCAGTATTGTTTATGATTGTGATTTTAATGATGAAACATAATGATATATTATTCAATTAACACACATATTCCATAATAATATTGTTATTTTGTGAGAATATTATTTTCCCTTATTTTTAATATCTTTATGTACTAATGTTTAAAAATGAGTGTTTCTTATAAAAACAGAATTTTTTTATCTATTCAATAACTTTTTTTTCATCATTATCCGTGTTTTCTAAAAATATATAGAAACATATTTTTAACCTTAAATAAATGATATAATAAAGTATTTTTTACACATTTTTCTCTTTAAATTTTTTTGAAAGGATTATTTATGTATTTATCAAAATAAGTCATGTTTGTAATTTATTGAATTTTCATAGTATTTTTTGTTTTAATGTGTTTAGATTGAATGATATTTAATTTTATCAGGACCACTTATGGATTTAAATATTCATTTATAAGTTTAATATTATTTTTTAATAAAAATAATTTTGATGGTTTTTTATGTTTTACAAACTTTTTTTCACAATGAAAACATTGATTTTCTCAACAATTATTTTAAATAATTTTTAATGGTCCCTTTATTTGTTTCCAAGCTTATTTTCAAATAAAATAAATTTGGAAATGATTTATTTTTTAAAAATTGTTCTTAAATGTAGATGGTATATTTTCCTCAGCAAATTTTTTGAATTATCTTTGTATAATTCTTTATATGTTACCAAGGTTATATAAAAATGAAACGAGTATGAAAATTTTTTCTGTTTGAAAATGTGTATTTTAATTAAAAATGAATATTTTCCAAAAAAAATGTATTAAATTGTTTATAATGACTCCATTATATATTTCCAATGATATTTTCAAAGAAAATTATTTAGTCAATTATTATGATTTAAAATATGATATTCAAAGGTAAAATGTTATTTTATCTAGATATGTTCCAAGTGATATATCAAATATATATTCTGTATAAGATAACATAAGTTTATGTTACTAGTAATGTTCTGGGGATATAATCCAGTGATACCATCATTATTATTTATTTATATGGTTTAATTTTCTATTAAAATTTTTTCGTTTAACCCATCTACATTTTATATTTTATTATATGATTAAATGTTTTTGAAACCAGATTATTTTCATCTGTTATGTTAGAAAAAATTTGTTTAGGAGATAATTTATTTTCATTATATATTATATGGTGAATGTTTTACGATATTTTGGTTCATATATGTATAGTTTTAATTATTTTAGAGTAGTTAAATTATAACTATGGATAGTGGTTAGATTATAAAAAAGGATGGTTGAGACCTATATTTCTCTTTTTAGTATTAGGTAAAGGTTGATAATTTGGGAGGTAAATTAGACTACAATGGGTAGTGGACCCATTAAAATAAGGGTCTTTGTACACTATTATTATCATGGGATTAACCTGAGTACTATGATGGTTTGGGGAGTGAACCCATTCTACTAGGATAACCTTGTTAATGTGCTTTTACTACTAAATAAATGATTTTTAAGAAAATAAATATTAAAAATTTTATATATCTTATTCCAATTTTATTCTATTATAGATTATGGTCTGTGATTTCCTTGAGATTCATGTCTTATTACCTTCCAATATTTATTAAATGATTCAATATATTATTGTTTAAAATGAATTTTAGGATGTTCGTATATTTTTTACATATTTTCATATCCATATACAAACATTATGTTTACACATTTTGAATTTTATCTTTTAATGAGCACAAGAGATCACCCTTTTTTATATTTCTTTTTCCTAGGATATGATGATTGGAATTAGTGTTGATATGTCAAAGAAGGATGTCAGTTTTGAAGAACTAAGTGAAAGAATGACGTAGAACACTTTTGAACTACTTCTTTGTTATTCAATGATCATAATGGAACTATAAATTAATTATATTTAAATGTAGGTTATTTTAACATAAAGAATATTCATCTGTAATGATGTAATACTTATGTATCAAAATCATGGGTTGATATAATTCCCATTATGGATATTACTTTTTAGGGATGTAAACTGTTATATTTCTCAAAATTAGACGAGTTTTTAGGTATGTAGAAATGTGTGGAGAAGTAGTTTATTTATGGTAAATGGGGAGTGTTTTTATAAGTAAAATATTAATTTAATTAATACTACAAAAATTATGGATTCATGAAACTAAATCTAGAATTTAATTAATAATAGGATGAAAATTTGGTTTCTTATACCATTTAGGATGTAATTAATCCAAGATCCATCATATTAGAAAAAATACATTATTTTACCATATTTAACTACTCACATTTGAATTTAACTATTTATGATAACTAATGACATGTTACACTTATCAAAATTTTATGTTATGATTTTAAAGGTAATATAAATTTTCCCCAAATTCATTTCCAAATTAGACAATTTCAATATTAAATTTTTAGCATAAAAATTAACATTTTAATAAATATGTAAATATATATGTTTTTAATATTTGGACATATACATAAGTTAAATTCAAAAACTCATTTTATATTGTTCTTATATTTTTATTTACTTACTTTATTAATGATATATATTTATTATCATACAATTTAATACTTCTAACAATCACTATTTTGTTTTGACATCTAGTTTCTATTCGAATGGTATTATACATTATAAATAATACTCATTTTTTATTTAATAATATATTTATATCATTTCATTATTCCTGTATAATTTATATTATATATATTAATGTTTGGTGGATAATACCAATTTCGTTTAATAATATTTTATATTCTAGGGTATGATCCCACAGAGTTGATCAAATGGATTTTTTTAAAAATTGTATTATTATTTTGACATACTTATGGTTGTTTAATGAAATATAATTTTTTTTCAATAATAAAAAAATAAAGAGAAATTTTTTGAAATGAGATAAAAATTTTAAAAGGATCTAGGATAATTTTTTATCCCTCTTAAAAAATAGAACCTCTATCTTTTAGATTGTTTAATAAGCCAAGTGTAATTTTTTTTTGAATATACAATTCCCATAATTGTTTGATTTATTCTTTTACTCAAGCAATCAAATTTTGAAAGAAATTGTGTTTGTTATCAATAATATTTCCAGAAAATTCTTTAATGGAAATTTTATCTTTAGCACAATGACATTAGTAGTTAATATGTACATTGGGCTTACCATGTATATCTTTAACAATTACACATAGAAATGATAATATAACTTTGAGAAATTGGGGAACATTGGAAAATGTTATGAAATATCCCCAATCTATTCCAAATTATCAAAAACATATACCCATGAATTCTAATTACCATCTTACCAAAAATTATAATATATTTGTATGATGATACCTTTGTGAAGGTATGGCAACCTAATGGAAAATAAAATTATTTTCATCGATTATGAAAAAAATTACTTTTAATCCCCTTTTTAATATTTTATTAAAACCAACATATTCTTAATTGTCTCATAATCAAGTTTAAGACCAACAGGAATTATTTATTACATTTAATAATTTAATAATCTATTATAACATCTCTTACTATAATAATTTTTTTACAAATCCATTTTAATTCTGAAATGAAAACCATTTTCAAATTTGAATTCAACATTTCCTTTTTACTAGACCCATTGGCCTTGTATGTTGAGTGATAATGAACTTATGATGTCATATAATATTTTAATTAAGTCATCATACAACATATTAAACTGAGGATAATATTAAATTATCTAATACAACTATGTGAATAGAGCCTTCTAATATCTCACGCAAAATTTGTTTTTTTAAAACATTTCATGAACTAATAATGTTTATAATGGTAAGCCATGAAAGCTAAAAACTATAACATAAATCTATAAAATTAAATGATGGGGTAGTACCTGATTTATTTATTTATTACAATAATACATGTTAATTTGATCAATTATGTCCAATATTATATCATTCCTCATGGATTACTAATGATGTCTCGTAAAAATACTGATAATGATTTTCACAACATCCATACTTGTATAGAGAGAGGCTATATGAAACCTTCTATAATTTGTCTCTTAGATTTTTCCTTCCATCATATCAAATGTGATGTTATATGGACAATGATTTAACTCTTTATGATATCCCCCCCCCCAAGTTTTCACACAAATCCCAATATATATTAGAGCTCATAATTATGTAGAGGGGAATTTTTGTTATGAGGTCTAGTTAAAAATTTGTTCTTTACAACAAGTTATAATAGAATATATAATTTCTTACAAAACATAATAAAACTATCTTCATATATGATTTCATTCAATTTTCTGTGTTCTATATCGATAACATTATTTTATTATTCTTTTTCATCTTCTTGAAACTAAAATCTCTTGTATTAATGGATGGAAATAAATTTGAAATAGAAATTTTGTTTACTCTTCCAATATAATTTTCATGTTCATCAATAATAAACATATAAATATGGATTCTATAATTATGATAATTGAAATTATCCTCAAAAAATATTGTTAATCATGGCTACAATAGTGATTATAATTACATTTTATGATTCATTATGAATCAACTATCATGACCATCTAATTTTTTTACATTGACCATTATCTGAAAAACAAATACACAATCATTGTTGGGATAAGAAATTTAAATAAGGTTCCCCTATAAAAATGAGATGGATAATCATTCGGATGATCCATAATAATTTTAAGCCATGTAGTTTGGTGGTTTCAACTTTTGAATTATAGAAGAATTTTTTTTCCTTGAACTATTATTACAAATATGTAACCAAACCATGTAATGTGTTCTAACACTGATATAAATATAAAATAATATATTAATGAAAAGAGTGGAATTTATAGTATAATACTCTCATCAAGTAATCTTATTATATCTTCGTCATATTTATCATCTCCTTATACTTATGTATTATAATGAATAAACAACATATTATCTCATCTATTATATATAATTCTTTTTCAGATCTCAACACACACATTTCATGAAAACAAAATAAGATTTCTTTTTCAAATATGAATTTCAAAATTTAATTCAAACCAATATCAAGATTGAACTACCTCTTAACTTATCATTATTCCTTTTAATCTATTGAATCATCCACTATCTCCTAATTAATTTTGGTATGACAAAAGATGTGAGAGATATGATATTAATATTCCAATGAGTAATCAACTAGGCAATTCCATTAGATACATTCAAATTTTCGAAACTCTCTTCTAACCATGCTTTATCTATCATCACAAAGATATAATGTACTCTTTTTTCTCATATTTTCACTTACCATGACTATCATAACGATTTTTAACAATTTTTAGACTAATTATTCTTAACATCTTTGAATTATTTTTCAACACACCCATACCATGGTGTGTTTTCTACACCTTATTTCATATAAACATATTTTTCTTCCCACCGTCACTCATACTTGAGAATGGATCTTCTAACTTCAGACCTTTGATAGCTTCTGATATATTTTCCACTTTGAGATTATGTTTCCTGGATTATTTCTGGATATATCAAAATGGCCACTGAAAATTATATATGATAAATTATTCACTATTTTTATTCCTAATGAACTACTCATTAGAAACAATAACTAGAACTAGGAGTTTTTCAGGCAGTACTACTTTTTTCAGGAAGAAATTATCGAAAAAATTAACTCTAAAATGAAAATTTAAAAAAACTTCATATTTTCTCATTATACCATGTTTTTTATAACATCGTGGAAAATATATCACTTAATCCTTGAACAAAAAAACTAAAATACAAAACTTGTGATAATATAAGTCATTATTATCTCACATTACCCTCTCTATGAATATTTAATTTTTTAAAATGGTGTGATGATGTCACATATACCTCAAATACCTTCCAGGTTCCCCCGTTCAATAAAAAATAACCAAATTAACTTCAACTATGTAAAGATATTACGAAACACAATATATTTATAGTTATCAATTTTTTGAAAATAAAACACAACCCACCAATCATATCTACTTATTCTCTTCAAATCTAACTCTATTTGGGTCATAACAAAATATCTTAAGGACTAAAAACTCCCAAAATACCTATTGGGATCAAATATTTATCAATTTTGATTTACTGGAATCCAAGGAACACAAATAAAATTATACACATCATAGGTAATAAAGAATCTTTATGCACTAATTCTATTCGTTCTTGAGAAAAAATTCTCCATGAATGAAGAATTCTAAAGAATAAAAAGGCTCCACAAAAATAGATAATTATATTCAATTAAATATAATTCATCAGCCTCTCAATACAAATTTTATGAATAGGGATTTATCAGAACATTATACCTCTTGAGAATTTACTCTAAAAATATAGAATTTTACATATTTTTATTTAATATATTGAAAACCCCTATGAATAAAAGGTCCCTCTATATATTCTCACCAAAAAGTATAGACCTTTTTTCATGAATACTTTATGTATTACCTATTTTAGAAAACATTTATACATAATGTTTCCCCTAAATTTGAGGTTTATCCCAAAATTGGACTAAATATATATAAATAGATAACAATATTTTTACTGATTATCTCCACGTTTTTAAATATACAAGATGATAAATAATAATAGTATTAAGGTTTAATTTTTACCCTTTGATAACCAAATTCCAATAAATTATCATCCTTCCTTTTTTATACATAAGACATTCACTTTATGATATAACAATTAAAAACACACATGATATGTTAAGGTTTATTTTCATGTAAAATAGAAACACATTACATGAATAACCTAAAAAATGAAATCAACCTGAATGAATTCCTAACACTATCATCCTAAGTTACTTTTTATAAATAATATCTTGGGGACATACATCAAAAAGAAATGGTGAACATAATGGATAATTTGGGATATAAAAACGTAATATAACCTGAATGATAACAATGTAAAATAAATTAGGCATAAATTGATATAATAATTATAAATATATGATACATAACATGGAAATTTTTATACGAAATAAAATTAAATCATTTTATAAGAATATCCCCATTATCTATCAATAGGTGTCATAAATCATAATTAGAATGGTTATTCACCAAGGTATTTAAATCATGTCTTATATAAAGATTAATTCATTACACGAAGAATTGGGATTATATTAGGGGAAACCCTTCATATGTTTTAATTCTGGTGTTCCCCCAAGATCATAAATTTTTTGTCATCAATAACCTATAGAGTATAAATAATAGTGTTGATAACAAATAATTGAGTATATGTTTCCATAAAGACATGAATCTTACATCATTTGTAACCCGCATAAATGGATATGGGTTTCATATATGAAGTCCCTAAATAAATAAACTATGTTTTCATCTAGGTGAATTTTTATGGGTATGGAATGGTTTTAGGTATTCACTATATATGTACATTTCATGTAAAATAATTAATAATATGAAATGAATTATTTATCTTGACTGTATGAGAAATATATTATGAAGATGAATAATGGGAGTAAAAAATCTATCCCATTTAAAAAACACAGTTATTGATGTAAAGAGATAAAATGTTATGTGATTATTATAATTCAACATCTAAAAGGAATAGTACAAATAAAGTTACTGAGTGGAAAAGAATTGGGGAGAATTCCTTTATATAATATCATGCTTTAATTTTTATCATTGTGGCCCCATAAAAATTAAACATCAGTTTATTTATACTTGGCACAAGAAGTGAATTATATCTATTTTTCACTATTAATTAATTATAATATGTTTTTTATATTTTTAAATTTTTATTGTTAATGGGGATGCATTTTGATATGACATCTTCCTTAAAATTTTTCTTCTTTATTTGATTAAATGATATTTCATAATTAATATTTAAATTTTATTAACATTAACTGCATAATCATATAAATAATTATATATATATATATAATTCATATATTATAAATAATTTTTCATAATCATATTTTAGGATGGTGATAAGAAATTAATTTTTAACATTATAATGGTTGGATAATCGACCGATAACGGTCCATTGTGAAAAGAGGAGGAAAAGAATTATCGAATATGGATACATAGTAAATATAATAATTTCAGTATGATAAAATCATTAAAATAGTTACATAATTATATGTAATTTATCTTATATATATGGAGTTGATTGGAATTAGGAATAATAGAAAGATAATATAAAAAATGATAGAATATTTGGTGAAAACATAATCCTTTCTAATTATTTTTTCTTTTCTACGACACTAATATTTAAATTTTTTAGAGTTAGATTAATCTATAAAGTCTCTATAGATTATAAGGGGATTTTGATAGATTATTTCTATATATATTTATCTTTGGTATGTGAGTTATGGTTTTTTTTCAAATGTGAGGGAG
Source organism: Viscum album (assembly GCA_963277665.1). Lineage (NCBI taxonomy): Eukaryota > Viridiplantae > Streptophyta > Magnoliopsida > Santalales > Viscaceae > Viscum > Viscum album. Next base: position 325,875 of record CAUJRU010000186.1, read on the forward strand.
ATGAGTTAATTATTCATTAAAGGAGGTATATTTTTAGGAAAAAATATTAAAAAGAAATATATCTATGGTAACCCTTATAATAGTGAAATTATTGAAATTATAAATCATATAAAAAATTTTTAATAGATTAAACCCAATTATACACTAAATTAACTTGTTTAATACAATGAAAATAAAAAAAGGAAAAAATATTCTAAGCAAATAATTTCAACTTTAGATTGTGTAAAATAAATTTTTAGGTTTACAATTTTTATAGATAAAATAATATTATTTATTAAAAATATATTTTTTTATGAAAACTTTTATATAATTCATTAGGTAATTATTTCATCATGAGTTTCATAATTTTGAAAAAAATTGTATATTTTCTATTCACCTAAGAATTTTTTTTCTCATAAAATTAGCAAAACATAACCTTTGAACTATTTTGACATGATGATTAAAAAATTTAGATTTATTTTATCATAATTATTTTTTAACATATATATCCATAAATTTATATTAAAAAAATAATATTTTCTATGAAATATTTCAAAATATAGTTTATTAAAATTGTTCTTTTTTTTAACTTGTAATAATCGTATATATTTAATGAAAATATAATAATAATTACATATTTAATTACTCATGATAACTATTATTTATGTTCAATATTAATATACCGATGTAATAATACAATTTGAATGGTCAGGTTTCAATTCAAAATGGCTAGGTTCCTATTTTAAAAGTTCATGTTACTATTCATACAATCATAATACTATTCTACCATTTACAACACTTTCTATAAATATACTTCAACAATATAAGATGAATTCACTAAAATTCATCCAAATGTACTGTATTTTCTTTTTCGTTGATTTTGATGAGTTCAATAATGTTCTGTCTCATTACATTGTGTTTTTTTTTTGGATATAATTCTAGTAGGTTGGAATGGTCTAAATTTCATCACACTACTTTTCACATGTTACATTTTTTTCCAGTGTAATGTTTATTATTTTCATGGGATTAGTTTCTCAATAATGTAACGTTATTCATTAATAAATTTAAGTGTCGTTAAATTTTTTATATTTTGATCATGTATAGAATTATATAATATAAGAAACACTATATAAGGAAAAAAATTACAAAAAAATTCATGGTCATTACATTCCTCCCCATTTTTAAATTTCTTCCCTAAAATTTTAACTTATGTTATTGGTTATGAGTGTATGATGGTACATATATTTCATCATTTTCACTAGTTCCTACATCGAATCATCATACTAATGGTCTCACCAAATAACATTAACTTGTTGAGTTATCTTCTTTCAATGAACATTATATATATTACACCTCGTCATCACTAGATTCTTCTCATAAGAGAGGTCATTACCCAGTTGTTCCAACAATTAATTCATTACACATGAGGGATTTGGTATTTACTACATCAAGAGATATACATAAAACTCATCTTGAAAATGGCCCATATTTTGAGGAAGTTCAAGTTAACGAAACACCAGTCCCCTGAAATCATGAATCTAAAAGGGTCCATTGTACCTTTTGTTAGGGTTTCCTTTCTTTATAAAATATTAAACTCTCTTCCATGGTCATATTCAGTGAAGAATTATTCTCCACCATCAAACTCTAAGTCCTATCAAGGGATGTTAACATATATAATTTTTAATATTTGAGTAGTTTTAATAGGCTATTAGATGGATAGAATCTTCTCAGGAATCACTTACACATGAATGTTTCCATGATTATTTTATTCCCAAACCTCATCCCTAAAAGTAGGTGAAAATCACCTCCCATATAGTCCACTATATATATCCATTTAAATACTTGACTAGAAGATATTACTATATTAGAAGTCAACTAATATGATATATTGATCCCATATTCTTACAAATTAATTTTAGTAGTCTCTTAAAACATTTCTAGGTGTATAAATAGGCTTTTTAGATTGACCATCAGTTTTTTGGGTCATAGAATCTACTATAATTATAATTATGTATTGGGATAATGTTTAATACTTCTCTATAATGTATAATTGAACCTTGGATCACAATTAGAAATGACTGAATTTAGTACCTCATTCTACCTCACTACATTAGGTATGTATTGGAACATTGGTAAAGAGAGATCTCTTCCAAAATAGATATGAATTGGTTATTCATGGTTATTCAATCCACGAAAATCTATATAACATTAATTATTTTTGGATTACTTTTGGAGACAAGTAACAAATCCAATAATTATGATCTCCAATTTCCATGTGGGTATAGAAAATGGTTTCATTGTCCCATTTTTCATATATTACTTTTCATTAACATGTTGAAATACCATGAAAATTGAGGTATCCTCACTGATATATTTCTTCATGTTGTCCCACTAGATGTTATATTGAAGATCACGATAGATCTTGGTAGTTATATGATGGATGGAGAAAGGCATGGTTTGTTCATTATCTAATAGATATTTCTTTATCTCACTTGATGAAAAAATGAAGTCTAGTTCTAAAAAAATTGAAATAATATTGATCAATGTGGAAGTCACGATGATCCCCATAATTTATGTCTTGTATTTTCATTTGAAGCTCTAGATAATCCCTTTTTACCTCATTCATGCTCTCGTGGATATAAGGTTGGGATTTCATTTGAGAAAGGTAGTATTTATTCTCTTAAATTGTGATTTCTAAGTCCATACATTCCACATAAAATAAGTTACTTTCATTATCAATATGCATTATGGATAGAGTAGATGGATATTTTCTTCTAACAACATCATATACCTTATTCACCTTTCATGAATGGTAGTGAATATAGAAAACTCAGTCCTTGATTAGATCTAACAATCTAAGAATACTCATTTATAAATACTTCTACAAGAATATACAATTCCATATTTTTTGGTCTATGCAAGAAATGTTTCCCATAATGATAGTGAATCCATATCTTTAAAGAAAATATTATTGTGGTTAACTCTAGGTCATGAGTATGATAGTTTTATTCAAGTGTTTTTATCTCTCATGATGTATTAGTGGTCATTTTTTTAAATTTTCATGTGTTCAAATTGATGTTATTTTAAGGATGGATCATTATAAATTAAAATTCAATTTACAATAGTGGGTAATGTTATTATTGTTATACTAACCGGCCTCTTTATTAGTTTATGTAAACATCATTCACAGTCATTTGTATAGATAAACTTAACTCCCTTTCATGTCAACATGGTCAGTGGATTAAAATTTCGTTAAATGGTTTTAAAAAACCCTTTATAGTATACTGTTACACAATGGAAACTAAAAATACCAGTTATTGAAATCAGAGGTGGACACACACACTATGGCCTTTGTATTGGATGTAATAATTGAGATTCTGTGACTAGTCATGATGTACAACAAATCTACGACATTATATAACCATAATTCACATTTATTAAATTTACCATTTATATTTATATTCTATATTTTTTTAATGTGAACCATAATTAATCATCATTATCATAATGAATTTTGTAATATATCAAAATATTATCAATTAATGCCACCCCAAATTTAATAAGTTAATATTTAAAGACACTTTTAATCAAAACCATACAAATTGTTGGGGGATTAGTCGATCCAAAGATAATAATAATAAATTAGTAATACAATTCTATTTCATGGAAGGAAACTATTAGAACATATTATTTCTTCATTCCTAACTGATGATACCATGATCAAAGGTTATTATTGAAAAATAAATATTCTCTATATTATTGGGTGAACATATCATCAGTCCTTACAAGTAGTTATTTTATCACCACTATTATCTGCTTATGTTTTCTATAATTAATTCCTAGTAGTATTGAGACATCATACATTTTTTTAAATCGAATAGGTGTTCCCCAAAGATACTCTCATGGTAAGACAAATTCATTCCCCAAATTATATAAGTTTATTTTCTAATTATTTTAACTCTATCTATTTCATTCTATATTAAGACATCAATATTAAATTTGATCTGTGTATAAGTATAATGTAGAATAGTACATATCCTTTCGGGGGAGCTCTAAGTAACACTTCAAGATATACATTAATGAATTATCAAAAAACAAGGACATTTCTTACCATTCAATATATTATTTATTCTATATCTACACCAATATATTCCCTTAATAATATAATGAAATGTTCTTATATATAAAGTTTAGGATGGAATATATCACATTTTCAAATAACAATAGAATTTCTATTCATGACCATAAAAATTTAATTTCTTATTCATTTGATCTTAGAATTATAAATTGATATCAATTCTATATTTAGTGTGATATTTTATTCCATAATGGGAAGGCCTACAAGATTTTTGATGAGATTATACTTACTAATGCTGATTGTATAGTTTATGTACACTATCGTTTTTTTGGATAATTATTCTAGGTGTTTCAATACCTAATTCTACTTCAAGCAGTCCTGGGATTGATTCTACATTTTTTTAAGACATGGATGAAATAAAATAATGTATTGATTCAGATTCAAATAATGTACATACTAGACTTGAGATCTTAAATTGTGTACCTACCACCACATTAATTAGATATTTTACCTACTCCATTGTTATTAGAAATGAATGATCATGATCCCTTACCCAGTGATGATATTGATTATGGTTTCCCACCATTAATTATTTATTTTGAAATTTATTTTTAATGTTCCCAATGTGTCCACACATGAAGCATTGAATATCTGGGTATGCTTACACCATCTTCCCTTTGTCATTTGCATTGATATGTTGAGGCACCACATCACTATGATAATTACAACCTATATGTCCATATCTTCCACAAAATATATACTTTACTCTCCCAATAAAATATTTCTAGGAATGTTTCCTACCACTTTTCTTACATGTGGAATTTGAAAATTATATCATCCTCTCCTATGATCTAAATTGTTCCCTAATTTTGGCTCCACCATTTTATTTTATTCATTCAACTGAAATGACCAATTCATCTCTTAATACACTATTTGATCATTCAAATCACTTCACAATATATCCTCATATATTTAATAGACTTGATTTTCTAGATTCTTCCACATATGAGGTATCATTCCACTATAGAAAATTTATTCATTTCCCCTAGTATCTATACAAAATCTAGAGGTGCACCAAGAAATTCCTATAATGTTCATTTTATAGTTTCCTACCTATTAATTTTTCTTCTTCATCATATCTAAGAATTAAAAATCTTTTTTTGTTATCATGGTTGGGAAATATTTATTTAAATTTATTCTTCTGAACTCTTCCCACGTTATAGCATCAATATCCCCTCTAATATTAAAATTATTAATTAGTCTTCTACTGATTAGCTTCTCTCTGAAAATGTTGTACTAAAAAATTAAATTTCTACGACTCTGAAAGATTTTTTATAGAAAATAAATTTTTTAAAGATTCAATACATTGTTTGAAGATTAATATATTAATAAACCTTCTAATTGAAGGTGGTCATTGATAATGAAGTGATCAACTATATGTGTTTCCCTTTTATGTGAATATGAATAGTCAACATGAATCATGTTATTATTCAAAGCATGAGATTGTTGACTCATCATCCTCATCATGGTTTATATGTCATCATCCATCATGTTATTGATATTGTAATGGAATCATCCATTTCAATCATGATTCATGCGTTTCCTTGTATTTTCCACCATTTTTCTAAAAGATAATAACCTTAGTAAGACACGTGTTTCATTTTGTAATATTTTACTTCTAATGGGAGATTATATCCTTAAAACATTCATAATTTTATTGTTAATGAAATCGAATAAAAAATAGGATTTCTCTATATCTTTCATAATGGCTCATAAAATGCATGTGATTGACCAAAATTATCCCTTATTAGTGTCAAAAAAGTTGTGAAACAAAGCCCATTTTTATGCATAAGGAAAAATTCGAGTCAATGTTCAATCGAATTTATTCAAGGTTCTCAACCCTAGGTAAAACTATGCTAGTGCCACATCCACATGTATTATCTATATAGAGATGTCATTATTTGGAAACCAATCTCTTAATAATAAAAATAATATGGAGTTTTTCTTATATTTAGATTGATCCATATGGTTCTGACCATATTTTTGTAATAGTAATTTCTAAAAAAAGAACTAAACCATTATTTGATACCAAATTTAAAATCCCATCATTTTTATATCTAAATATTTCTTTATATTGTACACAACTTATCATCACCGAGGATTTTTAATTTTTTTTATTGGAAATTATCTATATAATATAATAATAACAAAAAAAACATCTAATCTACCTAAATTGATTCATTATGGGTTCGTAATATGAAATTTTTTTATATATCCTATCATAGGCAAAGAAATCAAAGGAAAGCGGTGAGAGTAAATACTAATAATTGATTAACCAGAGGCGATCAAACATGATTGATCACAATAGAAAATAAATGAGGAATAAAATGATAGAAAAATAATAAGTATATGATACATAACATGTAATGGATATAACATTAAATTGATACATTCGTAATCATATAAAAATGGCCCATTAAAAAATTTAACATATATATTAAATACCAAAGTTATTCCACAACCAGACATGAGACATGTCATCTCTAGAGATTAATTGCTCAATAAATTAATTATAGTTTTACCAGGGAATACCCTTCAAATGTATTAGTTAAGGTGTTCTACAAAGATCGAAAAAATAATTTCATAAAAAATACATAGAAAATAAAATATGTATTTACTTTTAAATCATTGGTTGTATAAGTGATTACAGACACGAATATTATATAATTTTTATTCCCTAGATATTGACTTTGGTTTCCATACATATAATTCATAGAATGAGTAAGTTATTTTTGTATAATTGTGAATACCACATGCAAAGGATGGTGTTTGGGTATTCATTATATAATATTGTTACATGTGAATGCGGGTAGTTACGAAAATAAATTTTTTAACATGAGGATATAAAAAACAGATTTGTGAGTGGAATAATAGGGGAGAATGAAGTTATTCCATTGTAAAAGATTATTTTTTTCATATATTGAAATGAAATGTTTTCGGTGAAAGTAATTTAAATTTTTAAAATAATATTACAGAGGGTTCATGAATGAAAAAGAATAAATTATTAATTACCTTACCTAAAATGCCTCTTTATTTCATATTTATTCTCTCTAATTGGTAATATATTTAGGTTTATTAAAACATGGATCCTGAAGTGAAGTATATTTATATTTTTCAATATTTTTTAGTATTTATTATTTGATTGTATTTCATAATGGGAAGTATTAAAGGTGAAGCTTTTTGATATGATATTGTACTTAATATTCACCACCTCTATCAATTTAATGAACAACCTTAATTTATATTTATAAATTATTAATTTTTTAGTTCTTTTTCGTAAAATAGTTATATTTATACATTTATATATTAAATATAATTATTTATTATCATTCATTAGGGTGGTGATATGAAAATAATGTTCTACATCCTTATGTATGGTTAACTGAATATTGCTCGGAAATTGTCAAAGAATTGTATCATAATAAAGAAATACTAATAAATTGTATAGATGATCATTTTTCGGATAAAATAATTAATATAGTTATTACATGTTTCTTAATTTATTTAGATGATTTGGGTTTAAAACAAATAGAGAATATGATGACGAGAATATGAAAATGAGAGAATACATTATGAGAACATACAATTTTCTCATAGTTTCTTCATCTATACAACACTGAACTTGTTACCACTCATAATTTTCACATAAAGATATCAAATATTATTAGGATTATATTCATTATATAACATAATGATCCACTCTAAAAACATTATGTCTGATTTCTTTGTAAACATATATAGATAAAAAACTTGTTCATGATTGTGATATATAATCTTCTTATTAATTATTTATAACCAGAGTCATTATAAGAAGTATCATACATAACAATATTATTTATAAACAGAAAACGGAAAAATAAAAAGGGTGGTCTTATATGATCATTAAGGGTAAAAAAGGAAGATATCAATATATTATAAGATCAAGTGTACGATAATACGAGGGTAGCTTTTGGAAACCATAAAGTGCATATAATAGATCATAAAATTAATAAGTGTAATAAATATTTACTTTTAATAAGACATGAATCAAAATGGAAAAAAATATCAAGATTCATTATAACACAACATTAAAAAAAGGAATATATTTTTGGAATATCATTCCTTAGTAGTTATATCCAATTATCAAAACATTCATTGTGTAATTGGTTAACATCATATTAAATCATAGTATACAAGGATAAATCTATAGTCTATAAAAGTTGATAATGTCCCTTAATAAATATTTTTCAGTCCCCATTCAAACCATATTTATCTATGGAGATATGAATATTTACCTAATTCATTATAAGGAGATATAGTTCCCAGCATCACTAATTAAAATTATAAATACGTGTGACATAAGATCATTCAAAATTAATCATATAAAAACCATTGAAATGAAATATTTTTCATAAAAATTTCGTAATATCATATCATATAAAGAAAAATATTTCATTAACATTTATTCATTTAATCATAACATTACCCAAAAAAAGAAGAAACTGATTCCACAAAAATCATGTCTTCCTAAATATAAACCATATAGAGAAAAATAATTATGATATCCTTTGTTTGTATCCCCATAATATCATGATTAACAATATAGGATGTCATCTTATATGAAAAATGATTTTGAAAGATCATAATAAACATTTTTTAAAGAAAAAATCATTTTCTTTTTTACATAAATACATAAAATATAAAATTTTTCCAAATTTTAGGAAATATTTTTCGTTGAAAAATATACCTTAAAAATGTAGATAATAATTTAAATCATTTATTATTCTTGACAATGAAAAATAAAATCCATGAAGTACATGTTTAAAATAGATATTACACTCACATTTTTTTATAAAAGGCCAAAATGAATTTATTTGGAAAATGGAATGAAGATTAACACATAACCTTTTTAAAAAAATGTAATGAATGTATTAAAAGAATTTATAAAATCATTAATTAATATTAATAAAGTTTTTAAACATTTTTTAAAAACATGGAATTAGAAGAAAATGGACTATCAACCTAAGAGAAACATGATGTTGATTTTCATTAAAATAATTGTTTTGTAATAGGGAGTATAAAATGATTGTCAAATATTATAAAAGAATTTTTTTTAAATTAATATCCATTGGTGAATAAAAATAATTATGTTATTGAACAATATTTCTGAATATTTCATCATTAAAATAAACAACAGTCTCGATAAACAATGATGTTGTATCATCTAACCCTTTTCACTTTTGTCTCATTTATATTGTATTCCCCATGAATGAATAGAAATAAATGTAATATAAAATATCCTTATATTAATTAAATTAATTATAATACATGTAAAAGTTTATGTATATAAACAACATAAAAAATATAGACGCATTATATAATGTTTGTCCAAAGGAAAAAAATCGAGATAGGAAACCCTTAACAGAAGTCCCTATTTAATTTGTACACATTCAAAACTCTTATATATTAAATATAATTTTATTGTAAATCTAATAAACGACCATAATAATATCTATTAATCCTTATATGATTCACTTATTTTCTTTTATTACCCATTTATTAATAATTTCATATTAAAAATCATGTTTCGGGTATTAATTATATCATTTTTCATGTATGTTTAGGTTATTTATTCATAGACTTTATACCTTTATCATGGTTATTTAGCAAAAATAGTTTTAATAATGATATGATAATGATATATATTCATTATATTTTTATACTGTGTAATAAAATAATGTTAGAGAAAGAAAATGAATTACATAGTTCATAGAGATGGTAGGTCGTATGTACGTATGAACACTATTTTCATTTTCATGAATGATTGACAAAAATAATGTTAAATATCAAATTTCTACTCAATAATAATTTTTATTTCATTTATACCCCATATTTTCATAAACATATCTTTATTAGTTTCCATGTAAACCATAAGTGATGAATAAATCATATTGGTTCACTAGATGGTAGTTTTTCGTACACACCAACAACAATATCATATTAACATGAAATAAAAAGTAAGATTTTATATATTTATGAAGTATAATAATGTAATAAAAATAATATAATTATGTTAAATCCATAATTATATATATTTGTTAAGGGAATTTATGGAAAACAAATTACAACAATTTGTGTGGCGATATTCCACCATACACATGATTGATAGTTTCATTAAACATTCTTTAGAAGAGGATAATAGTAAAGGATATTAAAATAATACAAAAACATATAATTATATGATATATAATAGTTTTATTACATAATAATATTTGTATAATATTTTTATGTGGTGGAATAACAAATATAACTAAAACACATGTTAATGAACTTTACATCTTCTTTGAAGAACCACATTATGTTTATACCAAAATCCTTATTTAGAGAGTTTAATAATCAATATATGTTCTCTAATATATTAGTAGGGAATTAGAAAAGGTATTTTTGGCATGTATATTTTTATCGTAAGGATTTCCGATGTTTTTAGAGGAAAAGATAGAAGGTGGCCTATTATAAATTGAGATAGGACTCACAAGGAATGTTTTAAAATAGGAACATGTATGCATTTTTTTAGAAGAAAAAATCCAAAATTTCCCATTATTGATTCCTAAATTTTATAATAGAAGAATATTTCCCAAAATGGGGTTTTGGACAAGTTTATATGTCATTTTACAACTTATTATTTTAGTTTAATCCCCCGATAAACTAACATTAACCTTAAATGTGAAAGTTAAATTGTACTTTTTTATTATTCGTTATGAAAAACTGTAAGTATAACTATTTATATAATATTAATTATAATTATATCAAGTATTAAATATATTTTTTCATATTAAATTACAAAAATTGGAAATTTAAATTTAAAATCAGAATTTTAGATGTGATGAAAATGTGGTATTCAAGAGAGTACATTTTCAAAAGTATAGAATATTTTAGTATAATAACTCACAAATTAATTGAGTTAATTAAATTAAAATGGATTAATAAACATATTTTTGAACTATTTTTTTAATTAAAATAATCATTATGAAATATGGAACTTTTTAAATTCATTAAATTTCAAAGAAGTTTTTCATAAAAATCAGAATTTTTTCAATAGGCATCCAAAAATAAATATTTTCTTACAATTATCAAAAATGAAATAAAAAATAATTTTTACACGTCTGTTTGAAAAGTAAAATGATATTCTAAAATAAATATTCAAAAAATGTTAAAAAATTATTTTATTATTTTTTCATAAAATTAAATAAAAACAATTTTTTGAGAAATTACTATTATCAGAAATTCTGATGACATTAATAAAAATTATGCACTTTTTATGAATTTGATTTATTTATATAAAGCTAGTATATTTAATATTTTATATGTTTTGAAACATGTTCAAACTACCATATTCAATAGATCAGTTTTAACTGCCTTTCTCAAATATTAATTTTAACAATATATCATGGTTTGTTAAAACTTTGTGTTGCATGTAACAAAATATATCATAGAAATTAAAATTAATTGAAAAAAATCATAATTACCAAATTACCATTATATTTATATCATTTTTTACTCCATAACAACCATAAATATACTAATAGGTAGGATATAATAAGGATTTTGAATTAATTTTGGGTCTGGTAAGTTAGGGAGAATTTGTTTTCTAGGGAGAGTGAGAGAGGAAATTTATATTTGAGGAGATTTAAATTTTAAGGATTAAATATTAAATAAAATACTATATGTAACGCAAACCATGAAATATTAATTTATTTACAATATGAATTATATATAAAAATATAGTGAAATAATTTTTGGACTTTAATCCCACTTATAAATTTAATTAATTTGTTTATTAAAAACAGAAGTGTCAAATGAAAAAATTATTATTTTAAGAGAACACTTTATAATTTAGTCCTAGAAAAATATTTGTTAGTTATGAAATTTAAATTCAATTTATTATTTAATAAGATAAATTTTTCTGGTTTGATCAAAATATTTTAGAGTGGATGAGGTGATTATTACATAATTTATGATCAAATATAAAATAAATTTATTAAGAAATATTTTTACTAATATAAAAAAATAACGTTTTTAATATATTACAAAAAAATATGTAACGACCCGGAATTTCTGTGGGTATTTTTTTCTTAAATACATGAAAATTTTACCAGTCCGCAAAAACTGATGACACGTGATTCCGAGGCCCGGTGTGCCCAAAATCAATTTCTAATGTTTTTTTCGGGTACATTTAGTAAACGTACGAGCATGATTTTATAACTTTTGAATCGGTTCTCAGAATTAATATCTAATGGCACCGTTGAATTTTCAACGCCGGTATTTTCTTAAGGATACTTTCCCCTCGATGACAGTTGGTCGAGAAAAAAAATAATTTTTGAGTTTTCATGGAAAGTAATAAAATAATGTGAGTTTTCACATTATTTTATTAGAGCCGCCATGTGGGTGTTTGGTTGTTAAAACATCCTCATGGGAGTTGGAGGTGGGACCCCCAAACCTAAACCTCTAATGCGAGGCTATGGTGGTGGGTCCCACCCCAACAAAACCTCTCGCGAGAGGTAACCACGTGGGGACCACACGGGGCTTAACCCCCTATCAATGGAGGAGAGTAAAACCTCTCAACTCTCCCTCATTAATGAGGGCCAACCTCTTCACCTCCCCTGATGAATTTTTTGTTCCAACTCCCATGGATTAATTAACGAGAGCCATGTAGTTAATTATCCATTTTTGAATTTTGTGCCAACACCTAAAATAATAGATCTATTATTATCTTTGGGTTGGCATTGTTCATTACGGATGAAACCATGGGTGTTTTGAGAAAAGGATTATTGGGAGAAGGCCCCAACGAAGAACTCTCACCAATGAATAATGAATAATTCCAATGATCCTTCATTGACTTCTTCCTCGGACACCTACCGACGTGGAGCATCTTCCACAGCTGACGGAGCTCGGGTTTGGAAGCGTGCGACAGACGCGACGAACGATGATTATATTTGTCAAAATTCCTTGACTCGGTCAACGAACAAAGAACAATGATCAAAGGTAGGAGTTTGTTTCATGTTTATTCTTTCCTTGAATCTTCTTCTTTAGTTGGAAAGGATTCGTCGCAGGTGAGTTGTTGATTATCTTTATTATGACCTTGATGAACCGGTTGATACCACCATAAACGTGGAGGGTGCGGGTAAAACAAACATGGAATGACCCCCTCAACCATTATTGTTTTTGATGACCTTCGACGAGGCGACGAGGCAACAAAATGATGATGGCGGCAAGGATAAATGGCGCGCTACCTGCGGCCTCGGCAAATCGCAACGCCCCAGTGGCGCTCCAGTGCTCCTGGCCGAATAACGCCGGTCCGGCCTTCCGGCCTTCCGGACTCCCCACCTCCCAGCTGCCCGGCCTCCGCACGTGCCCTGCTGGCCTCCCCGAACCAGCCTTCTATCCACGCGCCCCCTGCTGCCAGCCCGCCTGGTCGCGCCCCGCCTGGCCTCACCCCGCCTAGTCATGCCCCGCCTGGCTGCTCCCCGCCTTTCTGCGCCCCACCTGGTCGTGCCCTACCTTGCCGCCCCCCGCCTGGCCATGCCCCGCCTGGCCGATCCGCTCCTCGGCCGCCCTTCCGGCCTCCGCACGCGACACCCCTAGTTGGCCGCCTACAAGCCTCTATGCGCACCCCGTGCACCTCCCGCGAACCGCCCCCCTTGCATCCTCTCATCCGAGCCAATGTCCTGATCCCCAACACAGCGCTTTGGCCGAATCGGCCCGACGGCGCCCTGCAGGCCAAGTCGCGCCAGGCCGCACCCTCACGGTGCACTGGGCGAAACTGGCCCTGAGCCCGAGCCAGACTGCCCTCGTGGCCTGTAGGGCCAGGCCCAATGGGCTGGGCCAAACCAAACGGGCCAGGCTGGACTCATCAGGTCAGCACGGGTCGACCCGTACCGGGTCAGCCCAAACTAAGTCGGGTCTGGTCAGCCCGAACCTGGCCCCACTACCGACCCTTTACTTTCATAGCCATATCTTTGGCACCAAACGATCGTTTGACAAACCGTCAGTGGCACTGGAAATCTTGGAGCATGACCTCCCCTTTGATTATACCGCATAGGTGTTCGGGATATAGTTGAGATACGGTCCGGCTGGATCGTAATGAACTCAATCGAGCCCTTGGGACTAAAAAGCTAATAACTTAGTGACTAGGCTTCCGATTGATGTGTCGTCTATTGCATTGAGACCCCTATGACGAGACGGAACATCGGGATACATCATCTTGGGACTACGTGGTAGTTGATGTATCGACACTTGGTTTGAGGAGCGGACTCTCCCTGAATCATGTGTGTTTAGAGAAGGAACCCTAAGGCTTGTTGTGGCATGAAGATACCGAAGAAAAATGAGGGTTGTCAATCTGTGGCAGATGATGGTCGGCAACGTGCAACAGATGAGGGTCGGCAGTGTGTGATAGATGATGGTCGACACCAGCGATAGATGAGGGTCGACATCATTCGACAGATGATGGTTGGCACTGTACGACAAATGAGGGTGGGCACCGGCAACAGACGTGGGTTAGCATCGTGTGACATATGAGGGTCGGAACCATGCGATAGAGGAGGGTCAGCACCGGTGACAGAAGTGGGTTGGTATCATATGAAAGGTAAGGGTCAGCACCGGAAACTAATGTGAGTCTGTACCGAATTTACTCAGATAGGATGATCTAGCCATGTGACTTGACATCCTTATTATTGTGACCTCAAAGTTACCATTAGAGTGAGCTGACTCTTTTACTCTGAGCTTCTTGTCTTGGGATAGATGGATCTTTATGTTACCTCTTGATTGAGACAGTGTGAATATTAAAAACTTAGGTATATGTCTGGGCATATACCTATGAAGAGTTTTTTGATTGTTCATCCTTCATGGAACGGGTTGTTTTTTGGGATCGAGAGTTGGAGCAGGTTGTACATAATAACTTAGGCATATGAATGGGCATATACCTAAGATTAGTTTGATATTACATTGTGATTGTATCATTTATTCTGTGGATTATCCCTAGTGGAGTCTAGGAGACATTCTGGGGTCTCAGTGTCCCTACTAAGTATCAATGTACTCACCCCTACACGGGCTATGCCCACACCTGATTGTGTTGGAAGCAGATGACAGACAGCGCTGACCGGGGCTGAGTGTTCGAGGACTGGACGGTACTCAGACGTGGACCTCACGATGAGTTGGTAACAGGTGGAGACTGAGGAACATGGAATGTTGAGGAGGCTATCTATACCTAAACATCATGTAGGATCCATGGTGGATGATCCAGGAGCTGCTTTGCACCTTTCAATTATTTTGTTCTTTTCAGTTGTACTTGTACATTACAGTTGGGATTGTTTTTCCAGACCCATTACGTTTTATCACACTCTTGAAATCCATTTTTTCTTAGTGTTTTGTATCCAGTTTTGTAATCTGTTGTGTGTGTTTTTAGTTATAAAGGAAATGCCTTCACAGTTTATGGATTTACGCCTTTGGTGCTAGTCGCCAGCCCCTGGCCTTTGGAAGGCGGGATTGTGGTAGTCACGGAACAGGCCCTGGGGGACGTGTTATGAAAAATTGGTATCAGAAGAGTCAGTTCTACCATAAAATTTGGACTCTAATTCCTTTAACGGAAATAGTATTAATTTTTTTGGTAGTGGTAATCAGTTTAGGGAAATAGGTGTCGGTGAGGCAGTCGACGTATCCATACACTAGGAATCTGACTTCTGATTTCCGAATCAATGCATGAAAAAACTGATTTCATGTGTGTCTCATTTGAAATTTTCTCATTGTGATTAATTTGATTCATCTCCCCAGGTATATTTTTTTACCATGGCGTACCTGTTTCTTTTTAGGATGGCCCCACAAAGGCATCCATCCAGGGTTCCAGGATGTGTACGAGATGGCAACCCACCGAGCGACCTGGTCTTGGTGTAGGGCCCCATCACAGCGGAGGCACTAGAAGTACCACTACCCACTGGGCCACCGATACCACCAGCCCCAGCATCAGAGAGTGCACATCGTCTGAGTGAGTGGCATGAGTTATAGCACCAGAGACCTCCCAGGATCAGGGGAGAGTTGGACCCACAGGTTTCTTAGGATTGGCTAGAGGCTATAGTGAGAGTCTTTAGACTATTAGGGACACTAGCTGACCTTATTTTGATTCATACTTCCAGTCTTCTTCAAGAACCAGTAGGAATATTGTGGAGTTTTATGCTCTTGGGTCATGAAGAGGTGACACTTCTCTAGGTGGACTTTGAGATCCTATTTCAGGTGGAGTTTGTTCCGGACACCATATGTGTGGTGCGGATTCATGAGCTACTTCATGTGAAGTAGGCTAGAATGACAGTAGCCGAGTACTCAGTAAGGTTTACTGACCGGTCGTGCTACTCCATAGACATGGTACGGGACACGTTCTTTAGGGCCCAGACCTTCGAGAAGGGGCTCATGTGAGAGGTCAGGGCATCAATGATCTCCCTCAGTATTCAGACGCATGCAGGGGTGTTGGAGCGATCCCTCTTAGTAGATAGTTTCTTTGCTTAGAATACTACTGCAGTGAGACCCACCACTGGGCGTCATATAGAGGAGTCTTCTATAGCTGGAAGTAGGTAGGTGATGTAGAAGTTTGAGAAGACCAGACCTTATGGTGGATGAACTGAGGATGCAAGTTCTGGGGTACGAGGCTCAAGAGGCTGAGGGATATATGATTGGATAATGGTATACTTTTCCTGTAGGGGACGAGGACACAAATCTTTTGATTGTCCGACTCCACGTGAGGCTGATCGACAGATGATTGAAGAGTCACCGAGCTAGAAACAATGGTTGGAGACTGAGCATTAGGCAGGTAGTAGATGAGGATGGGGAACAGTATGTGCCGCAGGTGGAGGTCTGCAGTTTGCGTTTCTATAACCCCCAGGTGGTCCACCATGAGCTTCGGGAGTAGGTGGACTTGAGCATGACTAGCTTCAGGCTTAGAGGCCTTTGTTTTTTGTTCTTCTTTTGTGGTTTGATATTGTTGTATGTGGTTTCATTGTGTCTTTCTACTTTGAACTATAGTATAAATAGACACTTGTCTTTGTGAGTTTTTCATTCCTGCTTTTTTGTCGATGATACTGAGAGGTTCTAGGTAAAATAGTTGACTTGACCCTCACGTTCGAGAATCCTACTGAAGGAGACCTGGTGACCACACACTAATGTCGATAGTGTGACTCGACTCTTCAAGGGGAGAGTATCGATTGGATATCTTGGTATTAGCATCGAGGCCTAACAATGTCATCCTTAGCCTGAACTATTTTCCATTCATCCCATGATTGACTGTATTAGGAAAAAAATATGGTTCTTCCAAGAGATGAGACCAGATTACTCTTTTGTGGAAAGAGGGAAATCTATGTAGCTCTTGACGGACGTAAACAAAGAAGGGTATAGCCAAATTCTTATCAATTGGCCAGTCAACCCTGATCACCATATTCTCAGGCATATCATCTATTAGAAAGACCTGAACCTGAGACAGCATAGTTGTCTTGAGTTTCACTTGGACTATGATTTCGAAAAATTCTATACTCCTGTAATGGAAAACATTGTAGCAAATGCACTCAGCTACAAATCTGGTAATCAGCTGATTAGAGAGGCTACGGAGTAGTTGGCCGCTTCCCATATAACCTATGGGGATCATGATCGGTAGCTTTCCTTACAGTCTGCACCCACGCCTTCAGGGAATCAGGGAGACTCAGTGAGGGGACATTGACTACGAAGCTAGATGTTCTCAGATATCCATATGAAAGACATTTGATGGATATTCTAAATTTGGGGACTACGTCAACCCCTTCGGAGAACATACTATGGTATGGGCTACCACGGAGAAGGTGCAGATCATCCAAAAGTGGGTGTGGACTACACAGAGCAGGTATAAGACTTACGCAAATGGGAGATGAGGACCACTGGACTTTGAGGATGGAGACCACGTCTTCTTACAGGTCTCACCTCGCTGAGGATTATGGAGAATTGTACGAGGCTTCAAGTTAACTCTGCGTTTCATTGGACTTTTTCAGGTCCACAGTAGAGTTGGCGAGATGGCATACTGCTTACCTCTTCCACCTCAGTTGCACCGGGTGCACAACGTCTTCCACATATCTCAGCTAAGGAGATACGTGCAAGACCTTTCTCACATTATCGACCATGGAGAGGTGGATGTCGATGATGGGGTGACATTCATAGAGGTTCTAGTGGTGATTCAGGATCGACAGGAGAGGGTCCTACGTGGATGGTCGATACCTCAAGTGCACAAAATTTGGCAGAACAAGAACCTATAAGAGAGCACATGGGAGAGAGAGGCTCAAATGCATGCTCAATACCCCCATTTGTTCCCTTAATTCGAGTTGTAACTTACGGGGACATAAATCCATAAGGTGGGGAGAATTTAAAGACCCAAAATTTCCATGGAAATGTTGTTTCTTAAATACATGGGAATTTTTCGTGTCCACGAAAACTGATGGCACGTGATTCCAAGGCTCGGTGTGCCTAGAATCAATTTCTGAAGTTTTTTTCTGGTCTTTTCAGTAAATGTACGTGCAGGATTTTATAAATTTTGAACTGGTGCTCGGAATTCAAACCTGATGGCATCGTTGAACTCGCAACACCAATATTCACTTAAGGAGACTTTCACCTCGATGGTAGTTAGTCGAGAATAAAAAATAATTTTTAGGTTTTTGTGGAAAGTAATAAAATAGAGTTTTCACTTTATTTTATTAAATCCTCCATGTGGGAGTTTGGTAATTAAAACCTCCTCATGGGAGTTGGAGGTGGGACCACCACACCTTAACCTCCAGTGAGAGGTTATGGGGGCAGGGCCCACCCTAAAATAACCTCCTGCAAGAGGTTACCACGTGGGGACCACACGGTTCTTAACCCATATTGATGGTGGAGAGTAAAACCTCTCAACTCTCCCTCATTAATGAGGGAGAGCCTCTTCACCTCTTCTAATTAATTCTTGGTGCCAACTCTCATGGATTGATTATGGGGAGCCAGGTAAATAATTCTCCATTTTTGAATTTTGGGCTAACACCTAAAATAATATATCTATTATTATTTTTGGGTTGGAATTGTTCATTACGGTTGAAACCTTGGGTGTTTTGAGGAGAGGATTATTGGGAGAATTCCCCAATGAAGAAATCTCACGAACGAAGAATGAAGAACCCCAACGATCCTTCTTTGACTTCTTCCCTGGACACCTAGTGACGTGGAGTGTCTTCCATAGCTGACACAGTTTTGGTTTGGAAGTGTGTGGTAGACGCGACAAATGACGATTCTCTTCGTCTACTTTCCGCAACTCCATCAATGAAAGAAAAATGATGAATCAATGGTAGGGGTTGATTTTATGTTGATTCTTTCCTTGAATCTTCTTCTTCATTTGGAAAGGATTCGTTGCAGGTGAGTTGTTTTTTATCATTATTATGATCCTGATGAACCTCATTAGACCACCCTAAACGAGGAGGGTGCACGCAAAACCAACATGGCCCGACCCCCTCTGGCGTTCCTGTTTTTGATGACCTTCGATGATCTGATGAGGAGACAGAATGACGAAGGCGACAACGATAAAGGTCGCGCTCCCTGTGGCCTCCATAAATCGTGCCGCCCCCGCAGCGCTCTAGTGCTCCCGGCCGAATATCGCCGGCCTGGCCTTCCGGCCCCCGGCCTCCCGACTGCCTGACCTCTACACGCGCCCCGCTGGCCTACCTGATCTGGCCGTCTGGCCGTGTGCCCCCCGGCCAACGGCTCGCCTGGCCAAGGCCATACCAGCCGCCTGCATGGTCGCCCGCCTGGCCGCCTTCCCGGCCGCCTGCCTCGCCAGGCCCATCCTAGTGGAGCCGCTACCCTGTCGCCCTTCCAGCCTCTGCTCACACCACCCCTAGCCGACCACCTATAGGCCTCCATGTGCACCCTGAGCACCTCTGGAAAATCGTCCCCCATGCGGCCTCTAGAGCTAGCCGGTTTCCTGACCACCCTCGTGGTGCCCTGGCCGAACCGTCCCGGCCGCGCCCTGGCGGTGCACTGGGACAAACCGACCCCAAGACCAAGTCAGACTACCCTCGTGGCCTACAGGGCTAGGCCCGACAGTCCTCCCGAAACCCAACGGGCCATGACGGACCCATCGGGTCATCACGGGTAGACCCGAACCGAGTCGGCCCAGACCAAGTCAGGTCGGACCGGACCTGGGCCCACTTCCGACCCTTTACATTCTTGGCCATATCATTGGCACCATATGACCTTTTGTTGAACCGTTAGTGGCACTGGTAATCTTGGAGCAAGACGGTCCTTTTGAATATACCCCACTTGAGTGCAGGGTAAATTTTAGATACAGTCAGGTTGGATCGTACATAAATCCAACCAGGCCCCCGAGAATAAAAAACTAATAACTCACAGACCGGGTTTCTGATTGAAGCTCCATTTGTTGCGTTGATACCCCTATGATGAGACGGAGCTTCGGGAAACATCAACTTGGGAATACGTGGTCGTTGATGTATCTACACTTGGAATGAGGACATGAGGAGCAGACTCTCCCAGAACAGGGGGGGTTAAGAGCGGGAACCCTGAGGCTTGATGTGGAATGAAGATGCCAGCGATAGATGAGGGTTGGAAACGTGCGACATATGAGGGTCATCAATGTTAGACAGATGATAGTCGGCACCGTGAAATAGATGAGGGTCTTAACCGGCAATTGATGAGGGTCGACATCATACGACCGATGAGGTTTGACACCATGCGACAGAGGAGTGTCGGCACAGGTGACAAATGAGGGTCAACATCGTGCGACAGATGAGGTTCCGCACCCTACGAAAGATGAGGGTCGGCATCAATGACATGCGAAGGTCGGCACCTGTGACTAATGTGAGTCTGTAGCGAATTTACTCAGATATGACGATCTAGCCATGCGACTAGACATCCTTATTCTTGTAACCTTGAAGTTACCATTAGAGTGAGCTGACTCTTTTACGCTGTGATTCTTTTCTTGGGACAGATGGAGCCTTATGTTACCTCTTGATTGAGATGGTCTGAATATTAAAAACTTAGGTATATGTATGGGTGTATACCTAAGTAGAGTCGTTTTATTGTTCGTCCTTCGTGGAACGGGTTGTGTTTTGGGCTGGAGAGTTGGAGTCGCTTGTATATAATAACTTAGGTATATATATGGGAATATACCTAAGCTTGGTTGGATATGACTTTGTGATTGTATATTTTCTTTTGTGGATTGTCCTTAATGGATTCGGGGAGACCTTAGGGGGTTTCGGGGACCCTACTGAGTATCAATTTACTCACCCCTACATGGAATATGCCCGCACATAGTTTTTTTGGATGCAGACGACGGACAGCGCTGACCAGGGCTGAGTGTACGAGGACTGCACCATACTCGGAGGTGGACCTCCTGATGAGTTGGTACCCAGTGGAGACTGACGGATGTGGAGTGCTGAAGAGGCTATCTGTACCTACCCTCTTGGTACGATCTGTGGGGGACGATCTAGGAGCTGCATTTCACCTTTCAGTTGTTTTTTCCTTTTCATTTGTACCTATACTTTACAGTTGGGCCTGTATTTTCGGCCCCTTTTCTTTTTAACACTCTCTTGTTATACAGTTTTTCTTAGTGTTTCGTATTCATTTGTGTTCTATGTTATGTTTGTTTTCAGTTATAAGGGCAATGCCTTCCTAGTTTAGGGATTTATGCCTTTCATGCTAGTTGCTAGCCCCTGGCCTATGGAAGGTAGGCTTAGGGTAGTCACGACAGGGGCCCCAGGGGACGGGTCGTGAAAAAATAATCGTTGGAAATTTTTTGAAATATTATTCAAAAAAATGAAACTCATTTCATCAAAAGAAAATTTTACCATAGGTAATACTAAAATTTATTAATTTTTCTGAGATGGATATTAAAATACAGTTCTAATTTTTATCATTCAGTTTTCAATCATGGTATTTATTTTATTGAACTATAAAAGTTATATTTTATTTAAAAATATTGAAAAGAATTATTTATATGAAATTTTATTATATTGAATTAAAAATTCTATTCCAACTTTTATGTTACTATTCTCTATAACTAAGATACTATCCCCAAATTCCAGGTTACTAATATAATGGTCTCATTACAATTCCAAATTCCATATTACCTTTTATAAATAAAACATTATTTGTTAATATAAATTCTATGAAATTCCTCTCTGTGATCAATATTTTTAATTTCAATAATTTTGAGTAGTAGACTAATGTTATTTCACATTTCTACATTGTTTTTTATGGGGGTAATGATTATAAAAGATTTAAATTATTCATATTCCCTCAATATACTCTTCTTATTTTATATTCTTTCCCATTATATTGTTTGGAATTTTTAGGGGCATAGATTCTAACTAATTTATCATTATTTGTTAACATAATAATTTATTATACTTTTTTATATGCACTTCATGAGTATAATTATATATAATATTAAAAAATATTGAAGGAACAAAAATTAATAATAATCATTAGGAAATTAAAATGAACACTCGATAGAGGTGAAAAATTTACAATTTCATATCTTTGAGATGAATGAGATTGAAACTATTTCTTTAGAATTTATAGTAAAAATAATGCATGAATGGGTTGGGGAGTTATATGTTGTAAAAATTAATCATAATAATTCCCAAAACATTTAGTAAATGTACATCTATTTTATTATATGTTTCTCCAATGTGTTATATAAATTTAGAGTAAAAACAAGAAAATACTTGAGATTATAAACTTCATAAAAATTGAACTATGGAAATGTAAACTACATTTTTCTAATCAAAGTGTATATATTTTTTAAAACACATCAAATATGTAACATATTATTATTCACCATAATTGATGAAGATGTACCTAGAACTGAATTTCAGAATCCCCAATTATATGTATATCAAAACATAAAATTTCATGATATATTGTCATCCTATCCCATTAAAGTTATGGTTATATTTTTATATGTTATTGTAAAAACTCTTAATGATAGAATTCCTCACTTCTCGGGGCCCATTTAAAAGGCTTCATACACAACATATTAACTATTCAATGGTTTTACTATATCAAAACATTTTCTAATGGTCTTTAAGTTCATCATTATTAATATTATTCAAAATATGTTCAAAATAGTATAGTTAATGAATATTATTTTAGTATATTGGATGTATTTTTGTGTATTCGGTGAAACCTACATTGTCAACCCCATGATTAAGTATGTTCTCTGTCAATTAAACAATAGTTATGTTATCATGGTAAAATATTATATCTCCAGACAGATTAGTAAATCAAATCCATCATTTGTAATTGAAAACATTGTAATGGTAAGAGTTCCAATATTACTATACACTAGAGATGAAATAAATTTATAAAATAGTTATATTTCAAAAGTGAAGTTTACTTTTCAAAATTAAGAGTTAAAAGTGATTATTCAACTTTGCAATCTCCCCTGTATTGAATAAAAAAATTCACATCAAAAATATATTTTTAATAAATAACTTTATGAAATACTAACCCTTTCATACACATATCTTTAGTGGTATACTTTTCTTTAAAATATTAATTTTCAAAATAAATCTAAAAAGTTTATTTTTGATGAAATATATCTTGAAATTTTAAAAATATGGTATAAAAATATTGAGATATATATATATATATGTATAAAAACTATTATTTAGTTAAAAAAAATATGAGCAGTTATGTAATTAGTGGATGTGTAAGATTAAAATGATCAAAATTTTAAATAAATTTTTCTTTTTTGGGAGTTGTATAATGAAATGATTCATCATATAGAGGTATCTCTCTAGCCTCTCGATATTCTCATATATATAACCACCATATAAATCAATTAGTATTCAAAATATAACTAATTCAATAATAAAAGTAATCTCATATTATTTTTAAATGATAATAGAATTCAAATTATTTATACAACGGGGTGCTCTACCACTTCACTGTTTAAACAATCATTCTGTTTTAAGAATGATTTTTCATCACTTTTGATTCATGTAATTCTATCATCAAAACAAATTCACACCATTATTGATATAATTCTAACATTTTAGTGTATTATATAAATTTTTAAACTCAACTGTTGAATTTCCTTTCATTTTCATCATCTATACTTCTATGTAAATAAAAAATTCTAAATATTTATTGAGTTAATTAATATATTGAATATCATAACCAATTCCATGAAAATATTTTTACCTGGGAAGAATATTAAGAATTTCATCGATGATAACTTTATTTCATTTGATGACCTCAATGATGTAGTAAATTATCATTTTTCTTCTTCTGAGATCTTATAAAAAAATTATTTTTAGTATAATAATTAGAATATTCAAGGAGAATATATTCTCTAACTCATAGTGATAATCTCTTCCCTTTTTTAACAAAAATTTATTGATAAATTTACTAATCCTTTATTTAATGATCAATATTAGAATGATCTACTTGTAATGGTTACTGTGTAGAAGATTAACTTTCACTATCATTCGAATATCATTTTCATTGAATAGAAATATTTTAATGTTTAAATTGTTGAGGACTCAATGATAGGGATATTTGTATTATAGATTATTTTGGTTTAGATTATTTTTGTTGAACTAATTTCATTAATGTTTTATCTCTTCATATGGATAATTTTATAATACTTTTTTTATAACCATGATGTTGTTACTTTTTAGTAGAAAAAATAAGTAAAATATTTTTTAGAAACCATATTGGATACAATTCATTTTTTAGCATCTTTTTAGGTTATCATGTCATGAGATTTTTCTATTTTTTGTTCTCCAATAGTAACCCCCTTAAGTATATTTTAATATATTTAGGACATATATTCCATTGAAACATCTCTCTTCCTCTTCTCTTCATGTTTCATCATTTTAATGAATTATCCTTTAAAACATATATTAAATAAAATAAACCCGGAAAAAGAGATTTACTGACCTTCATATGCTTGTTTATTGTTATAATTTCATTGACTTATTAATTAATCATCTACTTATTATTACTATGATGAATATATGGGGATATTCTGGAGACTTTTGGAGCCTTATTTTTATCAAGAACTTTTTTACCAAGAAAAGTAATTTCATTCACTGAAAAAACAACATTTTTCTTCCCAATAAACATCATTTTTTCAAAAATAAACTAATGAGATTTTATATTTATTTTAATCTCCAAAAAAATTATAGTTCAATAACTTAAAAAACTCTACATTTTATATTTTTAACATTCATACATCCTATAAGAACATAGTTTAAAAAATATTATAAAAAATCATTAAATTTAAATTCCATTATAATAATCTTCAATTATTTTTAATAAAAACATATAAAATTTGATCTTTTTATATTGATGAAAAAATCCCATAATAATATGTCAGGAGCATTAATAGTATGTCAAAAATCATTTCTTGGAAGTAATAAAAATTTAGAGTCATGGGAAAAATTTTTGTTTTCGTGACAAATTATTCATATTAGTTACATTTTCATTCAAATTAAAGATCTATTTATTATGAAATTAAACATCACTGGTTCCAAATATTTCTCATAGATCATTATTTTGAAAGGATACTTTTCCAAAATTCATCAATTTAATTTCCCTGGAATTATTTTATTATCATATACGTATAAAAACAACTATCAATTTACCCTATGTTTGGACGATGGTTATATAACATTTATTCCTATAATGAAAATTATTTTTTTGGTAACCAAACATGCTTTGGTCTAGAATTATTATCAAATAAATCATTTGGAATCAACACTTTTTCAGTAAAATTATATTGAAAAATTAAAATTTTAATATAAGTATCAGAATTATGAAAATAAAATGATTGAAAATTATTTAATCTTCATTTAGTATTAAAATATCTTCCTCATTCACATTTTGTAAAACAAACATGGTCATTTTGAAAAAAAATTACATTTATTGAAAATTTTACAATTTAAGGTAAAACTTATTCCATAATTTGTTTTATGTAGTCTAAAATATCTATAAATATTATCAACCTTTTCATTATAAGAATTAAAATTTATTAACTATTTTTTATACTAATAATTCGATAATTATGTTTTACGACTTAATTCTTATCTTCACGAGTTGATATAGTATTATATTTATCTACTAGCCCTATTGTATGTTTAAAATGTTTTTAAACGTTATTTAAATTTATACTATTGGATTTTGAAAGACCATCAAAGAACAAAAATAGTTTTATAAAAAGTTATAATTCATTTTCACAACCAGAGTCACATACCTACTAATTTCATCAGTAAAAAGTAAAATATCTTATACATCAAATGTAATAAAATTTTCTTTTTTCAAATTAATAGAAACTAAAATCATAAATATAAGTATCATGGAAATTTACAATTAATGATATATTTTTATGGGATTCCTTATATAACTAAGCTTCTTAGAATTAATTAATATTTGAAATATTGGTATAATGACCAACAACATTTAGACTATAAAAACTCCCCTTAGAGTAACTATAAAGATAAAATATCTCAACTACTTACACTCTGAGTATCTGATTCGTTAAAAAAATTGTCCATTTTATTTTCAATATTTCATTAATTTTTTTCATAATTTCATTCATGAAGAATTAGTTTTTATACTTCCTAATGTCTTTTATTAATAGAAAATTAACTCAGAAGTATTTTTCCTCTCACCTTGGGTTTTCTAATTCTGTTTATATTTTTGAAGAATAAATATTTTTTCAATAATATTATTCATATGTTTCATTATCTAGTAAAGTTCACTTTTTATGTCACCATAAGTACTACAATTTGATTCATCATTAACATTTGTATTATACTATCAAGATTTTAAAACATTTTAATTAGTGTTAGACTTCATATATTTAAATAATCCAAATATTAATGAAAAATATACAAATTTTTTCAATTTTTTAAAAATATTCTCAATGTTCTTCAGTAAGTTATAATATATCCAAAATATCATCTAGAATAATATTTTTTTGATATTTTTTATCATCTAGAGTTGTCATCTAATATTTCCACTCTTTTGGATTAATATTGATAAAATTCATGTTCTATATTTTACATATCAAAAAATTATCTCCTACAAATTTTATACTTCATAAAAGTGTCATAAATATTTTTGTAATCTACACAACCTATTCGAATATATGAAATCAAAATTTTGATAATCTATATAAACTTCACTTTAGGTTTCTAAAACATTAGATTTTCTAAAATGTGTTAAATCAAGTGTATTATAGATATTATTATTTGTCTCACAAAAAAATATTTAACTAAATTTCTTTCTTTTAAATGAACACAACATAATATTTTTTACTCTAATATTCTATTGATAATAATTATTTTCTTATACAAGAAAATCTATCACATTCTTTTCACGAATATTATATTTTCTTCTAATCATAAACATATTATCAACTCCAATATTATTCATAAAGGCCTTTATATAATATCTCAAAAACTTATAACCAAAACGATAAATGATTTTTGGGTTCCATGGTTGTATATTATCTTAATTACTAATATATAAACCATATAGCAAAAAAAAATCATTTTCTTTACCAACAACTTTATTTTATGGAAATATATGTAAAGGTTTTCTAGAAGTTCATAGAAAAATTACTACATATTGGGGTGAATTTTTGTTTACAAAAAAATAAACATAAAATATCCCAACACATTTATTGAAACAATATCAATTTGATGAATATTAATTTTAATATATTATATAATATTATATCATAAACAAGTAAATACTACCAAGTATAATCTTTAAAAAATAAATATTTTAAACATAATGAATATTTTATAATGAAAGGATATAAAAAAATACTACACAAAATATATGTGATGAATTAAATTCACCCAATGCACTATGAATGTTTTTTACTTAAATTTAGTTATCCATGGTCATAAACATATCAGTAGGTAAGTATTCCAAAACCCCAAAATCCCCTGATCAACTAGATCAAACAAATATATGTCTTCTCTTGTAATCCCTAGGAGATATAGAAATCAGACAAAAAAATTCATCCATATCCTTTGTATCCCTTGAATGAACCCAAAATTCTAAGATAAAAACATATTGTTTGTTAGAGTTTGTGACACCCAAAAAATAGATTAAGAACCCTATGAAATATATGTTATTAAATTTAATCTCTTCGATAGATTTCCGAACATGAATGCGTGAGTTAAAATGAATTTTTATATACTATACCGTTATTACCTATAAATTCAACAGGTGGGTATTAATGGTAATCATTTTTTATAAAAAAAATATGGTTATATATTTATTAATGATGAATTAAGGATCATTTAATGTAAAAAAGAAATGTTTTTTAAAAAATATGTTATTTATTAAAGACATTTTAGTTACAATTTGAACACATAATTTAAAATTAATTTTATCAAATTTATAAAATTTATTTGATAAAATTAACATAATATTTTAAATTATAATTTAAAAATTAATTAAGCATTTTTTTTTTAATTTAATGAAATTTTTTATTTTATAATGAATAATGAAATCTCTAAATTTTAATTGAAAACCATTTTCCCATTTATGTTATTTTTAAGAGTAATGTATATTTTAATTGGTTTAAATGTAAAATTAGTTCATATATATATATATATTTAATTTAAAATATTTGAATCATTTTCCTATTTAATTTTTATATACTACACATTGTAATCTTTTGAGAATTTTCTCTTTGAAAACCTCTTTTCTCATTATGTCAATAGGATTATTTTTAAGTTAAAATTTTACAACTATGTGAATGGTTATTTTCAAGAATGATCCCATATTTTGAATAATAATAATTTATATTTTATAATTAGGTCAAAATAATTTTTGACCATAATTCATAGTGAATATATAAAAAATTATTTATTTTGGTTAAGGTAAAAATGGATTTACAAGGGATTTCAGTAAAAAGTTAAGTATTAAAATGACATAAAATCATTTATAAAATATATTTAAATGTAATATTTTTACCAAATAAATTATATTAATAATGAATTATAAATATTTTACCCTTTTGGAATGTGAAAACATGGGTGCACAATTTTCTTTCAAAACATTATGAGTGTGACAGTCACATCACTTATAAATGGTGAACCTAACCTCTCATATTCACACCATTAATCCATCTAGATTCATTATAAAACTACCCAAATTACATTGAAAAATCTCTTATATAATCATATCATGCATAGTTTTATCATACATTCATCCATGAATGGTTTTTATTCAATCCATTGGAGGTTACATGAGGGAGAGTTATTATAATTCATCAAACACTTCTATTTTATTTCTTCCACTACCTCATTCCATTATTATTAGAACATGATGATATATTGACTTAAATATCTTACATATAATTATATTTTTTAATATTAAGTTAATTAATTACAAAAAACATCACTTCTATCAAATGGTTTATGAAATCGTTATTCTTATGTATGGAGGACCACCACGTCGCGAACCGATGTCATTTGTGTTTCAATAAACATCATTCATAGTGGGATATGATGATGTATCCAAGTACAGATATATATATGGGTGATATTTAAAACATAATTATACATATTAATTCATTATATCATATATACATATTTTTAATTTCCATTTCAGTGGTGATATGATAGCATTGTCTGTGTGCACGACGGACTACAACCTCGCAATGTGATGTGATTCAATTTTCAGTAACACTTTACATGGAAGGTAATAAAGAAACTTTTAATGAATATCTATTATTTATATGTAATAATTAGGATATTTATAACACATTTATGATTATTAAAAGATAATAAATTAGTTTATTTCTTGCCCATTCACTCACTAAATTATGATAACATCATTCATGTACGTGTAAACTACTACCTTCATGAAGTAATGAAAATCTCTTTCCATTATTAGAAAACATGGATGATATGTATAATTATGTTATATTAAATAATATTATATATTTATCATGATGTAAATTTAAAATATTACTTATCTCATTTTTGGAATGATAATTGAAAAATGGAAATGTTACTCATGCATATGTATGGTCTACCCACTCCATGATCAAACCATATTTCATTTTTTAAAACCATCATTCATGATTGTTATCAAAAAATATAATTGATTAATTATAACTATAATTATTTTATTATTATTATCCTTTAAATTATGGAAATATATAATATTAACACGAACGTTAAGATTCATGATAAATCAGAGATGAGAAAATAAGGAAATTAACACCCAAAACAATAGAAAAATGAATGACTATTATTGAACATGAGATAAGATGATATAAAAGTAAAATATATGATATTATTAATATAAAAATGATTCTATTATAGGTTGAGAACATGGTTAATACCACTATATATGTGGTTGAAAACCCTTCAAAAAAATGCCGCACGAGGTAAGAGACATTGTCTCAATTTCTATTCATTAAGACATGTTATAATTTTATGCATCAAATTTCATTAATATGGTGCATGTAACTCCCAATTGACATGTAATATAATTATTCTGTAATAGTAAATTTCATTTAATTTTCCAATTAAAATTATTTTATCTTAGGAGATTTCTTTTGAAAATTACCAAGTCGTACAGAGTTTCATAACTCAATTTACTTTCTGTGGGTAATATTACTCAATCATTTTATTTGATATTATAATATTATACATGTAATTTAATATAACTATACTAATTTATTTCAACTTATTTATGTGGATTTATATTTTATACACAAACAAATTCCTTCATTAATTTTCAATTCAATGATATGATAATTGTAAGTGTTTATTTCACAATATCATTTTAATCATGATTGTTTATGCTTGAATTTAAATTTAATGAAATTATTTGATAATTATCTAATAATCCACTTTAAATTTAATTTAATATAGATATTCATTATATTCTTATGTAATAGTGTCATTTTACAACTCTTTTGTACATAATATATTTGAGATAATGTTTTAATGAAAATCCATATTCATTCCTCTCGTCGGTCAAAAATATTTTTTCTTCCAAAACAATGTTATCATAAAAAGAGTTCATAATTATTATTTTAATTATTAAAAATGATTTATGTATAATATTTTAACTTGTGTGTGATTTTATTTGAAAATTATTTTAATGTAATATTCTTTTTTTCTTTCAAAAAAATTCTCATTTGGATTTTACTGAAAGAGTGAATATAATATTTTTTATCATGTATAACATATATGAAATTTACAGAAATCCTAACCACTCAATGTTTTAATTATTCTTTTATAAATTTAAATGAATATTCTCAGATAATATTATATATAAAAAGTTTTGTCAAATTTATTTTCAAATATTTATTTTCAAAATTCAAAAAGTTATTTTCTATAATAATGTTTTTACAGATATTTTTATGGTATGTCCATTCATAAAAGACAAAAAAAATTACCTTTACCTCAATAGGTATATATTTTATTGATACCATACTTATTCATTGTTTGGTTTTTTATAATTATTTAGTCAAATGAATGTATTTAAATTCTCTTTTTAGATTCATTTTATAGCCCTCAGAATTCCCATTAAATATTAACATTGCTGTCATTATTCAAAATGAAATATCTCATAACTATACATATTACATATCATGGATATATTTATTTAAAAAAACATATATAATTTCTACATAGGGTCTCATATATTGAATTTTATTTATGTATCTAGTAAATATTTACAAATATTTATTATATATTGAATGCAGATATTTATGATAAGGCTCACTGTTCATTAATTAAATTGATTATTTGATATATTAGAAATTAGTTTGACATGGATACATGACTTGGGATAGTTATAGATATCCCCTTCATGCATCAACAGTAACATGATACAAATTAGTTGGCCAAACCTAGTTTAACATGATTATGTCACTCCCTGGTCTTTTGGAATTATTCTATATTATTCTATTATCAGCATTGGATTCTTTTGGTTGACGTCTAGGTTGAGGCCTGGCATAAATTTATGAATTTTTAAAGTTCTAGGTTAGTTTTTGGTCGATGCATGTGTAAAGACCCAAAAAATTCAAGAAATTGTTTTTCTTAATTCATTGAAATTTTAAGAGTCTGTAGTTTCTGACGGAACTTAATATCGAGGACCGGTGTGTCTGGAATCAATTTCTTATTTTTTTCAAGTATGTTCAGTAAACGTATGTGCGGGTTTTTTTAACTTTTGAACTAGTGCTCGGAATTGAAATCTGAGGACATCGATGGAATCGCAGCACCGGTATTCCCATAAGGGGACCTTTACCGTAGTTGCGTTTTATGTAGGTTGAAAGTTATAATTTGGGGATTTATCTTGAATTAAATAAAATTGTGGTGATACACAATTTTATTTTAAGAGATGGTTATTTGTTCCACAAGGAAGTTAGGAGTGGGGCCAACACCCACATAACCTCCCACAAGATGATAATATGTGGTGGGGCCCACACGAGAACCTAACCCCCTTTTAACACCCTTAAACCATTGAGCTCTTTTTAATGTGCCAACACCCCATTAACTCCCCTCATAAATTGTGTCTTTCCACCTCCTTCTCACTCCCATAAATTTTTCTAACACTTTTAAATAATGTATTGAACTCTCTACAATTAATTAATTAAAGTGTTTGAATTTTGATATTCATGCTTGAATAAAATAATAGCCTTAGCTATTATTTTTGTTTGACACTCGTTGTGTTGGAAGAACTTTGGGAAAGATCTGGAGAAATAGAATAATAGTGTTCTTCTCTTGACGAAAAATACCGTTCTTCAACAAAGAACTTCTCCAATGAAGAACGTGAATGACTTCTCCGACAATGCTTTCTCTTCGGACGCACTCCGACATCAACAGAATCGATGTCCATTTTCCACGACGCCCGACCTCCACGACTGTCAACTTCTGCAGCTCGTCGACATACAATGTGCTTGAATTTGAGGTAGGGGTTTTTGATTAATTTTAATTGAATTAAAATTAAACTCTTGTACTTTGATGAATGCCTTAGTTTGACTTTGGCCAATTGATCTCAACTAATACAAAGGGTGCGGGCCAAACCGACACGTCCCGACGACCGTTCATTTGTTATTGTCGTTTTGGAAATGGGGGTTAAGTCAAGAAGGCACAGTGTCGTTGCACCACGCTGGAGGAGAACCGCAGGACGAGGAAGGCGGAGACGTCAGTGACCGGATGAAGCAGTGGTCGTGCGTCGGCCGCTTGTGGAAGAATCGTGGCCTGCAACCATGGGCCACTCAGCCGAAGAAGAACCGGTCGGCCGTAGCCGGCCGGGCTGGAGGAACCATGGAGCCCCATGGAGTCGTGCTGCGGAGGACTGTGGGCCGCGTTCTACGGGCTTCTCGGCGGACGAACTGGCCGGTAGACTGCTGGTCGGGCTGAGAAGACCCCATGACGCTAGGAGGGCACCGCGCTAGGGGGACAGGGGCCCGTCCGTGCATGCCACTCATACCAGGAAGACCAGCCGGCTTCGGCTGGCCAGACAGGAGGGTGGCACCGCTCAGCACCGCCAGTTTGGGAAGTCAGGGGGGTCGCTCCTCCTACACTGTCTCAGCCAGCAGGCCGAGCCACAACCCGCCGCGGGCCGGGCCATGCCCTGTCGGCCCGGGCCGCGCCCCGCCGGACCGGGCTGCGCCCTTGCGCGGGTCGAGGCAGCTACCAAAGGTCAGGCTGTGCCCCACCAGGCTGGACCACAAATTATCGGGATGGGCCGACCCCTTAGCCAAGTCGGACCAGCCGATCCCGGACGGGCCGACCTACCAGCCCACCGGGCTTGACCGACTGGGCCCATTTCACATAAACGGGAATAACTACAAGACTGCGCATCAGATTGACGCACTGTCTATGGCACTGGGATTCTCGTCACAAAGTGGTCCTTTTTCAATACTCTGAGTGAGTTTTGGATGACTTTGAAAAAACGAAGGGGTTGGTTCGAAACCGAAACCAACCGGGCCCTCGGAGCAGAAACACTTATAACTTAAGGACCGGACGTCTGATTGGTGTTCCGTCAACTACGTTGGTTTCCATTTGATGATATAATTCCATTGGAATAACCCACTTGAGGTTCGGACGTTGTTGGAGTATGGTCGGGTTGTTTTGAGCCTAAAAAACAACCTGACCCTTAAAAAAGAAATGCCAATAACTCACAGACCGGGCATCCGATTGATGTGTCATCTGTTGCGTTGAGACCCCTATGATACGTTGGTTTTTTTTGATACTTCTACCCAAGACTTCATGACACTTGGATTACCAGCTTGTGGCTTGTATAGAGGAGCCTCTCGGTGATGAGCGAGTAGATTGTAGAGACCTAACAGCTGGCTGAGACTTCACGACTGCTGATCTATAGACTTGAAGTAATTCGGGTGGACCAGTGGGGAGCACATGGTTGTAGCAGCAGACCCACGGTAGAGGAGCGCTTGGTTGTAGAGGCATACCAGTGGTACTCGACAGAAGGAGTACCTCTGTATGCTATGAGGGGGAGCTCTTTGTTGTAGCGGAAGATCCATGGTGGGAAGCGCTTGGTTGTAGCAGCAGGCCCATAGTACTCGACAGGTGGAGTAATTCAGCAATCCAAGGTCAGTGGGAAGGGCTTGGTTGTAGAGGTAGAACCACTGTACTCAATAGAGGAGGATTTCTCCAGCAATCAGGTTTTGACATCATGAATGAAAATCTTTTTTTAGATGAGTCAATGACCTTTGTGTTTTCCTCATTATTGAGATGGGTTACTTGATAACTTATGTATATGTATGGGCATATACCTTAGTAATGTTTATCTATTGAAATATTACTTTATAGATTATCCTTGTGGGATTTTTTGAGACATTGAGGGTCTTGAGGTCCCTAATATGTATCGTTATACTCACCCCTACATGGGATATGCTCGCAGCTCATTGTGTGGCATGCAGACGATAGACAACGCTGCCCGAGGTGGAGTGTACGAGGACTGGACGGTTCCCGGAGGTGGATCTTATGACGAGATGGTACCCGTAGGAGACGGATATACGTGGAGCACGAAGGAGGATATCTGTACCTACCCTTTAGTTAGGAACCCCAAAGGATGATCCAGGAGCGGCTTTCACCTTCCAGTTTTTTTCCCTTTTTAGTTGTACTTTATTTCAGTTGTATTTATACATTAATGTTAGGCTTGTATTCTGGCCCCTTTACTTTCATTACTCTTGTTATACTGTTTTCACTTAGTGTTTGCTTCCTCTTGTACTCGGGTTGTGTTTTTTTTTCAGTTAAAATTTCAATGCCTTCCTAGAACTAGGGATTTACGCCTTTGGTGCTAGTCAACAGCCCCTGACCTATGGAAGGTGGGATTGGGGTAGTCACGATACGGGCCCTGGGGATGGGTAATGACAAATTTGTATCAGAGGATTCCGTTCTACTGTAGAACTCAGGACTCTGATCTTTCTTTCTATGATGAAATAGTGATAAGAGGTCCAAGTGTGGTTTCAGGTCAGGGAGTCCAGTGTTGGGGTGGCAGACGATGTATCCGTACACCAGGACCCTGACTAATGATTTCCGGCTTAGAGCACGAAAATACTGATTGCGTTTTTGTATCAAATGTTTTCCTTTATGTCATCTCAAACTAGGTCATCTCACCAGGTATAATATTTTGATCGTGGAGAACCTGTTTATTTTTTAGGATGTCTTCACCTAGTAAGTCAGTGCGGGTTCCGAGTGGAGATCGTGATGGTAGCCCACTGAGCAACGAGGCCACGGTGCAGGGGGCCATCACAGCGGAGGCACCAGCGGTGCCACTAACCACTGGGATACCGTTTCCACCAGCCCCAGCAGCAGAGGGTGTAAGCCGCTTGAGCGCATAGCAAAGGTTCCTATGAAAGAGGCCTCCAAGGTTTCAAGACGAGATAGATTTTCAGACGGTGGGATGCTGGATGGAGTTTGTAGCACGTGTTTTCCACATAGTTGGGACACCCACTGAATTTATGGTGTACCTAGCTCTTAGTCTATTTTAGGGAGCAGCTGAGAGGTGGTGGATCCTGATGCTTTAATTTTACGATGATGTGACCCTCACTTGGGGTGACATTGTGGGTCTTTTTAGAGCGATGTTTATACCAGCAACTCTACGCTCTGTACGGTCTCAAGAGATACTACTTTTCCATAGGGATTTCCAACAGTAGCAGAGTCTTCTGCAGCCTGTAGTAGAAAGATGAAAAAAAGTCCAAGGGGACTCGGCCAATAGGTGGGAGGCCTCAGGATACGGGTTCGGTTGTGCAAGGAACACGAAACAGACCTAGCTATATGAGGAGCAGGCAGTGCTATGCATGCGGCGGGCAGGGTCACATGGCTCAAGATTTCTTGACCCGTCCTGTAGATGAGCATCATGCGGTAGAGGTACCTTCCAGGCAGTGGTCAAGGTTCGACCGTGGAGGTCCACTGGGAGTAGGCGGACATAGCAGAGGCGATGGTCGAGCAGTAAGTGGACAAAAGTGGGACTTTCCCTAGACATGTAGGCCTTTGTTTATTATACTTATAGATTCGTTGATGTCATTGTGTGAGGTTGTTATGTGTCTTTGTACTTTGATCTACAATAATAAAAGACAATTGTCCTTTTAGCGTTTGTCTTCTTGCCTTTTTGTTTGGTTGATACTGAGAGGTTGCGGTTAAAACTGTTGACTTGACCCTCACGTTCGAGATTTCTACTAGAGGATACCCAGTAACCACACACTGTAGACGATAGTGTGAATAGACCCTTTGATGGGACAGTAACGGTCAGATCTCTTGGTAGTATCGTCGAGGCCTTACGATGTCGTCCATGGCATGAAATATTATAGTTCATGTTAGGATTGACTGTATTAGGAAAAGAACGTGGTTCATCCAGGGGATGAGACCAGATTTCTCTTTTCGGCAATGGAGAAATCTTAGAATCTCTTATAGGATGTAAGTGAAAAAAGGTGTAGTTGAGTACTTTACAAATGGATTGTCACACCCATAGTTCGTTCAGCGAACGGTTTTTGGTTTACACTAATCTCAAAAGCCTCAGGTGTGTCTTCTTGTAGAAGGACCTAGACCTAGGATGGTGACACTGGATTCAGTTCCTCCGGGACTATGAATTTGAGTTAGTGTGTCCTCTTGGGAAGGGGAACGTGGTAGCAGATGCTCTC
This sequence comes from Viscum album, assembly GCA_963277665.1. NCBI lineage: Eukaryota > Viridiplantae > Streptophyta > Magnoliopsida > Santalales > Viscaceae > Viscum > Viscum album. The sequence goes on from CAUJRU010000186.1 coordinate 363,176, forward strand.
AGCAGGAGTTTTTTAATTCAGCTTCTAATAGAGGTGACCGAGCAGCTGGCCACATTGCTGATATCCATTTTGGATAGGGATGGAGCATCCTTTTTGCAGTCCCTCACATTCACTCCTCCACTACCTCAATGAGTCATAGATAGTGCAGGCTACGACGGAGAAGGTGCAGATCATCCAGGAGCGGATGAAGACTGCACAGAGTAGACCGAAGTCCTATGCTGATAGGAGATGGAGACCACTGGAGTACGAGGATGGAGACCACATTTTCGTATGGGTATCACATCGATGAGGTCTACGGAGATTTTTCCCAGGAAGAAAGTTATCTCCAAGATTCTTCATACCTTTCCAGGTCCTCAACAGAGTAGGCGAGGTGGATTACCTTCTATCCCTTCCACCTCAATTGGACTGGGTGCATGAATTCTTCCACGTATCTCAGCCGAGGAGATACGTGCACGACCCATCCCACATCATCGACCATGAGGAGATGGACATCGATGATGGGGTGACATTCATGGAGGTCCTGGTGGAGATCAAGGATCGATAGGAGTGTGTCCTACGTGGACGGTAGATTCCTCTGGTGTGCATTCTCTGGCAGCACGGGAACCTTCAGGAGAGCAGATGAGAGCGAGAGGCTCATATGCGTGTTCAGTACCTTTTTTGTTTTCCTAGTGTGTGTTATAGCTTTATGGGGATGTAAAGCCCTGAGGTGGGGGTAATGTAATGACCTGAAAATTTCAAGGAATTTTTTTTCATAATTCTTTGGAATTTTACTAGTCTTCAGTTTCTGACGACACTTGATTCTGAAGCCTGGTGTGCCCGGAATCAATTTATGAAGTTTTGTTCGGGTAAGTTCAGTAATGGTACGTGCGGGTTTTTCTAACTTTTTCACCGGTACTCGGAATTGAAATAGGAGTACACCGATGGACTCACAGGGCCGGTATTCGCTTAAGGGGACCTTTATTACAGGTGCATTTTATGCGGGTTGAAAGTTATAATTTGGGAATTTATCATGAATTAAATAAAATTGTTGTGATACACAATTTTATTTTTAGAGGTGGTTATTCCCTCCAAGGAGAAGTTAGGGGTGGGACCCACACCCACATAACCTCCCATGGGAGGATAATATGTGGTGGGGCCCACACGAGCATCTAACCCCCTTTTAACCCCTTTAAACCTTTGAGATTCTTTTAATGTGCCAACTCCCCATTAACACCCCTCTTAAATTGTGACATTCCACCCCCTTCTCACTCCCATAAAGTTTTCCAACATTTTTAATCAATTAACTAAACTCTATACAATTAATTAATTAAATTGTTTGAATTTTGAAATTCAAGCATGAATAAAATAATAGCATTAACTTTTTTTTACACTCATTGTGTTGGGAGAAAATTGGAAAAGCTTTGGAGAAATAGTGGAATAGTGTTCATCTCTCGACGAAGAACACTGTTTTTCAACGAAGAACATCTCTGATGAAAAATGCCAAGGACTTCTCCGATGAGGCTTTCTCTTCGGATGCACTCCGACGTCAATGGAATCAACATCCATTTTCTGTTATGCCTGACCTCCGCGACGCTCGACTTCCGCTACTCGTCGATGTACAATGTGCTTGAATTTGAGGTAGGGGTTTTTGATTAATTTTAATGAACTATTGTACTTCAAAGTATGCCTTTTTTTGACTTTGGATAACTGATCTCAACTAATATGGAGGGCGCGGGCCGAACCAACACGGCCCAACGACCCTCCGTTGGTTATTTTTGTTTTGGCGATGAAGGATATGTCAAGAAGGCGTGGTGCGATTGCACCACGCCGGAGGAGAACCGCAGGATGAGGAAGGCTACGATGTCGATGACTGGAAGAAGCGAAGTCCATGCACAGGCCGCGTGCGGAAGAACCGCGGGCCGCTCGCCCGAAGAACAACCGGTCAGCCATAACCGGTCGGGCTGGAGGAACTGCGGCACCCCATGGCTCCGCGCTACAGAGGATCGTGACCCGCCTTCCGCGGGCCGCTCGGCAGACGAACTGGACGACAGGTGGCCGACCGGGCTGGGAAGACCCCGTGACACCAGGAGGGTTCCGCGATGGGGGGGGGGACAGGGGCCCGCCCGTGCGGGCTGCTCGATGCCGCCAGTTTGGGAAGTCGGGGTAGGGGGTCGTGCCCCCCGCACTGCCGGACTGGGCCTTTCCCTTGCACAGGTCGGGCCGCCTACCATGGTCCAAGAAGTGCCCCACCGAGCCGGGTCGTGCATTATCGGGCCGGGCCGACCCTCCACCCCACCAGGCATGACCGGCCTGGCCCGTTTCACTTAAACGAGAATAACTACAAGACCACGTGTCTGATCGATGCTCCAGCTACATCACTAGGATTCTTGTGATGAGGTGGGCCTTTTGCGATACAGTTATTTAATTTTGGACGACTTTTGAAAAACATCCGGGTCGGTTCGAAACCGAAACGAACAGGGCCCTCGTAGCGGAAATGCTTATAACATTAGGACCGGACATCCGATTGACGTTCTGTCAACTACGTTGGTTTTATTTTGAGGAGACGATTTTTTTGGCATACTCCAATTGAGGATCGGATGTTTTTGGAGTACGGTCATGTTGGTTTGAGCTTAAAAACCAACCGGGCCCCTGAAACTAAAATGTCAATAACTCACAGATCGGGCGCCCGATTGACGCGCCATCTGTTGCATTGAGACCCCTATAACGCGACGGTCCTTTGTGATAATTATACATGAGACATTGTGACACTTGGAGTATCATCTTGTGGCCCATGGAGCGGACCCTCTTGGTTATGATCGAACATATTGTAGAGACCTAGTAGCTGGCTTAGACTTGACGACTATTGATCGATCAACATGAAGTGATTCGGATGGCCCAGTGGGGAGAGATTGGTTTTAGAAGTAGACCCATGGTAGAGGTGCACTGGGTTGTAATTCTAGATCTGTGGTACTCGATAGAAGAAGTACCTGTATAGGTTATGAGGGGGAGTGCATGGCTGTAGCGGCAGACCCATGTTGGGAAGCGCTTGGTTGTAGTAGCAGGCCCACAGTACGTGACATGTGGAGTACTTCAGAAGTCCAAGGTTAGTGGGAAGCGCTTGGTTTTAGTGGGAGGCCCACTGTACTCGATAGAGGAGGAGTTCTCCATCATCCGTGGTTTCGACATGATGAATGAAAATCATGGTTTGAGCTGAGTCAATTACCTTTGTGTTTTCCTCATGATTGAGATGGGTTATTTGATAACATATGTATATATATGGGCATATACCTAAGTAATGGTTATCCGTTGAAATCATACTTTGTGGATTATCCTTATTGGATTTTGTGAGACCTTTAGGGTCTTGGGGTCCCTACTTAGTATCATTATACTCACCCATGCACGGGCTATGACCGCACCTCATTGTGTTGGATGCAGATGACAGACAATGTTGACAGAGGCAGAGTGTACACGGACTGGACGGTACCCGAAGGTGGATTTGACGACGAGACGGTACCCGAAGGAGATGAACGGACATGGAGCACTGAGGTGGCTATCTGTATCTACCCTTCATGTAGGAACCCCGGAGGACGATCCAAGATCTTCTTTCACCTTCTAGTTGTTTTTCCATTTTTAGTTGTACTTGCTTTCAGTTGTATTTGTAATTTACAGTTGGGCTTGTATTCTGGCCCATTTACTTTTAGTACTCTTATTATACAGTTTTCACTTAGTGTTTTCTTCCGCTTGTACTCTGTTTGTGTTTGTTTTCAATTATAAAGGCAATTCCTACCCAGTAATAGGGATTTATGCCTTTGGTGCTAGTAGTCAGCCCCTGACTTATGGAAGGTGGGCTTGTGGTAGTCATGATACGAGCCCCAGGGAACGGGTCGTGATAGCATGTTTTTCACATGATTAATAGTTAACCATGCAAAATAAACCATGTAATCATCCATATTGTATTAGAGACCATAATTAAGGCGATAAGGTTGCTCACAATCTTAGAAACTATAATATTTCCTTGTAGGAACTGTGAATGAGGTTATGTCCATTTGGATAGTCACTAGGTCATGTCTTTCACCTAGTTTGGAAAAGTATGAATCCTAACAATGTGAGTTTCTAGGATTCCTAAAATGTTGAAATCCCAGTTATACCCCTCTTATTTTAAATCCCAAAACTAGCCCCTCCCTCATTGATCATTATTTTCACATGATGTGGTCCCCAAATTAGTCTTTAATTGGTCCTCCTCCCTCCATAGATGCATCTCCATGATTCTTAGTTGAGTTTTCAGTGTTTTGGCCATTTCTCCTACTTCCTCTTACCCTCTGTCTTCTCACATAGTTCATGGTTCTTTGTTGATGGGTTTATCACTTGGACAAACCCTAGGGATAGGGTTGGATTATTTTGGTCCATTTTTTAGATGTTAGGGCATATGGATCATTTCTTGGGGTATTTTATTTCATCATTGAATGTTTTACCGAATATGCACTATGTTGAGGTACGTGTTTCCATTATTTTCCTCTTCAAAAAATTCAATTGAAATTTTGAGCATTCCTAATTTCTTCCAAAATGGTACATTATTTAATATTTGTGGTATTATAAATTAATTTGGTTTTTGTATAATGGAAAATTAGTGTTAATTGGTTTTTAAGGGATTCAACTAAATAGAACCATATGTTTATTTATTTAAGGTGTTTGATAAAATGTAACTTGTTTTATTTTAAAGAGGATGATTAGTTTCAGAGTATTTTGGGACTTCATTTGATTTTAAAGTATGATATTAATTAATATATGTTCATGTTGTGTGGTTTTGCTGCCCCTTTATTTCATGAGATATTGTGGCTAACTTTTCTTTCAAGGTTCTTCCAATTTTCTAAGTCTTATTGAGTATTTACCCATTATACAACTTATTATGTTGATTTAATGTAATGTGATATTCAAAAAAATTAATTTTAAATGGTTTCAAGGAAAGCTGGAGTGTTCTTTTGAATATTAAAACATCCATGGGTGAGTGGGGGAAGACATGGATGGTATTTCGAATGATGATGGAATTTAAGAATGATATTTTCCAGGAGTATCAATATTTAAAAAGATTAATAATTTTTTCCCTCTTCCCATTTTTCTTATAATTGTTCCTTGATTTCAATGTTGTGATGTGTTGGTCGAAGTGTCTTAAATATATGGTTTCATACCTATTCTTTAAATCACGTACCATTTGGTATTTAGACACACTTGGAAACTAAATGATAAATCACATTTTGTATATTCTATGTGGTTGAATTATTTTTTTCAAAAATATGTTGTTGTAATTGAAATATAATGTCACGTTTGGAATTTTACATTGAAATGTTATTTTTTGATGACATTTGGAAATGGTGTGGGAAAAAAATTTAAATTGTATTTTTTTATTAATATTTTTAAACATAGTTGTTACCTATTAATGTTTTTGAAATGAATTGTTTTTTTAGAAGTACGTACATCATATTAGAAATATTTAAAGTTAATAGATTTTTTTAAAATATCATGGGATGTGATAGCCCATTTTGTTTACTTATGAGTGGATATTTGTGAGATGATAACACCTGTGTTGGATTAACCATTCTGGGATAGTGCATTGGTGGTATTGGTTCTTATGGAAGGTAGGTGTGGGGGTTGCTGGTATAGTGAATCACGCATTTGAGGCCTCCTCTTTCACAATATGCTATTAACATGGGTTTCCTCGATATCATTTGGAGTGCTATGAGAATGTTTCTTTTCAGACCCATTTAAAAGGGTCGGTACCCCAATGACTTGATAGGGATTTGTGGTATGTTCCACTAGATGGGTTAGTTTAGAGCAGTTGGTTGGTTATTGACTATAGAGCTATGACATATTTTCATAGGTGAATCTGATTCAAGTTTATCCATGGACCAATCAAATGATTTCTTCGAAATTCCCATGGTTTACTATCCGTATGTTTTTTTTTGTTTTTTTACATGGTTGCATGTCTATACTTCCTTTTTACATTCAACATAGCTTGATAACCTTTTTTATTTATTTTAGTTTGGCATTTAGTTTTAAAATGGAAATCTGATTTTAAAATAATGATGTGGTGTTTTTTTTGAAATGAGATAATAGTGTTTGTTTATTAATATTAAAAAAACCAATTTTTATATATTTATTTCAAAATAGAGTTTATGGATTATTTCGGGAAAGTAAATGCATGGATTCTGTAGTGACTACCTATTTGGCATTTATGCTCACATCTTACTTTTACCATATGGTGTTGGATGAACCGAACTATTTTGATGGGGAATAACTCTTGTTTAGTGACTCACATTAGAATTAGGATGGTCTTATGGTTGGTGGTGACCAAGTGGTTATGTGGAGATCATGTTATCATCTTTGGCCATAAATTTGTATTCAGTTTTTGTTTTGTTCTCAGTTATTATTGTCGAATTACTTTATATATTTTTCTAGATTCAGTAATTTTTTGTCCTTAATCTTTTCTAGATTATTTTATTTGATCCTTATTTATTGGAAGAATTGTTCCGATAGTGACTACATTGATTCCCAACACCGGTTTCCAGCCCATGGGGATTGAGATTTCCCTTCAGGTTGCGTCTCAGTCTATGACAAATATTGGGTTGGTTGAAATTATACATTGGCTCGTGATAAAAATGGTATCTGAGGTGGCCCTTTTTAATATGGGTTTCTTGTCTATTTGATATTTGTGCATTACGAACATGATAGGTATGTATGGGAACTGATTCACAAACTATTTATCTTTCGGATCCTCTAGAATTTTAGGGTATTCTAGAATATGACTATTTTACCTTTGATTTGAGGGAGGAATAAAAATGGAGTAAAGACAATGTAATTTCGTGATCTCACAAAGTGTAGGGACTCATGTGGTGTCTGAGTAAATGGTTTAAGATAAACGGAGTTATTGATTCTTATGTGGGGCATGGGAACTATGCATGCCTTTAGGCTAGGCACAACTACTAGTTCTGTACTCATATGGTCTGTTATGAGTCATGTTTCGTTATAATCTCAGTTTAAGTAAGTATGCTTTTTAAAAGAAAATTTTTAATAAAATTGAACATATTTCTTTCATGTGGGTTAAAATTGAATATGTTAATTGATAATTTTATAAAACATGGTCTTGATGATTAAGTGGTGAGTGAGACCCTTAGAATTCCTTATAAATGTTCAAATGTGTGTGGGTATGTATAGAAAGTTAATGTATACATGTGTGGGTGGATGATGTAATAATATAATGATGGACACACATGTCTGAAAGTTCATATGATTCCATGGGAGAGTATTTTAAATCAATGGTTTGGATTTTTTTTAGAAGAGGGCCTTGTTAGCGAATAGTGTCATTTGACATTGAAAAGTGGATTTATAAAAAGTATGTTTTTGAAGTTTAAATGGACATGATTTCTTAGAAAGAATATTTTTGGTTCTGTTTGTATGTTTTTTTATTGTGATCCTGCTGTTTTATATCATTGTGTTTTTTTTACATTGTTTTGATGTTGATTTTGGGTTTTTGTTTCATAGCTTGATCATGATATGCCACCAAGAAAGGTCCCTAATATTTCTAATGATTCATGCCAAATTTATAAATCTCTTACATTTTTTCCTCTATTCAGTGGTGATTGGGGACCTTAATATGTAGTGAAGTTTCTTGATGAAGTCATGAGTGTGTTCATATCATTGGTAACTCTCAAAGTTATTAGATTGAGTGATATTTTAGGATTGATAAATGGTTATCTTTTGGAAGAGTGGAAAAAAAAATTCTCTAAATAACATGAATTTTGTGATGATGTGGGATGTTTTTATGTCCATCATTGCCTGGTGGTTTATACCTGAGGAGTTAGAGATAAAGAAAAGGGAAGTGTTCATGAATATTCAACAATTCTAGTGGATAGTTAAGACCTATGTTGACCCCTTCAGGGAGCTGATTTCCTTTTCTTTAGAGGTAGTGTCGTATAATCATTTGAATGCATATATTTTCATTGCATTATTCATCTAGAGATCATAGAGTGATCCCTATTATCCATAGATATTTTATTTTTAATATTGTTGGATGATGAATTTTTAGATGTGTTGGTTATCATTGTATAGTCAGTGAATGATGTATCTCCTGAAGGTTCCACAACTAGTGGGGGGAGTGTTCTAGGGGAAAATATCATTAAGTAGTAACCCTAATTAGTTTTGGTTTAATGTTCATTAGGTCAGTCACTTGTTTTCCACCAGTGTGGAAGGTTTGGGAATTCATATCCATCTTGTCACAATCCCCCCAAGACTTATCATCGATGTGTTTTTTTGGCCTTTTCGAATAATATTATAGGATACATTGTGTAAAGACGAATATTTGATCAGATGATGTTAGCTTCTAAATACAATGTAGTCTATAATTAAACAATGAAGGCTCCAACAATAGTCCATAGAGTGAATGTCACACATATTCCACAATCACAGCTAGTGCAAAGATCATTAGTTTAATTTAGGTATCCTATGTTTTTGTCAGGACGTTTGTAGTTTCCTAGTTCTTGTTTTTCAGGAGTTATTAGTTCATATTTTATTTTAATTTTTTATGTACATGTTATTTTTAATTCAAGTGGTAATGTTTATCTTAATGTGGGTCATAAATTGGTTGTTGTTTAATTGGTGTTCTTAACCCTTGTGCATGTATGTTCCGGTATTAGTTTCTGTTGCTCTATTTTGGGGATATCAATGATCACGGGGATAAGGGATTGTATTTTTTGATTAGGTTAAATATTAGATTTTTGTTTTATTCATGGGTTTCCCAATTTAAGGGGGTTTGGATTATGTGGATATTTTTTAGTTTTGGAGGTGGAGTTATTTACCTTCTGTGAATATTTCTTCGTTAGTTTAGTTGGGAGTTCCCCAATTAGGCTGGCCTAAAGTTGTGAAAAAGTTTTTAGTGGATTTATTGTATTGGGGAGAGTCATATCATGTTATGTTGTTGTTATTATGACATTGTGTTCATATATACATTTTGGTACTGACTTATAAATTACAAATTTCACCCTGATGTTCCTATTTTTGTTCATCTTATTTCGGTTTTGAGACCGAGTTTTTTTATCTTTCGGATGGGTGGATTTTTGGGTCTAGAATGTGTTTGTGGGGGGGGGGGGATTTCACAAATATGATTTTTAATTATTTTATTTTATTCTTTTCATAGTTTTTAATTCTTTTGGTTGAGTTTTAGGTGGATTCCCAACATAAATATTTTAATTATGTGTATTCTGTATGAGTTTTTGGCATGTGGATGGTTTGCACGTGGTTTAGCTTAAACACTATGCCATTGTCCGGGTAACATTGCATCTTGTTTTGGGGTTCATAGTTAAGCCACATGGGTTGGGAATAATTTGGGAAACCGTGTGACAACCATGTTTGAAGTTATGTCCATTTGAAAAGTTTCTACCGCACAGTTTTCACATGGTTTGGAAAACTATGCAGCCCAACTGTGCGAGTTTCCGAAATTCATATACCCCTATCATAGTTTGACCCAAAATCAAGCCCCAATCTCCTTGATCTTTTTTTCACGAATGGGTCTTCAAACCCCTATTCTCTTGGTTATCCTTCCTCTATAGACACATCTCCAATATTTTATGGTATGTTTTTATTGTTTCATTCCTTCTTTCAACAATTTCTACTTCCCCATTCTTTTATATCTTTTTTATTGGTTATTTCATATGATTTTCACTATTTCATGAAGCCTAGTGGTAGGTTTAGTTAATTTCAGTTTATTTCATTAATGGTAGGGCATGTAGATTGTTCCTTTGAGTGTTCCCTCCTTTCTCTAAAAGTTTCATCACATCCACACTCCAATGAGGTTTGTGTTTCCATTATTATTTTTTCAAGTACATTACATTGAATACATGATCATTTTTAATTAATTAAAAAATGATATAACATTACTTGTGATGTGTTATTAAAAAATTATTTGGTATTTTTTATGGAAAATTGGATCAAATTTGTTTTAAGGCGTTCTCTAAAATATTCCTATGTGTTTATGTGTGCATAGTGTTTTATAAAATGTTTCTTATTTTATTTTAATGAACGTGAGTGGCATAATAGTATGTTTTTCCTTGATTACATTTTATATAATGATCTTAATTAACATTTGGTCATGTTGTGTGGTTTGTAATCCTCTTTATGGATTGAGAAGTTGTTGATAAATGTTTTGGAAAGGTTCTTGCAATTTTTCGATGTCTTAATGACGATTTCCACATTGTGAAACATTTTGTATTTATTTAATGGTAATTGATATTCTTAAAATTTTGTTTTAAATGGTTTCATGGAAGCATTAAGGGTACCCATGGATTTTTTAATTTTAATGGGTGCACGATCTTTACACATGGATATAATTTCAAATGATGATGACATTTAACAATGACATTATCCTTGACTGTCAATTTTTAAATATGTTTATAATTTCTACAGGCTTTCCATTTTTCCTAAAATGGTTCCTCAATTTTCAAGTGGTGAAGTTTTTATTCATTTGTATTAAATATGTGGTTTCAAACATGTTCTTTAAATATTTACCCATTTGGTATTTAGACACACTTGGAAACTCATTTATAATGGTTTCTTTGTCACATTCCATGTGGTTTCAGGATTTCAATTTTTTTTTAGAAGTGATTTTTTAATTAATATGTAAATGAAAATTTTTAATTTCATATTGAAATGGTATTTTGTGATGAATTTGGGAATTGTTTTTGGAATAACATTGTGAATGGAATTGGTTTTGGTAATGTTGAAGGTTCGGTTATAACATTTTCATGTTTTGGAATTAAATTATGGTTTTAGATGTACAAATGTATAGATGAAAACTTTTCATGTTTCTTGAAATGTTTTGAAATATAATCAAATGTGATAGCCCAATTGGAACTTATGAATGGATTATTGTGAGATGGTAACCCCTATAAAAGAATCCATGATGTGGGTTAGCACATAGGTGGTGATAGTGATTGGGGTAGGCATGTGGTGTGGTGGTAGGTAAGGTGAGTCACAAATGTGTGGCCCTCCTCCTTTCAAAATATTAAATTATGAGGGGTTTTCAGGGCATCATTTAGAGGGTGGAGTGATGGTTTCTCTTTATTACTAATTTAATGGTTTGGTACCCTTTGAGTTGATAACGATTTGTGGTACTTTCCATTATATTGTCTAGTTTAGAGTGGTCAAATTTTTATTGAATATAGAGATGTACCATATATCGGTAGGTGAGTCCTATACGGGAACATGTTGTGATCACTCTTGGGTTTTTTTAGAAATATCCATTGTTTATTATATGTATGTTTTTTATATATTTATTTCACTTGGTTTCATTTTTATACACACTATTTACTTTTATCATAGCTTGGAAACATTTTTTTGGATCTTGTATTGAGTAGTAGTAAGAAAATGGTTATCTTTTTTAAAATATTTATGGGGTATGTGTTGTTTTAAAAAGTTAAAACAATGCTAGATTATTTAAATTACAAATAACCATTTTTATATATGTTTTTATAACTAGAATTTATGGACTATTTTGGGAAACAAAATTCATTGATTATGTGGTGACTACATATAATTACATTAGGATCTAACCCTATGTATACCATTTGGTGTCGTTAGACTCGAGATATTTTGTACGATCATGTTTCTGGTTATTTTTCTCACCTTTGGAGTAGGTTGGAATTATGTTTGGTGGTGACCAAGAGGTCATGTGGAGATCATGTTACCATGTTTGGTCTCAGTTTGTAGTTTCTTCTTTATTCGCATTTTTTGTAGTATGATTACATAAATTTATTTTGATATTTAGTTATTTTTGAACTTTTCCATTTTCAAAATTATTTTATTTGATCATTATTTATAAGGAAGATTCTCTCATATAGTTATTATGTTTATGGAAGGAACTAGTTTTAATTAAGTGGGGATCAATAACACCTTTCGAGTTGTGTATATGACTAGGTCGGACATCAGGTTAGATGACATCCCGAATAGGTTTTTTGATAGTTTTTGGTAAATACCTTCCTATCAGTTTTAAACTGTCATGTGGAATGATCTAGAAATTAGAGGTATTGTTATGTGTAAGTTAATTACTTATAATAATTATAGAACTCCTTTAATGATTTTTTAGTTTTTATTATCCAATTTTTTTTCAAAATTATATTATATATGGGTGAATTTAATTCTATATTCAATGATTTAATGGAATGTGTATTCAGTCATCTACCATTCCATATTTTGTACTATTTTCCTAGTTATAATTATCATATTATTGATTAAATAGAATGTTTTTTCTATTTTTTATCATCCCATTGATTTTAAAAGTCATTTATTAAAATATTACGTGTCTTTAAATATTTACCTTACTCATTTTCATCCATTATTTATTATTCTTCATTTATTCCAATGATCTTTCAATATTTTTATCCCTTTCTACAAATTATATCCCATAGATATTTTTTCCCTTTTCATAGAACTATAGGAATTTTACTATGATCAAAATACAAGGATATGATATAGTTAATAATGTTATTCCTAAAAAAATAATTTTTAAAATTATAGAATAATTATTTTTTAATTTTTGTTTTAAAATATAATATATGACTTAGGTATATATATTTTTACCAAGACTATTAAACAGTTCATTCTTCTAAGAAGTGATTCCTTGTATATTATGAAAATGTAATATAGAAAACTCTTTATCTAGGTTACTAGGTTTGAGGTCATTAGAGTTGGTATCAGTGGATTTTAGGAAGAATCTATAGAAAATAGATTAATAAAAACATAGATTAGATAATTTAGCCCAATTATAAACAGTGAGGATAATTAAAGAAGAGAATCCTAAAAATATTTAAGGTAGATATTATGGCAGTTTTCTATGAAATACATCATTCATTTCATACTAAATGTGGATGTGGATCTAGATGAGATGTAATTAGGGATAATAAATTTCAAAAATATGCATTTGTATTTACCAAAACATTACCTATTTCATGAAAAAAGGTATTACTACACACATAGTTTGAATCTATGAGGGAATATTCCTAGAATAATTCATGGTTTATTTACCAACCATTATTTAGTATTTGAATAGATGATTAAGATGAATTAACAAGGTTATTCGTAAGGATTCATAGATTAAATAATGTTTTCATTATTTAATCATCTGATAATTAATCATATGGTTTTCCCACTACTAATATTAGTATTGACACGTTGATCTTGGTTTTTTTCAATTTGTGTAACCTATAAGAATACAGTTGACATTGAATATGATGGAAAATGTAGTGGCTAGGAGAAATAAAATGGGATGATAACTGGAGTGAAAGATATTGTAATTTTTATAATATTTTATACTGAAATATGATTGAAATACTATACATTAACCAATTATTACAATCATAGAATAAGTGAATGATGGAGTTCAACAAGATCTTGAGTTTTGGAGACAATAGTGGAATGTAGTCTCAATTTAATTCAAGTTAGAAATTGGAAGGATACATTCATGAACATGATTCAATGAATTTCAAAAATGAATTATGTGTGGAATAGAAGGTCATGGAGAAAATTATTACTAATGAAAAATAAAGTGTGTGATGGAAATAAATAAATCTCACATGAGGTACCCATTTATAATTCGTTGTATTAAATTTTTAGAACTCTATTATTATCTGATCCAATTACCTCTTCTAAAGGTTAACTAATTTATCATGGGATGAACAATGTTATAATAAAATAGGAGATGTTTATTATTCAAATGAATGAATTAAATTTTATATTTTTTTTAACAATGGTATTTCAGTTATATGAATTAAAATTCATCTAAAGGTTGTGTAAACATTCATAGGAATATATATATTCCTCAAAATAAGATTTATTCTTATGATCATGAGTCGTGAGTATACGGTTTATCTTATGTTCAAAGTCTTTAACACACCATTTTATCTTTTATGTGATTCGAGTCTACTAGGATTAATGGTATATTAGGAGACATTTATAGAAATTAAACCCAAATGTTTAGTAAATAATTGGTGGAAGAAACAATATATTAATGAATGCCCCAAAATATTATGGTAATATTGTTAAATATATTGGTCACCTTTAGGGATTTTATTATATGTTATGTTTTAGTAATTATTGGTCCTCACAAATTTGGAATTGTTATAAACATTATATTAATATTTGTATGGAAGAAGTATAACTCTTAACATTTGGTAAAGGCTATAGTGATTAAACTCATGACTAAGTATAACATTGGTATAGCACCTATCAATATCTTATATGATTACCTTGTTAATATTTCATTTTTTAGATATACTATTTGAAAACTAAATAAAAATGATGAACTAGTATTGTTAATTTTCAGTTTTAGTGATTATTTTATTAAAATAGATAACATGGGATTGACATATTTATTCTTTAAAATTATAAGGAAAAAATAAAATACATTTTAATCTAGTATAGATCCTACAATCCATTAAATGTAAATATTATTTCTTGGCAAATAAAAATTCATTTATCGACATTCATTTTTATTAGTTGGTAATTCGTAAAAAAATGATCAAATAACAATAGAAGTATGAAATTCCTCTTATGAAATGAAAATGTATCATGTATGTATTAATCCTTATATCCATATATAGTTAATTTAATCCTTATATATAGTGATATGATCTTGAAAAAAAATCATTGCAGTATCATTTATATTGTAATAATGGTCCTTCAAATCATCACATATTGAACGTATTGAGGTCCTTATCTTTGATTGATCATCCACATTCATGTGATCAATAACCTATAAGAGTCTCTATAATTATATATAATTTTATTTCATATTCATATCTTCACTTACAACCAAAATTATTATTATTGTAAATCTAGTGATGTTATCCAATATGACAATTGAGATCCCCTTTCTCTTCTAGTTAAAGGATGTTTTATTGACCCTATTTTTTATGTATATTTTTCTACAATGGTATTTCAAAATGTCAAAACACTAATTTCAGAGATCAATATTAAATTGTGAGGATCACATTTATTATATGAAGGGATAATTTTACCGCCTATGTTTATAAAATAATAACATTTTATTCTATTATACATGAGACAAACAACATTACGATTACACAACCCATTAAATATATTCCTACAAATCTAATCTCTTAGATATATTATGGAAGATGCAAACCCAAGGCAAAATGAATATTAATATAGTATAATGTTATAATGTAGCTATTAAATTGATATTAATAGTATAAACTAAATTATGAATAATAGTTTTATATATTGACCATATATAATATCAGAATCATTATATTGAATTACAAATGTTTTCTAATAATATTTTTTCCGAAAAGATGGTTTAGTCACACTACTTTCCTGTAATATACAATTAATTTTTACCATATATAGAATTTTTTTGATATAGTTATCCAAATATTTAAATCATAATATCCAAATTATATTGGGGTTAATTTCTTGTATTTTCTAAAATGATTCATTATTCAATGAATAATAAAAAATAGTTAATTATAATTGAATACTAACATTTTAGTTAAATTATTCATAAATATAAATTATGTTTTTAATTGGTTTCAAAGAAAAGATAGATAAATAATATATCTATTAATCCAATTTAGTTCATTGGAATCATTCTGTTATTTAATTTTTATGAGAAATCTTTTTAAAAATTTGAACATTTTCTCTTTGGAAACCCACATTCACTTCGTGTCTGATTGATACCTTATAAATTAAAATGTACACTTATGTGAATGGAATTTTCAGTAATAGATTCCATATTTAGAATCATAAAAATTAGTATTTTTTGATAAGATCATCATTTTTTATGACCATAATTAATAGTGAAAACAAAAAAAATACAGTGGTAAAGTTAAAAATGCAATTTCTCGGGTGTTAAACTAAAATGATAAGGGTTAAAATAGAATAAAATAATATTTAGAATACATTTTAAAGAAATTATTATATAATATTTTTTTATTCTTTTAAATAATATATTTTTTACCCTTGGTGAATTTAAAAAATGTGGGTACACCATTTTCTTTTCAATAATTACAAGTGCACCACTCACCTAACATATAAATAGACACTATTCTCTTCCTCAAACGGTAAAACAAATTGGGTTTAGAAAATAACTAAACAAATAACTTCCTAAAAAATATCCTCTCATTCTATATTTTTTTATGTTATAATTCCATCATTGGAGTTATTTGCTAGAAAACCTTATGGGAATAGCCGAGGAAGAGGTAGCGTTCTTCGTAGAGTGGTTATATTTTATTTCGTACCCCAAATTCATAAATTATCATTAAAACATTATGATATAATAAAATTATTATATTTAATATACATAAAAGTTCTTATTTTAGGTGAAATACCTAAAAAAATCCCAACTTACATTAAATGGGTTTTGCAATACTCGTTCATGTGTAAGGAAGAATATCACCACATGAACTGATGTCATTTATTTTTTCAATAATACCTACTAGAGTTGGGTATGATGATAGATAAAAAAAATATATATTTATATAATATTGATAACAAAATTATACATTTGTAGTTATTGTTTCATATAAACCATTTTTACTTACAATTTCATTGGGGATACATTAAAGTCACTTGTATTTTCAGTGGACTACCACATCATGAAACAATGTTGTTTTTTTTCACTGATAATTTACATAGAAAATATTAATTATTCTTTTAATTAGTATACATAATATACAAGGAATACTTATGATACCAGTGAAATATTAATCATTGTTAAAGGATAATCTGTCATTTTCATTCATACCGTTACACGCACTGAATAATGACATCATTGTTCATGTACTTGTTGGCTACAACCTTCATGAAGCAATGTGCTTCTCTTTTCATCACCAAATAATGTGGATGATAATTATAAGTATATTAAAATAAATAATATGATTTTGTTACCATTATTTAAAAGTAATATATTACTTACCTCTTTTCCATAATGATGGTTGAAAACAGGAAATGTTACATATGTTTACATACACCCCACCGTCTCTATGATTGTGGTATACTTCATTTCTCAAAAAAATATTTCATGATTGGTATTATTTTTATAATTGATGCATAAGTATGATAATTACCTAATTATTATTACTATTGATATGTCCTAACTATATAACATTATCATGAAATGTAACTTTCATGAAAAATAATGAATGAGAAAACAAGGTAATTAACACTAGAATCAATGAAAATAATGAAAAATAATTAATAAATAGGGGATTAGATGTTATAAAAGGTTAATATATTAAATTATAAATATTAATATGGTTGTAGTATAAAATAATAACATTTTCAAAGCTACTACCCTATGGGATAAATCTTGTTCATCCAATTGTTTGTGTAAGGTAAGGTACTTCATCTCAATTTATCTTCGTTGAGGAATATTGTAATGTTATGAAACTAATTACTTTTTTATGGTGTAAATACTAACAAATTTACATGTAATATAATTATTCATTGAAAATTGATTGTAATGAACGATTTAATATTAATTATTTAATACAAGGGTATTTGACATGATTATTACCATGTGGTAAATAAATTCATAATATGATTTTCTTAAATCACGTTATATTACTCATTCTAGGTCTTTAATATTCTCTGATAATGTGTGTAATGACATGTGAAAATATATTATATTATTTAAAATTGTTTTTTATTTAAATTTGTTTTTGATAATTTTTTTCATTATTTAATTCTTACTTCTATATTATGATCATTTTATATGTTTATATCACAATCAAATTTTTATGAAAAAATTTTTATTCTTGACTATAAATATACGGAAATTATTTTACAATTTTCTAATAAACCCATTTAGTATCATTCTTTTATAGTTATTAATTGGTTTTTAAAGTAATAATACAATGTTCCTACTCATTTGGTAGATAAAATGTTTGAGAAACTAATCTTAAAAAAATCCAAATTAATTTCTCTCTTCAGTTAATAATCAATTTTCTTCCAAAACTATGTTTTCTAAAAATGTTTCCAAAAATATCTTCAAAATTATTCAAGATTGTTTGTTATATTTTGTTACTCATGCTTGAATTTGTTTAATTTTATTCCTAAATTAATAATCATGTTGTTTTCTAACTTTACTAAGTCATTAACTAAAAAATTGAAAGGAATCATTATTTTTACATGTACATCATATTAAATATTTTCCTTCTATATTGACCACTCAATTATTTAAAGCCTCATTTATATATTTCAAAGAATATTTTAAGAGAAAATAATTTTCAAAATGTTTTTCGGAATTTTATTTTTATAATGTGAATTCCAAAATATAATAGATATTTCTAGTGGAAAATATTTAAAAATATTATTATGGTATATTTTTTCAATAGAGAACCAACAATTTAGTTTTACTGAATTGGTTATTTTTCATTACTCATATCATTCTTATTAATTATATATATGATTTATGACCATTTTTACCAAGTATTCAATTTCCCTTTTTGGATTCATTTTTTTAACCACTAACTTCCTAATGAAATATTCACATTCATGTGATCATAAAAAACTAAATTTCCCATAACAATCCAAATTATATAGAAGGGGTATTTTTTATATTAAACCATATATCATTTTCTTCATAAAATGTTCTTCATTTAAGGTAATAAATTTTTCTAGTAAATTTGGTAAAATATGTATTCTTTAATCAATAAAGATATTTTATGATAAAGAATATATTTCATGAATGAATTAAATTATTCAATATATAATGAATGCTTTGTAAATGAAAGAATGGGTGGGTCTTGGATAGTGATTTCCACTTGATTAATCACTAGTCTGATGAGTTGAAATACTGGGTAGCCTAATTTAAATGGGTTTTTATTGTATACATACCTTTCAATTTTAAACTATATTAATGGATGATATTGACTGTAAAGGTATCATGATTCTTAAGATAATTATATATAATAAAAAAGAATCTCATTCAATATGAATTCATTTTTAAATCCATGATATTATTTAAATGATATTACCTATGATTTAATTTCATTCTCATTTCATTTTTTAAAAGAATGTGTTTTCAGTTATCTACCATTCAATATCGATTATTCCACATCCAATTATTAATTTCATTGTTTTCTTTAAATGTATTTAATTTTTAGTTATTTATCTGTTCATTGATTATTCTAGTCAATTAGTTTAATATAATGTGTGTTATGATATTTAACTTTCTATATTTTTCATTCTTTATCGATTATGCTTCATTTACATATCATATATTATGTTGTACTAAACCCTTAATGAGAATATGAGCTCACTCATTTTTTCTTTCCCATTATTCCATGAATTCTACTATGATGGATATTCAAGGATATGTTATAGGGAATAATGTTATTCATGAATAATAATTATGTTGTAATTTATATTTTTCAATGTAATTTAATACTATAGTATGTATCTTGTTTCCATGACTCCTAAATTATTTTTCCTTATTGGATTTGATTCTATATATCATATGTCAATTTAATATATAAATACAAGATATGTGTTTCTGGGGTCTAGTTTTTTACATCACATGATCAACACCATTAGACAAACAACAATTATAATATATAAAATTATGGTGTTTACAGTTATAGGCCCACAATGTCTGCTCTATCATAATCTCAGAAATGATTAAAATTCAATGAAATATCAAATAAATGAGATAATGAAAAAAAATTAATATGAAAACATCAATTTGAAATTTATTCAGTCACTTATTTTCTATGAGGTTATGGATTTATTTTTAAAAATAGATGTAAAAACTATTATTGGTCAAATATTGCATTTTAATTGTTAGTTTCAATGGCTTCGAACACAACTTCTTAATATTTTGATGGGTTTAGTGTATGAATATTTTTTATTATAGTCATCAGGATCATCATTATCAAAATTAATTAAATTATATTCAATCTTCTGTAATGACTGAATATCAATTCATTAGAATAAATTAATGAATTTCTATATAGTGAATGATATATTATCTATCCATTAAACTATTATGTTCTCCATCAACTTTTCTAATATGATATTCATCTAGTTAAATAATTTATCTATGTTATGTAACATTATATAATTCCATTTAGTATAATTAATAACATTATTACAATAAAAAAATTTACATGACAATATACATCATAATATATCAAAATTAGAAATATATTTGTTTCATAATTAAAATTTAATATTTAAAAGTATGCTAAAAATTGATATTTCAACTCAAAAACCCTTCCCTCAAAAAACTCATCCTTTTAAATGCATCGTTTTTTAGTTATTTAGTGAATATGTATATATATATATATATTATAATTTTTATATCCAATTAAATAATCAAAAAAACCACTCCATAAGATACATTATGAAGTGAATATTTTTTAAAATGTGTGTTTATCATGAATATTGAACATTTTATTGTTGATAAATTGATTTCACTTTGATTATCACAACCCACAAGTAGTTGTAGCGTTAAATCCACCTTGTGGTCATCTATTTATATTACTAGTTACACAATTTGAGTTATGTATTAAGGAATTGGAACATATTCTTTTTCAATAGTACTAAAGGTTACTGAATATCTTACAAATTTTCAAATATAAAAAGTTTTACGCATGAATAAAACACCTTTAGATATTGATATTCTCTAATTAGTATTTTAATCCAAATATAAATTTGTATTTTTAAATAGATACCAAATTTTAATACTATCATAACTTATCCAATAATATTTATTCCTTTAATATGCCAATAAATTCTCTTTCATGTAATAAAATGAGAATCTTCTAGTACCCTTTGAAAAATAGAACATATAGTGATAACATATACATTGTCTGGTCCTAATATATAAAAATATAAAACTTATAATCACCTTATATAATTATTTTATATCAACATATCTACCTTTATCATCCATTTACTTTCCCTGGTTCCCGTTAATATAGTTTCAAATGATTGTTTTTATTCAAGACTCTTTAATTCATTTGATATTCCCAAGCATAAATTTCTTGAGAATTAAATATGTGTTCTTCATATTGAGATGTATTTAAGGAAATGTAATTTATAATTTCACCATTGATGTATATTTAAAGAAATGTTTACGTAAAATAAAAATCATTATAAGAACGTTCTTTATTTCCAGTAAAAATTATATATTCTGTATAAGCAATAATTATATGTTATACCACATTTTATTTTTTAATATAGATATATCAATTCACTATTCTTTTTTTGAAATTAAACTACTTCAAAAAATAACCTAACATAGATTTATATACTATTGGGGAAGATTTCTTTATATATATATCCTTTCTAAAATAAAATCATAACTTTTATCATTTACAATAATGAACCATATTTTTTCTCAATATAAAAATCATGTTCAAACTCTCCATTGAAGAAGGAATTCTTAAAATCCTTTTAGAAAATATCAAATTGATTTTATAACACAAAAGATAAATATCCTAATATTATATAGTAAAAAAATGGAAGAAATTTTCTCATAATTAACACATCATTTAACCTAAGCTGGCCCTTTACACACAAGTCCCACCTTGTTTGTTACAACTTTTCAACTTTTATTATTCATGTTTTCGATAATTTAATTTGTTCTATTAACATAATTTTCCTTTAAATCCATTTCTAATTACATTTTTATTCCTATCTATTTGATATAATTATTCATTAATATAATGTAACCCCTCTTGATGCTCTAATAAATCTCCCACAAATCATGGTTAAACATTCATAAACAGTTTTTTTCATTTTTTCCCTTAAGGTTATTCTATTTTGAACCAAGTGTTATTTTTCTCCAATGACGTATTAGATATCAATCAGAATTCTCAACCTATTATAACATGATGTAAGATTATCATTATCACTTTAAATTAGAAATTATTGATCTTAATGATGAAATTATTCTCAAGTCATATTAGATTCAGAATTATCACCCTACTTATAAAAAACTACTCCCTCATCATCACATCAATGCTTTCTTTCTTATTGATTTTTTTCTATATTATAGTGTTATGATACATTATCATCTACAATATGAGTAATATTTCTCATATAAATGTCATCATTGTGATACAACATTAAATTTAGAATATAGCCATTGATGATTTTATTAAATCCTTCATGTTTATTTTTTTCAATATTTTCTTCTATAACATTGATTATGGAAGGGTAGTCAAACACCCTAAAATATTTCAACTTGTATTACATCATATAATAAATCTCGTATAGTGATATATCTAATTTTTACTATAAAAATTATTATTTTGAATATGAACCTCTACATTAATATATTTTCTTCAAAAATATTATGATTTATCTATCTTAATAATAATAGTCTATGCTATTTCACTATGCTTATATTCATTCATTAAATTGAACATTTTTTTGTGGTGAGTGTGGTGAACCTAGTTAATAGTGAAAATCATTCTTCTCAAGATATGAATTATATTTACCATCATTTTATTCTATACAATATTTAACCAGTAACATTTTCATAAAGAAACTACATTAGTTTTTAGAAATTCATCTAAAATTCATACAATCATTAAAATACTATAGTTTTTTATTCATAAACATAACAACTGTGTATGAATAATGTAACTAATATAGTAAATGAGAACATTTTTTTATTGATTAATTTTTCATAGGTCACTAAATTTTACAATGAAAGATCACTAATTGATGATATTATTGAGACTATATTATCTTGTATAGTGAGTTATCAATGCCCCATTTTGAGATGCTGAGAATATCATCTTTATCCATATTTTTATGTAGTAACATTAGAAATAATCATTCCTTCGGTAGGATTACTCATTACAATATGAACATGATGAACAAGTCCTATATTCCATAATACATCTCCTATTTCATACTTAAATAGTACGAATTTTATTTATTCTAAACCGGAAACAGTTTACCCTTTTGGGTTGTACTTTTGTTGACAAACATATAAATTTTATAAATCATCATTGGGAAACAATATTTTTTAAAATACACTTAATAAAATTTATCACCTAACTGAGAAACACATATAATTTTTTTTGATCTATCAACATAAATAGTGTACATGGACATCATCTCATTCTATACAATCACATCTGAACATTTTTCATTGATTTAAGGATAACACACTTTTAAAATGTTCATTTATATATCATCAATCCTTTCTAAATATTTAATGAGATATAAATTTCCTTTATTATGTAAATATTATCCAATATCCTGAATCCTTTTAACTTTTTCATTTGATATATTAAGTGTAATTTCAATAAAAAATCTATACATTACCATTTATATTATTCTCATATGATCATTTTGGAATACAATTTTTAATCAAATGGATATGTATAATTGTGATACAAAACATAAAAACTTACTTGGATGGTCACATATTCCATTAACATCTTATAATTTTTAAATCATAATTTTAACGTTAAATTAAATACATTTAATTTTTCTTAATATTTTTTCTATTTTTTACTGGGATTAATCCCCCAAAAACCTTATCTCACAAAAAATATAGGATCATAAATTTTTTTAATATTGACCCAAAAATTTTATTCCATGTTCCCAAAACCCCCATAGTACCATAAATATCTACAAAAGAAATACTCACCAAAATTGAAGAATTATTATTTATATGTTGAAACCTATGTTCATTCCTTTTTTTGGCCATCAATTTAGGAAGCTTTTAAGAAAATAAAATTATTATAAGTTTCCAAAACATTATTATTTTACAAAATATTACTTATAAAACACTTAATATTACCATTTTTATTTGATTGTTATTCCAAGGCCATGTTTTCTGTATTTCAAATATTTATGATATTCACTTTAATTTTCAAAAAAATTTGTATTCTTCAATGATTTATTCAACAAATAAATTTAAAAAACATTTTAAGGAATAATATTACTCTATGAATGAGATAGATTCTATGAAATATGATGTTTATATATCTACAAATATTCAATAAATTTAACAACATTTTTCATCGAACATTCACAAAAATATTTTATAGAATTTAAAATGTCGGATTAATAGTTGTGAAATTTATTTTCAGCATTAAAAAATTCTATTGGGTAATCTCAAAATAATTCTACACTCTATATACTTCCCCGTATTATTAAAAATTTTCAATAATTTACCTAGTAAGAAAATATTTTAATTCATAAGTCTCTTTTTTCAGACATTAGACATTATCATGAAAATAATAATTTTTATTACTCGAGGTTTGATTTTCTCAATTTAAATTATTTCATTATTTTTCCAGCTTTTGGATATTTTAATATCATTACATGAATTATATTCTTCCAAATTAACTTCATTGGAGTTTTTTTCTAACATAAAAAATTCCTAAATTCATTAATTATGAATTCTTATTATTTTAAATATTCAATATATAGTTCCCCCTATTATAATTGGAAGTATCTATATCCTATACATCAAAGACAATCTAAAAATCATCAATAGTTGACAAGAAATTCCAGTTTTGATATTTAAAGAAATTGTATTTATTATTTTTTAGAAAACATTAATTTTTATATTTTAATGAATTTATTCTTAGATATTTATATTAGAACACCAGCCTCAACATCACTATATTACACTTATTATAAACATGGATATTCTTCTATGAAGTTTACTATAGCCACGTATCAAAAAAAATTAGTGGTATCTTAATCTAGAACATTATGTTAACTCACAACACAATTCTTGAGAAGAGTGATAGAGATTTGAGTTTATCAAGATTCTATTCAACAACGTCTTCTTCATTATATGATTTTCAACAAATCAACCCATTGGGGACCAATTGTGTTGTGATAAGACATGTTTGACATCCCAAATCCAATCTCTAGTAGGCTAGTGGATGGTAAGAAGAACCAATTAAGAAATAATAAAATGGGTGACCTTACCATAAGAAAATGTATACCTACACACAAACACATTATAAACTCAATTTTGTTTTGAGATTATTAGAAGTTATAACACCTAGTGTAAAAACCATGAATCAAACAACCTCAAGGAAAGAATCCAAGTAACATAGTATAACATAAATGTAACAAGGTTAAAAATATACACACACACACACAATGAGATCCCAAACTTTAGAAAAAAGTAAATTGGAGACTAAAGAGAGTCTAATTCACAATCTCTATAGATGACCACCAAACATGGTCAGATCTACTAGGTATATATAGTATCCTCCAAAACCTAGTTCACCAAGGTCACTACTTATCTTTCAAAATTATAAATAAGATTCTCCACCTGATGAATAATATCATTTAATTTTGAGTATATACATTCTGTGTAGGATTCCCTTAAAAATAAGAAGTGGGAAGTCAAAAGTTAAAAAACTCAACTAAACCTGTAAGATGATGACAACAAAAAACCATTACATATATTCACATAAAGATATGCATGTAACAGATAAAGGGGATCGCAATATCTATTACACTAATATGACTGATGATTTATCCTTCTTCTCCTACAATACATCTTAGATTCCCAACATCATGCTTAATTTAACAAGAATTTGAGTGGATAGTACCACCCCTCAGTACTACACTACACAATCGAGGGTGCACTAACTATAATGGAGGGGCCTACCCCTATCATAGATTCATAATATGAGATTAAAAACCAATATATAATTAAATCAAATCCTTATTAATATCGTTGTGTGCTCACTCTACTAGTGGAATGATTATGGTGGCCCCTCACTCTGGTACAACATGAGTGTTTCCAGCCCAGATGTCTCTCTAAATACTCGACCCAATCACATCCATTGTCCTAGAATAACAGAAAAAATAACATTCACACACTACCCCATTTCATATATATATTACCAAAAATAATTTCATCTTCATATTTTATGTGGAGAATTACCCAGGATTGGTTACCCACATGCCCAAATCTGATTCCCATAGACAGAAATACACATGGATGATATTTTTGAGGAAGTAAAACGATATGTACCAAGGGACACATGTATTGTGACCTCACATGGACACATATTGGTGACCTATCATGCATATATCATGGTATTCCATATAATACTACACTATTGTTTCTAGTTATATATGGATTTACTTGGCTGTATGAGGCCTACCCCGGTCCTTTCGACCTATGGCAATGTACTTCGGACCATGCCCATATACAATAGATTTTACCATGTAGACTAACTGTATCTAATTACACAGGTTTTTTCAAAGTAAATAATTTTTTCTTATGTACACTAGTAATGCTAGTGTTCAGGGCCTTGTCTATGCCCATGTACTTATGGGTAACATTTCAACCATCATACTCCTCCTTCTAAGGATTTAATAATGAAAAGAGATAGTTAATGACCCCCTAGTCCCACATATGGTAGTCCATGAGTTAGCGACTAACACTATGGGTATAAAAATCTCAGCTGTGATAGTTGTTACACTAAATAATAAAAATAGGATTGGAAGATAAGGAGAATACACCCCAATAAAACACATGAAATACATATATATATATATATTTATTTATTTATATGAAATAAAAACACCATACAATAAATTTTTTTGAAATAAAACTGACACAGATGAAGGTATCCAATGTAAATACCCAAAAATAAAAACAAAAGAATAGACCCAACAACTGTCCAAATGTCCAAGCTTGTAGTTTCCCACACGGTCCATGATGTTCTCCTAGAAACATAAAAATCTATTTATATATGAAGTGATATCATACAACTATACTCTGTAGGAAAACAAAATCCTCCCATGAATAGTTAAATAGTAAACACTAAAGCATTTATTAGAAAATAACATAACCGAACAGATCCTATAATGGTATACTAATAATAAATGAAACCTCACCAAAGCTACCACACAAAATAAATCTTCTCATTATAAAAATAAAATATGAATCATATTGATGATATGGTACCCCACACCACTTTCCCACTTGTATTACACTATCAAACCACAATAGTGTATGCCATGGCGGACCCACCACTTCTAAATAACATCACATCACATCACATGGATCTTGTAGACACCTTCCCACCACATGGAATCAAATCTCATAACTATTGTATTTGGGTATCATGAACATGAACAAAATGAACTTTGTTCCTTCCTACCACCATGAACAACCACCCCAACAAGCAATCTTATCAAACATCACCTGAAGTTACATAGGGAATCATATATCACTGCATCAAATGTATACATTGGATTTTTTTTCTCAAGACATCACAAGACATGCATATAACCAACTTTGTGAAGAGGGAGAGTGGAAGAGTTGGTATCCAACTTTCCATCCTCCCATTAGGATGTTAGGAATAACACCCCCATATATATATATATGAGGGGTGTCATAATAGAGTGTGTTACATTGGTGGGGTGTGTAAGGAAATCAGATGGATATATAATGTACATATAATATCTACACACAAGAATATCCTACAAGTTCACCTGAAAGGTAACCACTAACTCGCAACTTTCACTCACTAGGATGATTCCCCAATATTCATAAAACCCCAAAACAATCTATAAGCCCCAAACATTTTTCAATTTTAAACCAATTTTATTATTATCATTTATGAACCCATTTCAATTAAAACTATCACCTTGTTTCGTATTTCCTAGCCAATCATTCTTTTATAAAAATCATCATTTTATACCACAGAGACCATTTTCAAATTGTTAATTAAACATTCCCAATAAGTGTCATTTTGATGCCTCTAATTCCATTGATACATGGGAAACTAGTGCATCCAACCACCATTGCATCCCTTCTTAACCATACCAACACCACAATCTTTTCCCTAAAACATAACCATATCACATCCACTACCCCAAACATATTACAATATAGAATATACCGATGAATCGAGTCATCACAGCCCTAATACAGCACACAAACATATCAACAAACATATTATGACACAAACCAAACCGTTTTTCTAAATTATGCATAGAGACTTTAAATCAATTCGACTTATTTATCTATTGTAATTATCATAGAAAACATAAGATCATATAGAATCCATTTAATTGAGTTTTTGTATGTTATTAACCATTTATTTATGGTTGGGTCACAACAACCAAAACAATGGCATCAAAACATATATAGAAACATAAAAATAGGGACTATCGATAGCCTAGGTTTTAGTGATACATCAATCATAGATCATCTCAGCATCATAATATCAAACTGTGTAAAAGCGTGTAAAGCATTCCCTTGTAAATTTCCATTTCATTTAAAGAAGTTAATTTTATTTATTAATAAAAATTAAAATATCTTCTCAAGAAACAAAATTAGAAAATCATATCACATGATACATAGAAAGGATAAATGAAAAACCCCATACTAGGAAGAAAGAGGATTTAAACATACCTTCCACACAACAAATAGAGGGTGCATGTACATGAGTAATCCTTTTCATGGAAACTCAAAGAAAATATATAAACATGATGGGATAAATTATTTGAACTGTACTATTTTGGGAGAAAACAATCATTAATTAATAAATGAAGGATAATCTCTTTTGAAATATTTGAACATGAATAACCAGGATTATAAATAGTATAAATTTTCTAATAAAATATGATATCATTAAATTTATGTGTTTTAAAATTTTAAAATCCCTTAAGAGTGTTATTATTTTTTAGATATTATTATCCCACTTTGAAATAGATTTATAATTATTTAATATATGAATTAAAAGAATTTTTCACCAAAAAAATATCAAATAATGAATTTTTTTTAAATTTCTAGAAAATTTGAAACAACGTTCACTTCCACAACAAGGTTGGCACCACTAGGGTTCCACTGTCGGGATGCCTAAACTAGGGTTCCACATCTTGAGTTCCCCCACAGAGGTTCCACCGTAAGGGTTCCGCAACAAGGGTTCCACCACTAGGGTTCCACCTCAAGGGTTCCATCACCAGGGTTTTACCTAAATCATACCTCTTCTATCGTTCCACCTATGTGGTTCCACTACTAGGGTGATCCAACATTGGTGATCCACTACCATAATTCCACCATATGTGATCCAATTATTTAATGACAAATCATTGGTGATCCACTACTAAAATGATTCTCAATTGGTGATCCAGTACAATAATTCCACCTTTGGAAATCCACTATAATAACCATCCACCATTGGTGATACACCTCTAGAATGACACCATTGATGCACCCCCACAAAATGATCCATCGTTAGTGATCCATTTACAGATTGATCCACCATGGGTGATCTGCAGTCAAAATGTTCCACTATTGCTGATCCACACCTAGAATGATCTAACATTGGTTATCCACTAATAGAATTCAATAATTGGTGATAAAACCCATAATGATCCACTATTGGTGTTATATCTACATAATGATCCACTATTGATGATTCGCCACAAGAATTACACCTTTAGGGATCCAGAGCTAGAAGTGTCAACTATTGGTGATCCACTCCCAGAATAATACCTTTGATGATCGACCACCAGAATTATCAACCCTTGGGGATTCACCACCAGAATTCCACCATTGTTGATCCACATATATAATTACACCATTATCCTCAAAACACCCCATTCTTTACCCAAACACCTTAGTTATCAAATTTTCTATAAAGTAACAGGAAAGAAGGTCTTAACTATTTCATTCAATACCTATAAAAAATTTATCACCATCATTAATTTTATATAATACTATAAGGAAATAGAGAAACTATCCAAACAACCATCGCTCGAGATACCTCTCAAGGATCTCATTATATTCGAAACTCCTCCACCAACTGAAAATTGAAACCCAAACACCAAAAACTGCCCAAAAAACTATACTGACCCAAAAATACTAATCCCAGAATTATATATTCCAGGTCATGATACTATCCACTCCAGGGAGTAGTAACTCACATGCAAAATTTTAATATCGTCATAGTATATTGTGTCTCTATTAAGAATTTGGTCCTACATTTTTAATATGTATAACATTATCATATATGATATAAGTGGTCCGAAACACATCTTATATAAAATATAAGTGTATAAAAAATCATATAACAAAAATAAATTCATTAAATTAATCAAAAAATGAGTACTATACACAAATTTGCATCCCACAGTCCCATGTATTCTCATCCAGGACACCTAGCCACCACAACACGTGAACAAAAGGAATGGTCTGACCTCACAACATAAAATCTAGAAGGTCGATGATCTCCAATAGCCGATCTATAGTTTTTTTGTCATCTTTGATATCTAAATTTAGTAATATTGATGTACCAAAATAATTTAGATGTGTGGAATACATAATGGATCTAGTCTAGTTGAGGTAGAAGTACTAGTCATTAAACCACCTCACCAACACACCCCTATAACATGAAGGGACCAAAGACCCCTGGTGAGAGTTCACACCCCAAGATAATCCTTCGCATCCCACATTGTGGGTAATTCTTAAGGAAAAAATTGTCCCCATCCTCAATCGAAAATGGTACTCCTCCTAAAATATTTAGAAGAGTTTTTAAATTCATGTGCAAATTTCATCCTCCCATGAACCATCTGAACCATCTCCATCATGCTCTACACCGCAACACTTCCAAGAACTACTATGTCTCTAACCTCAGCCCAAAATAAAAAAAATTAAATTTCCACCCATAAAAATCCTTAAATGAGGAAATTAAAATAAATTTGTGAGATTTGTTGCCATAAGAAAACAAAACCAATGGAATGTGTCAAGTCCATGATCTAATGAAGTCCAAAATACATTCCCACAACAAGACCCCCAACCTTTATATTGTCTTCTCTATCTACCAATCCTTTTAAGAGTGTAGAGAAGTGTTGAGGCATAACTAATATAAAAATGGATTATACAGTTTCCTAATGTTCTATGTGGTTTAACGTGTTTCTTGATCCCAAAAAATAGACCTCAGAACTCCGTGTAGCTCTTCTACATCGTCAACACACATATTTTTCAAAAAAAAAATACAATGAACCTAGCTTTAAATTTTCTATGAAGTGATCTAATTTTTTCAAATGATCTTGTGTCACCAAGATATAATCAAAAACTCCATAGTTTTAGGTTAAACCATTTATTAAATGCATTGGTATGTCATCTCGTTTTGATAGGATAACATCAAAATGTTTCAACAAACTTCTAAGAACACGATATCCATCCTTTGCATATAAAAAACCATACAAAAAACCAGACACTCCACCATTTTTATTTCATCTTTGTTAATCTCGACTGTACCAAGAAAGGTGAGTTATAGAACACAAAGGGGACTCCCTATTTTATTGCTACCGGAGAAAACAACCACCCATGAATCATCATATAGTTCCGACCATCTCTCTAGAGAATCAAATTTTCCAACATGATCACACATCACCTATACCTATGAGTCTCTATATTGAGAATCCTCCACCTACTTCAAAAAATAAAACTACACCACCATCAAAAATAAGATACATCATATATAAACTAACCCTGTATTAAATTAAGGGATTCCAAATCCTCCATCTCTCTCCAAGCATATGCAGACTTCATAACAACATTCTAGTGTTCCTTTCTTCACTACGCATTTTCCACGGCATTCCGCATTATTAAGGTGTATAATATCTAAAAATAATTGTCCATAAGAAACACCATCCAACACTTCTTTCATATATTCATGTCGAAATATGAAAATTCATACATCAGACACCTTCTATATGTAAATAGCAAAAGGCACTCTCCAATTGGGTTATTTCAAAAGAAATTTACTGTAAACACAAATTCATCAAGATCTGGATCATGGGTGGAATAATAATTCTCATGGTGGAGTAAATTACTATGCCCAAATATGATAACAACCTTATTTTTCATAGGAATACATCCCTATACTACACTAGATGCATCATAAAAAACCTCAAACAATACACCATCCCACAGAAACTGAAGCACTAGATCACAGGCCAACATCCCATACAGATTATTGAATGATGCATGACCGTGATCAATCAACAAAAATAAATTTCATGCCTATCCAATAACGTTTAGGGGGCTATATCTCAAGAGAAATCAGACACAAACCTCCCATAATAGCTATAGAGACCATGGATATTGCAAACTAGTACCATGTTCCTTGGTTCTGCCTAAAAGAATAATTATATCAAACATCGACTGGTCCACTACCAAACCCATCTAATACACCATATGCATTAGTATATTCAACTCCCATGTCTAAAAACAATATATGGAAAAACATTCCTAGAGTTAAGGGAATCAATGAACCTGCAAGACACCTATGAAATGAACTTTATTATGATCCTATGAATTCATGAAGATCAAGATATCATCAATGAATATAAAGAAAATATGATCCAATAATGTACAAAACAATAATTTAATAGGACCCATGAATAAATATTGTTCATTAGTGACATAGAAATTTATGACCCTGAACTCGATTTACCCACAACAATATCTAATGGCTTCCTTTTGGATATCTGAATCCTTAACACTTAACTGGTGATATCCAGTGAATGTGCTCAGTCAATGTATTTGTATCACTAAGAGGGGGAGGGGTTGAATTAGTGATAATAAATTTCATTTATGTTTCTTTTAAATTGATACAACCTTCCCATCCTGTTAGAGATTTTAATTCCCTACTAACAAAATCCAACACACATCCACAATAACACAAATATTTACAAGGTTAACTTTTCCATAAGAATAGATACGTCCAAGGTATGGTTTTTAAATTATCCAATTACATATAATACACTATAAATCAATACTTGGATTACAATGAGTTTGATATATACGTTAGCTCATATATCACATTAGAAAAAATTCGCATGTCCATGTTCACGCTCAAAGCACAAATGGGGTAAAACAACATTTTTGTAACATCTTATGTCACATATTCTTATTTTTAATTCATAAAATTTATTAAATTAATATAAAATTAATAAATTCCATAAAAAATGAAAGGAAAGAACAGCCTAAATATTTTTATGAATAAATGAGTCCAATTTTCTTAGGTTTGATTCTCCCCGTCTGATTCCTTCGAGTACAATTTATTGAAACCCATTATTCTTGTCTAATTTTCTTATAGAATTCAATAGAAATTAATTGGCACCACATCAATTTAGAATAAAATTCATCCTCAACTTGGGAAACCCAATACTTGAATCCAGAATCAAATTTATCTATCCCAATATGATGATCAACCAAAGACAACTTCACTTATTTGTCATAATATCTTTAAAAAAAGATCAGTACGAAGGCCTGTTCAAATCTATTCAAACTCAGAGCTTCTCTCTCTACTAAAGTAAAAATTAATCCTTTATAAAAAAAATTATCATGTAATTTCTTCCTTTTATAGGTGATACAAAATAGGTTTGGGTTGGAATTGAAAAAACATTCCTACTCACGTAAATTCATCAAAATTTGATTTCCCCCCCCCCCTGAAATCACAGAGAAATTATGACTTTGTCAATGTGTCTCAAAGCTACACTATTATTCTTCAAACTTCATCTCTTTCCTCGTACTTTCATTTTAATCATCAGTATGATTTAAATACATGATTCTTATTTTTTTCAATCTTAATTCTTCAATATAAAGCTCTATATCAATTGAAAAAAAATTTATGAATAACTAGATACCATCTTAATTTGATGAAAATTATTTTGAAAACCAATTCGAATTAAAATCAACCCCCTTGGAAAAATCATTCAGCATTATCCATCTCATTTTTTTCTCTTGACCCACTTGATATTCAAAGAATCCTCTTCTGATCTTATTTTAGACTAGCCGGAAACCTATAAAGTAATTCAAACGTTTTGAAATGATTGACTACATTGTTGATCTAATTTTATCATTCCCTTATCTTGACCCACTTAAAAACGTATTCTTCTCTTATTATCTTGACCCATTTGGAAAACAAATCATCTAATTAATTTCATTCATTTCACTTGCTTAAGAATTCACATCATCTGAAAACATGTACTTGTATTATTGATTCCTTATCAAAATTAAATTTATTTGAGAAAAGATTTAAAATAACCAGACATGAATTGGAAACTATCATAACATACCATTCATTTGAGATAAATTCATTTCTTCTCAACCAGAGAAAGATATTTTCTTAATATTATTGTTCTGAATATTATTATTTTGAAAAAAAATAGTCACCATCACTTATTATTCAATTGGCCCAGCTTCTTTAATTAGCACTACTTCTTCAATTGGCCCAACCATTTTAATCAACACCACATTTTTTTATTAGAACCACCAGTTAGAAAAACACCACCATTTAAAACAACAACACATTTTAAAACAACACCACCATTACTTTCACTCCACCTTTCTTCCATCATGCTTGTATCATCAGATCTCAATTAAAAATATGATTTATATGAAATATAAATTATCAAATTGTCATAAAAAATAATTCAATCAAATTCATAAAGACTAAAATTAAAAAAAAATCTGTGTTTTTTCCATCAGTTCCATAGTGACTCTCTAGAATGATACATCATCTATGTCCTTGATTCTCTCTATCCAAATAATGGTCAATTCATTATGGTAGTCATATATAATTCTAGACCGAAGACAAGGCTGATGAAACACATTCTTCCAAAATAAATCCTCAAGATTACAATGGAAAGAGTGATTCAAATTGTTCATAAAACATGAGTCTAATTCTATTGAAAAACATGGATATGATTCTTTTGAAAACATGGATCCAATTATTTTCAAAACATGAATCCGATTATTTTGAAAAAAAATTCCTCAATACAATTTTTTTCAATGATAAAAAGTGAGGTTATTTAACAAACATTACCTTGTAAACAAAACACAACACCAAAATACAAATACCTTCCTCATCATCTTGGTCCAAAAAATCACCACCTTTGGATTTTGTTTTCAACCATGGATCATAAAATACTAAAATTTGTATCCTTAAGAAATAGATTAGTTATCTATATATCATGTTATATGTGATATAACAC
Source organism: Viscum album (assembly GCA_963277665.1). Lineage (NCBI taxonomy): Eukaryota > Viridiplantae > Streptophyta > Magnoliopsida > Santalales > Viscaceae > Viscum > Viscum album. The sequence continues at coordinate 398,189 of CAUJRU010000186.1, forward strand.
ATTATAGTTAACAAGAATCATTTACAAAAAATATAATCAATCCAAAAGTAGTGATTATGAAAAAAATATTCATATTTCTTCCTTAGCTATTTATCAACCATTCTGGAATACAAAAAAAAATATTTCCTAAAACCACTTAAAAAAATAGTTAGAATAAGTGAATTCGAAAATAATGATGAATTCATAGATTACCCACAAATCTATATTTTATGAAATGTATCTATGAAACAATACAAATATTCCCTTTAATAATACAATCTAAAGGTAAAATGAGAGAAGACTTAGAAACAAAAACCACAACCTTGATGAGAGAGTAGTTGGACACCCATATTCAACCACAATGTTTAGAATGATTCCTTTGGTAAATGTTTTCTGAAAATGGTATTCAATTTTCCCAATGTTGGAATGTACTCAAAATTTATTAAATTCTTCCCCACATTGTCTTTTATGAATGGGTAATATCACCTAAAAATGTACATCTTATAACTGAGTTCTATTCCAAAAGAGTTGTGTATCATCTTAAGTAGCAGCAACATACTCAACATTAGAAATACTGAGAGTTACTGAATTCTATTTCATTGAAGTCCAACTAAAAAAATTATTTCCCATAAAGAATACTACACCTGATGTGGATCTCATATCATAAATATTTCCATCCCAATCTATATCTGAATACCCAAACAAATCCATATTATCTGAGCTGCAGTACTTGATCATGAAATAAGGTGTGCCTTTGATGAATCTGAGATTTATTTTCTAGAATTAATATGTAATCATTTTTAAGAAAGCTAAAATATTTCAATATGGTAACAACATAAACAATGTTTGTTATTGAAGCAATCAAATACAATAGGGTTCTAATCAGCTTCTGAAACTCTTTTTGATCAACTTCATTTCCTTCTCTAGCTTTACAAAACATGGTCCCAACTAAAATAAGTGTGGAAACAAGTTTTTAGTATTTCATTCCGAATCTATTAAGAAGTTTTTTAGAATAAATTTCATGGGATATAAAAATGAATTCTATCAATTGCATTATTTTTAACCCAAGAAATTTTCTCATTTACCCAAACATGTACATTTCAAATACCTTCTTAGTTTCTTCAGAAAATCATTCATAACTTGTTTCACCATTTCCAAAAACGATAATATCATCAAAGAACATTTACATTGAGAGAATCCTCTTGAATTTACTTGATATAAATATCTTTTTTACTTATCCTTTCATGAAGTTAATTTTCCATATTCAAGTGTCAACTTTGGAATACCATTACCTCATAGCTTGATTTATCCTATACAAGTATTTCTTAGACCTTTAGGCATAATTTTCTTCTTTTACAATAATAAATCCATAAGGTTGTTCAATATAAACTTCTTCATCAAGACCACAATTTTGGAATACATATTTAACATCCATTTGAGTTATATTTTTGCCTCATTGTAATTTAATATAATGAAATAATCAAATTTTTTTCGATGTGGACACAAGAGAAAGTATTTCATCAAAATCAATTCCTTCAAACTCTATAATACCCTTTGAAAACAAATATTTCTTTGTTTCTTATAACATCACCTTCTTCATTCAGTATGTTTTGGAAGACACATTTGGTTCCAATGATGTTTTTTTCATGATTGGGTATGACATGCAATGTATTAATTGTTTAAATTTAATCCAATTCTCCAGTCCTGACATAAACCCATTCTAGATGCTCAAAAACATCATTCACATCATTCAGTTCCCCTTTTGAATAACAATGAATATGTGTAATGTAATTTTTTGTTCCTATTTATTTGGACCCTTAGATTTTTTATCACCATTTATATTTTAATCTTAAACTTCTATCATCAGCCATAGATTATATTTTTTAGTTTCATCCTTATCACTAGAAATAGATAATTATGTTTCTTCTTCTTTAGAAGGAATATAATTCTTTTATCACTTTGAAAAAAAAATATTTACATACTCAACTTCCATGTCTTCTTGAGCATGATTCTCTTTCTCATATCTTTCAATCACATTCACATAAACTGAATCAATAATTTTCATTGATTCATTCCTGATGCATTAGTATCATCATCCTTCAAGATCATAGAAAATAAAGATTCCATCTTCATCTTTATGCTAAAACTTTCCATAGTATCAACCTTTCTTATTTATAATGCATGAAATCCTAAGAACACTCATGTGTTTTAAACATGGAGTTTTTTTATTAAACAATTCAGATGGAGTCATTCTTTATTTAATATTTTAGAAATAGTGGTTCTGATTATACATAGAAGTGCTCATGGATTGTCTCTAAATGTAATCATAAAGTCCATGTTCACGTAACATTTTTCTTCCCAATTCCACCATGTTTATATTTATTATTTGCAAAACCCAATTTTTATGAGACTATATGGGGAACTATACTCAAACATAATTCCATGCTTCTCAAGATATTCTTCAAACTCTTCACTTTAATATACATCACTACTATATATTCACAACTTCTTCATACAATACTCGCATTACTTCTTAGCTGTCCTTATGAAACATTTTACTATTTTCCAAGAGTAAGATTTGTATTAAATATATATATAATAAATGTAATGTATGTAAAATAATCAATGAATATAATGAAGTACTTATATATATTTGTTGATTTTTTTCTCATAGGCCCAAAAATATTAGAATGAATCAGTTGTAGGGGTTTTTTTGATCAAATATCCAAAATCTAATGCACAGTATTTATAATCTTTCCTTTATAGAAGATATTGAAACAAAAATCTATTCTTCATGAAATGTCATGAATGTCTTGGAAGCTGTTTATTTTTGGATAAATTTCTCATGGTTCTATGTCACATATTTACAAGACTTTTATTCCTCAACTGATTTTCTTCAACAAAACTAGTGTGATAAGAGATTTGTATTTCACCGACTTGAATCAAATTTCTTTTTGTACCTTGGCCTCTGGTAACAATCATCCCATATTCATAGCTCTATATAAAGAAGTCCCATATTTTTTAAGTTATTTTTTTAAACCTAATCAAATAATTTTCAAAAAGATAGAAACTTTTGGTTCATCCCATCAACGTACAATGTTTTATTGGATTTTATCATTTTCTTTCCAATGATGGATAACCCAAAACCTTTGATTTTTAATGATTCTTCATTTCCAAATGTCACAGTTCCTTCCAAAAAATATTTTACATTCTTCAAAAGTTTCATGTATCATGTAGCATGAAAAGAACACCCACAATCAAGTATCAATGATCATTATACCATTGAATCATTCAATGCAGTTCCAAAAAAATCCTTTTCTAATTTCTTTTCATTATTCACTTTCATATTTTGAGAATTTAGAATCTTTTACTAAGACACTAAAAACACAAAACATCCTTTTGAAAAGGTCTAGGATGATCACATCTCTCACAAGTAGATTCCATGGGTTGGATCCTATTTCCAATATTTACATCATCCTTTTTAGGTTTCATGAAGGAAACATTCTCTGACTTCTTTATTTGAAAAGATTGATTCCCCCTCAAACTCTTCCTTCTATAACCCATGGAATAGTATATACGTTTTTCATTGATCCAGAACATACTTGTTGTGTTTATGCATCGCCCACAATACCAGTAATACCCATATAAGGAGTATTTTTCACCAAATCATTCTTATTGATTGTAACTATGAATATATATCTTATCCACCCCTTGTCTTTCTTTTCTAAGCCAACATCATTTTCCTGGTTAATAAGATTTTTATTCTTCTTTTCAAATGTAATAGAATAATAAGTATTCGAAACACTTTTGGATCTAGAAAAAAAAAATTCAGAGTTAGGATGTTTTGTAACTTCTGAATGTTTTACTTTCTCTACATACATAAATTTTCTATATTTGTTCTTTTTGTATACAATTCCATCATTCTCCTCTCCAATTGAAGGTAAATTATGTTAACCCATCGTAGGATTCTAATTTTAAAAATATTCACTGACATCAATAGTAGAGTTTTGGAGTCTTTTATTTCTCATTTCACCTTTTCATAACGTTGTTTGATAAGTTCCAACACTTCTTAATTTGTTTTCCGATTCTCTTTCATTTGATTATTATGATTCCTTTCCTCTTCAAGGGATTTATTAAAATCATCAACATATTTACATATCTTCACTTTCTCATCAGAAAAACAATATTGATTTCTTGTTTCGGAACATTGATCTTAAAAATTTTTGTTCTTATTTTCAACCCTTCTGATATTTTTCCGACATTCTTTCAAAAATATTTCATGTTGAATATCTACTTCTTCGGAACTACTACTTTTCAATCATTCACAAGTAAATATTGTAATGAATGTATTTTCAATGCCATCCACAATTTATTTTTCATTTTCATCATCACTACATTCTTCTTCATCATATTTATGAAAGAAACATATTATTATTTTTTTGATGAATTTATTTTATTTCCCTGTGAATTTCAATTTTTATTTGTCTCCCTATTTCTTGTAAAATCTTCATGGATTTGTTTCTTCATCATAACTATCCTATACATTATTTCAACAAGGATAGTTTTCCACAACATCACCAACTATTCCACATTCAAAACATGTCAAGGGAAGATTCCTTCCATATTTTCATATACCTCATTTCACATTGATAGAAAACAATGATGAATTACCATTGAGATTTTTACATACGTCATTTTCGAAGTCAGAATCACCATATTCTTCTTCAATAAGAATCTTGTTTTATTTTTCAATATTTATATATTTGAAATAAATTACTATATCAATTTTGTTTCTCTTTATATCATTCTCTCTTCTCATTTCTTATGTAATGAGATTGATATGAAAATAATCTAGACATAATGTTTCCTAATCTCTATCATCTAATGAAGAATGTTTGTCATCGAACTTTTCAAGTAGGAATCTCAATATATCTTCAACAACTATATAGTCATCTATATTTTCACCAAGACATATGATAATACTCAATATATTATTTAACATGGTAAATAATTCCCCAAATAGTTTCGTGCTAACATATCCTGAAATATTCATATTTCAGCCTCCAATTTGTAGCTTTTCCTTCTTGAAATTTGTATTGCATTAATATATGTTTTTAAATTTATCCAATATACATTTGGTTGTTGAAACACCTTTCACCCTCAAGAATTAACTTTTAGAAAGTGATGATAATATTCCATTTTTTTCCGTTACAATATTTTATAGATGCCAATTATTAATAGGTGTAAGTATAGATTTATCATCAATGGTTGAAAAACAATATATTTCATCTTAAAGAACATTATAATGGATATACATAAGATAAGGAATAATTTTCTCCTTCCAGATATGATAATTCTTCCCATAAAATGCAAGATTACCTTTACTGTTCACATAGTTCAAATTATCCCTCAGCAAAGAATAAGAAAAGGAAACATTTGCGCTGATACTAATTGAATGTGCCCAGTCATTGGATTTGTATCACTGAGAGGGGAGGGGTGAATTAGTGACACTATTTTTCTTTTATGTTTATTTTAAATTGATACAAACGTCACCTTATTTTATACATTTAAATTACATGCTAAAAAACCCACACACATCCACAAGAACATAATGATTTACAAGGTACACTATTCAATAAGAATAACTACGTCTGTTGTATGGTTTTGAAATGATCCAAAACTATACAATCAACTAGAAATCATTCGTTGTATAAAAACAAGAAAGATATACACATACAATCATGTGGAACATTTTAAACAATCCACATATGAATGTGTACCCTCTTAGCACAGAAGTGTAAAATAATATTTGTGTAACATCTCATGATACCTATGATTCTTTTTGATTAAAAAATTAATTCAATTGAAATAAAATTCCTCAGTTCCCTACCCAAACTAAAGGCAAGAACATCCTATACCATGTTATGAAAAACTGATTCCTATTTTACTGGGTACAATTCTCCCAGTCTGATTCCTTCGTGTATGATTCATTCAAAATAATTATTCTATTATGATTTTATGCTAGTTTTCAATATAAATGATTCAACAACACTTTAATTCACAATACAATTCTTACTCAGTTTGAGAAACCCAATATGAAAATACCAAAACTGATTAATCTAGCCTGATATGATGATCAGCCGAATACAAATTCACTTCTATGTCAAAATATCTCAAAAAAAGATATGTACAAAGACTTATTCTCTCTATAAACTCTGAGCCTATCTTTCTAATATGGAAAATAATAATATATCATCAGAAACCTACCATATACTTTCTACCTTTTATAGGTTACCCATTAATTGTATGGGTGGGAATCCCAAAAACTATCCTGCTCACCTAAACTCACCCTAAACCAAAATTTCCCCTAAATTCTTGGAAATATTACAACTTCTTCAACGCATCTCAAAGAATCAATATTTTTCTTAAAACTTCATCTCATTTTTTATAAATTCATTTAGATCGTTAGTATGATTTCATTACATGATTCTGATTTTTCTCAATCTGATTTCTTCAATAACAAGCACAGTATCAACTGAATACAAATGTATGAATAAATGGATACCATTTTAATTTTCTGAAGAATAAATATTCATAACCAATTTGAATCAAAATCATATCCCCCTTTAAAATTCATTTAGAAAGCTTATGCTCCATTTTTTTTCTCTTGACCAACTTGAGATTAAAAACTTCAACATCTCCTCTTCCTGTGACCGATTTGAAAACCTATAAAGTAATTCCACCATTTTGAAATTGTTGACTACACTATTGATCTCATTTTATTCCTATCTTATTTTGACCCACTTAAACAATAATTATTATTCTCTTTTTCTTGGGACCCACATATAAATCACAGCATCTCCTTTAATTATTTCATTTTACTCATGTAAAAATACACATCATTCAAAAACATGTTCTCGTGTCATGATTTTCATCAAAAATTTAAATTCCTTTTAGAATAGCTTCATCATTTTCAAACCTGAATTGGAATGTATCATAACATTCAATTCATTATAGATATTTTCTATTCCTCTCATCCCGAGTATGATATTTTCTGAATATGATTGTTTTAGATATGATTATTTTGAAAAATATGGGCATCATATCTTCTTCTCCAATTATCACCACTTCTTCAATTGGAATAACCTATTTAATCAGCCTCACCATTACAATCGGCACCACCTTTTCCATAAGAACCAAATTTTAGAACAAAAACACTTTTTAAAACAACAACACCCCTTTAAAGTAGCACCATTATTCCTTTCAATCCCCCATTCTTACATCAAACATGTATCACATGTTCACAAATGAATGAATAATTTATAAAAAATTAAAATAAAAAATAATTTTTGTAATTAATTCATTCAAAGCCACATAGACCCTTATTCAATACATCCACTTCATTCACATAGGTTCCAGAGTGAATCTAATGACATTTACATGTAGAAAGATTCATTCCCCATGTGGTCGTTTATCTATTTATAGATAATGATAAATTCCTTGTTATGATATTATCCCATTTGAGATACAAGCCAATTTTGATCAAAAAATTATCTTCCTAAATACCTTCTCTTCATTACGATGGAAAGAGAGAATCTGATTGTTTAGAAAACATGATCTGAAATATTTTTAAACACATGGATCTGATTCATTTGAAAATATTGATATGATTATTTTGAAAACATGGATATAATTATTTTAAAAACTATCCTCAATATGCCTTTTTTAAGATACAATGTGAGGTGATTTTCAATACCTTTCCTTGACAAAAATATATTACACCGGAAGGAAAACACCTACCATGTCAGCTCGACCCAAACATCTAACCCACAAGTCAATCATCGAGAACCAACAAATTCCCCTTATCATGGTTGGAAAGATCATAAATCCTCAGAATAGAATAACAAATTTTGATCTCCACTTTGTTCAATCATATGTAGTCTATTCAAAACCCCATTATATCATCCACCTTCTTATCAAATAACATTTTATCTCCTTATGGAAACACAAGAGTTATGATTAAATAACTACACATCATATCATCTATGTAAATTCTCAACTAGCACAACATAGACTATTCCATCCAATAATGTTTCATAGATATTAAAGAAGTTCTAGGTTGTAAGTCTATTCCAAAATCTATGTTGCTTCATAGGGGTAATGTTGTAACTTCCTTTAGGAAAACATCTAAGAACGCTATAAAATCATGGGAGCCTCCTCTATCTCTATGCCTAATGATTCCACATAAAACTCGTCCACCATGTAAATAAGGGGATAAAAATAATGAATTCCCACCTGGAAACATATATTTTTAATGAAAACAACATGTGGACCATTAAAATTTGAAAACACTACTCTCTTCAAGAGGCAGTCAATAATTGAATTCACATAAAACAAAAATTAAAATCCATGGATGAAATATTATGTTTTTATCTGAAGTAATAAAATATACACACATTACTAGTTTTGTCACATCATCAATACACATCCCTCACACACATAAAACTGTTGTAGTATCCAAATGACATATTCAAAACCAGGGGCACTAGAATCCTTTCTAAGTCTAGACTCATAGCATGGATTAGAGAAGGATAAAAATGAGTATAAAGATCCCAAAATAAAAAAAGGAATAGACAAGGTTACATGATAAACTGTTTGTACCTAAAATTATATGTTTCCCCTATAGTGCTACTTCCTACACTCCCTAAAACTGACCATGCCCAATTCCTTTCCCTATCGGCTAATTTCCACCTCTACTACCATGATACGGATGAGGTCCTTGTGGGATAAGTACATAAAAATGTCAACCTTCAATGATTATATATTTTTCTAGTGGAACATAAGCCTTCTTACCTTACTACAAGAACAAACTCTCTAGTAACTACAGTAAGGATCACGATGATCCTTTCTGCCTCTACCAAACTAATCAAGAGAAGCCACTAGGAATTGATCCCTATGATTTCCATGAATGCCATAGATGGAACTCATTAGTCTGAAGTCCTCATAAAGGGCACACAAACAACTAGACCTAGAATGACAGAAGATAATATATTGATGTCAACTCATTGAAGATCAAAACCTCAAAGGACCGAGATCCTGATACCAACCACAAATGACTCTACTCCTTGAAGAACCCTTTTTCTCCCATCTCACTATAACCCTCCTCATGATTCCCTTATCTAGATCACCTCATCCTTTTTTTGAACCTCAAGATACATTTTTAATGTCAAATGTGTAACTCTATATTGGATCAATGGTTGGACGACCTCCTTTACATGCCTTACTCAGGACTCATATTATCGGAAAATACAAGGGAAAAAGTGTAGTGGGCCCTTGAAAATGATTAAACGCTCCCACATAGACATACCCCCTACTAAAGGGAGTGTTGATCCTGCTTAATCACAACCATCATGGTTGATGAATGTAACTCTTTCAGTAACTCCTTATGAAAGTCAATCAATAAAGCGTCATCTTGCATATACTCACCAAGATAAAGCCACCACCACTGAATCATAGATCTTCATATCTACCTAGAAACCAAGGTGAAATAGTAATCCATCGGGACCCTGATTAATATAAAATATATCTCATCCTCATCTATCTAGTTCTCTATATACACATCTAAAACACTGCCCTCATAATTCCTTAAACCCATCACAAAAAATATCACAATGTCCTCTTCTATTGATCTTCATCCTAACTGGATGAACCATTCACCAATCAATTGGATCATCTGGATAATTGTGCAACGGTTGATCAAAATTCATAATATGATTAATAGCCATATCTTAAAGGTAAATAGTGATTTACTAAGCTAGGTAGTAAAAAATTGTATTAAGATACAATTTATTATAAATTATTCATTTTAACAAACCTAAAATATGCCATCAAAATTATGAAAAGAATTCATCATGATTCATGTACCTCACCTTTATATCGAAAAATAAAATAGGCCCACATCACAAGGTTGTAAGATAATATCAGATTCATTGAACTGGATCACGAGAGGCCCTAAACCCTAGTCTCCTTGATTTTCTCCATAGACTATGTCATCTAGTAAGGGAAAATGGCTCCATTGACTCGCCATAAAATCCAATCATCACTATTCATAACTATTAAATCCATCCTATCTCTCAACCATAATATTTTATACAACCCATTCATGATCCCTACCCTCCAAATATAACATAATGAGGGAGAGAGATAATGATTGTCAAGTCCCACCACCAGTAGGCCCTGTGTTAGTGACTTGTTCCATGTGTATAAAAATCATATGTATGGGAGGAATTATCCTCAATAACTTATATAGGATGAATATATAAGATGAATCAACATAATTCAACTCAAATAATTATATATATGATATCAAAAAACAATCCTACATTGAATGTGTAAATTAAACCGACATAGAAAACTTCTCCAATATAAAAATTTAAAATAAAAAGTAAATCTAAGATACAACTATATAATTGTATGATCTAGTAATGTCAATTACGGTCCATGAATCCCTATTGGTAATATGAAAATCAATTTATATACATTGGGTGAGCATAAAAGTATACTCAGTAAGAACAATACAGTCTCCTGTGCACATGAGAAAGTAGAAAACCAATGCACCTATGAGAAAATAGAAAAAGTAAAAATATATTGTATATGTATACTATAGGAAACCAAAAACTCACCATGAAACTATTAGAAAATAACACATCCATGTATAATAATAAAATATGATGAATATTGATGATAGGGTACACCGAATTGATTTTCAACTATTTTAACACTTTCATTCCCCAAAATCAGACGTCATGGTGCTCCCTACTCTTCCGAATAACATCACATCACACAAAATCCTGCCCATCGACAATAGTAAAATCACATAAACCACGTCACATATCTAGTGTAGTAGGTCATCATGAATATGGAGGACATCAACCATGTTCTCTTCTTCTACCATGCATGCCCCCACTATATTCTCTCTTGTCACACCATTCCCAATGAGAATGTGGCTATCACATATCATCACATCACAAGTAAATAAAAGAACTTTGGATTTATATAAATAAAATCTGAATCATATAAAAAATTCCCAATAAGAGGGTGAATGGAATATTTGGTAGCTGGTCATCCATCCACCCAATAGGGTGTTGGAAAAAATACACCCTATATATATATCTGTGTGTGTGTGTGTGTTGGAACATGGTGCTCTACATGGGTGGGATGTGTAGACAAATCAAATAGAAATCCAATGGATATATAATATATTCAAGTTATTCCATCATAGGGGTCCAACAAAATTCATTAACTCACTCACAACTCTCACCCATATTTTTATACCTTTAATTTCATAAAACCACACAACATTTCATAAGGCACAAACCATTTTAAATTTTAATTCTATTTTATATGAAATATTATCAACCAAATTAAATTAAAACAATCACTATGTTCCATATTTATATCCCAAAATTTAATATATAAATACTATCCTTTTAATCCACACGATCCATTGTCAAATTTTTCCTTAAACGTGGCTAGTAGATGTCCTTTGAATGCATCTAATTCCATTACTATATGGGAAACTAGCTTAACTAACCACCATCACAAACCTGTTTCATAACCATATCACATCCATTGGACCTTCACATATAACAATATGTCTACAACCCATTCATGGTATCATCACAACTAAGGAGAAAACCACAATCATATCCACCAACATATTACAACACATAACAAATCATTATCTATATTTGGAATAAAGAATTTTAATAAATTTCACCCATTTATTCGAGGGAATTATAAATGTAACCATGATATCAAGGAGAATATATTTCATTAAATGAATATAAGTGAATAACACTTTTTTTATAGTGGATTAACAACAATCACACAATAAAGGCATCACAAAATATATCAAAATATTATAAATAGGGGTTATCGACATCCATTATTTTTCAATTATTCAACAAACATAGATATTCATAGTATCACGATATCCTAAATATATAAATGTCTATGAAGCATCCCCCATACACATTATATTTCATTTAACACTATTAATTCTATTTTTTAATATGTATAAAACTATCCTCTCAATAGATAATAAGAGTAACATATCTCAAATGTCACAAAGAATGGGAAAATAAGGGACCTCATACCAAGAGAAAATATCCTTTACACTTAAATTCTTCAAATGAGACATGGGTCAATTTATAGGAGGAAACCACTTCTGGGAAACTGGAACCAGCTACAGAAACAAGCTTCCAGGACTCCATGGGAAGAACATGTTAAACCTCACTTCTCAAGGAATATTAATCCTGAAATAATAATGGAAAGATATCCTATTTTGAATTATTAGATCTCAAAACATCCCGATTAGATATATTTTAAATCATTCATTAATGTCATATATCATTATATCAATATTTTTTAAATATTTAAATGGTCCCTAGACTTTTTATAATTTAAATATATGATTATTTCCCTTTAAAATATATTCAAAATTCATTAATTTAATCATTTTAGTAATTTTTCATCAAACAAATGTTAAAAATGGGATTCTTTAAACTTATGGTAAACTATAAACATTTTTCACATCCACAACCAGGTTTCCACTGCTTGTATTCCACTGTTATCTTTCTATAGCTAGAGTGCAACTTCTAGTATTTCAACGCTATGGTTCCACCACCAGGGTGCCACCTCCATGGTTCCACTACCACGGTTCCACAGCCAGGGTTGAACCGCCTAGGTTCCACTGCAGTTGTGCCACTAAAATGGTGCAACTATCGAGGTTCCACCTCTAGGGGTCCACCACCAGGGTGACTATAATAGGTTGAACTACCATTGGTGATATACTTTTAAAATGCCGCCCTTAGTGATCCACTTCCAAATTTTACACCATTGTTGATCCACGTCAAGAATGATTCACCATTGGTGATCCACCTCTAGAATTACACCTTCAGTGATCCAATAGAAAAATAATTCACATTTGGGGATCCACCACTAGAGTGATCCACATTTGGTGATCCACTGAAAGAATTCCAAATTTGATATTGTTCCACCAAAAAATATCAACCTTTGGTGATCAATCTCTATAATGGTACATCATTTGGGATCCACCACTAGAATCATCCACCATTGGGGATCCTTAGCCAAAATGATCCACCATTGGTGATCCATCTCTAGAATGCATCCTTTAGTGATCTAATATGAGAATGATCAGTTCTTATTGATAAACTTACAGAACAAACCACTATTATTGAACCATAAATAGAACTTTGGTGAAATAAAACTAGAATTATCCACCATTGGTGATCCACTACTAGAATACCACCATTGGTGATCCACCAACAGAATTAACTATTATCCTAAAAATCCTAGACATATCACAAACACATCAATCATAAAATTATGTACATTATGATGGGTTGTATGTTCTAGGGTGTTAGACAGTCACATGGAATCTTTGGGATATATGGGGAATGTGATACTTATATTCTCTCAAAAACCGAGACATGATAGGAAGGGTACAATACAATATGTATAACTAGACTACACATTGAGTTTGATGATTTCTTTCATACTATTATGAATACTTTATGAATATTACCCACTCTTATTCAAACACTGATACACCACAAATCACTATATGGAATGAATATCTAGGTCCAACCATGCGAAATCCATTAGTAGTAGTTCAATTAGGTCCACTTGAACATTTTGTGGCTTGTTTGTATTGAACCACACTTCCATGAGACATTTTCCATTGATTAAAAACTATGACCAGGCCTACTATCAAATTATTTATCACCCAAAAACAACATCTCAATAGTTTCGGTCATCAAAATCATTCATCCTTAATTTGTGTATGTATCCTCTATGAATATGAAGGTTCAATCATTATTGATCATATCTCGACAATGTCAAACCTTGAACCTATAAGACCTGAGTGAAGAACATGAATAATAGTAATGTAAAGAAACATTATATAACAAAATGATGCCACTAGTTAGTTTATTCCAATTTAATGTTTCAATAATGATGATATGCAGATGAAAATAGAGGCACACCAAAATACTAATCTGGATAAATAATATAGAATATAGAACTACTAATATAAAGAACATAAATTATAGAGAAATTAAATAATATATATAATTAAATTCTAATAAATCAATCAAGGATGTAAAACAATAATTAATATTCCCAATATTCAGTTTTGATTGATCATTGGAGAATAAACCATATGAAAATGATAAATATAATGATCCCATTGAGTTTCAAACTATCTAATGATTCACCATAATCTACCAATTAAGAATGTTTTATCCCCTATCTCTAATATAATAGGGATATACAAATAACCCTAAGAAAACATCACTACAGTTTATTAATATAGGAAAAATGGTCTCTTGGTTGTTAAACAAAATAAATAAAATAACTATTTATTTTAAATAATGTGAAAAAATTGTTTCCCTCAACAAGAAACATGATGCTACCAAGTATTATATCATGACTATGGTCAACTATGCTTCCTGAAACAAACTGAGTTTTTATATTTCACATATGAGGCCCCAATCATTGGGAAAACCATATATTCTCTACATATTATTTCATATAATTTAATTTATATTATAATTTTAAATTTGTTAATTGTTGGTTCATGATACTTCTAAACACTATGTTGGATCTGAAGAAATATCTAGTGAAATGTATAGAAATATTAAAAGGACTCATCCAATCGAACAATAGTTGTTAAATTTTCCTCTATTTTAAGGATTTTCACCCAAAACAATTACAAGCTACTCAAAACCTGGGTGTACTAACTCCACATGTGACTCTTATTCTCCCAAGAGATCTATTATATTCTCCCATATTTCTAATGTACTCTATCCAAAGAGATAGCCTATGAATGAATGGTCCTCTCTAGTCTGTTCAAAATATTAACTCGATTCTTTGAAAACATGGATCTATACTCTATTTATAGCTTTCCATAGTAAATAACATTCTTACGATTGTTTACACATCTCCCCAACTATGGAATATGTAATACCTAATTCAATAAACTCATATCAAAGGAAAATTACAAGAAACAAGCCACCTCACCAACCCTCAAAAGAATCTCTAATTCTCCAATGAACCCAGTGGATAAATTTCTTCCCTAGAAAAATCTAAAAAACCTTCCTCATGGGGTGATTCTAATGAAAACATGGTGTCCTTACGGGAACGTCAATGTCCTAAGATGTCAATATGTTTAATATTTTTTTCTACTATGGGTGATCGTTATATTCTTTTGGACTACCTTAACCCTCTAAAAATTTGATCTTACAATGTTTGGATCAACAAGACATGTCTCTAAAATCTCATTATACTATTAGGATGATCGAAAGGTTCCCTAGAACTGTTCCTTGTGTGGTTCTATGTTGACACATGAGTGATAGTTTATATTATAATAGTAATCTACCAATGATAAGTTATCACAATTTCTCTATCTAGAGTCTAACACACAATATCACTAAATATCATTGAACACCTAGATTTTCCTATTATTATTCCCATCGTTTTGGGTTGAAACACTATATTATCCCACAAAATGTCACAAAATCCCATTGTATACCATTATAGAACCATGTTTCAGGCCGAGTATCATGATCATTGAGGATAATAATGGGTGCCCAATAAGCCAGAGGATCTCACACAAGTAAAACTATTCCAAATTCATAACTTATCTCAACTCCCTAAAGGAATGAATGTGTTCCAACATGGTATATTAGTAAACAATCACCTAGATATAATCACAAACAATTTCTATCTACATAATTCCCAAAAAATGTATCTATATGCCATTCCACATCCATTAATATATATCTAGTGGTTGAGTAAAACCTATGGGAACCTACTATTCAACCACTACTTGATGGCATATAATACACAAATAGGAGAAATCAAAAAATTACCCACATTATGTAATCCCATAAAAAAAATTTGGTTTAGGTCCACATATATATTCTCTACATTGGGATTTAAAAAAATAAGAATAGTATAAAAATATCCCAGAAACACCACAAACAATGTTTCTAGATCCACTATTTATCCCTAAAATAAAATGATTTTTTACCCTTTATTAAGAAATCTATATATTCATCTCCAAAAGATATATTTCCTTGTAAGACCTCAGAATCTATACCTCCTAACTGATCCTCCATCACATGAAGATGAATTAGAGGAATCATAACAATCTATAGAAGAAAAAAAGAACCCTTATCCTTTTTCCGGGTTAGCTGTAATGAACATAACAACTCAAATACATCCTCCGACAAGGGGGAATATCACTTCATACCAAGGGAATGTTCCTCCACATTTCCCTTATCAAAAGTATATTATATAATAACCCTTTTCTTTGATTAAAATTAATTCTTGATTTAATACATAAGATTAACATTTATAACACAAGAAAGATATATAATCTTAGATTATTTGGTAGTTAGGTACATATAATAACATATTGAACATTGGATAACAAAACATTATTTAAAAAATCTATAACATGGTTCTAAAATTCCATGGATTTTAAAACTGTCTGGGATAACCTCGGGACAATCATAAAAAAGCGGTCAGTTATAAATCAAAGTAAGGGAATAAATAGGGAATAAAATGAAGAGGATAATAGATGTTATACAATATTTATATGAATCAGTCATAACAAGATTAGGTATTATAAATATGAAAATGATACATGATATAACATGATAATTAAAACATAGGAAATGTGGAAATAAAATAAATCACTAAAACATAAACATAGTACAAGGATAAACATGAAAAGATATCATGGTGGAAAATGCCTCATAAAGGAAGAATTTTTACCTCATTTCCTAATGTGACATATAAAGATACTAAACATTACCCAATGCATTTGAGAACTATCTGGGAGCACCCCTAATACTCATTTCTTTCTCATTCTTTTGTGTTCTATATTGATCATAAAATATGGATTCATTCATCATAAAAATTTATTACATGATATTAGGGTGTGGAATAAATATAATAATGTCCCTAATAAAAAGTATATATAAATAAATTTGAACACCCTTGATTGGAAATGAGCATGATATTCAATACAAAATTGTTTTGGCATAGAATATTGGAGTGAAATTACGACAGTATAAAGATGTTACTTAACGATTTAATTTTTTTGATGAGATTGAAATAGGACCCTCATAACATATAAAATCAATGGGATATAATAGGGTAATGTAAGATCATATCCAAAAATTTTAAATTTTTAAATAATATTCATATGGTAATTGATAGAATTGAATAGTGGAAAGAGTCATAACTATATATCGACATTGTAATTAGTGTACATAAATAAACATAAGAGGATCAATGAGAGCGAAATATGCTCACAAAAATTATAAATTCAATGTAAATTAATGGTAATATGGATGAATATAGTCCAATATTATAAAATTTAATTTGAGAGACAAAACAAAAAAGAAGTTCTTGAATGGAAACAAATAGAGAGAAATCATTTATGAAATTTCTGCACGTTAACAGATGTACATAATGGATCATGGTAGTGTTAATGGGAGTAAAAGGGTTATAAAATAATGTATACATTAAAGGGAAATTACATAATATATATAATAACATATTAAAATATTAACAAGTTAAAATTAAATAGGATAACATAAAATAAGTGCATAAATTAAATAGATAGTGGAAGATCTCTTACTTGAATGTGTGACTCCAAATGCTTCGGAGGGGATTCTACATTTCATAGGTGATTCGTTTGGAGGACTCTGTAAGTTTAAATTAATTGTATGTATGTGATTCGTGGTTTTGAGTTACATGAAATGGGAGCATGGGTGGTTTTATACCATAATTGAGGGGGATTTATTTATTATTTAGGTTTTGGAATCTACATATCAAAATATCAGAAATAACAAATTGTACTACAGTGTTTACCAATTTTTTCCAAAAATTGGAATTGGAATTTGTTATTTTATATGTCAAATGTCAGAACATATTAAAAAAATTCACTTTCATAGGTAGTGGTGAGTCACACTCTTAAATAATGATTTAAAACCTTAAAATATATTATAGGTTTTAAAGGATTCAAAATTTCTTTGAAAAGTAAATAAAAGTAAATTAAAATCACATTTTATTGAAGGTAATACATTTATTTGGAGTTTTATCCCATTTATATTAATAATTACATCATTTTTTGGTAATTATGATGACATGAAATACAATGTATATTTACCAGATAATAAATTCTTACACAAAAATCCGACAGCTTCAAAAAAAATAATAAAAAATCACCATTTGATAGTACTGAGATTCTAATTGCAAAAATGAAATTAATTTTATCTAAATAATGTTTTAAATATGTGATTTTTCACTTTTAAAAAATAAACTCTATTAATTAAAAATTAAGCTTTTTTTTATAATAATATTTGATGAACCCATATAAAAATGACATTTGACTTAATAAAATTTAAATGATCATTTATATTTAATAAATATTTATTTAAAATAATATTATATTAAAATATTATTTATTTTAAAATTCCATTGATTCAACAAAATGAATTACCTAATTGAATTTTAATATTAAACCAAAACATTATTTGCATTTTAGTGAATCAGATAATAAATTATGAAGTAATAATAACAGGATAAAAATATAATCATGATTTTATACAAAATAATGTGAATATTCATATGTAGTGGGTCTTTATACATATCTCTTTAATACACCAACAAACTCCCTAAGGGTAAGGTGTGCGATGGTGGGACTTTCATGGAGAGGATCAAAAAAATTGTCTGGATAATTACCTCGGATGCTCTGATAAATGTTCTTCATAGGGTACAGTCCAACTAGTTGAGGATATCACTTTAATTTTATAAGACAATTGTAATTTTTAAAACCCTTTTTTTATAAAATTATTTCATTTGGTTTCCATAACCATATTATGTAATAAAAAGTTTAACTAAATAAAAATGGGATATTATTATTTATATTAGTTCAAGATGTTCCAATATTTCCCCTAAAGAAATTACATTCTCAAAACATTCTTATTTCACACTAAAAAATATGTGGGTAAATCTTTTTCATCTCCTCATCCAGTTCCCACATTACATATTTTTACTTTTCGTACCTCCACAACACCTTTACAAGGTCCATTATTTTATTTGGTAGAAACATTTCCCAACGATCTAAGATATTTACCTGTTGATCCTCATTGTAAAGGTTACATTAAAATGTTACTATCTATTCATAGAGTATATATAAGGGGTATGTTATGTACTTTCTTGATAGGGATACATGAAATAAATCATGTACTAATGATAGGATTGGTGGCAGTTCTAGTGGGTAGGACACCCGATTGATGCGATCAATGATATCAAAGGGTAAGATGAATAAGCTTCCCCTTCTTCTAAAATCTAATTTATATATTCCATTGAGACATGTGGAGTAATACCATTTCTAAAACATTAAACTCTATGTCTCTTTCAAAATATTTGTATAGAACTCTTTTTGAATCAGAGCCTCCTTGATGTGCTTCTATTTGTTCTTAAACTTTTCCATTATTTCCAATTCCATTAATGGACCTAATAGATTTTGTTCCCCAACATCATCCTAAAACAAAAGTGTTTTACACATGTTCCCATATATATATTCATAGGGAGCCCATTGGAATGTAAATTGGAATCTATTGTATTGAGATAACTCAAACAGAGGAAGATGTTTTCTCTATCCTACTTTGCAGTCCATTGATCTTTCTATAAACATATTCTCAAGAATATAGATAATCCACTCAGATAATCAATCAGTTAAAGGGTGATAATCTATGCCTAATTTCAACTCAGTATTCATAGAATCTTGGAGAATCTTTTAGAACATAGAGGTGAATCTTGGATCTCAATCAGATATAATCATTAGTGGAACTCCATGCATCCATACCACTTTTATGATGTATATCTTCTCATGTTGATATAGTTTGAGATTCACTCAAATTGAAATAAAGTGAAATGTATTTATAATATGATCCACAATAACCCATATATCATTGTTTCCCCATGATCTTCTGATGTTTCGTGATAATGTCCCCTATGTTTTTCTCTCACTTCCTTGTGGGTATGGTTAATGGTCGCATCATCCCATGGTATTTTTTATTTCTCTCTCACTTTCTAGTATACAAGACATCTTGATGTATACTCCAAAATATCCTTCTTTATATTGTCCCACCAATAGTATTCTCGAAGATCTCAATATGTCATTATACTTCTAGGGGTGATGGTGAAGGTTGAGCTATGTGCATTATCCAATAGATCCTTCTTGAAATTAGGATTTTATGGTCCACAGAGTCTTGAAGAAATCTCCCAAATCATTCTTCATTAATTTTTAATACTAATTATATCCATTGTAGTATGGTTTCCTCCTTCTTCTGAATTCTGTGAAAATACTTTTGAGAGTATTTTAACCTCTCAGAATTGGATAGTATAGAAATAAATTTTTAAAGTATTAATGATGGTCCTTCCCATATGATTCCCGTATACATCCTTTCTAAATCTTGGATGATTAGGTCTCTCTCAATTATAAGTAGTGAAAAACATTTGAGATCCTATCTACTTAGATCATAGACCACTTTATTAGATTTACCAGTATATTAGTGGATTGAGATATCCTAGTCTTTGATCAGCTCTAACCATCATTGGTGGAACATATTCATCTCTTTCTATGTGAATATATACCTGATGATTTTGTGATATCTTTATATTTCATAATTCTCCCCAAATTGATATTTTCCCATTATTTAAAGCCTAATATTAGTACATCCAACTCCAAATCTTGTGTTGGGCAGTTTTATTCCTGAAATTTAATCATCTTTGAAGCATAGTATATGACTTTATCATTCTTCATTAACACACAACCCCAAACATTCTTTGAAGCATCGCTGAATACCACAAAAGGCTCTCCACATGTTAGTAGTGTTAGAACAGATTCAGTGGCAGGCCTATTTTTCAATTCATTGAAGCTATTTTAACATTCATAATTTCAAGAAAACATGACTCCCTTATGAGTTATATTATTATAAGGGTTTAAAATCATGAGAAATTTCTCACAAACCAATGATTGTACCCACCTAAATGAAGGAAACAACAACATATTTTCCCAGATGTAGTCCTTGGACAACCTTCAATTTAATATTTATTTTATGTTTCCATAGTCATCCCATTTCTTATTTTTATTATCCCTCTGAATAATACTTACTTTAACTATAAATCGCATTTTATGTACCTGTAATAAATCTTATCCTTTCGCAATGTCTTGAGAATAGTTCTCATATTCTCTTCATGCACCTTTTAGTTTTAGAGTATATTATAATATCATCAATAAATATTAAATTTTTGTTTTGGTTAATCATTACAGATTTTATTCATCAGGTACATGAATATTTTTGGAGCATTTGTGATCCCATAAAAAATCACTATGAAATCATAGTTTTCATACATTGTATGAAAAGTAGTCTTAGGGATATCTTCTTTATTCACATTGAATTGGTAATATCCCAACCATAGATCCACCAAGGAGAAGTATTTTTCTCCACTTAACTGGTCAAAAAAATCATTATTCAGATGTAGAATATAGTTTTTCTTTATCCGGATCTATTTGAGATTTTTTAAAATAAATTTAAATGTGAATCGATCTGTCCTTCCTTATGACGAGGAGGATAGGTGAATCGTATGGTGAAGCACTTGGGAATATGAACCCTTTATCATGATTCTCCTATATTTTTTTTCAGATTCTCATGTTCCACAACATCCATTTTATTTGGATTCTGGTTTATTGGTAATTCTCCACATATAATATCGAATGAAAATTTAAAAAATTCACTAGGAGGATGACCATGAAATTCCTCAGGAAACACAACAGCATATTCCCTCACAATGGGGATGTATTTAAGGATGATTACTTCCATAGACTCAATTATTTGAGATAGATATTTCTTACTCATAGGATAAGAAAATCATAATTTGAGATTTTGGTGCTAAATATGATTCATCTTCCATCTTCAAAAAATAAATTATTGGGTGTTGACATTCAATACGTAGAGTGATTTCATTCTGGTGGATATTTATTTTGGCTCAATATAGTGTAATATATTCCATGACTAGAATATGGTCAAATCAACCAAAAGAAGTATGACATGGTTTTATGGTAATTTCATCCTACATATTTTGATAGGGGAGGAGTTATATACATGTGATTCAATAATTTTCCCATTTTCCATTTTCAGCAACAACTCTGGTTTTATGATATATGGTGGTGTTGGAGTAGTTCTACAAAAAATTCATGATATGAAGGGTAAAATAGAAATAGAGTCAAAATGTACATACTGTATTATTAAATTAATAACATGAGTACCTATCACCACTTCATTTTTTGGATCCACTATAGCTACCCTAAGAGAAAAATCTTTCCCTTGAAAACAAGAAAGTTGTTGGTTCTGAAAAAAAACACTGTATTATGAGATTTTTTTGATCTTTTCCCTAGTTCATTAAAATTGAAGTGATGAAAAATGTGTCAAGAGTTTACCATTGTATTCCTTTACTACATCAAATTTTATGGTATATGCTATCAGAAAAAGTTAGCTTAGTTACATTTCTTCCCAAACCTAATGCATTTCTTCATCCCCCGTAGGAAAATTTTGGGGTTCTTCTTTTGGGTCCTTGACAAGAAAGATTTTTAAATTTCATGGCACCATTAGGTTTCCCTAAAAGGACTACAAAAATTAAAATCCAGTTTTAGCTTCGTATCCCTATGAAACCCTTAGGATTCATCGATCTCTATTTCAACTTTGAGGGAGAATCAGACTATTTCCTCAAAGCTATCAAAGTTATGGATCTCTAGTTATTTTCTTATACTATGTTTTTTTCCAAAAAATAAGTGTTCAAACATAAATTTTTGGGTAATGAAAAAGCTGGTGGAATATCATGAAACTACTGTAATTTTTCTTACTTATGACCCGGATGACTACTCATCGTTTTGTTTGAGGGTGAGGAAATCACATTCCATTTTAATTCAAATAGCATGATGAAAATATTTATCAATTTTTTAGGGAATTTTTTCTCGTCCATTGATTTGATCTCATCCAAAAGATATTTATTTTGGATTAACGTCCACCACTAACATGTTTCTCCCTCTATATGATAATTATTTAGAAAAACCATCCCTTATTTGAAACATTGAATGATGGATAAGATCTTATCAATTGACATGATCCATTGTTCCCCGACTAAGGGATCTCATGATACATTGAAAGTATAAGGTCTTTGTTACATAAATATCCCAATAAAAACTTGTTCTCTCTTATGGGGTTTGGACCCTCCCCTTAATCTTGGTGTATATTCACAAACTGATTCATTTGATATAGTATTGTTATAATTTTCATGAATCCTTCTCATCTCGGGTTAGGAATCTCATTAGGGTAGTCAACACACTTTCCATCACATTGATTATTTTCAAGATTTTTCCTATTTATGGAAATTAGAAAAAACAAAAGGAAAATAGGGGATTATTATTTAAAACTACTAAACACATAAAGGGAAATAAAATGAAATCAATTGGATGACTTAAAAATAATAATTATATTCTCAAATTATTAATTTCTATGATTAAATATATGATATACATGATCTATTTCATAACATATATTCATATGATAAGTTTTTTGTTCCATTATTAATGGTTTTAAATTAGATTATTAAGTTACCAAATCATATACCCATGTTGTGTCAAGGTTCGTGGATATTAAATCTGGTTTTCATATACCTGGTTACTCTAAAAAATGCTTGGGACACCTTGTCAGAGTTCTTCCCCATAGGTACATCAATGCCATAACGACATCCTATTTTAGTATCCAGACATTGATGAATTTTCCTTATAAACCAATTACTCAATACATACCAATATATAGGGATGTTTTCTTACACATAGTCATATCAATAATTATTTCAATAGAGATTTATAATACTAATTACATATATAAAGAATATTTCCCTTTGATATCATCTATAAAAACCCTTCTTTTTTATCTTTTTAATTCCGGATTTATTATATAATATTAAATCTAATAAAACCTTAAATATCAATATTTAAAATTTATTTTGTAATTATTTACATATAATGACATCTTGAAGATGGGATACAACAACATTATTATAAAATTCCTTAACATACTTCTAACATTCCATTGATATTAAATATTTATGGGATAAACTTGGAAAAACATAAGAATGGGGTGAGTTATAAATCATAGTTAAGGAAAAAAAAAATATATTGAAGAATATAACAAGTGTTAGATAATTGTAATATCAATATAGCATAACAAGAGTGTAGATAAAAATAATGAAATTTTGAAACTATATAGAATGTTAATCATAACATGGAAAATGTTGACTCAACATAAAACAGTAATTAATAAAAATAGTTCAAGGGAAAAATTTCCAAGAAATAATGGTTGAAAATATACCATACCATAAATCAATCATGTCTACTCCCTATCCCAAAATGATATCTCATGATACTAATATAAGGCCTCGGCCTTAAACATTATTTATTATTTAATTAAATGAATAATTCACATAGAGGATCTTTTATGGTTTAGAGTTTTAGAGAATTAGACCATAACTATTACATCTCAAAAGATTACACAGTAGACACTTCTACAAAGTTTCCTTTTTTTCAAAACATGAACTCCAAAAAAATACATTTCTAGTTCCATGTTTTAGAAAAAATGACTTTTCCTTGATCCCATCCTTGACCCTATTCCACATTATGTCCTGTGAAAAACATTTCCAAAAAACTTGGGGTGAGCATAAAAAGCTCAGTAAGGGATAAACAAAGAAGGATAACTGTTAATTTTTCAAAACAAGAAGTAAACCATGAATACTTTATCAAAGTAATACTTTTCACCTTTATGAAGCAAAAAATACTCTTCATTGAATAAAAGATCATTAATTACCCTTTTTTAACCGAAATATTACCATAAAACCCATATAAAGTACACATAACATATAAAGGTAACTTGGGACATAAACATACTTAAATGGAATAACCATACGGTTGACTTCCACACATATCACTTAATGGAATAGACATATGGCCGACTTCAGTACCCAATGCATTGGAGGTTATAAAGTAACCACCCGTCCTGGTATTCACGGAACCACCCATCATATGGTTTATCACGTAATCACCCGTCAAGTATCCAAGTACCATTATAAAATCATAAGACATAAACCAAATATAATGGAAAGAAAACATTTCCACAGTTTGATCACAATATATCACTTAAATATATTGACATAACAAATCCATTATAAAAACCATTTTCAATTACAAAATACATAAACGAGTATATGGTATTTATTTCATTTTAAAAACATTATGGGTTTTTGAGGAAGCTAATGTCCAAATAATACTCGCGGCGGCGGAAAAGGTTGTTGTCGCCGCGTACGTTAAAAGAAATATTCCTTTTTTTTGTTTTGTAAAATGCTTCGTAGAAAAAGATTCCTTTTGAATAAAAATAAAATTCAAAGGGTTTTATACATTGTATAAAAGAATGTCTTGTATTATAACAATATATTCCTCAATGAAAGGAGATTGAGATGAAGTCCCTTAAAAAGATAGTATCCTTAGATTAAGGTTAAATCAATTACATAATTATGTGTGACAAATGAATACACCAAATATAAGTGGATATTAAGTGCAAAACAATAATAGGTCATTCACACATATTCATAGAACGACATATTCAAGGAGTACAAGTTTATCCCAAAGAATCAAAACTGGGTTAAGAAGTTCCCTTGCAAGAAATTTGACAGCCTAATGGCTTCACTTCAAAATTCCGAAAATGAGTTGATAAGATATAAAAAGGGTAAATCATCACTTGGAAATAAAATTTACATCAATAAGGATATATAAGAACATATCCCAACATTACAATATGTAAATTAAAATACCCAACAAAAGATGTATTTTAAAAAGAGGAGGGTGAAAGGTTCCCTTACCGACTTGGGTATCTTTCGAAACATACACCCCATGAAAGAAAGACAATACAACATTGATGTAAATACTCATAAACGAAATTATATTACACAAAGAGTATAATAATGGGTAGTACATATACCACTCAAAGTAAATGGTGGAAAATTTAGCATAAATCTCATGGGAATAAAAGTGAGATGAAAAATCCCTTACGAAAACTCGGAAGCCTAACGACACCACTTAAAACTTCAAAAAATGGATTGATGAGATAAAATAGGGTCTCTCATCATATTAACCTGAAATGTACAGAAAGAGGAATATAAAAGAACATCCCCAAACAAAACAAAGTGGAGCTTAAAAGAAGTGACATAAATGAGGGTACATAAAAAGAAAGAGAGAGAGGATGGATCTCTTACGGAAATTTGGCAGCCTAACAACGCCACTCAAAACATCCAAAATGTATTGATGAGAGAAAATAGGGTCTCTTGTAATATGAAAATAAAAAAGTACAGTAAGAGTAAAATAAAAGAACATCCCAATAATAAGAAAGATGATCTTAAAAGGAATTACATAAAAGAGTGTAATTAAAAAGAAAGAGGGGTAGGATCCCTTACCTCAAGTGCGACTTGTCTTGTTCGTTTCTTTATATTCCTAAATAATAAACTTTGGTCAATTTATAATTTCTTAAGGACCTTCTTTAAAGATTATTATTCAGTTCATATCACATATTATAATTTTATAATAATTTTTTAATAATGTTAGTTCACATCAGACGTTTTGGCCGATGTTTGGTACATGAGTAAAAAATGAACTTGTTAGAAAATGATTTCCCATGTAGTTATAAGTAAATAATTTATAGAATGGTATTAGTGATTAAAATATCATATATATATATATAGTACATATTCATTTTATACTATTCCATAACATTTGGAGATAAAAAATGAAAAGCACTGTTCATGGAGATAGTAGGTTGTACATACGCCTGAACGATACTTTCATTTTTTTGTCATATTAATGGAATTAAAAATAAAGATATATATATATATAATTATATTATATTATAATATATATGTTATATAGGTCACATATGTTCATTGATTTCAGTCATTATACATTCCATGTATTGCATGAACGAGTCACATCACTTGAGGGGGCGGTAGTCCACACTTCCTCATATGAAATTATCGCATTTGCACAACATGGAAAGAATAAAGGTATGATTTAAATATAAAATAAATTAGAATATAGTAAACATAAATACCATATATATCATATATAAAATACATTTACATCAAAATGGCCACCTTTAATGGTGTTAAAAGAATATTAAACAATCAACGTTTCGTGAGGCAGAAAATCGCCAACCACAGAAACAGTATGTTATTTAAACATTAGACGAAGGTGTGTGTGGGTGTATCTCTAATAATTATCTTAACAGCATTCTAGTATATTGAAAATACTGGTGTTGTTACAAAATAAAGTAATAAAGATATTTTACGGGGTTGGAGAAGCAAAATAAAACATAAGAACCCAAGAGAAGACACTACCTTTAAATCGGGTAATTCTTTTTGATTTGAGCTCAAAGGCTTCCTTGGAAATACTTATTCCCAAATTGAGGATTCTAGGATTAATAGAGGTATGTGTAGAGACAAAATGGATAGTTTTTGGCCAAGGAAAATTCCTGAGATGTGTGGGTAAGGTGGTAGAGGTGGGGCCATTTATAAGAGGAGAGGAGAGACACTCTTGGAAAGTCTTCAAAAGTAACATTGTTATAAAATGATTTTCGGATTTTAAAGGTCCCAAAATTATATATATCAAGGATAAGGTGATAATATTTGGAAATACACACATCCAATAGGTTTTTTACAAGTTTAGGTCTTAGATTTTACATTATCTTTTCATTTTATTTAAATCGTTAAATAATGAGGTAATCGCTGCATCATCATGGTGTCATAAATAATTTAATTTATTTAATGACTAAAAATTATAAAAAAAATATAATGACATAGGAAATCTCTTTATATTTATAATGAATATTTATAGTAAAAAATATGACTTGTATAGCCCCATGTAAAAAGTGTTTTAGTAAAAGAACACATGTTTGTGACATTTTAATTTTCACACTAAATAAAATGTTATTAATGTCATTTTCCTACCAAAGTGGCTCTATGGGGTCCCCAAGTTGACCCATGGATTTTTTGGGTCTTCCATGACACATCAAATAAGGGTATTACATGTTTCAAGGTCATTTCATATTATTAAAACATTATTTTTACCTAAATTACACTAATTACCTCTAATCACGATTAAAAATTTAAAAGTTACTATTCACCAAAAAATATTTTAATCCCATTGAACCACATTTAACTTCTTAATGACGACAATGTATGTCATATTTTTTAAATTTAAAACACAGAGGTGGTAAAATTTCATTTAAACGAAAAATTAGTTTTTTAAGTACCCCTTAGTGGTTTCACTATTCATCAAAAATTGAAGTTTTTCAGAAAAATACCAAAACTTCACCCTAAGCTATATTTGATAGTATGAATTCAAAAATGATGTCTATTTTAAATAATTAAAAACATATAAGTTACATTAATTAATTTAATAATTAATTCCTGCTGTCAGAATAAATATCTTGTTTTTATGAAACAATATATATCAAAAGATCGACACTATTTTAAGTCCAATTCCAAAGTGAAATTAATTCCAATGACCACTATTGGATTAAATGGTAAAAATATATTCTAATTTCACATTGGAACCAATTCAAAATATAATTTAATCATATAAAAAAATTATATTAAAAATATGTTTTGAATTAAAATACAACATTTTTCACTATTCATTAAAAATTGAACTTTATCGGAAAAATACCAAAAATTTACACAAAGTAAATTTTGATGTCACGATTCTAAAAATAAATTTATTTTGTCAAATATAACACATAAAATTGTCAAAAATTGTATTTAAAGGAGGTTCACCATCAAAAGGTAGTTAATCAACCTTTTAAAGAATATTAGAATGTTTACGCTTAAAATTGGATTCATTCGAATTTTTAATCCTCTAGCATTTATTGTAAAAAGTAAAAATATTTGACAAACATATATAATAATTTTGTAGTTAGTTTTGTTAATTCTCTTCATTACAACAACTAGGTGTTAACTACCATTTAAAATAAAATTATTTTATTATTAGTGTGCAACATAAGATTTCAAAGGAACTTGTTGTTGCATATTGGGTAAGACATCGAGCATAGCGTTCCATTTGAATTAATATTAACATTTTATTCACAAATAGGGATAAATATAAAAATGTCATATTCTTTATTTACCTGGGTTGTTACATCCTTCCCCCCTTTTGGGAATTGCGTCCTCGCAATTGTAAAATTGGGCTCGGAAACATCATTGAAAGTCCCACATCGGAACAAGAGTCGATAAAATAATCACTTTAAAAGAATGAAATATAAGTATAGAGGTCACCTGAGTTAACCCATACTAGGATTCCATGTAGGAAAACATGGATATTGAAGAAAAATAAAAGGTTCATGTTCTGAGGGAGAGTGATAGAAAATATGTTTAGGAGAAAGTTAACCACATGAAAATCACAAACATGTGGTGGATTAAAAGGTATTCAATTCCCTAGTAGGAAAAGTTAATAGACAACATTTTTGTTTTAAGTTACTTTTCATTGAGAAATTTATTTTTGATCTTAAGGAAACAAACTTACTTGTCTTGTTGACTTTCAACTTTTACTAGATTTCTTACACAAACTCATACTTTCTCCAAAAGATGAGTATTTAGGAAGGATTGTTCACATTAAGAGTACTATAATCAACTTCTTGAGAATAACCTAATCCAAAAAAGAGAACTATATATTTCCCATGTCTTTATACCCTTACCAAAACGAAAATTGTTAGAACAAGATCAGATAATCTAGAAAAGGATATCCCTTTATAAAAATAAAATCTATTCTTAATCTCCAAAATTTGTCCAAAAAAACCCAAAGTTCAACGAGGACCATTCGATAAACAATTTGTCCATAAAATTCTTTAAAGTAAACCAAACTAAGATTGAAACCCAAATATTTGAAGGATTTAGTCACATAGTCTTCCAAGGTTAAAATTAACACTTATCTCCAAATAACATCACTTGCCCTAAACGTCTCATATTGAAAAGTAATTAACCTAATCACATATCCTCCATGATAGGTTAATAATTTCCATAGATAACCCAAAATCAACTTACCCTTAATTCATAAAATCATCTAACTAAAAATAATAATTTATAGTAACCAGGGACTTCACATAGTCCAGTGGTAGGTGATAAATACCAGTCGCACTTTGGTTGTGGGTTTGATTCCCGCAGCTTTGTCCGATGCGACGGGTTGTCACACGGTCTGCGTGTTGTCCTTTTTATAAAACTCCAAAATTAACCCTAACATGTTTTAACCTCAATAGTTTCCTTATACCTCTCATTTTCATCCAAATTCATTACGATCTAAACATCTTCATTCTTGAAGTCTTATTTCACCACCATAAAATAAAACGATTCCCAAAATGAATAAAAACATACCTTGATCATGGCATCCACTCGGTTTCATCGTCTTCTTGTTCACATAGGTAGAAGTCCCATTAATTTAAAAATTTATTTAGAGATCCTTCAAAATAATTTTATTCCTCCATCCAAATACACCTTGCACAACATGGGTCATATGGGTGTTCACAGAAAAAAACGTTTTGGAAAATAATCATGTATGACATATAATTCCAAAACATCTGATAAAACACGATTTCTATAAAATAGTCAGACAGAATTTGAGTTGAGACTTTCTATTATTGGTCCTTTTAAAATACCATAAGTATGTGCTGAGAGACTATATTTTAAAAGCAAATATAAATAAGTTTCTCAAGGGTCTCCTTCCTCAACACCATTTTTAAAATCATAATATGCTTAAAATCTTGTGATAAGGTAAAATATTTGAAAATACCTTGATAATATTTACCTTTCTTGAAAATATGAGAATATTGTGAAAATAGTATTTGTCTAAATACAACCCATGATCAACGATGATAATGAGGTATATTGGAGTTGTTTGATATCTCAAACAACTGCTTGCAAGTGAGTTGTATGCTTGAAAAAGTTTCACTATCATCTGAACATGACTTTGCAATAATTATTGCAAGCATGTCATCAGGAAGAGATAGGAATGTTATTTGAGATCCTCCTCCTTCCATTTGTAACTTACTTTAATTGACCTAAAAAATCTTATAAAACAAGTATTTAACTAAAATAATAGATATAGGGACTAACCATGTGTCAAACAAAAACTCCCAATCCCTAAAGTTGTCTAAACCGACCTTTGATACCAACTATAAGGCCCCATCCTTAAAAATTACTTATTATTTAATTAAATGAATAATTCACATAGAGGATATATTCAGGTTTATAGTTTTAGAGAATTATACAATAACTATAACATCTCAAAAGATTTCACAGTAGACACTTCTACAAAGATTCCTTTTTTTCAAAACATGAACTCCAAAAAAAAGTCATTTCTAGTTCCATGTTTAAGAAAGCATGACTTTTCCTTGATCACATCCTTGACCCTACTCCACATTATGTCCTGTGAAAAACATTTCAAAAAAAACTTGGGGTGAGCATAAAAATCTCATTAAGGGATATACAAATATTTATAACTGTTAGTTTTTCAAAACAACAAGTAAACCATGAATACTTTATCAAAGTAATATTTTTCACCTTTATGAAGAAGAAAATACTCTTCATTGAATAAAATATCATTACATACCCTTTTGTAACCAAAATATTACCATAAAACCCATATAAAGTACACATAACATATAAAGGTATCTTGGGACATAAACATACTTAAATGGAATAAACATACGGTCGACTTCCACACATATCACTTAATGGAATAGCAATACGGCCAACTTCCATACCTAATTCATTGGAGGTTATAACGTAACAACCCGTCCTGGTATTCACGGCACCACCCGTTATATGGTTTATCACGTAACCACCCATCAACTGTCCAAGTACCATTATAAAATCATAATACAATAAACAAATATAATGGAAAGCAAACATTTCCACACTTTGATCACAATATATCACATAAATATATTGACAAAAAAAATCCATTATAAAAACCATTTTCAATACCAAAATTCATAAATAGTATATGGTGTTTATTTCATTCTAAAAACATTTCCTATTGTTGAGGAAGCCAAAGACCAAATAATACTCGCGGCGGAGGAAAAGGTCATTGTCACCGCGTACGTTAAAAGAAACATTCCTTTTTGTCATTTTGTAAAACGCTTCGTAGAAAAATATTACTTTTGTATAAAATTAAAAGTCAAAGGGGTTCATACACCGTATAATATAATGTCTTGTATTAGAGCAATATATGCCTCAATGAAAGGATATTGAGACGAAGTCCCTTACAAAGACGGTATCCTTGGATTATGGATAAATCAATTACATAATTATGTGTGAAAAACGAATACACCAAATATAAGTGGATATTAAGTGTAAAAAAATCAGAGGTCATTCACACATATTCATATAATGACATTTTCAAGGAGTAAATATTTATCCAAAAGAATCAAAACTGGGTTAAGAAGTTCCCTTGCAAGAAATTTGACAGCCTAACGGCGTCACTTCAAAATTCATAAAATGAGTTGATGAGAGATAAAAAGGGTAACTCATCACATGGACATAAAATTTACATCAATAAGGATATAGAAGAACATATCCCAACATTACAATATTTAAATTAAAAGACCCAACAAAATAAGTCTTTTAAAAAGAGGAGAGTGAAAGGTTCCCTTACCGACTTGGGTATCTTTCAAAACATACACCCCATGAAATAAAGACAATACAATATTGATGTAAATAATCATAAACAAAATTATATTACACAAAGAGTAGAATAATGGGTAGTACATATAACACTCATAGGAAATGGTGGAAAATGTAGCATAAATCTCACGGGAATAAAAGTGAGATGAAAAAACCCTTACGAAAACTCAACAGCCTAACGGCGCCACTTAAAACTTCCAAAAATGGAATGATGAGATCAAATAGGGTATCTCATCATATTAACATAAAATTTAAGGTAAGAGTAATATAAAATAACTTCCCAAAACATAACAAAGAGGAGATTAAATGATGTGACATAAAGGAGAGTACTTAAAAAGAAAGAGAGAGAGGTTGGATCTCTTACGAAATTCGGAAGCCTAACGACGCCACTCAAAACTTCCAAAATGAATTGATGAGAGAAAATAGGGTCTCTCATCATATGAACATAAAAAAGTACTGTAACAGTAATATAAAATAACATTCAAATCATAAGAAAGATGAGCTTAAAAGGAATGACATAAAAGGGTTTACTTAAACAGAAAAAGAGGGGTAGGATCCCTTATCTCAAGTCCGACTTTTCTTATTCATTTCATTATATTCCGGAATAATAAACTTTGGTCAATTTATAATTGATTAAGGACCTCCTTTAAATATTATTATTCAGTTCATATCAAATATTATAATTTTATAATAATTGTTTAATAATGTTAGTTCATATCATACCTTCTTGCCGATGTTTGGTACATGAGTAAAAAATGAACTTGTTTGAAAATGATTTCCCATGTAGTTATAATTAAATAATTTCCAGAATAGTATTAATGATTAAAATATCATATATATTCAGTACATATTCATTTTATACTATTCCATAACATTTGGAGATAAAAAATTAAAAGCACCGTTCATGGAGACGGTAGGCCGTACGTATGCATGAACGCTACTTTAATTTTTTTGTCATATTAATGGAATTAAAAATAAATGAGATATATATATATATATATATTATAATTCCAGTATAATATATATGTTATATAGGTCACATATGTTCATTAATTGCATTCTTTATACATTCCATGTATTGCATGAACGAGTCACATCGCATGAGGGGGGCGGTAGTCCACACTTCCTCATATGAAATTATCGCATTTGCACAACATGCAAAGAATAAAGGTATGTTTTAAATATAAAATATAGTAGAATATAGTAAACATAAATAACATATATATCATATATAAAATACAGTGACATCATAATGGACACCTTTAAAGATGTTAATAGAATATTGAACAATCGTCGTTTCGTGAGGCAGAAAATCACCAACCACAGAAATAGTATGTTCTTTAACCATTAGATGAAGGTGTGTGTGGTTGTAGCTCTTATCCTTCTCATACCTACATCCTAGTATATTTAAGATACTGGTTTTGTTACAAAAGAAAGAAATAAAAAGATTTTAAGGGGTTGGAGAAGCAAAATAAGAGATAAGAACACAAGAGAAGACACTACCTTTAAATCGGGTAATTCTTTTTGATTTGATCTCAAAGGCTTCCTTGGAAAGACTTCTGCCCAAAGTGAGGCTTCTAAGAGTAAGAGAGGGATGTGAAGAGACAAAATGGGAAGGGGTTAGCCAATCCAAATGTAACACCCGAGACTTTTGAGAAATATTTTGTTTTTATGTTATATAAATCATCAAAAGAATCTTTCACTACACACAACACTAGTTTGGCTTGCTTTACACTCAATCTCGACCTTCCTTGATAGCTTGCGTCATACGCAATACCGAGTTTCACTAACCAACAATATGCTATTAAAATATTATTAAAACTAGCCATTATGAATATTAATAACCACTTATTGAAATTTTATGAGTTTTATTTTTCAAAATGGACTTCATTTTTGGATTCGGAATATCGAAATTAGCCTAGGGTTAAATTTTGGTATTTTTCTGAAAACTTTCAATTTTTCATAAATAGTGAAAACACTGGGTTACTATTTTAAAACCAAATTTTTATTTAAATAATTATTTATTTTAATTAAATTTATTCTAGGGAAAAATTGATACATAATACCTATATAAGTTTAATTCAATTCATTGGAGTCATTTTATAATAATTTTAGATATATAAAAATTTTATTGAACTTTTCACCGTCTTTTACCCACCTCCTAGGAGAATTTTCAAATTTACATAAAACATAATTTTACCGCTTAAGTGAGAGGAATTTCAGAAATCCTAGAGACACGGTTGATATCAGTAAGTAAAATTTGGTTCAATGAGATGAAAATAATTTTTGGTGAATAGTTACTTTTTACTTTTATTTACCATGGTTAAAAGTAAGTAGGATAATTAAGGGTAAAAATGATATTATTATTACCCTAACACATGTACTAATTCTACTGGATAAGTTTAATTCAAACAAAATCAACATTCGGAATAAAATATGACCATTTAGGCCCACATGGATTAGATTAGAACATTTATTATTAATTTATTTAAAGAAGGGTTAAAACAGTTAAAATCAAGGTTTAATAACTAAATAATTTTTAATATAGGTTTATACATAAGATAAATTCGACTATAAATATTAATTATAAATATAGAAATATTTCCTACCTAATCGTATTTTATTTGTAATTTTTAGACATTAAATAATTTAATTTATTTATGACACAAAGATGATGCAGTAATTATCTTATTAATGAAATATTGACATAATTGATGTAATAAATACCCAAATAAATGTAATTTGAGACTTTTTATGCATTACACTAATTTTATAGGTTACTATGACATGTTAGTATTGCTTTAATTATATTTTTTCGAATTAATCATTCTGTTATGATTTTCACAAAAATCAATTACTAAATAGTGTCAAAATTAACATAAAATAGTTTTTAAAACAAATATTATATTATTGATTTTTATTTTATTCCTAAAAATCTAAGGTTAGGCCAAGATACTTATATCATGATATTTTTATCATTAATGGACCACTTGGGGGTCTCTTGGATTTATATGGGAAGTTTATTAACTATATAATATAAAAATACAAAGTGACATGGTAAATGTCAATCTAATTAACTAAGAGTTAAAACTAAAATATAAGGTTAATATAATGACATAAACTTGTCTAAATTCTATTGAATTAAAGTATTTCGACTGATCCTTACATTAGCTTCTAAATAAATCAATTTGGAGCTATTTAAAATCGAATATGGCTATATAATAAAATATTATTTTTTGATTTTCCAAAGGTGCCCCTCTCCTCCCTTATAAAAGGGCACCTCCTCCCTCTCTTTATCACACCACTTTTAGCCTTCAATCTCGGCCAACCCCTTCCAATTTCTCCTCTACACATTCCTTTAAGCATCCTAGAGGTCCTGGTATTCTTCAAAGACCAATTGTAGTTCCCTAAGAGGAGGTCTCAAAGAGGCGCTTCAAAGAAGAGGTAATGCCCGTTACCGATTCTTTCATCTTTATTTATTCATCCACTTCTTCTTCTTTAGTTGTTTCATTATGAATTAATAACATCAGTATCACTCATATACTTATATGTTATTATAATTATTAAACAACCCTATTTCACCATCTATCCATCCTACGGAAAATGAAATCAACGCACGTGCGTATGTACGGAATACCGTC
This sequence comes from Viscum album, assembly GCA_963277665.1. NCBI lineage: Eukaryota > Viridiplantae > Streptophyta > Magnoliopsida > Santalales > Viscaceae > Viscum > Viscum album. The sequence goes on from CAUJRU010000186.1 coordinate 434,758, forward strand.
TCCACGCCGTGGTGTAATCAATTTTCCCCCACCACCTTACTTGGATGGGTATAATGGTATAAATAATAACTATATATGATTATTGTAAAGTGATATTGATTATGAAATATTATACATAAACTCCAATACAATTCCACGATCATGGGAATGATATCATTGCTCGTGCGTACATACGGAATATCATCTCCACGATGTGACGCGATTCGTTCTACATGATCTTCATTGCATAATGATTATATAAATGAATATAATGAATTAATATGATATATATTACACTAATACCATTATTTAAATAAGGTATCTATAACCTAAAGAAAAGAATAAGAATTTATTCGACAAAACATGAATAAGAACAAAAAGTAATAAACACCCGAATAACAAGTAGTAATGAAATAATACTAATAAGAAGCTAAGAATATGACCATATATGATATCATAACAATAAGGATGATTCTGGAATAAGTCAATAACATTATTTAAATCATTATACAGGAGGTTCGGACACTTACGAAGCAAATCAGACCTAAAGTAAGGGAAAATATCACAATCTCATTTTTATCCGATATTGTTTATACTTTGGTATTTACTGGGGTGTATTTTATCATCCACATACATGTTTACTCAATATGTAATATTATTTCCATCCACCTACAATTTTTTAAATCCAATTTTACCCTTCGGTGAGTTTTAATAAAAGATATGAAAGGAATCTCTTGTCGTTTTTCGTACGAGGTACTTTTGGACTTTTCCGACAAAAGTACGAGAAGAATGTTTTTTAACTTATACGGAATGAATGGATTTTTAAAAAATTATTTCCAAGAAGATCCCTTTAAAAGTTTTCATGTTTATTTTTAATCAACTTATTTTAGTCTGAAATTGTATGACATGTTAAGAAATGAAAAAAAATTGGAGTGGAAAAGATATTTTCCTCAAGAATGGATTTCAAGTGTTTTATCAAAATTATTTTCCGTATAAGATAATATAGGGTTCGATTTCTATCCCTATTTTTAAATTGATTTGATGATGTTATTATGGAATTATTTTTAAGATGTCCTTTTATCTTATAGAGTTTATCTTATGATGGCATGATGTTTAAGATTCCAATTTTTATTACATGGGTTATGCAATGATGTATGATTTTGTGGCACACATAAGAATGGTATCATTATGAGATGGGTGGTTCCTATATCTCCCTCCAATGCATAGGGTAAAGATTTTATATCTCATGAGATAGACATGGCTGGAATGGCAGGTTAAACCGGTTCAGTGAAACAAGACTGAAATGAGGTATGAACTATGTTTAGAAATGGACTTTGTCTACTAATATAGTCTTGGAAATGAGCCTTGACTAATAAGAAATGATTATCTATGATTATGTTTGTATGCCACAAAGTTCCATGTTTTATGTTTTGATTATTGGGATTACATTTCACTTCTATGATTTATCCCGTGGTTTGAAATTATGATTTCTTTTGCAGGTTAAGATTTCCAAAATGTTATGTTCATGATGTGATTGATTTTTCTTTTGTTTACCCTTACTGAGAATTTGAGATTACCCTTTTGTATGTTTTCTTTCCCCCAGGTCAGGAAAAAGGTTATTAAGTAAGATATGGAAAAAGGGACTATAGATATGATGAAATAAATGGGAGACAATGTAGACGCTTTATGAACCAGTTGTTTATGTTTCCCAGTTTCTAAAGACACTATACCTATACGGTCCTTCCATGGTTTTGTAATATGTTGTAATAAGTATGCTTCAATTTTGAAGTTTTAACAATGTATGTAAGTATGGGTCGTTATAGTTGGTATCAGAGGAAAGGTATCGTCATCCTTTGGAAACTAGGATGTGAAACCCTTAGTAAGAATCCCAAGGATAATTCTAAGCATAGAACACAATATTAGTGTTTTAGAAATGGACATGAATAACCTAGGATAAGACCTTAAGTGTGAAATTTTATTCTTGATTATGTGGTTTTGCTATTATAATTAGTGTTGCTCAAACTATTCTTCTTGGTTTTAGTTAATGGGAGGAACCCGAAGGAACCATGTTAATGCGGAATGCAATGGGCAATGTAATGATTGTCCCCCAGAGCAATCAAATGTTATGGGAGTTGGAATGAAAAATCTTGTAGGCATGCTCACACAACTTTCTTAAGCTATGAATCATGCAGGACATTCAAACGAGAAAAAGAAGGAGCAACATTCTGTTGAATCCTTCATGAGGCAGTGTCCACCTTCATTCAGCGGGTATACTGATCCATTAGTTGCTGAACAATGGATTAGTACTACTAAAAAGATATTTTAGTTCTTCAATGTTCTGAACATGATAATGTCATCTTAGCAGTGTATCGTTTGGAAGGAGATACTGATCAATGGTAGAATCTTATTAAGAATACGAGGAAAAAGGATGAAATTGGGTCCATGGAATGGGAAGAGTTCAAGAAATTATTTTTCAATAAGTACTTCCCTCGTATACTCCGAACAAAGATGGATAAAGAGTTTTTGAACTGAAGAAAAAGGATGATGAATCTGTTGGTACCTATGAAGCAAATTTTACAAGACTTGCAAGGTATGCTTCTGGTATTATTATCCAACCTGAGAGTAAGATCGATCGGTTCTTTAGTGGCTTAAAACCAAGTCTTCGAAGGGCCTTAACCATAATGGACTTCAATAGCTATGGGGAAATCATTCGATGGGCTCTCAATGTTGAGATAGAGATTGGAGTAACCCATCAGTCATATGGGTTTGATAAGAAGAGGAAAATGGAATTCAAAGGAAAATCAAAAGAGCATACTGAAAAGCAGATGAGATTTCCCTTATGCTCAACGTGTGGAAAGAAACATGGAGGGAGTTATCTTAAAGGGACAAGTAAATGTTTCAAATGTGGAAAGGAAGGTCATCGGGCATTTGAATACCACAATGATGGGAAGAATATGTCTAATGATGAAAACAAAGGAACCGATACATAGAATGAACTTACTACACTTCAATGTTTCAAGTTCTAGGAGATGGAGAATTATGCCAATCAATGCCCAAATCTGAGGGTTGATGATGATGATTGACATCAAAAAACTCTTAAGGCTAAAGACAAAGGAAAGTCACAAGCAATTTCTATCAGTGATGTGGAGTACGATAACGATGTGATGAAAGGTACACTTACCATCCACTCTAAAGTAGAAAATGTTTTTTTATTCTATATCCACCCAATCTTTTATTTCTGAAGAATTTTCTAAGGGTATCATCGTATTACCTCAACAATTAGATGTTGAGTTAGCTATGACAATCCCTAATGGCACAACAGTCGCATCAAAAGTTTATAATTCTTCCCCGATTGAAGTTTGTGGGAAAGTGCTTCCTGCATATCATGTGATCCTTCCTATAGTGGAATTTGATGTGATTCTTGGAATGGATTGGCTTTCTTTATATGGAGCTCATATCAATGGCCAAATAAGGGAAGTCACATGTCATATTCCAGATCAATCTATGATCGTCTATCGATGCAAGGTTGAACATAACCTTCCAGTGGAAATTTCTTCCATCTTATTGGTCTTGATTCCGCTAAATGAAGGTTATTTATTTCAAATGGCTGGAGAGAAACTCACGATTAAGAATATGCCCATTGTATGGGAGTTTGATGATGTCTTTCCAGAGGAATTTCCCAGTCTTCCACCTAATCATGAAGTTGATTTTTCAATGGAACTCATATCGGGTGCTTTTCCTATTTCAAAGACACCTTATTGAATGGCCCCAATTGAGTTCGAGTAATTAAAGAAGAAACTCCAAGAGAATATTGATAAGGGGTTCATACGCTCTAGTGCGTCACCTTGGGGAGCACCTGTTCCGTTTGTTAAGAAGAAATATGGATCAATGAGACTCTGCATTGATTATCGAGAACTTAACAAGATCACTATCAAGAACAAATATCCTCTCCCGCACATTGATGACTTATTTCACCAACTACGAGGAGCTCAATAATTTTACAAGATTGATCTTCATTTAGGGTATCATCAATTAAGGGTCAAAAGGGAGGATATACCAAACACTGCTTTCCGTACAAGGTATGGACACTATGAATTTATAGTGATGCCATTTGGTCTTACGAATGCCCCTGCTATCTTCATGGATCTGATGAATAGAGTCTTTAGAGACTATCTTGATCATTTTGTGGTAGTCTTTATAGACGATATTCTTGTATATTCAAAGTGAAAGTAATAACATGAAGATCACTTGATAATTATATTGAAGACCCTGAGAAAGGAGATTCTTTATGCCAAATTTACCAAGTGTGAATTTTGGCTTCAAAGAGTTTCATTTTTGGGTCACATAATCTCAAAATAGGGGATATTTGTGGATCCAGCAAAAACAGAGGTTATCGAAAGACGGTCGAGACCAACAACAGTAACTGAGATCTGATGTTTTCTTGGTTTGGAAGGATATTATCGACGTTTTGTGAATGATATTTCACGATTATCTAATCCACTCACCAGGTTGACTCGGAAAAGAGTTAAGTTTGTTTGGATGGAGGAATGTGAAGAGAATTTCAAGGAGTTGAAAAGAATGTTGTCCAGTCCACCTGTGCTCACACTGCCCTGTAGTGGAGAAAGGTTTGTGATCTACAGTGATGCATCCAAGAAGGTATTGGGGTGTGTTTTTATGAAAAATGATATGGTGATAGATTATTCCTCATGACAGTTGAAAATCAATGAGAAAAATTACCCAACTCATGATTTGGAGTTAGCTGTGGTAATCTTTGCATTAAATATTTGGAGGCATTATCTTTATGGAGAATGGTGTGACATTTATACTGATCATAAAAATTTAAAATATATTTTCACACAAAAGGAGCAGAATATGCTCCAAAGAAGATGGTTAGAGCTAATTAAGGATTACGACTGCTCAATTAATTACCACCATGGGAAAGCAAACAAGGTGGAAGATGCATTAAGTCGACAAGACCATGCCAGTTTATCCATGATGAGGATCAAAAAAGATCCAATATTTATGGATTTAAAAAGGATGGATCTTGGAATTATAAAGGAAGGGGGAAAATCGTATCTTTCTCAAATTAATGTTCAACCATCTATACATGTGAAGATTAAAGTGGCACAGAAAGAAGATGTAGAGTTACAAAAGAAGGTGAGAAATGTTCCTGAATTCAACCTTGATTGTGATGGGATAATAATGTTTAGGAATTGAGTTTGTGTTCCTCCCATCCCAGAATTAAATAAGGAGATGCTGGATGAGGCTCATAGTTCTTCATTCTCTATTCATCCTGGAAGCACGAAGATGTATCGGGACCTGAAAGAGTACTTCTGGTGGGATGGCATGAAAAGAGATGTTGCTGAATATGTCTCTCGATGCTTGGTTTGTCATCAAGTTAAAGGTGAGAGACAGAAGTCTAAGGGGATGTTACAACCATTACCCATACCCTAATGGAAATGGGAAAACATCACTATAGACTTTTTCACAGGACTTCCTAAAGCATCCAAAGGCAATAATGCTATCTGGGTCATAGTTGATCGTCTTACAAAGTCTGCACACTTCATTGCTATTAGAGGGGATTTCTCTCTAGATCAACTTTCCAAGATATATGTAAAGGAAGTGGTAAGATTGTATGGAGTACCACTTTCTATTATATCTTATCGGGATCTGAGGTTTACCTCAAATTTCTGGCGAAGTCTTCAGCATACTCTGGATATAGAGTTGAGTTTTAGCACTGCTTATCATCCTCAGACAGACGGTCAGTCTGAGAGGACAATTCAAACTCTAGAAGATATGTTGAGAGCTTGCTCTATGGATTTAAAAGGTGGTTGGGATCAACACCTACCTTTGGTGTAATTTTCTTATAATAATAGATTTCACTCCAGTATTCAGATGGATCCTTATGAAGCTCTCTATGGAAAGAAATGCATGACTCTAACTTGCTGGGATGAAGTTGGGGAAAGAAAGCTATTAGGACCAGATCTCGTTGATGAAATGGCAGAAAAGGTCAGATCTATTCGACAACACATAAGAGCAGCTCAGAGTCGAAAGAAAAGTTATGCCGACAACCGATGAAAAGACCTAGAGTTTGAATTGGGTGATAAAGTTCTCTTAAGAATATCTCCCTGGAAGAGGGTAATGAGATTTGGAAAGAAGGGGAAGTTGAGCCCTAGATATATCGGTCCTTTCGAAATACTGGATCGTGTTGGAAAGGTAGCTTACCGATTGGTGCTTCCACCGAATCTCTCTCAAGTTCACGATGTCTTCCATGTATCTCTCTTGAGAAAGTACGTACCTGATACTTCACATGTACTCAGCTCAGAAGTTGTACTGCTGGAGCAAGATCTTTCTTATGAAGAATAGCCAATAGAGATTCTGGATTGTAGCGAAAAAGTCCTACGAAACAAGACCACTCGATTGGTGAAAGTTTTATGGAGGAACCACCAATTAGAAGAAGCTACATGGGAGCTTGAGGATATGATGAGGTAGAGGTATCCTCATCTTTTTGTTACAAAGTGATGAATTTCGAGGGCGAAATTCATTTTAAGGGGGGTAGAATCTAACACCTAAGACTTTTATGAGAAATATTTTGTTTTTATGTTATATAAATATTCAAAGGAATATTTCACTACACACAACACTAGCTTGGATTTCTTTACACGAAATCACGACCTTCCTTGATAGCTTGTGTCGTATGCAATACTGAGTTTCACTAAACAACGATATGCTATTAAAATATTATTAAAACTAGCCGTTATGAATAGTAATAACCACTTTTTGAAATTTTATGAATTTTATTTTTCAAAATGGACTCCATTTTTGGATTCGGAATATCGAAATTAGCCTAAGGTGAAATTTTGGTATTTTTCTGAAAACTTTCAATTTTTGATGAATAGTGAAAACACTGGGTTACATAAACCTTAATTTTACCGCTTATGTGAGTGGAATTTTAGAAATCCGAGAGACACATTGATGTCAGTAAGTAAAATGTGGTTCAATGAGATGAAAATAATTTTTGGTGAATAGTAAGTTTTTACTTTTATTTACCATGGTTAAAAGTAAATAGGGTAATTAAGGGTAAAAATGATATTATTATTACCCTAACACATGTCCTAATTCTATTGGATAAGTGTAATTCGAACAAAAACAACCTTAGGAATAAAATATGACCATTTAGGACCACATTGATCAGATTAGAACATTTATTATTAATTTATTTAAAGAAGGGTTAAAATAGTTAAAATCAAGGTTTAATAACTAAATAATTTTTAATATAGGTTCATACATAAGATAAATTCAACTATAAATATTCATTATAAATCTAGAAATATTTCCTACCTAATGGTATTTTATTTGTAATTTTTAGACATTAAGTAATTTAATTTATTTTTGACACAAAGATGATGCAGTAATTATCTTATTAATGAAATATTGACATAATTGATGTTATAAATACACAAATAAATGTAATTTGAGACTTTTCATGCATTACACTAATTTTATTGGTTACTATGACATGTTATTATTGCTTTAATTAACTTTTTTCGAATTAATCATTCTGTTATGATTTTTACAAAAATCAATTACTAAATAGTGTCAAAATTAACATAAAATAGTTTTTAAAACAAATATTATATTATTGATTGTTATTTTATTCCTAAAAATATAAGGATAGGCCAAGATATTTATATCAAGATATTTGTATCATTAATGGAGAACTTGGGGGTCTCTTGGATATATGGTATATTTATTAACTATATAATATAAAAATACAAAGTGACATGGTAAATGTCAATCTAATTAACTAAGAGTTAAAACTAAAAGATAAGGTTAATATAATGACATAAACTTGTCTAAATTCTATTGTATTAAATTATTCCGACCCATCCCCACATTATCATTGATATAAATCAATTTGGATCTATTTAAAATCAAATATGGCTTTATAATAAAATAATATTTTTAGTTATTCCAAAGGTGCCCCTCTCCTCCTTTATAAAAGGGCACATCCTCCCTCTCTTTCTCACACCACTTTTAGCCTTCAATCTCGGCCAAAACCTTCCAATTTATCATCTAAACATCCCTAGAAGCATCCTAGAGGTCCTGGTATTCTTCAAAGACCAATTTTAGTGCCCTAAGAGGAGGTCTCAAAGAGGCGCTTCAAAGAAGAGGTAATGCCCGTTACTGATTCTTTCGTCTTTATTTCTTCTTCCACTTCTTCTTCTTTTGTTGTTTCATTATGAATTAATAACATCAGTATCACTCATATACTTCTATGTTATTATAAGTATGAAACAACCCTATTTCACCATCTATCCATCCTACGAAAAATGAAATCACCACGCGTGCGTACGTACGGAATACTGTCTCCACGCCGTGGTGTAATCTATTTTCCCCCACCACCTTACTTGGATGGGTATAATGGTATAAATAATAACTATATATGATTATTTTAAAATTATATTGATTCTGAAATAGTATACATACACTCCAATACAATTCCACGATCATGGGAACGATATCATCGCTCGTGCGTACGTACGGAATACCGTCTCCACGATGTGATGCGACTCGTTCTACATGATTTTCATTGCATAATGATTATATAAATGAATTTAATGAATTAATATGATATATATTACACTAATACCATTCTGTAAATGATTTATCTATAATCTAAAGAGAATAATAAGAATTTATTCGACAAAACACGAATAAGAACAAAAAGTAATAAACACCCGAATAACAAGTAGTAATGAAATATTACTAATAAGAAGCTAAGAATATGACCATATATGATATCATAACAATAAGGATGATTCTGTAATAAGTAAATAACATTATTTAAATCATTATACAGGAGGTTCGGACAATTATGAAGCAAATCAGACCTAAGGTAAGGGAAAATATCACAATCTCATTTTTATCCGATATTGTTTATACTTTGGTATTTACTGGGGTGTATTTTATCATCCACATCCATTTTTAATCAATATGTAATATTATTTCCATCCACCTACAATTTTTTAAATCCAATTTTACCCTTCAGTGAGTTTTAATAAAAGATATGAAAGGAATCTCTTGTCGTTTTTCGTACGAGGTACTTTTGGAATTTTCCGACAAAAGTATGAGAAGAATGTTTTTTTAACTTATACGGAATGAATGGATTTTTAAAACATTATTTCCAAGAAGATTCCTTTACGATTTTTCATGTTTATTTTTAATCAACTTCTTTTAGTATAAAATTGTATGACATGTTATTAAAGGAATGAAAATTTGGAGTAGAAAGGATATTTTCCTCAAGAATGGAGTTCAAGTGTTTTATCAAAATTATTTTCCATATAAGATAATATAGGGTTCGATTTATATCCCTATTTTTAAATTGTTTTGATGATGTTATGATGGAATTATTTTTATGATTTCCTTTTATCTTATATAGTTTATGTTATGATGGAATGATGTTTAAGATTCCCATTTTTATTACATGGGTTATAAAATGATGTATGATTTTGTGGCACACATATGAATGGTATCATTATGAGATGGGTGGGACCTATATCTCCCTCCAATGCATTTGGTAAAGATTTTATATCTCATGAGATATACATTGCTGGAACGGCATGTTAAATCGGTTCAGCGAAACAAGAATGAAACGAGGAATGAACTCGGTTCAGAAATGGACTTTGTCCACTAATATAGTCTTGGAAATGAGTCTTGACTAATAAGAAATGATTCTCTTTGATTATGTGTGTATGCCAAAAAGTTCCATGTTTTATGTTTTGATTATTGGGATTACATTTCACTTCTATGATTTATCCCATGGTTTGAAATTACAATTTCTTTTGCAGGTTAAGATTTCCAAAATGTTATGTTCATGATGTGATTAATTTTTCTTTTGTTTACCCTTACTGAGAATTTGATCTTACCCTTTTGTATGTTTTCTTTCCCCCAGGTTAGGAAGAAGGTTATTAAGTAAGATATGGCAAAAGGGACTATAGATATGATGAAATAAATGGGAGATAGTGTAGACGCTTTATGAACCAGTTGTTTATGTTTCCTAGTTTCTAAAGAAACTATACCTATACGGTCCTTCCATGGTTTTGTTATATGTTTTACTAATTATGCTTCAATTTTGAAGTTTTAACAATGTATGTAAAGTATGGGTCGTTATAGTTGGTATCAGAGGAAAGGTATCGTCACCTTTGGAAACTAGGATGTGAAAGCCTTAGTAAGAATCCCAAGGATAATTATAAGCATAGAACACAATCTTAGTGTTTTAGAAATGGACATGAATAACCTAGGATAATACCTTAAGTGTGAAATTTTATGCCAGATTATGTGGTTTTCCTATTATAATTAGTGTTGCTCAAAATATTCTTCTTGGTTTTAGTTAATGGCTGGAACCCGAAGGAACCGTGTTAATGCGGAATGCGACGGGCAATGCAATGATTTTCCCCCCAAGCAACCAAACGTTATGGGAGTTGGAATGAAAAATCTTGTAGCCATGCTCACACAACTTTCTTAAGCTATGAATCATGCAGGACTTTCAAATGAGCAAAAGAAGGAGCAACATTCTGTTGAATCCTTCATGAGGCAGCGTCCACCTTCATACAGCGGGTCTACTGATCCATTAGTTGATGAACAATGGATTAGTACTACTGAAAAGATATTTTTAGTTCGTCAATGTTCTGAACATGATAAAGTCATCTTAGTAGTTTATCGTTTGGAAGGAGATACTGATCAATGGTGGAATCTTATTGAGAATACGAGGAAAAAGGATGAAATTGAGTCCATGGAATGGGAAGAGTTCAAGAACTTACTTTTCAATAATTACATCCCTCGTATTCTCTGAACAAAGATGGAGAAAGAGTTTTTGAACTGAAGAAAAAGGATGAGGAATCTGTTGGTACCTATGAAGAAAATTTTACAAGACTTGCAAGGTATGCTTCTTGTATAATTATCCAACTTGAGAGTAAGATCGATCGATTCTTTAGTGGCTTAAAACCAGTTCTTCGAAGGGCCTTAGCCATAATGAACTTCAATAGCTACGGGGAAATTTTTCGATGTGCTCTCAATGTTGAGATGGAGATTGGAGTAACCCATCAGTCATATGGGTTTGATAAGAAGAGGAAAATGGAATTCAAAGGAAAATAAAAAGGGCACACTGAAAAGAAGATGAGATTTCCCTTATGCTCAAAGTGTGGAAAGAAACATGGAGGGAGTTTTCTTAAAGGGACAAGTAAATGTTTCAAATGTGAAAAGGAAGGTCATCGAGAATTTTAATGCTGCAATGATGGGAAGAATATGTCTAATGATGAAAACAAAGGAAGCGATACATAGAATGAACCTACTACACTTCAATGTTTCAAGTGCCGGGATATGGGGAATTATGCCAATCAATGCCCAAATCCGAGGGTTGATGATGATGATTGACGTCAAAAAACTCTTAAGGCTAAAGACAATGGAAAGTCACATGTAATTTCTATCAGCGATGTGGAGTACGATAACGATGTGATGAAAGGAACACTTACCATCCACTCTAAAGTAGAAAATGTTTTATTTTATTCTGTATCCACCCACTCTTTTATTTCTGAAGAATTTTCTAATCGTATCATCGTATTACCTCAACAATTAGATGTTGAGTTAGCTATGACAACCTTTAATGCACAACAGTCGCATCAAAAGTTTATAATTCTTCCCTGATTGAAGTTTGTGGGAATGTGCTTCCTGCAAATCTTGTGATCCATCCTATAGTGGAATTTGATGTGATTCTTGGAATGGATTGGCTTTCTTTATATGGATCTCATATCAATTTCCAAATAAGGGAAGTCACATTTCATATTCCAGATCAATCTATGATCGTCTATCGATACAAGGTTGAACATAACCTTCCAGTGGAAATTTCTTCCATCTTATGGGTCTTGATTCTGCTAAATGAAGGTTATTTATTTCAAATGGCTGGAGAGAAACTCACGATTAAGAATATGCCCGTTGTATGGGAGTTTGATGACATCTTTCCCGAGGAATTTCCCGGTCTACCACCAAATCGTGAAGTTGATTTTTCAATAGAACTCATACCGGGTGCTTTGCCTATTTAAAATACACCTTATAGAATGGTCCCAATTGAGTTGCAGTAATTGATGAAGAAACTCCAAGAGAATATTGATAAGGGTTTCATACACTCTAGTGCGTCACCTTGGGGAGCACCTGTTCTGTTTGTTTAGAAGAAAGATGGATCAATGAGACTCTGCATTGATTATCGAGAACTTAACAAGATCACTATCAAGAACAAATATCCTCTCCCGTGCATTGATGACTTATTTCACCAACTACGAGGAGCTCAATAATTTCCCAAGATTGGTCTTTGTTCAGGGTATCATCAATTAAGGGTCAAAAGGGAGGATATACCAAAGACTGCTTTTCGTACAAGGTATGGACACTATGAATTTATAGTGATGCCATTTGGTCTTAAGAATGCCCCTGCTATCTTCATGGATCTGATGAATAGAGTCTTTAGAGACTATCTTGATAAGTTTGTGGTAGTATTTATAGACTATATTCTTGTATACTCAAAGATAAAGTAATAACATGAAGATCACTTGAGAATTATATTGAAGATCCTGAGAATGGAGAAGCATTATGCCAAATTTACCAAGTGTGAATTTTGGCTTCAAAAAGTTTCATTTTTGGGTCACATAATCTCAAAAGAGGGGATATTTGTGGATCCAGCAAAAACAGAGGTTATCAAAAGATGGTCGAGACTAAAAACAGTAACTGAGATCCGAATTTTTCTTGGTTTGGAAGGATATTATCGACGTTTTGTGAAAGATTTTTCACGATTATCTAATCCACTAACCAGGTTGACTCGGAAAGGAGTTAAGTTTGTTTGGATAGGGGAATGTGAAGAGAATTTCAAGGAGTTGAAAAGAACGTTATCCAGTGCACCTGTGCTCACACTACCCTGTAGTGGAGAAAGGTTTGTGATCTACAGTGATGCATCCAAGAAGGGATTGGGGTGTGTTATTATGCAATATGATATGGTGATAGCTTATGCCTCACGACAGATGAAAATCCATGAGCAAAATTACCCAACTCATGATTTGGAGTTAGCTGCGGTAATCTTTGCATTAAAGATTTGGAGGCATTATCATTATGGAGAATGGTGTGACATTTATACTGTTTATAAAAATTTAAAATATATTTTCACACAAAAGGAGCTGAATATGCTCCAAAGAAGATGGTTAGAGCTAATTAAGGATTATGACTGCTCAATTCATTACCACCATGGGAAAGCAAACAAGGTGGCAGATGCATTAAGTCGACAAGACCATGCCAGTTTATCCATGATGAGGATCACAAAAGATCCAATATTTATGGATTTAAAAATGATGGATCTTGGAATTATAATGAAAGGGGGAAAATAATATCTTTCTCAAATGAATGTTCAGCCATCTATACATGTGAAGATTAAAGTGGCACAGAAAGAAGATGTAGAGTTACAAAAGAAGGTGAGAAATGTTCCTGAATTCAACCTTGATTGTGATGGGATAATAAAGTTAATGAATTGATTTTGTGTTCCTCCCATCCCAGAATTAAAGAAGGAGATGCTGGATGAGGCTCATAGTTCTTCATTATCTATTCATCCTGGAAGCACGAAGATGTATAGGTACATGAAAGAGTATTTATGGTGGGATGACATGAAAAGAGATGTTGCTGAATATGTCTCTCGATGCTTGGTTTGTCAGCAAGTTAAAGGTGAGAGACAGAAGTCTAAGGGGATGTTACAACCATTACCCATAACCGAATGGAAATGGGAAAACATCACTATAGACTTTTTCACAGGACTTCCTAAAACATCCAAAGGCAATAATGCTATCTGGGTCATAGTTGATCGTCTTACAAAGTCTTCACACTTCATTGCTATTAGATAGATTTCTCTCTAGGTCATCTTTCCAGGATATATGTAAAGGAAGTGATAAGATTGTATGGAGTACCACTTTCTATTATATCTGATCGGGATCTGAGGTTTACCTCAAAGTTCTGGCGAAGTCTTCAGCATACTCTGGATATAGAGTTGAGTTTCATCACTGCTTATCATCCTCAGACAGACGGTCAGTCTAAGAGGACAATTAAAACTCTAGAAGATTTGTTGAGAGCTTGCTCTATGGATTTCAAAGGTGGTTGGGATCAACACATACATTTTGTGTAATTTTCTTATAATAATAGATTTCACTCCAAAATTCTGATGGCTCCTTATGAAGCTCTCTATGGAAAGAAATGCAGGACTCTAACTTGCTGGGATGAAGTTGTGGAAAGAAAGCTATTAGGACCAGATCTCATTGATGAAATGGCAGAAAAGGTCTGATCAATTCAACAACACATATGAGCAGCTCAGAGTCGAAAGAAAAGTTAGGCCGACGACCGAAGAAAAGACCTAGAGTTTGAAGTGGGTGATAAAGTGTTCTTAATAATATCCCTCTTGAAGAGGGTAATGAGATTTGGAAAGAATGGGAAGTTGAGCCCTAGATATATCGGTCCTTTCGAAATACTGGATCGTGTTGGAAAGGTAGCTTACCGATTGGCGCTTCCACCAAATCTCTCTCAAGTTCACGATGTGTTCCATGTATCTATCTTGAGAAATTACATACCTAATACTTCACATGTACTCAGCTCAGAAGTTGTACCGCTGAAGCAAGATCTTTCTTGTGAAGAACAACCGATAGAGATTCTGGATCATAGCGAAAACGTCCTACGAAACAAGACCACTCGATTGGTGAAAGTTTTATGGAGGAACCACCAATTAGAAGAAGCTACATGGTATCTTGAGGATATGATGGGGTAGAGGTATCCTCATCTTTTTGTAACAAAGTGACGAATTTCGAGGGTGAAATTCATTTTAAGGGGGGTAGAATGTAACACCTGAGACTTTTATGAGAAATATTTTTTTTATGTTATATAAATCATCAAAGGAATCTTTCACTACACACAACACTAGCTTGGATTTCTTTACACGCAATCACGACCTTCCTTGATAGCTTGCGTCGTACGCAATACCGAGTTTCACTAAACAACGATATGCTATTAAAATAATATTAAAACTAGCCGTTATGAATAGTAATAACCACTTTTTGAAATTTTATGAATTTTATTTTTCAAAATGGACTTCATTTTTGGATTCGGAATATCGAAATTAGCCTAAGGTGAAATTTTGGTATTTTTCTGAAAACTTTCAATTTTTGATGAATAGTGAAAACACTAGGTTACTATTTAAAAACTGACTTTTTATTTAAATAATTATTTATTTTAATTAAATTTATTTTATGGAAAATTTGATACATAATACCTATATAAGTTCAATTCAATTCATAAGAGTCATTTTATAATAATTTTAGATATATAAAAATTTTAAGGAACTTTTCACCGTCTTTTACCCACCTCCTATGAGAATTTTCAAATTTACATAAAACATAATTTTACTGCTTCTGTGAGTGGAATTTCAAAAATCCGAGAGACACGGTTGATTTCAGTAAGTAAAATGTGGTTCAATGAGATGAAAATACTTTTTGGTGAATAATAACTTTTTACTTTTATTTACCACGGTTAAAAGTAAATAGGGTAATTAAGGGTAAAAATGATATTATTATTACCCTAAAACATGTCATAATTCTATTGGATAAGTTTAATTCGACCGAAAACAACCTTAGGAATAACATATGACCATTTAGGCCCACTTGGATTAGATTAGAACATTTATTATTAATTTATTTAAAGAAGGGTTAAAATAGTTAAAATCAATGTTTAATAACTATATAATTTTTAATATTGGTTTATACATAAGATAAATTCTACTATAAAAATTAATTAGAAAGATAAATAGATTTCCTACCTAATGGTATTTTATTTTTAATTTTTAGACATTAAATAATTTAATTTATTTATGACACAAATATGATGCAGTAATTATCTTATTAATGAAATATTGACATAATTGATGTTATAAATACCCAAATAAATGTAATTTGAGACTTTTTATGAATTAAACTAATTTTCTATGTTAATATGACATTTTAGTAGTGATCTAATTATCTTTTTTTCGAATTAATCACTCTGTTATCATTTTCACCAAAATCAATTAATAAATAGTGTCAAAATTAACATAAAACTGTTTTTAAAACCAATATTATATTATTGATTGTTATTTTATTCCTAAAAATCTAAGGTTCGGCCAAGATACTTATATCATGATATTTGTATCATTAATGGACCACTTGGGGGTCTTTTGGATGTATATGGTAAGTTTATTAACTATATTATATAAAAATAAAAAGTGACATGGTAAATGTCAATCTAATTAACTAAGAGTTAAAACTAAAAGATAAGGTTAATATAATGACCTAAACTTGTCTGAATTATATTGGATGAGAGAATTTCTACCCATACCCACCTTATCATTGAAATAAATCAATTTGGAGCTATTTAAAACCGAATATGGCTTTATAATAAAACAATATTTTTAGTTTTTCCAAAGGTGCCCCTCTCCTCCCTTATAAAAGGGAACCTCCTCCCTCTCTTCCTCACACCACATTGAGCATTCAAGCTCTGACAACCCCTGTCAATTTCTCCTATCCACTTCCCTAGAAGCATCCTAGAGGTCCTGGTCTACTTCAAAGACCTATTTTAGTGCCCTAAGAGGAGGTCTCAAAGAGGCGCTTCAAAGAAGAGGTAATGCCCGTTACCAATTCTTTCATCTTTATTTCTTCTTCCACTTCTTCTTCTTTAGTTGTTTCATTATGAAGTAATAAAATTAGTATCACTCATATACTGATATGTTATTATAAGTATTAAACAACCCTATTTCACCATCTATCCATCCTACAGAAAATGAAATCACCGCGCGTGCGTACTTACGGAATAACGTCTCCACGCCGTGGTGTAATCTATTTTCCCCCACCACCTTACTTGGATGGGTATAATGGTATAAATAATAACTATATATGATTATTGTAAAGTTATATTTATTATTAAATAGTATACATACACTCCAATACAATTCCACGATCATGGGAATGATATCATCGCTCGTGCGTACGTACGGAATACCGTCTCCACGATGTGATGCGACTTGTTCTACATGATCTTCATTGCATAATGATTATATAAATGAATTGAATGAATTAATATGATATATATTACACTAATATAATTCTTAAAATGAGGTATCTATAACCTAAAGAGAATAATAAGAATTTATTCGACAAAACACGCATAAGAACAAAAAGTAATAAACACCCGAATAACAAGTAGTAATGAAATATTACTAATAAGAAGCTAAGAATATGACCATATATGATATCATAACAATAATTATGATTCTAGAATAAGTCAATAACATTATTTAAATAATTATACCGGAGGTTCAGACACTTACGAATCAAATCGAACCTAAGGTAAGGGAAAATATCACAATCTCATTTTTATCTGAGATTGTTTATAATTTGGTATTTACTGGGGTGTATTTTATCATCCACATCCATGTTTCCTCAATATTTAATATTATTTCCATCCACCTACAATTGTTTAAATCCAATTTTACCCTTTGGTGAGTTTTAGTAAAATATATGAAAGGAATCTTTTGTCATTTTTCGTACGAGATACTTTTTGACTTTACCGATAAAAGTACGAGAAGAATGGTTTTTTAACTTATACGGCATGAATGGATTTTTAAAACATTATTTCCAAGAATATTCTGTTACAAGTTTTCATGTATATTTTTAATAAACCTCTTTTAGTCTAAAATTGTATGACATGTTAATAAAGGAAATATGTTTTTGAAGTAGAAAGTATATTTTCCTCAAGAATGGAGTTCAAGTGTTTTATCAAAATTATTTTCATCTAAGATAATATAGGGTTCGATTTATATCCCAATTTTTACATTGATTTGATTATGTTATGATGGAATTTTTTTTTATGATGTCTTTTTATCTTATATTGATTATGTTATGATGGCATGATGTTTAAGATTCCCATTTTTATTACATGGGTTATGCAATGATGTGTGATTTTGTGGCACACAAAAGAATGGTATCATTATGATATGGGTGGGACCTATATCTCCCTCCAATGCATTGGGTAAAGATTTTATATCTCATGATATAGACATGGCTAGAATGGCAGGTTGAACCGGTTCAGTGAAACAGGACTGAAACGAGGAATGAACTCGGTTTAGAAATGGACTTTTTCCACTAAGATAGTATTGGAAATGAGTTTTGACTAATAAAATATGATTCTCTGTGATTATGTTTGTATGCCACAAACTTCCATGTTTTATGTTATGATTATTGGGATTACATTTCACTTCTATGATTTATCCCATGGTTTGAAATTATGATTTATTTTGCAGGTTATGATTTCCAAAATGTTATGTTCATGATGTGATTGATTTTTATTTTGTTTACCCTTACTGAGCATTTGAGATCACCCTTTTGTATGATTTCTTTCCCCCAGGTCTGGAAGAAGGATATTAAGTAAGATATTCCAAAAGGGACTATAGATATGAGGAAATAAATGGGAGACAGTGTAGACGCTTTATGAACTAGTTGTTTATGTTTCCCAATTTCTAAAGACACTATACCTATACGGTCCTTCCATGGTTTTGTTATATGTTGTAATAAGTATGCTTAAATTTTGATTTTTTAACAATGTATGTAATGTATGGGTCATATACCAAAGGCTTGAGAGGTGTGGGTAAGGTGGTAGAGGTGGGGGCCTTTTATAAGAGGAGAGGAGCGGCACTCTTCGAAAGTCTTGAAAAGTAACATTATTATAAAATGCTTTTCTGATTTTAAAGGTCCTAAAATTATATATTTCGAGGATAAGGTGATAATAGTTATAAATCCACACATCCAATAGCTTTTTTACAAGTTTAGGTCTTATATTTTACATTATCTTTTCATTTTATTTAAATCATTAAATAATGAGGTAATCGCTACATCATCATGGTGTCACAAATAATTTTATTTATTTAATGTCTAAAAATAATAAAACAAATATCATTATTTAGGAAATATTATTAGATTTCTAATTAATATTTATAGTCAAAAATATGACTTTTATAACCCCATGTAAAAATTGTTTTAGTAAAACAACACATGTTTGTGACATTTTAATTTTAACATTAAATAAAAAGTTATTAATGTCATTTTCCTACCAAAGTGGATCCATGGAGTCCCCATGTTGACACATGGATTGTCTTTCTAGTCCATGACACATACAATAAGGGTAGGACATGTTTTAAGGTCATTTAATATTATTATAACATTATTTTTACCTTAAATTACACTAATTACCTTTAATCGTGATTAAAAACTTAAAAGTTACTATTCACCAAAAATTATTTTAATCCCATTGAACCACGTTTTACTTCTTAATGACAACCATGTTTGTTGGATTTTTTAAATTCAAAACATAGAGGTGGTAAAATTTCATTTAAACGAAAAATCAGTTTTTTAAGTACCACTTAGTGGTTTCACTATTTATCCAAAATTGAAGTTCTTCAAAAAAATACCAAAACTTTACCCTAAGAAATATTTGATATTCCAAATTAAAAAATGATGTCTATTTTAAAAAATTAAAAACTTATAAGTTACATTAATTAATTTAATAATTAATTCCCGCTGTCAGAACAAATAGCGTGTTTTTCTGAAACAATATATATTAAAAGATTGACACTAGTTTAAGTCCAATTTCAAAGTGAAATTAATTCCAATGACCACTATTGAATTAAATGGTAAAAATTTATTCTAATTTCACCTTAAAACCAATTAAAAAGATAATCTAATCATATAAATAAATTATATTAAAAAGAGGTTTTGAATTAAAATAAAACATTTTTCACCATTCATTAAAAAATGAACTTTATCGGAAAAATATGAAAAATTTACACAAAGTAAATTTTGATCCCCCAATTCTAAATAATAATTTTATTTTGTCAAATATAACACATAAAATTGTAAAAAGTGGATTTAAAAGAGGTTCTCCATCAAAATGAGGTTAATCGGCCTTTTAAAGAATATTAGAATGTTTACGCTTAAAATTGGATTCATTCGCTTTTTTAATCCTCTATCATTTATTGTAAAAAGTAAAAATATTTGACAAAAATATATAATCTTTATGTAGATAGTTCTGTTCATTCCTATCATTACAACAGTTAGGTGTTAACTACCATTTAAAATAAAATTATTTTATTATTAGAGTGCAACGTAAGATTTCAAAGGAAGTCTTTGTTGCGTATTGGGTAAGGCATCGAGCATAGCATTCCCTTTAAATTAATGTTAACATTTTATTCATATATATGGATAAATATAAAATTTTCATATTCTTTATTTACCTAGGGTGTTACAACTAAACATTACAAAATTCATTTGAGCGTGATTTGAGTGCACTCATCAAATTCATTTCAACTTCATGCTTATGCATTCCACACAGACCATAAAACATGGATTCATACATCATCATAATTGATTATGTAATTTATAGAGTGTGTAATACATATATTCAAGTCACCAATAAAAATTATATCTTCATAAATGTGAACACCCTAGATTGTAAATAGGTATGGTATTCAATATACAATTATTTTGGCATGGATAATCGTGGTGAATATTTGGAAGTAAAAAAACATCACATAAAGATTCATAATTATGGTCTTATGAGATTGAAAGGGGTCTATAAAAACATTTAAAATAAATGGGTATTAATTGATGCATTGAAAATAATATCTCATCCATAGAAATTTAAAAATTTAAGGCATAAGGTAATGAAGAAACTTGAATAGAGACAACAATCCAAACTATATGTTGGCCCGATAATGCCTGTAAATATAGGATCATGGAAGGATTAATGAGAGGGGAAAAGAATATAATAAATTATAATTTAAATGTAAATTATGGGTAATATGGAATAACACAATCCAATATAAGTAAATTGAATTTAAGAGATAAAATATAAAAGAATTTCTTTAATGGAAATGAGTCGTGAGAAATCCCATATAAAATTACAGCATGGTTATATATGTACATAATGGAAAGGAGAATCTGATCATATATAAATAAAAATTATGATATTTGGGATATAGAATAACCTATCCCAACATGAAAAATTGTAAATTAAGAAGAAGAATAAGATAAAATAAGTGCTTGAATAAAAAAGGGAGTAGATGATCCCTTACGCGAGTGGGTGACAGTGAAAGCTTTGATGGGGCTATTGGGAACATTAAGGTACCTTGTGAGGAATATTAACAGTTAAATATAGAATATTTATATTCACTTTGTATTTTTAGTGAAGATAATTTGGATCATTTGTGGGTTTATATAAGAAAACAGGGGGATTTTGTTATTATTTAGGTTATGGACTCTACATAATAAAATATCCAAACCACAAACCATCCTATGGTTTCAACCAAATGATATCGGTTTTTATTATTTTATAAGTCAATGGGAAAAAAATATTAAGGTAATCTATTTATTATTTGGAGATCAGTCACACTCTTAACAAAATTATTTTAAAGCATGAAAATATATTATAGGTTTTGGAGGATTCATACTAGAATTACAAAATAAATAAAATCAGTAGAAAATAACATTATTTTAGATATAAAGCCTTTATTTGTTCATCAATCCCATTTATAGTAACAATTAAATTACTTTTTTGTCATTATGATGTCATAAACCACGATTTATATTTATATGATATTTAATTTTTACCCTTGAAAACATCTATCCTAGAAAATTATAAAACAATTCACTGTTGGATAATTTAGGTGCTATGATTTCTAAAATAATATTCATTTTATCTAAATAATTTTATATATATCTGAATTTTAACATTTTAAATAATAACCAACATTTATTTAAAATGACTATTTTTTTGCAATAACAGTTATCAAACCCTTATAAATGTAACATAAGGCATCATTAAACTTATATGACCAATTTTATATTATAAATATTATTTAGTCATATTTTTTTATTTAAATATATATTATTTCAAAAAAAATTATTTCATCAGAAAAATCTTTAACTGAATTTAAATATTAATAAAATGTAGTATTTTTATTTTATTGAATCTAAATAAAAAACATTTATAATGTAACAATAATATGATGGAAATATAATCATTACTGTATAAAAAATAGTATACATATACATATTTATAGGGAATTGATTTATATAACTTTAATACACCATAAAACACCCTATGGGTAAGTTCCGTGATGGTGGGACTTTCATGCGATGGTTCAGTGAACATGGTTTGGGTCATTATCTTGGTGATGTTGAACTTGTAATGTAAATTTTTTTCTCAATCATAAATTATTTGGTCTTATATTGGGATTGGTCAAGGTAAAATCCTAGAAATACTATCTCCCTTAGAGTATCTAATAAGTTGGACTCCTAGGGTATGATACTACTGGTTGATCCTAACATTTCATTTTTTTGTGTTAATTGGATTTATTAACCCCATATATTTATATTGTTCTTGTGATCACTCTTCAATGAATATACAATCAATGATAAAGATACATAATGGTATATTAAATCGAGTTGTATACAATAAAATAAAATAAGTGAATATGTTTTCTATAACCATATTATATAATACAATATTAAATTAATTCAAAATGGGAATTTTTATTTATACTGTTCAGTTTATTACCTAAAATATCTACAAATCATAGTCTTATTGGAACTCCAACCATTGCATATTTATTAGGTTGATATATCTCTTATTGAAGATATTCCAATGAATCTGGTGGTCTAATTAAACAAATAAACAATCACCCTAAATATCATTCAACCATATCTTTATATAAAATACTTCCACTACTAACTATAGGTTGCGAGTTACATAAGTCTAATAATGGTGATGCATTTACCTCGACCTATAAGTGTTCACTGTCTACCTCTCTATCAATATTAAACTAATACCAACCCTAGAAGAATCAGAGAATTTCACATAATCGATATCCTTATATGGTAATCCCAAGATAAGTGAAATAGATGACCTAAATCTCATCATCTTGAAGGTTCTCTTACATATCTCATTCTATGTATACAGTTTCCCTTCTATTGTCAAGGCAGTAGAATGGGATGATATCCTATAAACGTATTCCATAAACCTATTGTATCACACCACAAAACTAACAAAACTCGCCACCACTATCAGGCCCCTGTGTTGATCCCATGAAGTAACTACATCGAAAAGTACATGATTCATAACTAATAAATTTTCATAGATGGAAGGGCCAATAAATTGAACCCCAAAGATAAAAAATTAGCACTTTAAGACCATACCATAACTATGATGCACTCATAGTATGTATAAAACTATCCATGAAATGTTCTGCTTATTATTTATTCAATGAAGAATAAAATAGTATGTCATGGACGATGAAAACATTCAATTCGTTAATGTATAACTAGATGATTTGGTTTATAATAATTTTGATCATTGAATGTTTATTTTTCACATAGAAAAAAATCACCCAAAACTCATTATATCATTGTAAACATTAGAATATTTTCTTATTCAAATAATCATCATGAAGCCTCACAAGATGGTAGTAGGATATAATATTGATATTTGAGAACCAAAACACAACACTCAACTAGTCATTTTTGTCATAAATCCTTAAAAATGTGTTCTTTTCATGATCATTACCAAATTATGGTAACAATGGTCAATAATAAACATCAAACTCCCATCCTCCTTTTTATGTACATTAATTTAGCATCCTAGGGGGAAATGGGTCTGGTAAAGCCTTTATATTTATTTCCTTCCAACTATACCCTCATATCCCAGAGTTGGATAGGGCCCCTCTAATATTCAAAATAAGATATTTGTATGGTATCAAGGTGTAATTAGCTGTAAAATTACACCTCCTACCTTATATGTACTATTGATACGTCATTAAGAATGATGAAAATATAATTATCTACTATTTCTTGATGCCACATGAGTAATGATCCCACTACAGAAAGGTAAAATCTAACCCACTGATGGGTGACATCTTGTGATTTCCTATTCATGGGATCGAGTCGTTCTTCCATGAGATCTATCTCACCCACAATGTATAATCTCATTCCATACATACCAAGAAATCTAAATCCTTTATGATGATTATCTATATGGGAATACATAATGGAAAACAGTTCAGTTTTAAAGATGATCTCATAATGTTTCATCAGGAGGACCAATGGGTCCAAAGATAATCTCTCTCTCCTTAATTGTAAATTGCACTACATATAGATGTGCGATATAGATAAATCAATTCCAATAGGAACATATTTTTATAAACTCTAGGCTCAATTAATATTGATAATATCTAGTTCTCTCTTGATTTAACACCTCGATATTTTATGAATATTTGTTGTTGAATTTATGTTATTGGATAATATGTGGTGTATGTTACGTAGAGTTTTATCAAAACATGAACTTCTATTAAAATATAAGTGTAGGTATCACCTAGATATTTGAATGGAGGGTATGAATATGATAAAATAAATTTAAGAAATAAATGTTTTATACATGTATATTACATGAATTATTTGGATACTAATTATTAATAAATTAAAATAATAACAATTTTAAAATAATGAAATCCTTTTATGAAAAACTATTTTTAAGCATAAACATGATTTATCTAAATAGATTAAATAAATAAATTTCTATTAATGTTTTAATGAAATTTAATTATTATATATTTAGTAACATATTTAATCATTAAAATTGATTGTTTTATAGGTGTGACATAAGAAAAAACCAAATATTGTGTTTAAAAACTATTATATTCCAAATGGTAATTTTATCACAATTTGCACTTATATTTATAAAATTTCGTTTCTTTTATTTTAAAAAATTTATTCTAAAAAAATAAATTAATTTTTGCTGTCAACATTTCGAAATTATCAAAGGCTGAAATCTTCTTATATTTCTGAAAATGATAATTTTTTGATGGATAGTTATAAACTTGAAATAATTTTGAGGGTAAACTACTAGATTAAAAAAATTATATGGGATACTTATGACATAATAAAGAAAAAGTCTCTATAACTATATGTACAAAAGTGAATAAATTTCAACAGAAAAATAATTTTAAGAGGGTACAGTGTAACACCATCATTTTTATGATTTCTTTGGATAACATTTACTTTAATTGATATGTTGTTCTATATAGAAGACTATGTTTTATTGAAATATTTCATAATATAATAATAATATTACTGCAATATCCATGATATTTGGATAATGGGCATCAAAAGGATAAAATATATTATAAAAAATATGTTTTCAGAAAAAATTATATAAAATTAATTCATTGTTCACCAAATAATTATAAACTAAAATAAGAACAATTTAAAAATAAATGAATTATTTTAAAGAAATGCTATATTTTATGCGCACACATGTGTTTCACAATAATAAATTTAAAAAAATACTATTGGTGGATAAATTTTATGAAATTTAAATATTATATATTGGATAAAATTTCATAACAATTGTATCATGTCTTTTTTAGGTCTAAAGAAATAATAAATCCAATTTTATTATAAAAACCATATTTTTCAAAAAAAAACTAATATTATTGCATATTTCTCCCTTTTTTAAACATAATATTTTCATTTTTAGTTTTATTTCTGGACCAAACTATGTTAATATCTTGATTAATAACATTAAAATTATCTTAGGGTGAATTTTTTTTTTCTTTTTTAAAGAAGATTGATTTTTTGATGAATAGTGAAATATAAAAGATTTTTTAAAATTATCTTTTGTTTAAAATTTATAAAATGTTCCATATATTTTTATAATGGTTTAAAAATAAAAATTAACATAATTATATTATAATTATCCAATGTATTTCATTTTAATAAATTTTATATTAAATATTTATATAGAATCTTCTTAATTCTTGGAAAAGTTTCCCTTCGGAAAATTTATTTTTTTTTTGCTTATGTACTCTATTAGATAAATTAAATTCAGAAACATATATGATTTGAATTTGATAAAATATATTCCATATTTGGAATAATAAAAATTTATATTATTTAATATGGAAAAATTAATTTCTAGGAAAAATGTAAATTAAGGAAATAATAATAATTACCATTATAAATGTTATAACAAGGTCTTGTGTGTTACATAAGCCTATGTAAATCTTATTTCTACACACTCATATGATTTTTAATTGATAATAAGGATTTAAAATTTATATTATTTTTTTAATTATATATTATGTCTCATATATATATTATTATTAAGGGTTAAATGTCCTAGGTAAATAGAAAGATATATGTAACCTTAGTGAGTCATTAAATGGTAATATTTTGTAAACCTAAATGATATAGAATAACATTTTTAAAAAATATTATTTTTGTTTTTATAGGTTTTAATAAACCATATAATCTATCAATCCAAATTTTTATCAATTTTAATTACATTTGGGTTGAGAGTGACATTCCATTGTTGAATAGTTTTGATAATTTACAAAAACGAAACTCTTCCACAATTATTAAAAGACACATCCTCCCCTCACTTATTCACACTATTTATGTAAATTGGACCAACAAATACTAGAAAAAAATCCCTTCCAAACATCATTATACAACTCCTATAACATATATTCTTCCCAAAAATACCAACCCTAGGGTCTTTAATAAGATATTTTAAGGAGGTTTCCCTAAGAAAAAGAAAATTATCATCACTAATATACTTATTTTTACTACTGCACATAAAACCTTTATTCATGTCTTCATAATTAAAATATAATTAAAAAATTATATAAAATATACATTGATGATATTATGAATATGGAATAACGAATATCTATATCCTATTCAGTAAAATGATGAATGAAACTGGTGATCATGTTTGTGGAAGACTATCTCCTCCAAAACTATTGTAGACTATTTTCCATCACAACCAATCACAGATTGATATAATGAAGTATTAAATTATTATATATAATATATATCATATTATTATACTTATGGAAATTTATTAGTACATTCACCTTCTTACATTCAAACATGTTTGAAAATAAGAATGTTTCTTATGTGTACGATGGACTACAACCTCTTGTACTGATGTGATACATTGTTTCCATTTTTATTTTAATTTGATGATAAAAAATGATATATTAAATATATTTAT
Organism: Viscum album; assembly: GCA_963277665.1. Taxonomy (NCBI): domain Eukaryota; kingdom Viridiplantae; phylum Streptophyta; class Magnoliopsida; order Santalales; family Viscaceae; genus Viscum; species Viscum album. Next base: position 461,944 of record CAUJRU010000186.1, read on the forward strand.
ATATTTATATATAATATTTTTATCATAATTTTTATTTTGAGTTAGGATATCACATATCTCATCTTTATTTACATTGCATGGTGGATATGATAATGTCACTCATGTGTATGGTGGACTACCACCTCGTAAAACGATCTGATTTTTCATCAATTACACATTAAATAATAAGAAACGATTATAAATTTATTAAATAAATGTGATAAATAATAAATAATAATTAATCTATAAATTTCATATATTATTCATCTTCCTTATTCTCTAACCACTAGGAAAATGGAAAGAGCGTTCATCTGTACGTATGAACTACCATCTCCCCGAATGGTGTATTTCATTTTCTATCTCTATAACTTATAGACTACTATATTTAAATATATAAAGAATATATATGATAAAAATATCCTATTTAACACTCTCTAGTTGAATTAACCTTGATAATAGTAAAAGGATCAGAAATACCAAACCAAAACTTATATGAAAAAATAAGTAGTTTTTACCCGAAATGTTGTTTATGATATAATATTTAGTAAACAGGTAATAATAGGTCATAAGAAAATAATATATATTAGGATAAATATATTTATATTTCTATACTATATATATAATAATCCTATATTTATTATACAAGAGGTTCGAACATTTATGATGTAATTCGAGACTCATTATCAGAGATTTTTAGTATCTCTTTCATTAATGAGAGATATACCCAATATTCAGCACTCAATTTTTTTTGTGGTGTATATACTACCCCATTGAAAAATTATATCATGAATATAATAATTTTCCTAATAATTAAATGATTAATTTATATTATTCTTTAATAGGGCTTCTTATTTAAAATATCAATAAATAAGTAAGGGACTGTTTTCCAAAATTGTATTATTTAAGAAATTCATTATGTTATCAACTTATATTATTTTATGATATGTATATAAAACCCCTTTTATATGTAAAATCATTTATTTATTTGTTCTCAAGAAATTATATGATTCATTAAATGTTATTATTTTATGGGGTCATGATTTAAAGATTCTAATGATGTAGGAGTTTTATGTTACAATTGAATCATTGATCGGGATTGTTTATTTTTAGGCTTCCAATGATAAAATATAATGATCTATCTTTTTAGGAACACATTTATTTTTCATTAATCTCACTATTTAAAAATAGTACATGTTTTAAATTCATTTTCCACTCTTAATATATTAAATAGTCCAGAGGATTTTATAAATAATTTTTTTCATTATCTCTCTCTTTGGATAAAACACCTTATTCTTCCATATACATGTTTTGTAAAAAAATATAAAAAATGTTTTAGAATTATCAAATGATTTTATTAATTTTTTTCAATTGTTTAATTTTCACAATGTTTTTCGAAATTAATCTCCATGTAATTTTCTAAAAAAATTCTCATTTGTATTTTATAGAAAATTTGATTGGAATATTTATTTTTGCAAGTATAACAACTATAGAGTTTCCTACCGTCATGACCACCCAATGTTTTAGATATTAGTTTACATGATTCAGAGGATATTTTCAATGAATTATTTTTTTAAAAATGATTTATATTTTAAAATAACAATTTCTAATGTAGAATGTATATTTTCTTCAAGAAAAAATTAACATGAACGTTAAATATTACACTTTTTGTTTCCAAGGTTATTTTCAATGAAAATTATTTTAATACTTTTTTATTTTTTTTAAAATAAATGTGGAATGCATATTTTCATCAATAACTGTTTTAATTTAACTTCAAAATATTTATTTATAAGTATAATGTGTTTTTTCAATGCAAAGGATTTCATAAAATTTTTTTGTTTCAATGTGTGTTTTTCAAAGTTGAAAGGAACTTTTAATGATTTTTTTCAAAATGATCATTCAAAATCATTTCCATATATTATGAAATCGATTTATTGTACTAATTATTTACATGGTATATGATCTAATTATACAATTCTTATTATTTCTATGAATTTTTAATATTTATGATTATATTTTTTTTATGAAAACCATTTCTTTTTCAAGGGTTATACCATGATAAAATTCTTATGAAACCCACATTTTTCCATGGGATATGAAATGATGATATAGTTAAATTAGTGTGAAACATATTCATTTTCTATAGGTTTTGGAATGATGATTTTTTTAAACATATTTTTTTCATGTTTTTTTGTTATGATGAATCTTTTATGATGTTATGGAAAACATATGCATGATTTTTTGTATGTGATAGGTTGGATTAATATATTCCACCTATGAATTGGGTAGAGATTAAAATCTATTGAGATAAATAGGTCTATAATGGGGAGTGAAAATAGTTCAGTAAGGTAATTGTTCCATTATGATTATCTTGGGTGTAAACCATGACCACTACTATGGTTTTAGGAGTGATCACCTTCCATTATTATATAAAATAATAATTACTAACTACTATTTAATTGATTTTATATACATATGTGTATTCCAAAATTACATGTTGTATGTTTATGTTATTCTCTTATAGATCATGTTATTTTATTTCAATATGATTAATTTTTTATAAACTACCATGATTTTTTCAACGAGTCAATATCTTTATATTTGATATATAGGTCAAGGTTTTAATGTGTTATGATCATGTTATCATACCCTTATGCTCTCTTTCTGTTTATGTATTTACCTTTTTACCATTATTTATAATATAATCTAACCTTTTCTCATGTTTCTTTTCCATTAGTTGTGATTATTGGTATTATGTGTGATATCTATAATATGGGTTTTAGTTATGTGCGACTAAGTGGGTATGATGTAGAAGTATTAAGAACCTATTGTAAATGCTTCTATGTTTCTTCGAGAACTATACCTCTACAATCCTCAAACATTTTTTTTTGTAATGTATTTAGTATTAACGTAAAAAATTTAATATCAATATATGGGAATCTAGGGAAATTATACATGAGGGACATTGACATAAAGGAATGAATCATGATTATGTGTAAAATAATTGGAGATAGAAAAATAAATGACAAAAAGTTTACCATGAATCATGTCATGAGAAATATGTCATTATCCCTCCATTTCTTGTAGCTTCCCATTACTAAATACTATAGCTCTGTCGAACTATAATTGGCCACTGATTGTTGGTTGTGCTGGTTATATCTCATAGTGTCACCTCCCACTATAATTCCTCTCTCTGTAGCTCCACAAAAACCTCTATCAACATCACCTATCTAGGTTTTTTCCTACCAATACATGGAATATATCTAATAACTATGATACATTTTATGTGGTAGTCTGTCCACAATATACATACCCTCCACATCACATCAAGTTTAGAAATCATGAAATATGTGTTCGTTCCCATCATAATCATCGTATCACCCATATCTTGGCTATCAGTATTTCTATCATGAAACGTGCATTGTGGAATCACATGTATGGGTCATGACAGTTGTATACCACATAAACCACAAGGATAAAGTGTATCTTATTTTAGAATCAATCGATTACACCACCATGTGACTACCACTGTGAGATCTTACATCATGGAATTCCACATTTAAAATTATATTGAAAACTATAGATTTCTCCAATACTCCATCATAAGTAGAAATGACCAATATACTATGCTTATACATTAGTCTCAAAAAAGGCCTTGATAGAAAATCTATAACAAGAAGAAACTACCCCAAACAAGTTTTAGGGAGTAACACATGAGGTTAGTGAACCTCACAAAATACTATAAAACTGTTATATCACCCTCCTACAGCTCGAGAATCTTTTGAATCCACACCAAGATCAATCAAGAAGGGTAATACTCATCATGGAAACTACTGATGGAACTATATCTATGTGAGAATCATCTCATCATGAGTATATACGATTATAATTCACTAAACCTGACTACTCTATGGTGTATTTTTGCTACCAGTGCAGCCATTTGATTGGAGAGGATCGAAACAGGTCTGAGAACTCACATCATGACATGTTATGTCTATGATGCCAAAATTATGGGCACTATAATATTCTATGTGGGAAATTTAAAGGTATATTTAAATCTCAACCCCAAATCGGACTTCAAAAGAAAGATATATGAATCATGGGAGTTCAAGAATAAGGTACACATTGTGTACCAAGGATTATATATTGTGTAACCTCACCTGGACCCCGAGACATGTCCTCACATACTCAAATATTTTTTTCAAAATGCTTCAAAAAATGGTTTTTATAGGTAGTTCAATAAATGTCTTGGTTACCTAGGTACATTATTATGTACCACTCCGGTATAGGCCATGCTTCCATCACTAGGACACATGGAATGTATTGGCTATACGTGATGTGCGATAGTATCATCACCCAAAACTATAGCTTATATAGATAGACAACTACATGGAATATGATAATAGACTACACCCCATGCATGTCATGTTTTTACATAAAGATAAAAACATTTCATTCGTCTCCCCCATGGTTCTTTTACCACCATTCCCTCTATTATTCTTACCATGTAACTCAAATCGATGGACAACTATGCCTATTCCATCACTGGTTGGTGGATTCTGCCTCATGAACCCCTGAGGATGATTCAATTCATAACACTCTTCATTTTCACCTATTTCATTGAAAAAAGAGATATTATCTAGATTTAGATACCAATACATATCACCCACAACCCGATTTGTATCCTGATCAGTATGGAAATCAATGATCGATACATTCTAAAATCATTCAACATGAATTGGGGTGTCTGATCATTCTGGATCCCATCCCAATAACATTACCCCTTGATCTCATAGTCTAATGGAATATAAAAAATGAATAGTGGTCAGTAATCACAAGAATGAAGGGAATGATGTTACTGGCCTGTGAGGTCCCATCCAATGAGTTTATAATGTTGATAGAAATGTGATAACGGGGGAACAAAAATTAAATAAATAATATTTAGAACACAAAATAATGAAGGTCTCATGTAAACAAATTTAATTTCCAATATATTAATGAAGTTATATTATTTTTATCTTATCAATTAAGCATGGATAGAAAATTAAACAAATAATATTCCCAACATAATTATTTGAATGATCATTGGTGACCAAAAAAATATCATGTGTTTGATATGATGATCCACTTCCTCTACCATGTGTCCCATGATTCACCTAGATCCTCCAATAATGAAAGATACCCCCTCTTATCAGTAACATCCCAAGGATAAGTTTCTATCCTTGAAAAAGAATATTAATTTTATATTTATATAAGATAAAAGTTTTTATAGGTAGTTAAAAACATTTAATAAATAATTAAAGTAATTAAATTTTTTTTTCATACACCACAAATAATTTCCCTCTACCAGAAACGCAACTCCAACCAACTATATATCACACATACAACAAACCACATGTTTTAGAATCAATAGATGTCTCGAATTTCCCATATGAGTTCCCAATCAATGGAAATAGAATTTATTGTAAAATGATATGGGTACATGTTTTAGTATATTTTAATATTTTTTATATACTAATTTCATGGTCCCGTGAAACCAAAAAATCACAATGATTGCATGGGAGAATCCAATTAAATTCATTGAAACATTCAAAGGTCTATTACTAAACAACCAGAGGTATTACAATATTATTTTTCTAGAATTTATCCTTTATTATACTTCTATTTTTCTAGTGATTTTATAGTAAATTTACTTTTAATTGTTATTTTTTAATAATTTATTCCATATCTCATTTAAAATAATATTACTATGTAAATAATCTAAAATGAGTGTACCTATATTATGTTCATCAAGTTAGAAGTGTTGGACATCAATCCTCTCTTGATGGAAATTATTATGAAAAAACAATTACAAAAAACCTATAAAAATTATTACTATTTCCTTGAAGTGAATGAATAATTGAAATGTAGTTTAATGTATCACCATTTTAGGGTTTCTGTACATAAACCTCCAAATATTTAGTGAATCACGGTTTAAATGGGAATTCGATTCATAGAAATTTATAACATGTCCCATATACACATTGATTCATTGATATTATTTACATTGAGAAACAATTTCTCTAAAAGGGATAAGGGAATATCAGTAAATGAATTAATAATATTCTATAGGTTATTTAGATCTAATTATATCATAGAATAACCTATATTAGAGTGATTAAATACATTAATATTGTATTTTAAATTACCCTAGATAATTGAATTTAGTTAAGTAAATAAACTATCTTTTCAAATATATTATTGTTTCACATTAAATGTTAGAATCCTCATGATATTCGATGAATTTTTTTTCATGTTAACAATATAAATTTAATGACTAGATATTTATACTCAAAAGAACACATTCTCTTTAATCTTCAAATATCTGATGATATTTTAAGAGAACCATTCTCTGATTCAACTTAAAAATACCATCACGGAAATGGGAAATCACTCGGGGTAGGTTTTTAATTATAATTAGTTGTTACATTTATTATTAGCAGAATATTACAAACATGTTAAAGTGAGTAACATTAATCATTAACACAATTAATAAAAGTATTGACATAGATTTTAATAATGATCACCTCTAAAAGTGAGAATGATAGTCCTTGGAGTGATCTAGATTCACACAAGATCATATAGTAAAAAAAATTATTTTGTAGAATTTAAAAAATATGGGATTATCCTAGAATAATGATAAAAATGAGTTCGATTTTTTTACACCACACAAATAAAGATATGAAGTTATATTTTTACAACAAGATAATATTTAATAGTATTTCAATTTCATAATATTTTTCTTGAAGAATTCTTCTCCTCATTTTTTATCTTCATAATTATCATTTTATAATACCATTATAAATTTAAGTTCCTACCAATTATTCTATCTCTTATTCTATAAATTTCACTTTTTATAAGTACAAACACTCATGAGATAAAATACAATATTTCTTACATTAAAATATGAATTTGAATTTAAAATTCAATCCAATAAATACAATCCATAAACTATCAAAATCACCATCTTCTTTTTAATCCATTAGATTATCCATGGCTTTTAAATCAAAATTATAAAGATTAATAATGTTAGAGATCATATATGGGTATCCCGATGAGTAATAAAATTTTAAAACCCATCCGATAAACAAATATTATGTAAATTATATTATGAAAAACACTTCATCTCAATTCATGACAATACCGTGCATGATGTTTTATATACGTTCCATTGACATAAACTATTCATATGATGGGTTGTATGTGTTTTAAAAATAACTATTATAATACACATTGAAACTTATATAAACAAACACAATACTATGATATATTTTCCACATACCATTTCAAAAAATAATATTCCGTACACCTTGGAATGTAATATGGTTTGGGGTTGTCACAATCTGACATGGGATGCCTATAGATTGTGAAAATTATCCATCATGTGGAATGTCCTTAAGGGTGTTTATGATTCCCATGGTTTTTCATAAAGCATATGGGGTCCATGAAAAATAATTTATAAATATTTTTCCCATTATAAAACCATATTATCATTATATGGAAAATTTAGAGAAGTAAAACATGTCAACAAAACGTTAAATAGAAAAATACAATGAATATAAGGAAATATATGTTCCCAACCAAAAGAGGTAATACAAATTAGCTGAGACCAACATTGAAACATATTCAGGTGATATAAAGGATGATAACCCACTATTTAATTGACATACTAATAGACCCCACTAACCCAAATACTGTCTGAAACCATGAGGTACAATGACTTTACCCACATTAGAAAAAAAGTCAACATAGACCTAGAGGCATGTTTACAGTGCGTGAAAAACAATCCCAGTATAATCTCACCAAAAAATTCATAAGTTATCCTAAATAAAGGAACCAATTATTATCATTTAATGAATATAATAGAATAAAATATTGATTTTTATAGTTTTCAATAAAGTAAATTCAAACTCTCATAGTAGTATATAAATCATGTATAAATATGAAAACAAATTTTCTCATGGATATCTAATCAACGTATTTCTCATTGAATTTTTAATAACCAATTCCAAGAAGAGCACAAAAAAACTAGTGAAAGGATATGTTAGGAATATTTTATCTTCTATCATGACACCTTACTAATCAAAATTACTGAGTTCATAATTATCCAAAAAAACATGAGAATAGTGTTAAAGGAAACATCGTGATACATGAAGTCGCTACTTGAAAAAATATTTGTTAGAGTTGTATAAAAAATCAAGGACTTTTTGCTAAATACTGTCCTTTCATGATTGTACGAAATACATTCCATATTCTATATACCACATTTTCCCATGTTCCATAGATCACACTTATAGGTTTTCATTACAAAAACATCACACACATGGAATATTTGATTTTAAAAAACATCCGACAGATGGAGGCATTCCATTCATAGTTTGAATCGAATCAAGTTTATATCATATAACGGCCCATTATGATCATATATAGATAAATAAATATTTTTTAAATAATAAAAAAATAAATTCTAAAAAACTATAATTACATTGTGTATTTAGATATTTTAAGCACAATCTTCTTATTTCATTAAAGATCTTAAATATCTCCCACAAATATATTCTCACATAGTACTCCTCTTTTAGAATTTTTGGCATTACTAAAGTATGCATAGGGGAGATATATATTAAAATTACATTTACTATTTATTTTATTGACATCCTAAGGGAGGACCTATCATCATAAATTTATAATTATTTCACTTAAAAATAAAGAAACTAAATACCTCATATTACGATGTTTTATTCATTAATGATATTGATCTTTCAAAATATCCTTTTTATATTTCCTTCATTCCGATGTGAGGATACAATGGTAGGATCTCTGAAGTGGTGATCCACATGCTCTCTATTGATATGCAAGAAAAACTAGTTAATTTTTGGGTGCTACAACTATGAATTTATTTTCCATCCTTATTATTTTTGATAGTTTTTTCTTCAATATTGGAGGTTCTCTCTTGTATTTATTATTCTTGAGAGGGAGAGAGAAGGATGATTTGAATGATAAATTACTATGAACCACAATTCTTTATTATTGATTAACCATATCAAATATCCATAAAAGTAAATTTTTAAGGCATCCGTTTAGGTTACAAAATATTATAATTGCATTCCAGTCCATAAAATAATGTCTTATTCTTAATGAAATGAATTCCAAATTGATAATAATAATATTATGATTATTGTTTTGACACATTATAACAAGTTGTTGTGATAAATATTTTTTATCATCTTGTAAATACATTTCCATCATCGGAAATGGTCTTGGTCTGTTTCAACTCATTGAAAATTAATGAATACCATTATAAACATTTTATTAAATAAAAATTATTTTTTATTAATAAAGAATGTATAATATTATTAAATTTTCTTAATAATAATATTAATTAAATAAATTAAATTTAGTTACAATTTAATTGAGATATTCCGTAATAATTATTACGAGATACTCTATGATTTATTCTCATTTTCAATTAGGAGGGTTTTCCTAATGTCCAAAATTATTGTCTAGAAACGTGTCAAATCACCCAAGAGAAAGAACATAAGGTAGTAATGATGAAAACAAAAATTTGATACTCACAATGTATTATAATCCATTTATCCCAATATCTCATCAATATGGAATCACATTCATTTCACTAACATATATGTGAAATATATATTTTACTGAATTTATGAAATAAACTCTTCATTAGATGATGACATTGGAACATAGAGTGATAGTTCTATTCCAATCAAAGGGTTGAGATATCAGGTTCCATAAAGATGGAGGGTAAAATCCTTCATCAACTTATCTTGTAATAACATGTAATTTGTAATGCACCCCCCATACCCTACTTCCATCCAATATATGGAAAGAGTATTTTTTCCAGAAAATGTAAGTGTGTGAGTCATGAAATTTAGTAATTATAATATTAAATTCAATGAAACATTACACATTCTCTAATGTAAGAATATCTATTGACACTAAAAAATTTGGAATTCCAACTCGTGTTTCTATTATCAAAATCTCCCATGATGAATACTACCAGGTTTTAACTTCTTGAGAATACAAATAATCAACTTATATGTACTCACACCAGATTGTATATTATCTTTGTGTGCCATAATAGTACATCATCAAACCACATAACAGTATTTATTAATACATTCATTATACAAAAAGGTTCTTATCAAAGAGCGGATATTCTATAACCTAATAAATGAATCATATAATCTAAGAAATTTATTCATTAGAGATATATAGAATAATGATAAAAATTTAATAATATATTTATATAAATGTTCAATACATTTAATATACATATATTCAAGGTACAAATAGTTGTTCCTAGTATAGTAACTCTAATAAACTCTAACTGGGATGAGTTCAAACTACCTAAGATTTTTAGATTACCAGGAATGACACAATAATCATGTTTTTAATGAGTCAAGGATTTATTAAAGGGGTAGTATAAGTGTTATTTTATGTAGATAATACACTATATCCATTCCTATCTAAGAAAAATCCATCAATATTTGACACTTCTGATGTATATGCTTCATCCCCTAATGTGACCTACTCTATTTTGCGAGAACCGTAATTGTAGTGTTATCACAGTAAATAATGATTGTACATTTAGTACTAAGTACCAAGTCTAGATATTGAATGAATTTACACGTCCATACTACATCCATAGCTTCCTCAGAAGCAACAATATACATATACTCTCTTATAAAATCTATGACCATATCAATCCTTGAGCAATTTCATCTCACAGAACATGCATTCAAAGTGAATATGTTTGATGTTTGTGACATCATATCATCGTTAGTATCATTGAAACAAGAATATCATTATCCTATTATGTATAATTCCTCATACACCCCATAAACTGGGAATACTTACTTCTTACACATCAAATAAATAAATATTGTAATGAATATCATCTAATGGACATCAATTGGGTCAACTTGATATATATACACCACACATAATACACATGAGACATCTTTCCTAGTACATATGACAACATACATTAGAGACCCAGTCATTGATTTATATATAATCATCTAAATTTTACTTCAGTCCTCATGTTTATGATGACACATTTTTCTGAAGGATGAATACCATGTGATGTTGGAAATCATCACATCATGTCTTATTCCGTACTGAATATCATTAGTATATTGTTAATGTTTTTAGTTTGAATTAGGTTGAGAAAACTTTTTTGATATATAACAATGGATCTTGATCCTAAGAATATATGCTTCCTCGCATAGTTTATTTATAAAGAAGAATTTATTTATCCATTATATAATATATGATAAGAATAGTATTTAATTTATAATGACTAATATTTCATCAACATAGAAATTTAAGAAATGTACTGAACTCTTTATGAACCATTTGTTGAAAAATGGATCAAACACATTATTCTTAAAACCAAATTTTATTTTGGATTCATCAAAATGAATGTTCTATGACCCAGATTCTTTCTCAAATACATAAATGTATTTTTTTTATTTTTCTTTATTTATATAACCCATTGGAGTCAAAAAATATTCTATTTGTGCCATATATATACATATATATATATATATCATATTGAGGGTTCCCATTAAAGAAGGCCAATTGGACACCAATTTTCCAAATCCCATTATTATGTTAAGATGATATTTTTGTTAGAATTTTCACTTAATTTATCATTGAAACTCATTCATGGTTTCATCATAGTCAATGAATTGATGTTGGTTAAAACCTATTGAAACTAGACATGCCTTATAGATATTATCACATCCTTCCATGGAAATATTCATATTCATTAAATGTTTATATCAAACATGCATTTCATCAAATAGAGGATCTACCAAAATCCTAATAGTGTTTTTATATAAAATCCATTTCATAAATCATTGCTTCTTTACACTTGGAAACATCCATGACACTTACTTATTCCATTTATGTTAGAGGATCATTATCTTCAAATAATAATTACACATAATAAATAGTGACTAGAAAACCATATAATTCAGGTTCCCTAACCTCTCTAGTACTCGTACATAGTACTTTTGTATTTAGAATAGTATTTTTTCCTGGGGATTTATGGAATATTTTCATCTACCAACACTTCTGTACCTTGATCCTTGAATTAGTATATTTTTATATTACTCACACTATCCATTTTGCAGACGTTCTCCTTCATATGGAATATGAAATTACATGAAACTATTTTCATTTTTATAAGTATTTATATATATAATATCACCTTATTTTCTTAGGGTATCTAAAAAAATTAAAAAAATTCTTCATGTTACATGTATGTTACCCGAAGAGGCCTTACCAATATATTCTCTTCCACATACATATAAATTCGAAAAAATTATTTTAATTCCACTCTGAAAATCATATGGAATACCATTTATTGATTTAGTTGGAACATGTTTTAGTATGTATTCTTATGTTCTAATATGTATCCAAAAAATGAAAATGGAAGGGTTATATGACTCATTATTGATCTCACCATATCCAATAAGGCGTGTTTCCTCCTTTATCATACACTCTTTCAATATGGAATATTAAGAGGAGTGATTTTTGATATGATCTCAAACATCAACAAGTAATCAATGATGTAGTGATTAATATATTATACATCCTAGTCTGAGTTGAGTTTCTTAATAATCATAAGAATATTTTACTCACCAACATTCATGTTTTCCATGAATTTATCAACATAATCTGACTTATACATCATGATGTAGAGTTATCCATAACTACTAAAATCATCATTAAAATATTTTAAGTTGGTGTAACCATAACATTATTTAATAAGAAATGGTCCACAATCCTCGATATAAACTAATTCAAGAAAAACATTTGTCCTTTAACCTATCCCACTACATCTGAATTTGAAAATTATTCCATGTAAACCCTATATGAAAAAAACTTTCTTGTTTTATTTCAAATGAATGTGAATATACATCTTTATAAAATTTATTGAATTGTTGTTCATTTATATGGCCAGCCATTGATTCCAATGTTAGGACTGTTATGAGTCTTGTGAATTAACATCATTATCGATTTCCGTTACCTCAGTCATGTAATCTAACACATAATGATTATTATTTAAATTATCATAAAAAACTAAATTATCATAAAATAAGAATCATTAATTCCTAAATTTAAAAATAAATTTTTTTGTATCATGTCTGGATACATAAATAATGTTTGTGTAATATATGGTACATAAATAAAACCCTTAAAATAAAATATCATTACATCCTGTAATACGAGGTGGTAGTGCTTTATAGATACAAAAAAGAAACTCTCTATTTCCCACTCATAGATATACCTAACCTCATTTAATGTGTTAGAATCTATTTTTTTATTTTATTTGAAAACATATGCAAGCACCATAAGTTAAATATAATGTCGTACTTATTTATATAGATATACTTATTTTCACGACCCTCTCCCACCAAAGATTCCCCTTCTGTGCTGGAAATGGTGAAAGGGAGATAATGACCCCCGATTCCCGCCTAAAGTAGGCCCCGGAGTGGCGACTAGCACCAACGGTATGAGTTTTCACAAATATCAGAGGCATTACCCTTTTTATTATTTAAGATCAGTAAATAGGATGAGTCAAACACCAGAAGAAAAAGGAACAATTAAATGAAAAGAAACCCAAAAAAATCTAACATGCATATTTAAACCACTCTAAAACAAAGTAAAAGTACAAGAAAACTCAAAAGTGCAATACCAAATGAAACAAGCGTACAACAACTACAACAACTCCAACTATCCCGACTAGTAGGGACCCGCACGGCCCCAGTAGTCCTCCTGGACACTAGAATGTAAACATATGGTGAGCATAAAAGTATACTTAGTAGGGAAACTTAAAGCTCTCGTGCACAGGTGGGGAGACATCCTAATGTCCAATGAGAACAACAGAATAAACCAAAACCTAGAAAGGAATTTTATCCACCCAGCATCACTAGCCAAGCTCACCAAAAAAACACAAAACAAAAGGTAGTAGTATATAATAACAAGAGTATTGGGTACCCCGCACCATTTCCCCCCAATAGTTAGTTGATCTTCATAACAGTGAACGTCCTGACGCTACCACACTCTTCTTGCCCACGCACACAAGGGCCTGAAAAGCCACACATCCTGCCCGCACACAACTGGGCCTCACAAACCACTTATCCTGCCCGCACACATCTGGGCCTCACAACCACAATCACATCCTCGCCCGAACACACCTAGGATTCATCCTGAAGATTCGTGGGAATAGTAAACCTACCCGAAGAGTCTTGGGCTAAAATAACACTAATCACAACCTACCCAAAGAATCTTAGGTGTAAGGTCACCTCAAGCCATCATAGCCTATGGAAGAAGGAGAAGGAAAGAGCTAATAACTAAGGGTAAAACACCCCACCCCATGAAATGGGAGTGTTAAGTACTAGGTGCTTAACATGGGTGGGGTGTGACAAAACACAAAGATACAGATACATATATGTATACCAAACACACAGCCCAACCAATAGCCTCTAAACAGAGAAATTGAGCACGTGCCTCGGAACTGCTACTACGAAGCATGCATACAAGAAACAATCCCAACCCCATTTAGGTTTTCATGTTTCAATAGTATCAGTTTATTAGTTCCTTATCTACTTGGCAATTATCAAACCAGTTCAAGCATTTCGTAGAAAAACCTTTCCAACCACAAAACAAGTTAGATAGAACACAAGGAACACAAAACCAAACTTTTTATCATCAATCAATCCCCATTGATTGTTCCCGCATTTAAATCATTATCATTCCCCACAGTTCATTTACCAACTTTCCACTTTTTTTTAATATCACAACCCATTATTGTATCCCTGCTACCACTATTACCACATTTCCACACCTATATCACAAAACAAGGCTCGTGCCACATCATTTTCCCTTTAATATCATTTATCATATCCCCTCTACCCATCCAATTCGTAACAACCCAGTATTCACCCCCCCCCCCCCCCCTTCACACACCACATAACCAAACCATCACCCACATGTTCATTTTTCCATTTTGTTCAACCGGGGTGATCACACAAGGGTTCCAGATATTCATTTAATCAGCCAACTTTACGTGATTAACCAAATTACATATTCCACAATGTTTCCATCCAAAAATTGGTCTAGAAAGATAGGGAAAATTTTAATTGAGCAATAAAATGCCCCCAACGACTGTGATTTTCAGTAGGCATAAGCCTATTAAATTCATAACATAACAATAGGATAAACAATGGTAAGCATAAAAACATTCCCATCCCCATTATTTAAGCCAGTTATTATCTTCATTAAAGTGGTTCAACTATGTCTCGTGGAAGCATGAGGAAACCCATCCCGCATGATGCACAAAATTAGAGAGACGAAGATAAAATCCCTACCTCAACAGGTTCTGATCACAACGCTCCCCCAGATCAACTTTAGAAGACGCCTGTCTGCGTCTGTCGCTTCTGTCAAAACCCAGCAATAACCTCCTCGGGTGGAATCTAGGAAGGAAAAATCAAAGGTAAAACAACATATCTATGATCAGAAGCTCTGCCTCGTCATTATGATCTCATGGTCGCTGACAGATCATAAATCGGAGCTCGGACGAAGATGTTATGGAAGAAAGGAGCCTTGGAGTCTCTCGAGAGGGCTCTACTCGAAGGAATGGGTAGGAGAAGAAGGATCTGAAAAGGAGGATATCCACCCCCTTTTATAGGTGAGAAAAACTAAAGTACATGATGTGTACTTCCTAGTACATGGCATATACTCGGCCATTCCACACGGTCACCACGCAGATTCCAACACGACAATCAATGCGGCACATGGCCATTGACTAGTCAACACACGGTTTGAGGGTAACGCGTATGCGGGGAGAAACTACATGGCATGTAGGATAGGAAACATGGAGTGTACTTATTTATTTCACACGGCATGGACACGACTTCAACACGGCACACAGCCGTTGAATGCTCAACACATGGTTTGAGGGTAACGCGTATGCGGGGAGAAACTACAGGGCGTGTAGGATGGGCTACACGGCGTGTACTAATTTATTTCACGTGGCAAGGACACGGCTTCAACACAGTGTATACTCAACAAGGTAGTACCTGGCATTTACTCACACTACACGACGTGTAGTCAAAAAATTCTGGAATGTGTGGGAAAAGTCCATTCTACCCTCCAGAACACTTCATGACCTTATTTTTGACAAAGGAATGGGACGGAGAGGTCCGTGCCATTACACCAGATACCTATTAAAACATTCTCATCCCCGAGAATTCAAAAACCAACCTAGAGGAACCCAACATGATACCTATTAGGGCTCTCATTATAACAGAAACCCAACCAACAACCCTAATCATAGGTGTTATGAATTCCTTCTCATATGTCGAGATATTATCTGCTTTAGGCGGCACTAACTCACCTGCACGAGTTTAATCACATTCTCATTAATGCGTCTCGATTAAGAATTGGGTCTTCCCAATTCCATATATTAGGAATTTTCCAACTTACACAGCACCCAACACCATACAACCAACACCCTGCCCAAACATATGGCTTGGGGAATTCCTTCTCACATGTCGAGATATTATCCGCTTTAGGCGGCACTGACTCGCCCGCACGGGTTCAGTCGCATCCGCATTAATGCGTCTAGATTAACGATTGGGTCTTCCCACTTCCATATATTAGTATTTTTTCAACTTACACTGCCCCCAACATCGTACAACCAACACACTTCCCAAACATATGGCTTGGGAAATTCCTTCTCCCTTCTCGAGATATTATCCGCCGTAGGCGGCGCTGACTTGCCCGCACGGGTTTAATCACATCTGCATTAACATGTCTACATTAAGGATCAGGTTTTCCCCTTTCCCCACACATCCTAACATTTTACAAACTTCTATAGAACAAGGACACAAAATGTCTCACAACCGACAAGCCAAGAATTCCATATATCAAAGGTACAGAGTATAACATCAAAGCAAAGCTCAGAAGAACAAAGAAAAACACAACTCAAAACAACTCCGGGTAATGAGCATGCATCTGAGCCTCCCACTCCCAAGTGCTCTCCTCGAGGCCGCCATGCCTCTACAACACATGAACAAAGGCGATCGTTTGTCCACAGAGAACCTTCTTTTCACGATCCTCGATTTTGAATGGTCGTTCCTCGAAGGTCGTTTTTTCTCCCATATCTAACTCTCCCCAGTCGATAACATGAGAGTCTTCATGTAAGTATCATAGAAGCTAGGAGATGTGGAATACTTCATGAACCATCTCCAACTGAGGTGGCAGGGTCAGCTGATATTCCACCTCGCCGACTCGCCTCAGCACCTCGAAAGGTCCGATGAACCTAGGGGAGAGCGCACTCCCCTTTCAAACCCTCTGCTGCCCCTGTCGAGGTGAAACCTTCAAGAACACATGATATCAAACCTCGAACTCCAAGGGCCTCCTCTGATGATCAACATAATAATTATTTCAGTCCGGATCCGCTTTCATCCTCTCACGCACAAGATGGAATTTCTCTGTGGTTCTCTATACTACCTCTAGCCGAAGATCACCTGTCTCACCAACCTCTACCCAGCAAATGGGTGAATGAAATGGTCTCCCATAAAAAGCCTCAAACGGTTAAATGAAAATATTATAGTGGAAGATATTGTTGTAGGAAAACTCTACTAAAGGCAAGTGTCACACCCATGATCTACCAAAATCCAGAACGCATGCTCGCAGCATTTCCTCCAACGTCTAGATAGCCCGCTCTATCTTCCCATTGGTCTGGGGGTGGAAAGTAGTTCTAAGGCGTAGATGGGTGCCAAAAGCTTGTTGTAATTCCCTCCAGACTCATGTGGAAAATTGAGTATCTTGATATGAGACGATAGTCTTCAGAACTCTATGAAAACGCACCACCTCGTCTACGTACCTCTGTGCTAAGGTACTCAATGGGACAGACTATTTAATTGCTAAGAAGTGAGCTGATTTCGTCAGTCTATCCACCACTACCCAGATAGAATCATAACCACCCTGAGCTCTGGGTAGTCCTGTGACGAAGTACGTTGATATACCATCCCATTTTCTACTCGGGGACTTCTAAAGGATGCAACAAACCACTGGGAACATGGTGTTCATACATTAATTGCTGACACACTAGGCACTTAGACACAAACTACACCACTCCCATTTCACCATGGGCCACCAAAACTGTTCCCTCAGGCCTCGGTACATTTTTGAAACTCCCGGATGTACTGCCAAGGCTGAGCTATGGAACTCACAGAGAACTCCCTCACGTATCGCCTCCGGAACAAACAACCTTGCATGAAAAAGCATCCGATGTCAGCTATCCTCTAACCATCCTTCGAGAGTGTTTCCCCGATCAATACAATTCTGAATAACTTCTGCCTTGGAGTCTCCCCACTGAGACTCTTCCACCTGCTGCAACAAGGAGGATTGCACCGTCATCTGAAACAAACATCCTCTAACACCCTCTACCCTTTCATCCAAGTGCAAGGCAGCCAACACTCCCATCCCTTCCCAAGCATCAGTGGATTCCTGAAACACTTCCTAATGCGAATTCTGGCTCAGGGCATCAGCCACAACATTTCCCTTACCTTCAGTGTAAGAGATATTGATGTCATAGTCTTGGAGAAACTCAACCCATATCCACTGTCGTAAGTTCAAGTCACACTGGGAGAAGATATAACATAAGCTCTTGTGATCTGAGAAGACCACAAAGCGCTCCCCAAAGAGGTATTGTCGCCGAAAATTTAGTGAGAACACTACTGCTGCAAGCTCTTGGTCATGGGTGGCATAATTACGCTCGTGAGGGCACAACTGCCTAGACCCATAACAGATCACACCCTTCTTCTACATTAGTACGCACCCCAAACCAAGTCCAGAAGCATCACAAAA
Source organism: Viscum album (assembly GCA_963277665.1). NCBI lineage: Eukaryota > Viridiplantae > Streptophyta > Magnoliopsida > Santalales > Viscaceae > Viscum > Viscum album. The sequence continues at coordinate 480,877 of CAUJRU010000186.1, forward strand.
CACCTCATACAACAACCCTTACTCTGGAAATCAGAGTACTAGAGCACTGAACAACTTCTCCTTCAGGTAATAGAAATCTTTCTAGCTCTGCTCGCTCCATAAGAAGACCTTGTCCTTCCTAATCAAAGCTGTCAATGGAGTATCAACTCAAGGATATCTGAAACGAAACTCCGATAATAACCTGCCCACCCCAGGAAACTACAAACTTCTGCCACACTCTTGGGTGCCACCCAAAGAACAACTGCCTCCACCTTAGATGGGTCCACTAACAATCCATGCTGAGACACCATGTGCCCAAGGAAGTGTACTTATTAAGTCAAGAACTTACACTTTGACAATTTCCCATAAAGCTGGTGGTGTCGAAGGAATTCCAAGATTGCCCTGAGATGCTCAACATGCTCCTCCTCTGATCTTGAGTAGATTAGGATGTCATCGAAAAACACAATGACGAACCGGTCCAGAAACTCTCATAAGACAAAGTTTATAAGTCCCATGACCACAACTGGTGCATTTGTAACTCCAAACGGCATCACTACAAACTCGAAGTGCCCATACCTACACCTGAAATCCGTATTTGAGATGTCATTGTATTTTACCCTTAGCTGATGATATCCAGATCGTAGATCAATCTTAGAAATCCAACCTCCTCCCCTCATATGGTCGAAGAGATCATCTATCCTTGAAACAGGGTAACGGTTCTTAACTATTACCTGATTCAACCTTTGGTAGTCTATGCATAGCCTGAGACCACCATCTGCGTTCTTCATGAAAAAAACTGAATCACCCTATGGTGACATGCTGGGTCGAACAAAACCCTTCTCCATCAGATCTTCAATCTAAATTCGCAACTCCCGCAACTCTGAAGGTGTCATCTGATAAGGGTCCATTGAAATCGGATGGGCACCAGGCTATAAGTCTATCCCGAACTCAACATCACGTTGGGGGGGGGGTAGAGTCACAAACTCCTCTGGAAAAACATCAAGGATCTCCACAACAACCTCTGGGATATCCATCATCTCTGTATCAGCTGAAACCACTGATAACCCACCTAAAATGGAAAGGATAGGCTTCACATTCCAGCTTCCCACTAGATATCTCCTCTCGCCAACAAAAGATACACACTGCCCATCCACATCGGAGAACACGACTCTTCTTCGGAAGAAGTCGATAACGGCACTAACAAAAAACAACCAGTCGATGCCTAGGATGACATAGTATGGCTGTATTTGTAACAAAAGAAGATCCCCACTAGATCGATGCGGCCCCAAAGTCAGCCCAAATCCTCGGCAAACACAAGATACACTGGTCTGAACTCCAACTAGTGTACTCAGCACCAGGGGTACGGATAGTCTCTCTACGTCTAGACCCAACAAATGGGATAGACCGGGTGCAACAAAAGATAATGAAGCTCTCGAATTGAACAAAGCAGAAAAGAGAGTGCTGAAAAAACAAATCGTACCTTGCACCACCTCTGGTCCTGCCGGAGCTTCCAACTCTGCTGCGTTCAACTATCCACGCACAGCTCCTCTTCCTCTCTGTTGTCGAACACCTCCCGATAATGCCCTGTCCGAGGTCCCTAATGAGCACCCTGAGGTCACCCTCCTTATGAAAAGTATACCTTCATGGGAGTAGGGTCCTACTGCTACTGGAAGGGCATCACAGGCAACTGGTGCTGCTGAGGCGGGCGCTGAACCTTCCCACCTCCACCGTACTGATCTCAGGTCGGGCACTGACTTTGAATGTGCCTTAGAACTCCGCAAGAGAAACACTTTGGTCCTGGGCTCGGGAAAAAGGGATGAGGTCCCAAAGATATGAACTGGGACTATTGGAGCCTGCTCCCTACTCGCTTGAATCTGGAAGGTCCTATCACAAGATACCTGCTGCTGACTGCCTTCCCCTTCGACGAACCCAGCTGGATCCCCTCTCGTGGTGCACCTCCCTACGAGTGCATCTTCTCTACAACCTTTACCTTATTCTGTACTACCAAGTACGTCAGAAGGGTGAAGGGGGTGATATCATACTAAATGGAAGGATGAAGAACCTTCTCCAAACATCTTGCCCGATACTCTTCATCCGGAAAGAGATTCGATGAAAAGCGCAGGAGACCCTTGAACATGATCCCCAATTCTCGTACTGACATACTCCCCTGTTGGAGGGAGAGTAACTTCTGCCGATTATCTTCCTTGATCATGGAATAAATGAATTTCTCTCAGAACTCCTTCTCAAAGTCAGCCCACAGAACCTCTTCCTCTGGCCTCTCGCCGAGGTAGAGCGTCCACCACTGGCGCGCCGTACCTCTTAGCTGACTAACTGTTAGGGGAACCCAGTATACCCTCGGAGCACGGATTAAAGTAAAAGTGATCCCTATCTCCTCAATCCACCCCTCTGTCTCTATATCTGAAGTACTACCCTCGTACTTCTTGTGGGTTTATCGCTGGAAAGAATGGAGAGTCTTCCGCCACTGATCATCTTCCTCCTCTCGATCAATCCTCAACTGATCGACCGCCTAAATCTACAGGGCCTCGACTCTCTAAGTCACCTGGGGACGATGTCCAGTTGACATAGATGTATGGTAAACAATGATCGCCTAAACTCAAGTAGCAAAGTAAATTTATCAAGGTTTCGTTTTATCACTTTATTTCAATTTTTTTCCAGAACACCCAAATCAAGTAAAACAAAAACATGATGATGCATGTACATTTCCTAGGGTCTCTACCCTACAATCAATGTAGTCTCACTTGGTAATTTGGTAGGCTCAGTGTCCTTTCATCGGATCATGGGGGGCCCTAAAGTCCCGTGTCCTAGCAGTTCTTCCCTTGCATATGTCATGCACCAAGATAACTTAACATTGTTGCCCTACCATCCCATGCAATCCTTATTGTGTCTAACTCTAGACTCTATCATATATCTCAACCATCAACTCTGATACCATTCTATTATGACCCCCTCCCACCAAATATTCTCCTTCTGAGTTGGAAATGGTGAAAGGGAGATAATGACCCCGAGTCCCACCTCCAGTAGGCCCCAGAGTGGCGACTAGCACCAAGGGTATGAGTTTTCACAAAAAAGGGAGGCATTACCCTTTTTAATATTTCAGATCAGGAAATAGGATGAGTCAAACACCAGAACCAAAAGGAACAAGTAAATGAAAATAAACCCAAACCAATCCCACATGCATGTTTAAACCATTCTGAAACAAAGTGAAAGTACAAGAAAAATCAAAAGTGAAATACCAAAAGAAACAAGAGTACATCAACTGCCACTTATCCAACTGTCCCGGCAAGTAGGGTCCTGCATGGCCCTGGTAGTCCTCCTAGAAACCTGAAAGTAAACGTAGGGTGAGCTTACAAGTATAAAAAGTTGGGAAACCTAAAGCTCTCGTGCACTGGTGGTGAGACATCCTAATGTCCCGTGAGAACAACACAAGATACCAAAACCTAGCAATGAATTTTATCCACCCCACCTCACCAGCCACGCTCACAAAAAAACACAAAACAACAGGTATTAGAATATATGAACACGATTATTGGGTACCCCGCACCATTTCCTCCCACTAGTTAGCTGCTCTTTCTAACGGTGAATATCCTGACACTACCACACTCTTCTTGTCCACAAACACCTGGCCCTCAAAAGCCACACATCCCGCACACATACACCTGGGCCTCACAAACCACTTATCCCACCCGCACACACCTGGGCCTCACAACCAAAATCACATCCTCAGCCGAACACACCTGGTCCTCATCCCAAATATTCTTGGGAACAGTAAACCTACCCGAAGAGTCTTGGGCTAAAATCACACCAATCGAAACCTACCCGAAGTGTCTTAGGTGTAAGGTCACCTCAAGCCATCACACCCTATGGAAGAATGAGTATGAAGGAGCTAGTAACTAAGGGGAAAACACCCTCTCCCATGAAATGGGATTGTTCGGAACTAGGTGCTTAACATGGGTGGGGTGTGACAAAACACAAAGATACAGATACATATATGTATACCAAACACACAACCCAACCTATGGCCTCTAAACACGGAAATTGAGCACTTGCCTCGGCACTAATACTACGAAGTGTGCATACAACAAACAATCCCAACCACATTTAGGTTTTCATGTTTCAATAGTAATAATTTATTAGTTCCTTAACTACTGGGAAATTATCAAACCAGATCATGCGTTTCGTAGAAAAACCCTACCAACCACAAAACAAGTGAGATATAACACAAGCAACACAAAACCAAATTTTTTATCATCAATTAATCCCCATTGATTGTTCCCACTTTTAATTCATTATTGTTCCCCACCGTTCATTTATCAACTTTCCACTTTCTTTTAATATCACAACCCATTACTGTAGCCATGCTTCCACTATAACCACATTTCCACACCCGTATCACAAAACAAGGCTCATGCCACATCATTACCCCTTTAATATCATTTACTGCATCCCCTCTTCCCATCCTATTCCTAACAACCCAAGATTCACCCCCACCCCTTTTCACAAACCATGTAACCAAACCAACACCCACATGTTCATTATTCCATTTTGTTCAACCGGGGTGATTCCACAAGGGTTCCGAATATTCATTTAATCATCCAACTTTACGTGATTAACCAATTTCCACATTCCACAAAGTTTCCATCCACAAAACGGTCTAGAAAGATAGGGAAACATTTAATTGTTCAAGCAAAGGCCCCCAAAGACCGTGATTTTCAGTAGGCATAAGCATATTCAATTCATAACATAACAATAGGATCAACAATGGTAAACATAAACACTTTACCATCCCCGTTCTTTAAGCCAATTATTATATTCATTAAACTGGTTCAACTATTTCTCATGAAATCAAGAGGACACCCATCCTGCATGATGCACAAAATTAGAGAAACGAAGGTAAAATCCCTACCTCAACGGGTTCTGATCACAACGCTCCCCCAGATCAACTTTAGAAGACATCCATCGGTGCCCGCCGCTTCTTTCAAAAACCCAGAAAAAACCTCTTCAGGTGGATGCTGGGAAGGAAAGTCTGAATGGAAAACAACAGATACAGGCTCATAATTTCTGACTCATCATTATGATCTCATGGCCACTGACAGATCATAAATCGGAGCTTAGACGAAGAAGTTATAGAAGAAAGGAGCTTTGGAGTATCTCAGGAGGGCAATGCTCAAAGGAATGGGGAGGAGAGGAATGATCTGAAAAGGAGGAGAGCCCCAATCCTTTTATAGGTGGGAAAAATTAAAGTACACGGTATGTACTTCCTAGTACACGGCGTGTACTCGGCCATTCCACACGGTCGCCACGCGGCTTCCAACATGGAATTCAACGCGGCACGTGGCTATTGACTGGTCAACACACTATTTGAGGGTAACGCGTACACGGGGAGAAACTACTCGGCATGTAGGATGGGTTACATGGCGTGTACTAATTTATTTTGCGTGGAAAGGACACAACTTCAATACGGCGCATGGCTGTTGACTGGTCAACACACGGTTTGAGGGTAACGCGTACGCGGGGAGAAACTACATGGCGTGTAGGATGGGCTACATGGTGTGTACTTATTTATTTCACGCGGCAAGGACACGGCTTCAACACGGGGTAAAATTGGAAAGGTGGTACACGGCGTTTACTCACAATACATGGCATGTAGTCACAAAATTCTGAAAAGTGTGGGAAAAGTCCATTCTACCCTCCAGAACACTTCATGACCTTCTTTTCGACAAAGGAATGGGCCGGAGAGGTCCGGGCCATTACACTTATATTGATAGAAAACTCACTTGAATCTTCCCCATGGTTTTATGACCATGTGTAGTTTTTAATATAGTGTACCTTCTTAACACAAGATAAATAAGTAACATCAGTTATTTCTTTCCCATATATCTTCTAATTCATTGAAGGGTGTTTTGATGAAACCTTGGACTTAGGCATTCTTACTTGTAAATTCCATTTTTTCAACATAATAATGAAAAGATTTTCATGCTTTTGACTACTTATCTTCATGGGAAATGACACTATGTAGATATGTGAGATACCTCACAATGTTGTTTCTATTAAAATTTATAGTTAATATGTATATGATCAAAGGAATTATTTTAAGAATTATATTAGGGCATAGTACTTTGGTAAGATTAAACTATAGATCTTCTAGATGATCTATATAGCCAGTGATCATAATTATGTGAGGACCAGCTAGTGAATCCTCCATAGTAAAGATTTAAAAAGATCCATACATAAATTAATCCATTCTTTTCTATGTCTCTACTATCAAAGGCCAGAGATATGGTTGAGCATGCTATAAGAATATATGATTTCTTGGGATATCATGAGTTCCCTTGAATAAGATGATAAAATCAATCATTGAATTTCAATCAAATTGGTAAAAAAAAGTACATATATAATGGTATCCTCGTCACATTCTTCCTTATGGGGAAAATCGTTTTGTGATGATTCAGGAATGAATGATCCTCGTTCATGGAATATCACAACCTGAAGGCATCTACACAACTCATAGATTTTACTACTATTGAAGAGGCAATATTTTTCTAATATTAATTGTATCGATAGTGTTGATTAAGAGATTTCCATTTTGTTATCTAATTAAATGTGAATATTATTCTTAATTTTTCTTGATTAAAAAAATTATATAATTAAAATATTAATTGGTTTTTATTAATTCTCTCACTATTTTACAATGTCAAAATATCATACACAATTAATATTTGAATGTCTAGTTGCAAGGAAATTATCGTAGAATGTATCCCTAATTCCCTTCTCATAACATCATCTGGTGTTGGTCAAGCTATTTGAAGGTATTTTGGTAGGAACATCCTTTCAAACTAGGGTCTTGTAGCTCCTTGATTCATTGAGTTCATTATCTAATCCAAAAATATCTACATTGAATTCTCCAATACATCCCTCCATATTACACCATTTCTAAAAAAGGCTAATCCTCTTGATTTAAAATGGTAAATTGAACATAAATCCTTCATAATTACTCGACATATAAAATTATGGGTCCCATCACTGGTTGGTAAAACAATTAGTTCTCTCAGTATCATTCCAAATAATGTAATTGAAAGAAAACTATGACATAATATTTAGCTGAGGGACTTTATTTTTATTATGTGTATGTTTTTTCTTGTTTTGTCCCATAATTATATTTGTATTATTAATTCAATGTTACATAATTAATTAACCATGTTTGTAAAACAGTTATACTTTATCCATTTATTTAAATTCCTTATCTTCACATAAATTAATTTTTTATGTTATCATGGTATTTTATCTATAAAATAAATAATGTATAGACAGAAATAAAATAATAATTAAATGACCTAATCATGATCTTATCTAATGGTTGATTTAATGATAGAACATAAAATAAACCTATTAATGATGAGAAATAACTCATTCTACTAGACAATGCACGAGATGCAATATTCCAGCTACCTAGTTATGTATCACCTGAGTTAGAATCACAGTGATTCCATCTTGAATTGACTTTATGCACTATGCGATACTCCATTAATTACATGTATTTATAACTCACATGTATGTGCCAAAGTATTTGTTAAAGGGGTTTAGATAAATAAGCATCAACACATTGGTCCAACAAATTAATGGATGGAGGCATAAATCACATGCCATCATAATTGATTTAATAATAAATAATTTGAATTTGATGAAATAAATAAAATTAATAAATCCACAAAATAAAAAGGTGTTTTCCATACTCATGAATGGTCATACATAAAATGTATACCTAAAAGTAAATTGATATCATTAATTACTTGTTCATTCATCATTATTAAAATAAACAATTCATTAATTCATTAATTTTTTAATTAATTCCCTTTAATCATAATGAATATCTTAATCTTTTTGGATATAACCGCCGTAAATACATTAATGGAAAATTAACTATAGAATATATAATTTTATATTTATTACTATAATTTAATTGAACATTTAAAATTATTTAAAACCCTTATTAAATTGATTTGAATAAAAAAAGTCAATAAAAACAATATATTTTTAATGCTTCTATTTTTAATTAAATGTAACATTTTATTCACACATTTATTGGGAGACTACAACATGTATTGTCATTGTATGAGTACTTAAATTGGTATTTGTGTATCTGGGTATCACGCCTAGGGCTTTAGCATGTTGACCTGGCTAAACTACAAGGCATATACATGCTAGCTACAAAATGTGTATTCATATTCCATATCCAAGAGACACTAACCTTGGTCTTTGATATGTATCTCGGTTGGAAAGCATATCATGTACACTCTATCCACACATAGTGTATCCCTTATGTAGTATTTATTATGTTCTCCCAAAATGGATCAGTGTTTAATTTAGACATTGGAATTGAAAAACTACATGTTGGGTACACTGCATACACATTGATTATATCTTTAATTCAATATTATTCTAGTATCCCGTGGTTTGACCATGTATAAAGACCACACAAATTATAAAATTTATACCACTAAAAGACACCTACATGACAAGTACACCAACTACATTTCCTATAATATGACATCACGTGTTCTAGGATGGCCCAGCCTACATGTGGTGTATAATAAGTGAACATTGTTTAACTAGTAGATAATCTTTTCTTGTATGTTTCAAAACATTATAGTGAAATGAACATGGGTAGATGGTGTTTAATCAGGCTATATACATTGTATCCCATTTTTAATTGAAAAAAAAGTGACACTAAATCATGGAATCTATAGTCAAGCATCAATCGTTATTAGATCATTAGGGAAATGAAACAGTAAATTAATATCATTAATATCTAAATAAAATGTTAATTATAATAAAATTAATGATTTAATACTATGAAATGAAAACAATAAACCATTATTGTGTATAGTTTAATTGTAAAATATGTAATTAAAAATTTTAATGTTACCGTTCGGAAACCACTGGATGGTTTTGGGAGTAGCAGAAGCATGAAAATGTGGATGATATATAAAAATATATTTTAAAATTTAGTTCCTTAAAACCTAGATGAAGGATCTATAAAATTATATTTATAATAAATATATATATGTATATGAAGACAATAAATACTTCATCCTAAGTTCATTTCTTTATTGATTATGTTGAGCTTTTGAATGACCTTTTTCAAATTCCCTTTCTTATGATGTGAGTATCCAATCGTAGAATAACTATAGTTGTGATCCAAACGTGCTCCTTTGACCTCTAATAAACCCGAATATATTTCTATGTTCTAGAGATTTGAATCAACATTCATACATTGTTTGTGTTTATCTTTCATCATTCAATAATGATGGAATTTCTCTTGTGTTTCTCATTTCTGAGAGGGAGAGAGGCAGAGGGATTGAAATATAATTCTATGTGTGTATCAATTCTCTATTTTTAATTATCCCTTCACAATAACCCAAAAAGACTGTTTATTGATCTAGGGTCTAGGTTTCGAAGGCATTTAATTACATAACAAACAGTAAATTATTATCACATTCTTAATAAACCTCATTTCACAAAATGAAACAATTATTACTATTTTTGTCACATGCCAACATGTGAATATGATAAATATTATTTAATATCTTGTAACTAAATATCCATCATCAGATAAGTTCTTGGTGTTATTAACTCCTTGACATTTATTGAATACACAATTAGATATTTTATTCATAAATAAATTTTTTTATACACCAACAAATAATTCAATCGATAAAATTTGAATAAGGTTATACCCTAGTCTTTAGACTAAAAAATATTCTATTAATAATATTCACATATTACAAAATTGACATCGTCAATAAAACATATTGTGTATCCCTATATTATTATTTTCATTTTTAATTAGTAGGTATTTCCTATTGTCCAGTATTACAATTCAACAATGTGTTAGGGAACCAAAGGGAAATTACATAATGTCATGAAGAAAAAAACTACATATGAATTATTATTGGGTAATATAATCCCGTTTTTACATTATCTCAACAATCAAGTTTTACATCAATGTCACTAACCTATATTCCCAATACCTTGTTCTTTGACTATCTAAAATAAACATTTCATTACACCATTGAAATGGATTTTAGTTTCATAAAAATATTTTCTTCATAAAAATAAATCATCAATTGAAATAATAAGTATGATATACTTCAAAAATATCCCTAGTAAGGAATTATTAACTTATAAAGATGTCATCTTAGATGGGAAATGGTTTTTAAATACCACATCGATCATTTCTTTTTTGAAATTACTTTTTATTTAAAATAAATATTTAAAAATAAATAAAATTATAAAAGGTATTTAAATTATTTTCATTTTAAATAAATAAAAACATTATTATGGATTGGTGATAAAATTTTTAGGTCATGCAAATTTGACTTAATCACTTGATATACATGTTAATATAATGACCATTTACTCATTTTTGGTAAATACCAAACCTGCATTTTTTCAAAAATGGAATGAAGTTTAAATTATTATTTTTTAATATATACATGGGGAAAACAGTTTAATGAGTTATTTAGATAATTTTATAATATTTTTGAAATAAGTTTTTGAAAAAATAATTATGAAAAAATAATTTTCAATCAAAGTGAAAAATATATTATGTTTTCCTTAAGAACATTAATTCTAGATATTGAGTACATAAATAATTTAATGTCATGTGGAAAATTGTATTCAAATGAAATGAACATAAATTCATAAAATTAATGAGTTAATTTATGTATGGATTATAATTATTCATCATCAAGAGCATAAACATAAACAATCCTGATAAATGGTCATATTGTGTCTTAAAACAATTTCCATTTTGGTAACCTTGAGTCATAATCCCAATGAAAGAATAATATTAAATGTAAAATTTAATATCATTAGAATAAATAAATTAATAATATTACATGTAAACATGGATGTATATACACAAAAAAATATGAGATACGTGCATAACCTATCATATGTCCCGAAAATAAAGAAAATTGAGACAAACTGACCATACCACTATAAAAAGAATTTATAACAACCCTGCTCTTTATTAGACACTAAATCATGATTCGTTACAAAAACATCACATGATACAACATAGAACATCAATATGTCTAGGGTCTTTGGGTCTTAAGAACGTTTCATAACAACATAAAACCTGAAACAAAACATATTTATTAAAAACATTTTTTATATGACCACTACATTCCCTCACACTTAGCATTCCATTGGATAACCTGAGGACATGCATAAGAAAAGGGTGATAAATGAAGCATAGTAAAGGAATAAACATGACATAACATGAGGAATACAATACATGATAGACAATAGGCATATCAATGTAGCACAAGATAAACATGAACATAAATGCATGACAAAGCATGATAATCATAACATGGAAATGTGGCAACAACACTTAACATGGAATTTAGCATGAGCTAAGGCTCATTACAAATGGAGCATGAGTAAACCATCATTGGAAATGAAGCATGATTAAACCCTCGTTGCAGTTCAATTATCATCATTCAACACTTATTTCACATGATGTATCATGATACAATACTTTACCCAATACATTGGAGCGCTATCAATGTGCACCCTTCTTTAACATTTCATTTCATGCATAAGTGTGCCACATGGATCGTATGACATGGAATCAATAAACCTCATAAGTTATTCCACTTTTATGTAACATGGAATAAATACAGTAAAGTACTATTCAATTGGTATATGTGCATAAGGGTGAATACCCTTGATAGAGACATGGTTATAGTACTCACAACATAATGATCATGGCTTGGAAAAATGTGGTGCAATTTCGGTAGCATAACGGTGTAACATAAGGATTCATGAAAATGTTTGATGAGATATAAAATTGTGTCTCATCATATTTAATATAAATTGATATTAAATGGGTGAGATAGAAACATTTCCTAACAAATGTAATTGAATTTAGATGCATAATATAAATAATTACTTGGATGTAAAAGAGGAGAGAGAAATCCCTCACGGAATTTCGGCATGGTAATGGGTGTAATGGGAGGAATTAATGAGATAGAAAGGGGTTTCACATTATTAAAACATGAATAAGGTTGTATGGGGTATTTTTGAAATCATACCTCAACATTTTTAATTTTAAAAAAAAGCATAAAAACATAATTAAAATAGGACAAAATGAGAAAAGAAGAAATCCCTTACTTGGAAGTGTGATCCCAAAATCATGGGAGAAGATTGAGACAAGTATAATGGGAGAATGGGTTACCTTGGGAGGATTATAGATATATTAGGGAATAGGTTGGATGAACTCCAATGTCTTTGAGAGAAGAGGTTGTTGGAGCTTTTGTGGGCTTATATAAGAAAGGAGAGGGAATTCATTGTTATTTTGGTTTGGATCACCACATATTAAACTAATCAATACCACAAACCTAAACATGGTTTTTACCCATGGTTTTTTCAAATTGGAGTGGAAAACAATATTTTATAAGGCCAATGGCCGAACTCTTTAAAATAGTACGGTTTCTTATGTGGAGGTGAGTCACACTCTCAAAAAAATTCATTTATAAATTAGAAATGTTTTATATGTTTTGGAGGGACCACTAAAGTTATTTAAAATAAATAAAACATACCTAAAGTTACATTATTTTAATGGTAAAACTTATATTGGCCTAAAATTTCATTTATATTATTTTATTACATCACTATTAGGTCATTAGGATGTCATTAAAATCGTTATATATTTAAACGGTATTTATTTTTTACCAAAAAATTCAACTATCTCAGAAAATTATAAAAAATTAACCATTGGATAATTTAGACATCCTGATTCCAAATATAATATTCATTTTATATAAATAATTCTATAAATATGTGAATTTTTCACTTTTAGAATATAAATAGACATTTATCAAAAATTCATGGGTTTTGACAAAAATGACTTTCAAACCTTAATAATAAGTCCAATTGCCTTTTTGAAATCATACGATCATTTATATTTAATAAAAATTATTTTAATAATATTTTATTTAAATTTTATTTAATTACAAAAAATTATTTCATTATCATATATTTCTTATTTGAATATTAACTAAAAATATAATTTACGCTTTAAAAACTATTTACAGTGTAACAATAATAGAATGACTGTATATTCATTATTATATACAAAAATAATGCACATAATCATAGTTCTATGGTATTATTACATAACCCCTTATAACACCAACATAATACTGAAGGGCAAGGTGTGTGATGGTGATAGACTCTTGGGGTGGATCGGATAACATTTCTCAGGTGGTAATCTCTATCAACTTCCACTTCTATCATAGTGGGTTCTGTTTGAGCTTAACATGTTGAAGCTTATATTGGGCTTGGTTAAGAGAGATTCCCAATGATGCAACCTCCTTTCTATTCTCCTAAAAATGGGCTTTATATGGGTCAAGTCTTCTAGATGAAGCCATCACTTCCTTTGTCTGAGTAAATTTGATTTGTTAAAGCCCTATATTTATAATAATCATGTGTTCACTATTCACCAATTATATTAGCAATGGTTATAATTCTTAATGGTATTTTAAAATCTAGAAACATAAAACAAAATAAGTTCATATGTTATATAAATATTTTACATAATAAGATATTTAATTAGATGAAGTGGAATTTTCATTAATGAAAGATTGGGTCGTAACAATCGTCCCCCCTTAAGAAATTTCACACTTGAAATTTCCTTTTCCCACAGAAAAAAAATGAGGGTAACTTTTCATCATCACTTATTCTGATTCCCATGTTGGTTTTTCAAACTTGTGGTTTCACCACAACACCTTCACGAGTGGAATTATCTTATTTTGTATGACTTTTTCCCTTTGATCTAAGATATTCACCAGTTGCTCCATGTAAGAAAGATCATCCTCTGATTGTTCTACCTATGAAGAGAGTGCATTTGAAGGGTCTAGTATGTACTTATTTAAGAGGGATACATTAAAGACATCATGTACTTTGGCAATGGTAGGTGGGAGAGCTAGTCGATAGGCCACAGCCCCAACACGACCGAGAATATCGAAGGGGTCAATGAACCAAGGACTTAACATCCATTTCATTCATAACCTCATTACCTTCATCCATTGAGATATGTGTAGGAATACTACCTCTCTATATTTAGACTCAAGGTCTCATGGACAGTTATTAGAATAACTCTTCCACTGATTCTGGGTGGCCTTGATATGCTGCTATATGGTTTTAACCCTCTCCACCATTTCTTCGACCATTTATGGTCCTAGCGGATTACGCTCGCTGACTTCATCCCAAAATTTTAGAATTCGGCACCTCTTCCTATATAGGGCTTCACAAGGTGCCATTCAGATGCTCGAGTGGAAACTATTTTTATAGAAGAATTCATATAGAGGAATATGTCGATCCCATCCTCCTTTAAATTCTATTGAACATGATTGGAACATATCTTCCAATGTATGAATAGTTCAGTCAGATTGGCCATCTGTTTAAGAATGAAAGGTCGTACTGAATTTTAGTTCAGTACCCAAAGCATGTTGAAGACTCTTCAAAAATATAATGATGAATCTTGGATCTCGATCGGATACAATAGATAGTGGCACTTCATGAAGCCTTACCACTTACCTGATATATATCTGTGCTAGTTGATCCAATGATAAATCCTCCCGAATTGTAATGAATTGTGCAGAATTTGTAAGACGATATACAACAACCTAGATTGCATTATTTCCTTTGGACGTATTCAGACAATGTGTTCCACCATTACAATCCAGACATTGTAAGATAATCTCACAATTCCTTCTTCATTAACATTGATGATACCTTCTACTTTCTTTTGAATTCCCACATCATCCTTTTGAGAACCCACTACCCTTTTTAAAAGGGGAAGATGAGAAATCATTTGTGAAAGGATTTATGATGTTCCATTCTTTATTATTCCCATGTCCATCTTCATAAAATATAAGTAGATTGGATCCTTCTCAATTTTCATCAGTGATAGAATCATTGGGTCCTTTTTACTTAGAGCATTCACCACCTTGTTCTCGTTCCGAGGGTGGTAATGGATTGAGTAGTCATAGTATTTGATCAGTTGTAAAAGTATTTGGTGGCACATTTTCAACACTTTCTATGTGAATATATGCTTGAGGCTTTTGTGATCTGTATATATTTCACACGTATCCATCAAGAGATAATGCCACCAATTTTTTAAATTGAAGATCACTACAGCCAACTACAGATCATGTGTTGGATAATTCTGCTCACGATCTTTCAATTTCCATGATTCATAGGCAATGCCTTTGTCAATTTTCATCAATACACATCCCAAGCCCTTCTTCGAAGCATCACTAAATAAAACAAAAAGTTCTCCACTTATGGGTAAAGTGAGAATGAGCATAGTGATAAGCCTTTTTTTAACTCCTTGAATCTTTCTTCGCATTCCCCACTCCAAGCAAACATTAATCCCATCCATGTTATCTTGGTAAGAGGTTTGGACAATCATGAGAAATTTCTGAAAAAATGTCGATAATATCCAGCTAACCCCAAGAAGCTATAGATATCTGTTACAAATGTTGGGCTTAGCTATCCCTTAATTAAATCTGTTTTGGAGGTATCCACAAGATATCTCATTTCTTGTGATGATATGGCCCAATAGTGATTCCTCCTTTAACTAGAACTCACACTTGTTGTACTATTCATAAATATTATCCTTCTACAAGGTCTTTAGTATAGTTCTTAGATGCTCCTCATGATCCTCCTTTGTTTTGGAGTATATCAAAATATCATCTATAAAGACTACCAAAAATTTGTCGAGGTAATCCTTAATGACCCTATTTATCATGTCAATGAATATTGATAGAGCATTAGTGAGTGTGAAAGAAATTAATATGAATTTATAGTGCCCATATCTTGTACGAAATGCAGACTTGGGGATATCTTCCTTCTTCACCCTTACCTGATAATATACCGACCAGAAATCCACCTTGGAGAAATATTGTGCTCCATGTAGTTGATCGAACAAGTCATCAATTCATGGGAGAGGATACATGTTCTTTATCGTGATTTTGTTAAGCTCGTGATAATCAATGAAAAGGAGCATTGATCGATCATTCTTCATGACGAAAAGAACTGGTGCACCCCATGGTGAAGCACTTGGGCGTATAAATCCTTTATCTAGATTCTATTTTAGTTGTTTCTTCAGTGTTTTAATCTCTATAAAATCCCATCTATATGGAGTCTTGGATATTAGAAATTCCCCAATAATAATATCAATTGAGAATTCAAAACCTATTCTAGGAGAAACACCACACAATTCTTCGAAAAAACACTTAAGTGAATTCCCTCAAAATAGGAATCTCTTCAAGGATTATTGCTTCATTGGACTCAATCATATAAGCCAAATACATGTGATTATAGGGCAGTAATATCCATTCTTAAGATGATGGAGCTAAAGAAGATTTATCTTCCTCCTTTCACTTGTATAGAATCGTGGTTCGATTCTCCCTATGGAGTCTGATTTCCCCCCCATGGAAATTTATGTTGGCTCTATATAAGGAAAGACAATCCATGTCTATAATCGCATCAAATTCAACCAGAGAGAGTATGACAAGGTCTTTTGGGAAATTAAATCAAAATATTATGATAGGGGAGGAGATACATTCATGGGATGAAATGATTCCCCCATTTTCCATACTCACCGACATCTTCACATCCATGATTTGTGGTGGTGCTGGGATTGTTCTACTAAACTTTCAGGATATTAAAGAATGTGTAAAACTAGAATCAAAAAGTATGTTCACAATTATTTAATGAATAACTAGATTACATGTCACCACTTCATTTTTAGGGTTCACTTCGGCGGTAGTGATGGAAAAATCTCTCCCTTGCTGCCTTGGAGGTTGTCGGTTGCCTCTGAAAAACCATGACTTTGGAAATTTTTTTCCAAAGTGCACCAGTTCATTGAAGTTGAAGTAATTAATGGTGCTTTGAGGGTCGAGCAGAGTGTTCCCCTCCATTATCACAGTCTTAGGTTTTTTCCAACTTTTAATAGCCAGGTGACCTTCTCTTCCACACATAAAGCATTTCCTCGTCCCCATCAGGAAATTTTTGAGGTGCTTCTTTCCACACTGTTGGCAAGTGGGGTACTGGATTTTCGTAGCACAATTGGATTTATCCATTAGACCTCTAAAATTGAAGTCCACCTTATGCTTTTTATCCCCATGCTAACACTGAGATTCTCGAATCTCTATTTAGACCATCAAGGTACATCAGACAATTTCTTTATAGCTTTCAAAGTCATGGATAGCCATCGCTTTCCACTGGCAAGGTTACAACCCACCAAAGAAGCGGTTAAAATTTTATTCGGGGGCAATGACCAAGTCTAAGGTGTATCTTGCAAGCCTTGTGATGTTTTCCTCATATTCTCTGACAGATTCATCATCTTTTTTCTTGAGGTCAAGGAAGTCCCTTTCTATATTAAGATGACGGGTGCACAAAAAATATTTATCAAAAAACATCTTTATGAAATTCATTCATTCAAATTCCTCGATCTCCTCCTCAGGATTTGTATTTTTGACCATTGTCCACCATTGATCAGCTTCACCCTCCAAACGATAAGAATCTAGAAGAACATTCTTCTGTTCGGAACATAGAAGGATGGATAAGACCTTTTCAATGGAGTTGATGCATTGTTCGAATATTGAGGGATCAAATGGTCAATTAGATGTAAGATTTCATTGTCTAATGAAGCTCTCGATAACGAATTGTTCTTTCTTAAGAGGGGTGGGGTTTAAAATTCCTCTCGACACAGGTTTCTATTAATTGCTTGAGTTAACTAAGAGAGTATCATGACAATGTTCGCGATCCCCTCTCCCATCAGATTGGGGTTCTCATTAGAACAGGCATCGCATTGGTCTTCACATTGGTTGTTAGCCTGAGTCATCATATTACCAACCATTGGCTATAATGAAAAAAAAGTTAGTGGTAACACAAAAAGGGTAATGCAAAAACAAATGACTTATAAATAGTGTTTATTTCCATAACTTCTGAATCTATAGGCTTCAATCTATGTTATCCATGATCTACTTTCTAACATATATTCTTAGGGGATTTTTTTGTTCCCTAAATAATGGTTTATACTAAGCTAGAGAATTTACCAAAGCATATACCCCAGGAGTTTCATAACCAAGAGTGCAACAAGGCCCGTTGTCGTGTACCAAGATACCCTGAGTCATGCCTAAAACTTCTTGTTGGGGTTTTAACCCCTAAGTACAGTTGTGCTAGAGCAACCTCTACCGGATCGCATCCAGACAGGGATGTATTTGATTAATAAAACACTTACTCAATACCCACCAAAAATTAGGGATGTTTTTATTGTACTTAGTCTTATCCCTAAGAGATTCACTAGTGTTGTATAATCCTAATACCAATAAATAACTAAATATATCCCCTCAAACCAACTATAACAACCCTTCTCTTTACTACACACTAAATCATGATTCATTATAAAAACATCACTTGATACAACATAGATTATCGAGAGCTATAGTGTCTTTGGGGAATAGGAAAATTACATAACAAATTAAAACATGAAACACAACATCGTTATTGAAATCTTGTTTTACATGACCACTAAATTCTCTCGTACTTAGCAATCAATGGGATAATCTAAGGACATGCATAAGAAAAGGGTGAGCTATGAAGCACAGTAAAGGAATAAACCTAAGATAACATGAGGAATACAAAAAAATTTAGAAAATAGGAATTTCAATGGAGCACAAGAGAAACATGAACATAAAAGCATGATAAAGGATGATAATCATAACATGGAAATGTGGAAACTACACTTAACATGGAATTTAGCATGATCCAAGGCTCATTGAGTAAGACCTCGTTGCACATGAAGCCCAAGTAAACCCTCATTGAACTTGAATTATCATGATACAACACTCATTGCACTTGATGTATCATGATACTATACTTAACCCGGTGCATTGGAGCGCTATCAGGGCAAACCCTTTTTAAACATTTCATTTTATGCATAATTGTTCCACATGAATCATATAACATGGAATCAATCAACATCACAAATTATTCCATGATTAAGTAATGTTGAATAAATACATTAATGTACCATTCAAAAGTTATATGTGCATAAAGGTGATTACCCTTGATATAGACATGGGTATGGTATTCACTACGCAATGATCATGGCTTGGAAAAACGTGGTTCAGTTTTGGTAGAATAACGGTGTGACATAAGGATTCATGAAAATGGTTGATGAGAGAGAAATGGGTGTCTCATATTATGTACGATAAATGGAAAGTAAGAGGTTCATATAGATACATGTCCCAAAAAATTTAATGGAATTTAGATTGATAATACAAAAGAATTACTTGGATGTAAATGAGGAGAAATAAATCCCTCAAAGTATTTCGGCATGGTAACAGGTGTACATGGGAGGCATTAATGAGAGAAAAAGGGGTATCTCGTTCTTTAAACAATATTAGGGAATTATGGGGGAGGTGAAAAATCATACCCTAACATTTGTAATTGAAAACTAAAGGGCATAACAACTTATTAAAAATTGTACAAAATGAGAAAGGAAGAAATACCATACTTGGAAGTGTGATCCCAAAGGCTTGGTAGAGGCTTGAGAGGAGCTTCTTGGGAGCATGGGGAACCTTAAGAGGATTCTAGATATAGGAAGTCAGAGGTTGTATGAACTCTAAATGATTTGAGTGAAGAGGAAGTGGCATCGTGGTTGGGTTTATATAGTAAAGGAGAGGTAATTCTTTATTATTTCGGTTTGGGTCATCACACAATAAACTAATCAATACCAAAAACCAGCCCATGTTTTTTGACCATGGTTTTTTCTAGAGGAAAGTGGAAAATAATATTTTATAAGGCCAATGTCCGAACTCCTTAAAATTGTAGGGTTTCTTAGGTGGAGGTGAGTCACACTCTCAAAGAAATTCATTTAAAATGTGAAAATGTTTTATTACTCTTGGAGGGTCCACTAATGTTTTGTAAAATAAATAAAACAAAACTAAAGTAACATTATTTTAATTTTAAAATATATATTGGCTGAACATATCATTTATAGTATTTTATTACATCACTATTGGCTCATTATGATGTTATAAAACACATTATATATTAAAAAGGAATTTATTTTTTACCTAAACATTTGACTATATCCGAAAATTATGAAAAATTAACCATTGGATAATTTCGACATAATGATTCCAATAATAAAATTAATTTTATCTAAATATTTTTTTAAATGTGTTACTTTTTACTTTTAAAATAAAAAATGACATTTACCGAAAATTCATGGGTTAGACAAAAACGTCTTTCAAACCATAATAAAAATTACAATTGCATTTATTCAATTATAAGATCATATATATTTAATAAAATTTAATTTAATAATATTTTATTAAAATATTATTTAAGTCAAAAATTCTTTAGTTCATCAAAATAGAATTCTTAGTTGAATATTAACTAAAAATACTATTTTCACATAAAAAATATTTACAAAGTAACAATAATAAAATTATTGTATATTAATTATTATATAGAAAAATAATGCACATAATTATAGTACTGATGTCTTTTAACATAACCCCATATAACACTCGCATAATATTGAAGGATAATGTGTGTGATGGTGAGATACTCTTGGGGATGCAGAGATAACATTGCTCGGGTGGTAATCTCTACCAACTACCACTTCTCACGTAGGCAGTTCCATTCGAGCATAACATGTTGAAGCTCAACTTGGTCTTGGTCAAGTGTGAAGCCCAATGACACCACCTCTTTTCTATGATCCGAAAAATGGGGTTCATACAGGGAAAGTCTTCTGAATGAGGCCAACGCTTCCTTTGTCTTAGTAAATTGGATTTGTTAAAGCCCAATAATTATAATAATCATGTTATCACTGTTCAACGACTATATTAGCAACAGTCACAATTATTAATGGTATTTTAAAATCTAGAAACATAAAAAAAATAAGTGCATATGTTATATAAATATTTTACACAATTACACATTTAATTATATGAAGAGGTATTTTCATTAATGAAAGTTTGGGTAATTACAGAATCGAACCGAAAATATAATGAAAATAAGATCCTAATATTAATTTTTAAATAACCAAAATATTCAAGAAAATAATCATGAAAATTATTAATTTTCATTATATAATAAACATGAAACAAATAGATGGTGAATATGGCACATGTCTCATAGTATTATGAAGTTAAAGGGAAATCCTATACCTTATGTATCGACATCCTTCCTACAATTTATAAAATATTATATATAATATATATAGTTATTTATTAATCATATATAATAGATATATATATATATATATATATATATATGTATATCATTCCATATATTAATTACTTAATCTTTTTATTACCAATTTATTATCAATTCCATGTTAAAATCAAATTTGTGTATTAACTGCTTTGTTATTCAAGTATGTTTTGAATTGTTTTTTTGGTCTTCTTACATTCATAACGGTTCCATAATACCTTTATTGTTTGACAGGATATAAATATCATATATATATATAATATATTAATTTATTTTAATCTAATAATGTAAGATATAGAAAATTAAATACACTAGAAGTATTGTAGAAAAGGATTTTTATGGATGTTATTTTTTATTTTTAACGTCGTCGTTTAGCCGATGTTATTACAGGAGACGTTATAAACATAGTTTCTTATATCGGTTATTTTACAACCGGCATAAAAAACACAAATCTGAAGTTTTTTTCACATCGTTTCATAAAAAACTGATGTGGAAAAAGCATCAGAGTCATGGTTTGTTACGTCGGTTATTTAATAACTGATGTGGTATATACCCTTTCACATCGATTATATAATAACTTATGTCACAAAGCACTCCTCAGAAGCATTTATCATGTCGATTATTTTTATAACTGATGTTATAAACTTTTCTAACAAACGGTTTCCAACGTCGGTTATATAATAACCGATGTGAAAACATTTCTCCGACGTCGGTTATTTAATAACCAACATAAAAAAAACTATCAATTTCCATTTATTACATCAGTTATAAAATAAATGATGTAAAAACCATTTCCCATGAATTTATTACATCAGTTTCTAAATAACCGACGTTAAAACTAATCCCAATGCATTTTTACGTCGGTTATGAAATAACCGACTTAGAAAAATGTTTTTTTAATGTAAACCTGAACCAATACTATGCCCAACAAAAATACCTAAAAAGGACTAAAAGGTTACAAAAAACAGACCAAAATAGACCAGAATCCCCCCCCCCACTGTACAGCCCCCACCACACCCTTGGACAACCCCACCACCCTCCACCCTCCCGGACACCCCCCCTAGATTGTCCCACCACCCCTGGATATCCCCCCACACCCCTGGAAAACCCTCCCACCCTCCTGTATACCCCCACCCCCTAGACAGCACTCTCACACCCCTGGACAGCCCTCACACACCCCTAAAACAGACCAAAAAGTTACCAAAACAAACCATAACCCCACCCCCCCCCCCCCCACCCCCCACAGGGAAGCCCCCACCACACCCCTAAACACCCCAACACCCTCAGACATCCCCCCCCCCACCCCCCGGACAGCCCCCCCACACTCACCCTCCTGGACACCCCCACACCCCTGCACTATCCCACCCCCCCTGGACAACACCCCACACCCCTGGACAACCCCCCACCTCCCTGCATAGCACTCCCACACCCCTAGACTACCCTCTCACACCCCTGAAACAGACCAAAAAGTTACAAAACATATACCAAAATAGACAAGAACCCCCCCCCCCCCCCCTCCCCCACTCCCACCCCACTGGTTATCCCCCACCACACCCCTAGACACCCCCACACCCCTGGACTTCCCCCACACCCCTGGACACCCCCACACCCCTGGACTCCCCCACCCCCTAGACAGCCCCCCACACCACTAAACAACCCACCCCCCTCCAGGACACCCCCCAACCCCTAGACTGCCCCCACCCCTGGAGAACCCCCACACCCCTGGATAACCCCCCCCCCCCCCCCTCCTGTATACCCCCACCCCCTAGATTGTTCTCCCACACCCCTGGACAGCCCTCCCACCACACCTCTAAAGCAGACTAAAAAGTTATGAAAAACCGACCAAAACAGATCAGAACCCCCCCTAGACAGCCCCCCCACAACCCTGGACACCCCCCCCCCCCGCTCCCCACCCCCTGGACAGCCCCCGAAACCCCTGGAACCCCCCCCCCACCCTATTGTATACCCCCACCCCTAGATATCACTCCCACACCCCTGGACAACCTTCCCTCACCACTGAAACAGACCAAAAAGTTACCAAAACCTGACCAAAACAGACCACCCCCCCCCCCCCGCCCCTCCCGCCCCACTAAACAACCCCCACCACATCCATGGACACCCCCACACACACACCCCTGGACTACCCCCACCCCCACCCGTAGACAACCACCAAACCCCTGGACAACCCCCCCTCCCTCTAGGACACCCCTCCCCCCCCACACACACCCATGGACTGCCTCCCACCTCTGGGACAACGCCCCCCCCCCCCCCCCCCCCACCCCACCCTTTTGGACACCCCTACCCCCTAGACAGTACTCCCACACCCCTGGACAGTCTGCCCACACCCCAAGAACCCCCCCCCCCCAACCCTCCTCGACACCCCCACCCCACTGGACATGACTCCCCTGGACAACCCTCTCACACCCCAAGAACACCCCCCCCCCCCCCACACAGGACTACCCCCACACCCCTAGACTCCCCCTGGACATCCCCCCACTCTCTTGTGCATCCCTTCCACCCTCCTAGACACCCTCCTACCCCACTGGACAGCCCCCACCACACCCCTGGACACCCCCACACCTCACTAGACATGCCAAGACCAAAAACTGACCAAAACCCGACCAAAACAATACCTGAACCTCCCCCCACCACACCCCTGGACACCACCCCCCCTCCCCCACACCTCTGTAATACCCCCACCCCTGGACACCCCCCTGGAAAACCCCCCCACACTCTTGGACACCCTCCACACACCTTTACTGCCCCCCCACCCTCTTGGACACCCCCACCCCTTTGACAGCACTCCCAAACCCATGGATATAACTCCCACACCCCTATAACCCCCCCCCCCACCCCCACCATCCTGGACACCCCCACCCCACTGGAGAGGAATCCCCTAGAATTCCCTCCCACTCCCCTATAACCCCCCCCCACCCCACCCCTGGACACCCCCTGGACATCCCCCCACTCACCTGGGCATCCTTCACACCCTCTTGGACACCCTCCCACCCCACTGGACAGCCCCCACCACACACCTGGACACCCCACCACCTCACTGAATACCCCAAGACCAAAACCTGACCAAAACTAGACCAGAACCCCCCACCCCCTGGATAGCTGGTGTTGGGAGAGGAGGAACCTCCATCCCTTGGGGGGCTGAACGCCACTGGAAGGTAGTCACAACTCCCACATGCGAAGATTGAGCTCTCAAAATGTTTCACCAATGCTTTTTTCCCCTGTAAACATCATTCATTCTATCACTTTGATGCCTGTATAACCAGGGGAAATCACCTTCACACATGACGGTGCTTCCCCCTTGTTATAATGGCATAAAAGTGATAGAATGAATGATTTTTACAGGGGAAAAAAGCATTGGTGAAACATTTTTAGAGCTCAATATTCGCATGTGGGAGTGATGAGTACCTTCCAGCAGTGTTCACCCCCCCTGGATAGCTGGTGTTGGGAGTGATAGAATGAATGATGTTTACAGGGGAACAAAGAATTGGTGAAACATTTTTAGAGCTCAAGCTTCGCCTTTGGGAGTGATGAGTACCTTCCAGCGGCGTTCACCCCCCCTGGATAGCTGGTGTTGGGAGAGGAGTAACCTCCGTCCCTTGAGGGGATGAACGCCGCTGGAAGGTACTCACAACTCCCACATGCGAAGATTGAGCTCTCAAAATGTTTCACCAATGCTTTGTTCCCCTGTAATCATCATTCATTCTATCACTTTTATGCCTGTATAACCAGGGGAAATCACCGTCACACATGACGGTTCTTCCCCCTCGTTATACTGCCACAAAAGTGATAGAATGAATGATGTTTACAGGGGAACAAAGCATTGGTGAAAAATTTTGAGAGCCCACGCTTCGCAAGTGAGAGTGTTGAGTACCTTCCAGCGGCGTTCACCCCCCCCCCCCCCCCCCCCGAGGGATTGAGGCGCCTCCTCTCCCACCCCCTAGATCCCCCCCCCAATCCCCATGGACACCCTGGACACCCCCACCCCCACTAGAAAGCCCACCCACACCCTTGGAAGCCCCCCACAAGCTACAAGACACCCCCACACCCCTGGACACCCCCTAGACAGCCCCCCCCCCCCCCCCCCCCACTCACCTAGACATCCCTCTCACCCTCCTGGAAATGCTCCCACCCCCAGGACTACCCCCCCCCCCCCCCCACTCTCATAGATACCCAGAACACCCCCCACCCCACCGAAAAACCATCCCTCAACCCTGGATACCCTCCACTCCAATGGAACCCCCCCCCCCTCCCCCATACCCTTGGAACCCCTCCCCCTAGACCAGAATCCATACCATAAAAACCATCATAAGTAGAAAAAAAAAAGAAGAAGTAGAGAAAAATTAAACATTCACATATATAATATTCAAAACATACAATGTAAACATAAAAAAACTAAATCCAACCTAAACGACTACCAAATACACAATTACAATGACTGTATTTAAAATTACATTTTACACTACAAACAACTAAAATTCAATCAAACCTGTAAAATAATTTGACCATTCCACTTGTACGTGTTTGACGTGTTGATCACAATAGGGTTGAGGGTCATCAAATAGCTACAAATTAAAAGTATAGTATTTAACATGTAAAATAAATAAATCAAATGAAATATTATGGAAACGTTTAAAAAGAAATCTCACCAGGTCATAGTTCACAACTATTCCAGTAGTTAATATTTCATACATAAATCTTAACATATAATATCTGCATTTGATGACGCCATGTTGTTTTTGAAAATTCTGTTTGAATGAGTGTAAATTCAATATATTATTTTTATGTAATAAATCAAAAAGTAAAAATTATAAATGGATATTTACCTTTACATTTACATATTTGATCCTCGCACTCCTTTTCTTTGTGTTTTTTCGAAAGTAGACCCATCCCCTATTAGAAAATAATACGAATGGGATAAATTTAAAATTCATCATAATATATAAAACTATTGATAAATTGAAACTTACTTTTCTAACATTTTCTTAAAACTTTCCCACACATCACCATGGACAGAGCATATCCAATAAAGTGGTTTCTTCCTTGGTAAAAAACCCCTAATATCCAATGACCACTGATAAAAGAAAATTTAGGGTTAGTAGTTTTTTATGTTAAAAGATAATGAACTCTTGGAGAGAGATGATTTTCATACCTCTCACAAAAAGGAATCATCCAAAACTTTGTGACTATATTCTGGTCAAGTCTTTTAGCAATATAAGGAATTCTTTGTTCCTCATCTAATGCACATGCTTCATGGGAAATCAATTGTGGGTCCATGAATCCATATACATTTGTCCTCTCATTCTTCTCACAAATTTTATAAAGATACCAAATAAAAAACAGACATAAGTATACATTTTTAATAAATATAACTTCGGGAAAATGTGTTAAGACTTACATGGAAAAAACTTTCACCTCGTTGATGCACAAATTATCTCTAGTAACAAGCTCCATGATATCAGTTTTCAAAATCCCCATACTTATTGCATGTCCAAAATTATGAGCTTCCATTGAAAACTCATAATGATCAGCCAACAAATTTGAATATCTTGACAATCTGTCAAAACTACTAGAATCTGTATCTGATGTCATAGCCATTTTTCTTTGTTGTTGTCTATATAGTATTTCTTTACCTTTGAAGTATTCCTGTAAAAATTAATAGAAAAATATATCAGTTTTCAAATGATAAAACAACTTTAACAAAAAAATAATATAGAAGATAAAATATACATACCTATATGGTAATGAGTTGACGATGTCTGGATGGCCAAATTAAAAAATGGTTGATACTATGTCCAACTGTCATCACCCCATCTGTAGGTAATGGTACTTGAGCTGATCTATTTATAATATCTTGTACAACGACTCTATGATTTTCTACCTCTAATTGTTGATTATGAACTGTATCTCATATACAATATACCAACACATATACAACTATATGACATTGATGATCATCAACATAAAACTCGCAATAAGTAGGAAGCTGCGGCAGAGGAGTTGGATAAAAAATGGGGTCCACAGGCCGAGGTGGGGGAGTTGGAGCTACTGGCGGAGGAAGAGGATAAATAATGGGGTATGTAGGGGGAGGTAGAGGAGTGTGAGCTACAGTTTGAAATTTTCTTTGTATGTCTGCAAACATAGACTATACCAACTCTCTAATATTTTCCTCCATCGTCGCATTAATATTATAAACATTAGCCTCCAAGGATTCTATTTTTTTATAAACACCCTCAATGTAAGAAGTTGAATAATGTGGAAACACTATTCTTACTGATACACCTGGTGGATATCCTCATACACGACTAGGATGTTCATGCTTTCCCAATGCTGTAGATAAAATATATTCCCTCCCAGCAGCTATAAATACCCCATGTGAGATCTGCTCCTCTAGAGAATCCTGTATTAATTAATTGAACATTTCTGTAATGATTCAAATTATATGAAGAAGATAGTTAACTTAAATAAATATAATAGATATCGCACAATCCTCTCAGCTATTATTCTTGAATCATCCGAAAGATATTTCCTTTTTTTGCCAATCCGAGCTCTCTTCCATTTTTCATGTCTAGATGGAGGGGATGGAGGGGACACATCCCCAGAGCTTGAAGACTCATCTCTTAGTTGTTGTAATTTTTCCACCATCATTTTTTATTCTAATAATGTATACCATTCCCAAGATAAACTATGAGGGTATACATTTTTAGATTGGATCTCCTGATGATATTTCCTTGTTTGATATAAATTAAGAATAAGATATCATTAACAAAACATTAATAAGATCATTTATATAATAATGCTTATAAAAGTTTACATTTCCCTAACCAAAAATGAATATTTTCTTCTACATTCAACAAAATATATCCATATGTCTTCATCTATGAAAGAATATATACGACATGGATTTTCATGACTCCTATGACCAAAAATGAAATCTGATGAGAGGGTTGATTTGAAATCCCTCCATCTCTTGGCATCCATCGATAATAACTTCTTCTTAACTCCTCCAATGTCATGAATATCAAATTTCATCTGATAAATAAGAGGTTAAACATATTATATATACTCAAAACATTTAAAGAATTGGCATACAATAGAAAAAGATCTTACAAAAATCATCTCCCGCAACTGAGATATTGTCATTTTGTCCACACTTCTCCAGTCATCATACAAAATGCTTACTTTTCTATTACCCTGAGTTGATACAAAAATCTTAAAATCTTTTGCATTTGGACCTTAAGAAATATCATCATCATCAAACTCAATGAGTATCCTCTGATCCTGTGTACGGGAAAGTGATAATTTTTTTAAATGTGTGCACCCACGTTTACCAACTCTTGAACTATTTATCGTAATGGGAGCACATGAGGAAGATTGGGGAATATCAAGAGGAGCATTTCAATGTTCCTCCCAAGAGGTATGACCAATATGATAATCTATTGAATCATGTGGTTGGTCAACTGATTGATCTTTCATTATCCCTCAAATCAAAAAAACAAACATTAGTATGAAAATATACAAATTCAAATAGTACAATACTAATGTAAATAGAAAATAGAAAATTATACTAAGTTACATAATAGTATTCATGGTTAATATGGTAACCATGTTAAAAAATGGTAAATATGGTAAAGATGGTAAAGATGGTAAACATGATAAACATGGTAAACCTGATAAACATGGTAATGTAATTGTCACTGAACAAAAATAATCGATATATAATTTATGTAATGGTAAACATGATAAAGTAAAATAAACAAAATTAAAACAAACAAAAACATAGACTTATTTGTTTTAATACATGTTTTAATAAAGAATAAACATACAACATATAACATTTTATGAAAACAATAAATGTAAACAAGAAATAAATAAATGTTACATGTAGTTTTAGGAAAGTAAAAATGGATTGTTTTCCAAAATTTCTTCGTCGTGATCGTTCCTTATGGGAAAAACCATGTCTTCAATATGCTCATCATTATGTTTTGTTAATCTTTAAATGGAAGTAGGGATCTCACATAAATCAGAATCATTATCAAGTTCATCCTCACCAATATATTGTTTTTTCTCTTGTAAAACAACATCCCAATGCATATCTTATTGATCTACTACATAGAAAATTTGTCTTTCATGTGTTTTCATTATAAAATAATCAATTGTGTCTTCCAATCTATTCATATTAAAAACCTTCATTCCAAATTCAACATGTCTGGCACTATTGTTACCGGTAAACCATTTACAGTTAAATATAAGAACATTAATTTTAAAGTAATCATCCTCCCATATGTCTACAATCACACCATAACATGCACATGATGTAGAAATTGGGTTTTTGTCTTTAGCACCTGGAAAATGAATTTATTCTCCAAACACCAATACACCACTATTTTGAATTGCACTTTTGTTGTCTGGAGCTTCTATATGAAATGTATAGCCATTAATGTCATAATCATACCATGTTATCACATTTAAACATGGACCACCCACTACCCATTTTAATGTCTCCTATACATATGATCTACCAAGAAAGGTCTTTTTAAACCATGACAAAAAAAATTTGTTGTGCTGATTCAAAATCCACATTTATTTCTTCTTTGGATGACATTGTTTCAACTCATTAATATGAAATGTGATATATAGTTGAGCATAATCTATGTTATTCAAGATGTATAATTATAACTTCTTCATCTGTTTAGCTAACAACGATTTTACTTTCAATCCACAAATACCCTTTCCCTCATTATTAACTCGTTCATGGAGAGATGGAGGCAAACCTTGGTGTTGTGCCGCAGCCAAGTAGCCCGTACAAAACTCTGCAACCTCCTCAGAAATATACTTCTTAATAATGGTGGCTTCAAGTGGATATGGATTCTTAACATACCCCTTCAATATTTTTATATACCTTTCAAAAGGATCCATCCAACGAAGATATACAGGTCCAAAAATATTTATTTCTCGAACCATATGAATCATTAAATGCACAATTATATCAAAAAAAAGTTGGAGGAAAATGCATTTCCAATTGAAAAAGAATACAAATTGCTTCATTTTCCAAAAAGTTCAAAGCATTCACATCAATCACCTTATTAAAAATTGAATAAAAAAAATAACATAGATTCATTATTGTCTTTCTGACATGGATGAAAAATATTCCACACAATGCAACTGGTAGAAGTTTTTGCATCATGACGTGACAATCATGATATTTCATACCTATAAACTTCAAGTCTATCAATGAGACAATTTTTTTACATATGAAGAATAACCTTGAGGCACATTGATATCATTAAGACACTGACAAAAGATAATTTTCTCCCTCTTGGATAATATATGACATGTCGGGGGAAGAAATGATCATCTTCCATTAAGAGTGGGAGATAACTCAAAACATATTCCCATTGATAGTAAGTCTAATCTTACATTCAATCCATCTTTTTTCTTTCCTTTAATATCTAAAAATGTTCCAATAAAACTATCACAAATATTATTCTCCACGTGCATGACATCAATATTATGTTTAACTTCATGATATATCCAATATGGTAGCTCAAAAATTATTGACCTATTCTTCCGAATATGTCTATCATTACCATATTTCTTTGTCTTTCACAATGTCAAATCATTGTTTTCCACCCTCTCACAATACAAATCATGGGATAATGGTTTTTGAGCAATATCAAATTCTCATGACCCATTGAATGGATTTTTTAGTCTTCTATAAGAGTGATCCATAGGAAAAAACTTTCGATGAACCATGTACACTGTTTTCCTCACATGATGCAATTGGAAACATGAAGTCTCTTTTTCGCAAATAGGATATTCCTTATGCCTATTAACACTATATCCAGACAAATTTCCATATGCTGGGAAGTCATTTATAGTGAACATAAGCACTGCATATAGTTGAAAATATTCCATTTTATAAGAATCATGCACCCTTATACCATCCTCCCATTAAAGTTTCAAATCATCCATCAATGGTGATAAGAAAATATCAATATAATTGCCATGTTGCTTCGGACCGGAGATCATTATACTCAACATGACATATTGGCACTTCATACAAAATTTAGGAGAGAGGTTGTAAATTAACAATAAAACCAGCTAGAAACTATGTGTGCAACTAAGGGTTCGGTATGGATTCATTCCATCTGTGCACAACCCTAGACTAAGATTTCTAATTTCCCAAATGTAAGATATTGCTCATCAATTTACTTCCATTATGGACAATCAGCATGATGACATATTTTTTATATCATATAACTGCTCATGGGAATGCCATCTTAACCTTTTTGTGTCATGTGAATTAGAAAATAAAAGTTTGAAATGATGAATTATAGGAAGATACCAATATTCCTTTGAAGGGATATTTGTAATATCTACATTAGCCTGTGATTTTTCTTTCACCATATATCGTGATGTCCCACATTTGGGACACTCTGACAGAAATTCGTATTACTTCATATATATCATACAGTCATTCGGACAGGCATGTATTTTCTTGTATCCCAATCCCATCAGGCATAATATTTTCTTGTCATTATAATGTGGATCTGGATGATCCTTATCTTTTGGAAGAATACCTTTCATTAATTGTAGCAGCTCTATAAACCTTCTGTCACTCCATCCATGTTTCTCATTCAGGTTAATCAATCTTAACACCACCGACAAAACTGTAAAATCTATACAACTAGGATACAATGGTTTTTTAGCATGACCATATAGACGTGCAACTGTTGGTTCTATCTCAATTTTTTCTTCTGCAATATCACGAATCATTTATTTAATTCCATCGGAGTTACCATCTTGTGAATAATCAACATCAGTGAAATTCCGTCCAGTTTTACCATGCCAAATCCAAGGGCTGTAAATCAGATTAAAACCATGACAAATCAGATGATATTTTATCTCTCCACTTTTCAAATTCTTCATATTCAATCATTTTAGGCATGGACAGAAAAAAAATGTCACTACTTGGAACATTTCATTTAGAAAATTCCAAAAAGGCATCAACACATTCCTCATATTCATTGCTCATTTGATGTGTCATAATCCAAGTTCGAATCATTACTACCTCAATCAAATATCAAAATTAAACATATTTTTAAGATAAGAAAACTATATATTTATATGAAAAAAATCATAATTTGAATGTAAAACAATTTTGAAATATAAAAAAAATCTATGTGTATTTAAAAAAATATGCTTCAATATGATTTTAAAAAGAAAATATATTTATATATAACAGTTTTAAATTCATATTGGAACCATTCTTCTTAAGGTACACAAGGAATACATCTTAGTGCAACTACATACCAAATTCACCCTTCCGTAAAAAAAAGAAATATGAAGTATAAATATTAAAATATGTATACATTTAATACTGAAATTTACACAGATCCTAACGATTTGAAACCTCTGGACAGCCCCCCCCCCCCCCCCACCCCTATGGATAGCCCCACCCCCTAGACACCAACCCCACTCCCCTGGACATCACCCCCACCCCCTTGGACACCACCCCACCCCCTGGACACCCCTACCCCGTTGGAAAACACCCCCACCCCTAGGACTTCACCCCCACCCCCTTGGACACCACCACCAACCCTCTTGGACACCCCCTGGACACCACCACCACCTTGGACAGCCCCCACCCCTTGGACACCACCCCCACCCCCTTGGACACCCCATGGACAACACCACCCCCTTGGACAGCCCCCACCCCTCTGGACGCCCCACCCCCAGGATAGCCCCCACTCTCTAGACAGCCCCCCCCCACCCACCCCTTTGGACACCCCACCCCTCCTGGACACCCCCACCCCTACCCCCTTGGACACCCCCCCGGGACACCCCCAACCCCTAAACACCCCCACCCCTTTGAACACCACCCCCACCCCCTTGGACACCCCCTGGACACCATCACCCCATTGGATAGCCACCCCCCACCCATCCAGATAGCCACCCACCCCCTAGACAGCCCCCTTCCCTCTAGACAACCCCTGTCCCACCCCCTTAGACACCCCAACCCTCCAAATAACCCTAGAACACATTGATTACTATTAAACCATCAATTTAAAAATGACCAAACATCCCTAATAATAGAAGGAATGAAGGAGAAGAAGAAGTGGACGAAAAAGAAAAAAGAAACAATGTAGAAAGGAAGAAGAACATGGAATAAGTAACTTATTTATGGAAATTCCATGGAATCCAAGAAAACCATGGGGCCTCCAATGGTTGATAGAAAAATGGTTAAAATGGAGTAAACATGAGAATCAAATCAAATTTAAAATAAAAACTCTGATGAAGAAAATCACTGTGTAAAGCCTGTTGTCACGACATAATGGGGTCAGGAAAACTGTGCATCTTTCAAAACCACCACATGGTATCCCCCATAACGCATAATTTTCTCACAGTCAATGACTGGTCAAAATATATATAACCAAATAGAATCATATTGGAACACCCCTCATATTTTCATAATTCTTGAATCCCTAAAATCATAGTGGAAACCTCAAACATAGATTGTACTGACCCCCTTGGACACCAACCCCACCCCCTTGGACACCACCCCCACCCCCTTAATCAACACTAATAAATTACAGTCTAATATCCATGAAACAATACAATCATCTTTTCATAATCTCATAAACCACGATGCAATAGTCAGTCCTAACTGACACTTATCCTCCACCCCTGGGACACCACCCCCACCCCCTTGGACAACCCCCTAGACACCACCACCCCCTTGGAAACCCCCCTCCCCCCACCCCCTAGACACCACCCTTCTCACCCTTGGACACCCCTTGGACACCACCACCCCCTTGGACAACACCCCCACCCCTCTGGACAGCCCCCACCCCTCCTGGACACCACCCCTACCTCTTACCCCCTTGGACACCCCCTAGACACCCCCAACCCTCTGGAAATCCCCCCTCCCCCCCCCCCCCCTCAGACAGCCCCCAAACCCTCTGGACAGGCCCCCACCACCTTGGACACCCCCCCCCACCCACCAACCCACCCCCTTGGACAGCCCCACACCCCCTTGGACCCCCCCCCCCCCCCACACACACCCCTGGACTGCCCCCCCCCCTCCCCCACCTCCATGGACACCTTGGACACCCCCAACCCTTTGGACAACCCCCTGAACCCTCTAGAAATCCCCCACCCCCCTTGGACAGCCCCTGCACCCCCATGACAGTAACCTCACCCCTTTTGACATCCTCCACACCCCCTTGGACACCCCCTACCCCCTTGGACAGCCCCCAAACCCCCCTAAACACCACCCCACCCCCTTTGACACCTCCTAGACACCCTCATCCCACTGGATAGCCCACCCAACCCCCCTAGACACCCCCACCTACTTGCACAACCCCCACCCCCTTGGAAACCCCCGTACGCGCACACACACATGATAGAACTCACAAAAATCGTAAACATGCATGATATCACTTCCATAAGAATATTTTACCAGAAAAAAATTTAGCATGGTATAGATGAACACTATGAAACTTACCAAGATAGTAAGAAAAAATAAAAATATCTTGTCAAAAATTAATTTAGGGAATCGTGGAACATAAAAACAGAAAAGTAGTCGTGTGAGGCTTACTTGAGTGTTGTGAGTCGACCTGATATATCTAATAATAATAAATATGAATAATGATGTTGGAAAAATGAGGATAGAGGACATGACTTCGACAAATTGTTTCTAGGTTTTCTGCATGAGAGAGACGAGTCGCAGTTTGACCGATCGAAGAAAACAGAATGACTGAATACGGGGTGCAATATATCATTTAAAAGATTTACCACATCCATTATTTAATAAATGATGTGGTAAACTATTTTTTTTAATGTTTATAATGTCGTTTATTAAATAACTGACATAGAAAAAAAAATTCACGTCATTTATAAATTAACCGAAGTGATATATGTCACATTATACCGACATGATAAATTACTGAGATTGGATTTATCACGTCAATTCTTTTATAACCGAAATGGTAAATAGACGAGCTTTCCCTTATCACGTCATTTATTTTATAACTGATGTGATAAAGTGTAGATCTTTCCTTTATCAAGTTGGTTATTTTATAAACAGCCTTATAAAGTACGTCGGGTTTGATTTCACATCGGTTAAACAATTATCGACGTAAAAAAGCTAATCTTCGTATATTTTACGTCATTTTTTTATAACCGATGTAATATATGGATCCTGATCGATATATCACATTGGTTTTAAAATAACCAACCGGATATATCGATCATTAAAGATTTTCACATCAGTTATATTGAACCGATGTAAAAAATGATGACGTGTTAAACATTTTTTCCACTAATGTAGTGTTAGAAAAGGTAGGCTATATATACCCATGAATACTGTTTCCATTTTTTCAATTGATTGACATAAATGAAGGTAAATAATATGTTTAAAATTTTTTAAAAAAATACTTCATATATATTGATATATATAAAAATGTATCAAATATTTTTATTTATTCATATACATATTATAATTGTTTTAAAGCATAGTGAAGATTTAATCACAATGATAAAAAAGGCGGTAGTACACCATACACACAAATGATGTTGTCATATCCCCCATGTGAAGGAATGTTAGAAGGTATATATAATATCCAAATTAAATAAGTATAATTGTTTTACATATATCATATATATTTGTTTAACATATTCTTATTACCATTCATGTAAAATAGAAAGGAAAAATACATCACATCGGTTCGTAAGGTGGTGGTCCACTGTACACATAAGAAACATTATTACCTACCAAAGTAATTGGGGATAAGAAGTTAGATATAGAATTATAATTTCATAGGTATATTAATATTACAAATATCAACTATATAAATACTAAATCCATTATTAGATTTATTTGTGAGAGGTGGTGATAGAGAATTAATAAATTGGTTCTTGAGGAGGTAGTCCTCCATTCACACGAATTCTAATTTTGTGTCCCATATTATATAAGTTGAGATGAATATATCTTATTCAATCAAAATAACAATATCTTATTATATATCATATAATTTGTTTTATTATTTTTCCAATTATTGGAAAATATATTTATTCATTAGAAGAATAACTAAACCAAAATCACATAGTTAAAATCATTACCACTTTTTTAAATAACAACATTAGTTTTATAATAAAGATTTCCTCGGTAATATGAATGATCTCAAAAAAGACTCTATGATGTGGGAATATAATTAAAGACCACATTTATTTAGGTTTTTTTTGAACCATTTGGTATTTTATGTGTGGATTGGATAAGAGAGTGTGTGGGAATTTATTAGTGATGTGAGTGGAACACTAGTATTTATTTTAATGAAAAAGGAATATCCTAGTTTTTAACATGAAAAAATGATCATTAATGAGACATTATAATATATAAATTTCATTAATGTTATTTACCAAAATTATTTTTTAAAAATAATTTGAGGTATGATGTGTTTGTTCATTGAAAAATAGTTTTCTAGGAAAATATTTTCTTTATTTTCAAAGTTTAATGTTTTCATTTCTATTTAAATTTTCACTAAAAAATTAATCTTATATACATGTTTAAAAAACATATTATCATAATTTTTTTAACATTATTCATACCCACCATTCCAATTACTAGGTAATTCCAAACATATTAAAAAATATTATTGTCATAAAATATATGATTTCATTTAAATTTGGTGTTGTGTGTTCCACAAGAAAAAATATCTGTTTCCTATAAAAAAACATAAAAAGATAAAATGTAATTGAAAAATAAATGTTTGAAAAAATCTCAAAGAGTTATTGTATACCCAATGAAAATTATTTTTCCTTCAAAATTAATCACCTTGGCACAAACATATAAAGGTTCTTCTACATCAATACATCCTCCATTTCCCACATAACTACATCATGTTGGTAAGTTCTCCACAAGACAATTACTAGGTCAATTTTATAATTTTATAGAACATTTTATGACATAGAAAATAAAATTATTTCTCATCAAAATAATGATCTTGATATATATACCTGGACAATGAGTTAAGTACATGTGATGACTCATGTTTATGGTTCCTTATGATAGATACATGGAACATAATAGGAACATTGGAGAGACTTGGTGAAAGTGACATGTGATACGACACGGTCATAAAACAATATATAATTTCCATTGGACCCACATACCATAGGATTAATTTACTGTACATTCTTCCATAGACAAATTCAATGAAACCCTTATCACCAACTTTAGATTTTTTATCACATGGATGTTTATCAATATGTAGTTAACGTCAACATTCTGATTCTATTAAAATTAAATGAATGTATATATAACATCATATTCCATTTAATTAGATGTTTTAGGTCCCAAATTTATTATTTTTTCAAAATTATTATATTACATTGGATTTTTTCAATTATTTTAATATTTAAATTCATAAAAAACCATCATAATGATTTATTGAATTCCTTTTTAATAGTAATAAACAACTAGAGGACGATGTTGATCCAATCCAACATTAAAATTCTTATAAAATTTTTATAGCATATCATATAGTTTCTGAATTGTTCTATCAAATTGAAAATAAGTTTATGGATGATTTGAATGCTAAAACTGAAATCTATATCAAGATCTTACTATGATTTCTTGAGAAATTTGAGGTAAACCATGGATGCT
Source organism: Viscum album (assembly GCA_963277665.1). Classification (NCBI taxonomy): domain Eukaryota; kingdom Viridiplantae; phylum Streptophyta; class Magnoliopsida; order Santalales; family Viscaceae; genus Viscum; species Viscum album. The sequence goes on from CAUJRU010000186.1 coordinate 518,870, forward strand.
GATTAGATACTATTGAATGTGGTACACTATGTAATCTAACAAGTTCATTAATATATATCTTGGAAATCAGATATAGAGATAAGGCTTCTCTAATAGTGATTTTGTATGATGAAGTTTTATGGTCATCAACTACAAACCTAATAACATTATTCTCCATATATGTTTTGAGGATAATAATTAATAAAATCATGGTGATATTAACCTACTAACATTATTATATAGATAATGGTTGTATCATCCCCACATAATTTTTACTCTCAATCATAACTTTTAGAAATACCAACTGTTGTGATACATGCATAGAAATATCCCACTTCTTTCAGAACCACTATAAGAAAACATTCCTAAAGTCTAGTGGTTTTCAATATACCATTATCATCTTTCAGTTGTGGGTTTAGGACCCACAACCTTATTATATTTAATATGTCGTCACCCAATATATTGTTTATCTTATCAAGATACTATATTGATATAATTACCCAAATGAAATAAACTATATTTTCATAAACATAAAGGATAAGATAAAACAAGATGGTTACCAGTACGTTTCATCATCTTCCAACTAAATGTAACGTCATTATTACAAAAATTAACATTTTCACTAAATCATATAAAAATGAATGTTATTTATTACATTAAATTTTCACCAAAATATAAATTTTCTTGATAAACACCCATCATGTGAAAAATAATTATGGGAGTATAATTAGTCAAATATATTATCAATCATAAACTTATAAACCAAGGATAGAATCCATAACACTTTACTTAATCTTACATGGAGACATATTTTCTTCCAAAAATAATATAATCGTTATTGGTTAACACATTATTATTATTATTATTAACAAAAAACCATAAGTAAAAAATTCTATAAAAAATCACTAATACAAATATATTAATTCATAATCCCTTTTACATAAATTATTGGGTATAACACAATTCCTTTTATGTTCTATGGGATAAGATTTATTTTAGAGAATTCAATTAGATAATTACCTAGTTTTTAACATATAATACATCATATTAGTTTCAATTTTTTGCTCTATGGCCTTAATTTCCACATTGAATGAATATTCCAACCATTTGAGATATTCAGCCTGGTTCTTCTTACAACATTCCGAACATGTAGTATGTTGAATATTCATTACCATATTTTCAGTTGCACATGAAAATTCATAAAAGTCCATATTCCACTTATTTCATAATTTTGAAATCTCACTAAAGATCACATTTCTAATTAGATATCCTGGTAACTAATTATTAAGAATAAAAATATATCTCTATATATTTATCATCTAATTTTTTTTCTCATTGTTATTGGTTTTTTATAAGATTCAGTAAAACAATGATTTATTCTAGTTCCATCCATTTACTAAAAACAAAAAAATAGCATGACAAATAATAATCATAGTGGAAAATAAGATAATCATGAATAATAATTTATAGGTGGTCTATATAATGACACCTTCACATCAATTTTTGAAAACATAGGCTTATCATAGGTAATTCAAGGACACTATTCAAATCTATCGATATTATTCTTAATTTGTATATGAATTTCCAAAAGCATATCTCGTAGGAGTATCAAACCATTTTTTTAGCAAGGTCATTTTTCATGCACCAGGTTATGATCTAGTCCAGCTTAATTCTCCTTTTTTTTATTTATATCCCAATGGTTTCACTATGCCAAAGACACATCCACTTGTAGCAGCGATAAATGGATTCAATTTCATAGAAGTAAATGTTTTAATCCTTTCCGAACATTCTATGGAATAATCCTATAATTTTACTAGACCATAGACTTATCCATATACATATCCTAAGACATATCTATTGGAATGTACCTATAGATCTGAGTAAAGAATTATTATCTAGGTTTCCAATGGTTATCTAGACATTTATTATGATATCAACTTTACTAGCCTAGGATTTTCATACGTAAATATTTAATATTATTAGATTGGAATTCATTACATTACAAGAACAAAATCCCATGGATTGTAATACATTAGTGTCCAAGAGACAAGAAACACAATATTATTATTTCATTAATTATCTTCAACATCTCCAACAAATATCTTCTCACACAATACTATTTTTAGGAAAACACAGCATAATAATTTTTTCATAACATGTGGAAGTAAGCATGTGAAAGGTGATATCTAAAAATTGATGTGGGAAACCAATGCGATATAAACACATAATGATAATAAGGGTATGAGAGTATGAGAATAATATTTGATAACTGTACCCTTCAAGTCATATATCATAAACATGAGCCGTGGAATAAATCGTTATAGTTTATAAGACATGAATCATAATGGAATCAACATATTGGAACCATGATATCATAATGTTGCAATAATACATATAATTGTTGAATAGACTTAATATTATAACATTGTGATCATGTATTAATATAAATCAGATCACTCATTAATTAAAGGAAATGAAATCTAACCCCCACGTAGTTATATAAACATTAAACCAGGTATATTTATAACATTATAGACCTGAATGCCAATTACATGTATAACATAGTTAACATATTATTGGGTACCAATATAACATTCTGAACAAGTAAACAGGTTAAAAAATAAAATCTTGAACATGTAATATGGTTCACACATAACATATTTTAAGTTTAATATAGTTCCCACATAAAATATTAACTCATGAGTTATCCATCATTACCTAATGCATTGGAGAGATAAATAGACCCCACCATAAAATCATACATATGTGTTTTACAAGATCATAAAATAATTCTTGTAGTGGACCAAAGTAAAGAAAATTGATTTTGAAAAAAATTCAACATCACAAAGCCTGTGGAAGATAAATTGTTTTAATAATCATTTCATCATTTCATCAAATCATAACCCTTGAAAAACAAATATTATATCATAAGAGTTTTATCATGCTATAGCCCCTGGATTTTAAATATGTTTCATACACCTCAAATCATGATATTAATTAATAATATAGATAAATAACTACAAATATTTTACTTTGATAATATCCCCATTAAATAATAATATTAACATTAAATGATTTCATCAAATATGGAATATAATTTTGAAAGATCACATGGAATGTTTTTAGAAGAAAATAAATTTTCATAGAAAAAAAATTAAAACTAAAAAAATAGTTTCAAAATAATTTTCATTGAAAATACAATAACTAAATCATAAATTATGACACAAAACATTTTATGGTCGTAAAAATATTAAATTCCATAACAGTTGTACATGTTAAAACAATGATTCCATTCCCATTTTCAATTAAATCCAAATAGGGATTGGTTCAAAAATGACATGAAGAATAATTTCAGAACATATTTTAAAAATTAATACATGGGTACAAAATTTCATTGATAAATAATTTGAGGAATTCTAAAACATTTTTTAAAACATATTTCAGAAAACCTAATTTTTTAGAGGAAAAGGGATTTTCGACCGAACAGAAAAATAAAGGCAGTTTTCATTAAAAACATTATTTTGAAATATAGAGTACATAGTGAGAGAAAAATTAAATTAAAATATTATTTTTATTAAATAATTATTGGATTATATACTTCAATATTTTCTTGATATATGGATCATATGATTTCATCCTCATATATATAAACATAAACAATTCATATATACACTGAGATTGTATCATTAAACCATTATCACTTTGGTTGTAATGAATCATAAGTCCTGTGAAAGAATAACATTAAATGAGACTTAAAATATCCTAATAATAAATAAATTCATTATATTGAATATAAAATGGAAAATATATACCAATTATAAAATAAGATAGGTGCATAATTTAACAAATGTCTCAATAAAGGAAAATTGAGGGGAAATATCTTAAGACATTTGAAATTTTGAAATTATAAACCCCATGAATGAGGGATACTCAAATGGTTATCAATTATTCATAATTTTATTAATAATTACCAAAAAAATCATGGTATGTGTATACACCAAAAAATGAAACACATGCTGAATATGGATTTTGACTTGTAGAAAATAAAAATGAGACATTAATCCCATACCATAAGTCTCAACATCCTTATTTCATGTAAAAACTCAATTATAATAAAAATAAGTTTATTATAAATATATTATTGAACCATAATTATATATATCATTCTATATATGATTTACTTATGGCCTTTTATTAGTTTTTTGTTATCAATATCATGTTAAAATCACATTTAAGGTAATAACTGTATTATTGTTCATGTATGTTTTGAATTGTTACTTTCATTCCTCTTAGATAATTCAAAGTTACATAATTATAAAATTTAATATATGATATAAATATAATATAAATTATTTATATATGTATTTATTGTAATAAAACGTAGTTATTGATAGAAAATGAAATACACATTTCATGGAGATGACAAGTCATACACGCACAAGAATGTCGTATCAATTTTCTCAATGGTTTGGAATAATGAATGGAAAAAAATGTATCAAAATTTTAGAATAATTTTTATGTCACACACACACACACATATATATATATAATATTTATATTTAAACCTATCCATGTTACCAAACATCTAAAGTTAATGTGAAGAACACTCCATATCACATCTCAATGGAAAAATATATCGTACAAATGAATGATGTTGTAATATCCCCACAAAATTTAAATTAGGAAGTAATATGTGATATAATAATTCCATAATTATAAATTTTTTACATATAAATTTATTTAATCTATATTTATAAATATTCAATAATATTAGAAATGAAAAAAAATAACATTTCGGATCACTATGTTTTAGTCCACCTTACAAATGACCTATTTTATTGATTTCCAATGAGATTAAATGAAATAATATTGATATGGTGTTATAATTAAATTTATATAATAATATTAAAAATGTTATAAATTTTTTTTTTAAAATATGTACATCTGTTATAGGTGGTGATGGAAAATTAATAACTTCAATTTTTGAGGCAGTAATCTGTTGTACACATGAATTATGATAACGTGAGACATTTTATAGAAGTGGAGATCAATATAGGTTATGAAATAAAAATAATGAAATATTATTACATATAATATAGTTTTACTTTTTTTTATAATTGTTAGGAAAAAACTTTAAGGAGTTTGAAGAAGAATTAAAAAAACAACTTATTATAATCTTCACCTCATTTTCTAAAAACATCTTAGGTTTCCAAAAATCCCTTCATAGATTAGATTTCTCATCAAAAACATCCATCATTTATGTGTTAATGGATTAAGGGGATATATTATTTTAGTTATGGGGTAACTAAAATAATTTTTTACGTGTGAATAAGAGAGGATATGGGGTGTGCTTTTACAAGTGAGCCATGTGAAACAATAGTAATGTTTTATAAGAAAAAGGTGTAACACCATTTTTCACAAGAAAAATTGAATAAAAATGAACAATTATGTATATTTATATGTTATAAAGTCTATATATGTTCAAAAATGTGGGTTTGACAATTTTATTTTATTTTTATCCCAAATACTATTATTATAACCCCAGGTAACAAATTTCACATTAACCACAATTATTATTTTTTGATGTTTTTTTATTTATTTGTGGAAAATTAATTTTATCTTATAATATAATATATATTATGAGTATTGAAAAAAATTAACCCTATTTTCTAAATTTCATTTACATAAGTGTAATAATTTAATTAAAAATTAATTCTGCAGACGCAACAAAAGGACAGTTTTTCAAAGAGAAAAGTTTTAAAAAATTAAAATATTTTTATATCCAAATTAAATATTAAATTAATTAAAATTGAATAAATTGAATTAATAGATATATAATCATAATAATTTTACTATTCATACCAATTTAGAATAATTCATATGTTTTTATATTTTTTAAAAAAATTAAAAATCATAATTAAAACAGGTATTTTCAAGGTTCCTAAAAATATTCTCTTATACAAATAATTTTCAAAAATTAACTCCAATATAATTTTGAAATGATTATTTAGAAATTATTTTTATTTTTAATATAAATTCTCTATCATTGGAAAAATTAATTTTAAAATTAGTGAAAAAGAGACAAAGCATGTCTTTATAAAAATATAGTTTTCATTGTGAAAAAATAATTATTGTTATATCCATCATATAAATAAAGATTAATTTTAATTATTTTATTTAATATATAACATATAAATTTCATTAAAATAAATCAACAAAATAGGTTTTTTAATTTATTTAGTTAAAACACGTTTGTTCGTTGAAAAAGTGTTTTAAAAAAGTGTTTCTTTATTTAAGAATGGTTCTTATTTTCATTTAAAATTTTTTGTAACCAAAGGTATAATTTTATATAAATCTGTAAAACATATATTTTAAAAACATAGTTAATATATTTTATAACAAATATTACCATGGATATGTGACAAATCTCATATTAAATAACAATATTTTCATATTATGTCATGTTTTCCTTAAAATCTATGTTCATGTAATTAAAGATAAAATTTGTGTCTAAATTTATGAAAAATATATAAAAATTTGATGTTATTTTAACAAAAATATTTTACAAAATCTTGTGGGGTTATATATCACATATAAATAATAAAACCTAAAAGATTGACTAAAAACTTGATTTAAATAATATTTTTATCATCAATACCAATGGGGGATCTATTTTATAATATAATCCCTAAAACATCACATTTTAATAATTATAAATCATTCAATTAAATAATTTAGAAAAAAATTTAAAATGATCAATAATGAATTGTATATAAAATTAATATTTCTCATAAAACCACCTATACAAACACTTGGCATACCCAAAAACATAATATGTTTTATAAGACAAAGATAAAGAGGGATATTAGGTAGATGTAAAGGACTATAAACTATGAAAAAAATATAAAAATCATATTAGTAATCTTGGGATCTAGAAAGGTAACAAAAACTCTTAAAAAATAGAAATAATATTGGAGCACACATAGATCAAGATGGATCAATTATATACATTATTTTATCAAAAATATATATTTAATAAATCTTTATATATTGACACATATAATATTTATAGTTATAATTTTTCTAATATATGATTAATTTCAAGAAGGAAACATAAAATCTAGAACAATAGTGAATAATGATGAATATGAAACACTTTCATTGAGTCTCGTAGACCTAACCCCTCCAGATTAATAAAAATCATACTTTGGGAGGGTAAGGATCCTAAAAATAATCATGTGATACTTGTAAGATTTAGAGCCTTGGTCATAGGAGGAAGAATGTGGTCAATGGGAAGATATTTGATGCATACTTTGAATTTGATTCTTTTTTAATTATTATTTCATGGTTTTACAACACATATTTTAAATAAATGTTCCAAATGTTTACCCATTTCTATACACTATATAATCCATATATTTTCCTTTCATTATTTGATTAATCATTCACTATACATGTGAAACATCACTATCCCAACCTCCATAAGTATCATAGTTTCCTAATAATGTTGAATGCTTTGGAATAACCCTATTCCAAACTGAATATTCCTATAAATCCCTAAAAATACCTAACCAACCCACAAAATCATATAAATATTCAAAATAAGATATTTCAAAAACGAATGAATATATATAACTAAAACTGGAATCATGGTGTTACAATTATCTACACCATTTTACTATATATCCTTATAAATTTATACCAATTAATACACATTAAATAAATGATAAAAAATCACTTGTCATCTATTCTCACACTCTAGTCTCGTGTTAATCTATTACATAATGTAACAAAACACAGATCAACAGAATAAATTTCACCATGGAAATATTTTCTTGAGAATCAATAATCTAAAATGGTCATTCAACATCTAACATATCTTATTCAAGAATAATATCATACTTTTTCATTACATGATAGGGATCAATATGATACTTCAAAATATCAGACATAGGAAAAATGCCATGTATAAATGTAAACTGTGATGATAAATATAACTAATAAGAAACATTTGTAATGTTATCAATGGTATTAAAAGGTCCCACATATCTTGAAATTACACTACCATTCATCCCAATATAATCGTGACATAATTGAGGGAAAACATTTAAGAACACCTGGTAACCTATATAAAATTATATAGAACAACACTGATGATTCATATGGCATCTATGTGAATATTGAGTCATCTGCAGTCATTGATCAATAACAGAAATCATTATTGACATCTCATGGATAATTAAATTTCACAAATGTGAAGCCTCACCCACAGTAGACAAATAAAGAGTTGATATATATGGAGAAGCATACAAAGCCTCAATGTGATATATTTATATACATAAATAATTACTATTTTTATTATAATAAAAAACTATTACTAAAAGGAAAACCTAGGAGCCTCCTATAAGGCCCCAGCCTTAAACCTTACTTAATCATGAGTTATTACAAGATTACACATTGTCGATCTTTTCATGTTTAGAGTTTTAGAGAATTAGATCATAAATCTTGCATTACATTCCATATTTAAACAAAGTGGTTACATAAAAGATAGGAAACATATTTAAAATAAAACATGGATTCTTTCTTGACACTTCCTTGACACTATCATCATATCACATACCATTCCCTTGACCTATGAAAAACATTTCAAAAACATGGGATGAGAATAAAAAGATTAGTAAAGGTCATAAAAAATATGGAAAGGAAACATGAGTACATATATACATAAGAATGAAATCATACATTACCCATAAAACATAATCACTTTAACATACCTCATAAAATCATGAACAAATCATAGAAATCATAAGACAAAAAGGTAACATGAGGGATTCATAACATTCTTACGTAGGGAGTTACCCTCTTAGTTAAGTTTGGAATACCCATCACAGTATATTCCCTAAATCACTTCGGAGAAACCTTAACGTTTGACTCCTTTGTGTTACCCAATGCATTGCAGAGCTATATCGGGCCCACCGGCCCTTAGTTTATCACGGAACCACCCGTCTTCATAACAATTCCCATGAACCATAAGATAATAATAGCATATAACTTAATCATAAAGGAAAGATAACATTCCCACATTTCAATAACAATATCACATTTTAAGATATTGAAATAACGAATCCATTCTAAAAACCATTTTCAAAACCATTTAAAACATTTAATAAAGAGATTTTTAAATAAAAGTATCCCATACCACATTGAAGCTTTTAAAATTTTAAACCCTTAATATCCATATAAATAAATCCTTAAAACCATTTTGAAAACATGGATATTAATGAGAAATATTTATAATAATAAATCATTAAAACATTTAAAACGATATTTTAGTTAAAGGGTTTTTAACAAAATGAGAGACACTGGAATACAATAATTGAGGAATAACATTTAATCAAAACTTTATAATATCATTAGAGTAAAGGGATTCATGATATAATATTCCAAAGGACAGTATATACACCATATAAGAGTGAATTGGTTCATAACAACACTGAAGTCTCAATGGAAATGTAAATTGAGATGAAATCCATTATAAAGATGGTATCCTTAAATTAAGGATAAATCAATCTCATAATTATGTGCGACAAATATAAATACACCCAATATAAGTGGATATTAAGTGTAAAATAATCAAAGGGCATTCACACATATTCAATGGATGACATATTCAATAACTACATGTTGAACCCCAAAAAATTGAAATTGGGTTAAGAAGTTCCCTTGACAGCCTAACATCGTCACATAAAATTTTAGAAAAAGAGTTGATGAGAGAGATAAAGGGTATCTCATCACTTGGAAATAAAACTTACGGCAATAAGGATATATAATAACATATCCCCACATAATAAGATGAAAATTAAAAGACATAACAAAAGAAGTCTTTTAAAAAGAGGAGGGTGAAAGGTTCCCTTACCGATTTCGGTAAATTTCGAAACATACACCCCATGAAAGAATGAAAATACAACATTGATGTAAATACTCATAAATGAAAGTATGTTACACAAATAGTAGAATAATGGACAGTACATACACCACTCAAAAGTAAATATTGGCAAATGTAGCATGAATCTCACAAAAACACAAAGTGAGATAAAATTCCCTTACGAAATTTCGACAGCCTAACGACGCCAATTAAAACATCCAAAATGGATTGATGAGATAAAATAGGGTATATCATCATATGAACATAAAAAGTATAGTAAGATTAATATAAAAGAACATCCCAATAATAAGAAATTTGAGCTTAAAAGGAATGACATAAAAGAGTGTACTTAAAAAGGATGAGAGGGGTAGGATCCCTTACCTCGGGTCCGACTTGACTCGATCGTTCTTTAACCTCCTGAATAATAAACATGAGTTAATTTATACTTGATTAATAACCTTTTTCAAGTTCATTATTCCTTTTATATCACTTACTACCATGCTATTAACACTATGTAATTATTTAAGTTAATAATGGTCATTTTGTCGATCATTGCTACTTGATTCAAAAATAAACACTTTATAATTACAATTTTTTCATGTGGTAAAATATATATAATATCCATAATTATATTCATTATGTATATATCATATATATCATATATATCCATTATATACATGCATTTATAATATTACATAACATTTAGAGGTAAGAAATGAAATGCATCGTTCATGGAGACGGTAAGCCGTACGTACGCATGAACGCTACTTCCATTTCTATTTATTATTTAATGGAATTAAAACATAATTATACATAATAGTATTATAATTCCAGTATGGTATCCTATATAATATCATTAAATCTATCCTTTATACGTACCTCATATGGTATTAACGAATCAAATCATTTTTAGGGGATGGTAGTCCGCACTTCATAAAATGAAGATATCGTGTTTAACCATAATGGAAACCATATAGGTATGACATAAATGAAAAATATAGAAGCTTAAGTAAAACATAAACATATTATATATCATATATAAATATAGTTACATCTTAATGGCAACCTTTGAGGGTATTAAAATAATATTGAACAATCATCGTTTCGTGAGGCAGAAATTCACCATCCACAGAAACAGTATGTTCTTTAACCATTAGATGTAGGTGTGTGTAATTGTAGCTCGAATCCTTCCTATAAAAACATCCTAGTATATTGAAGATACTGGAGTTGTTACAAAAGAAATGAATAAAAATATTTTAGGGGGTTGGAGAAGCAAAATAAAACAAAAGAACACAAGTGAAGACATTAACTTAAATTCGGGTATCTCTCTTTGATTTGTGCTCAAAGGCTTCCTTGGGAAGACTTCTGCAAAAACTGAGGCTTCTAAGAGTAATATAGGGTTGTGGAGAGACAAAATGATCAGGGTTTGGCTGAGCCAAAGGCCTGAGATGTGTGGGTAAGGTGGTAGAGGTGAGGGCCTTTTATAAGAGGAGAGGAGGGGCGCTCTTAGAAAGTTACAAAATGTTACTTTATTTTCAAATGAGTTTCGGATTTTAAAGGTCCCACATTGTTGTATTTAGAGGATAAGGTGGTAAGGGTTCGAAATATACTCATAAAATAGGTCTTTGACAAGTTTAAGTTATAGTTCTAACATTATCTTTTCATTTTATTTAAATCCTTTATTAATGAGATAATCGCTGCATCATCATGATGTCATAAATAATTTAATTTATTTTATGTCTAAAAATTATAAAAAAAATATCATGATGTAGGAAATATTTTTGGATTTCTAATGAATATTTATAGTCAAAAATATTACTTGTATAACCCCATTTAAAAATTGTTTTAGTAAAACAACTCATGCTTGTGACATTTTTATTTTAACTTTAAATAAAAAGTTATTTATGTCATTTTCCAACCAAAGTGGCTCCATGGGGTCCCCAAGTTGACCCATGGATTTTATGGGTCGGAAATGGCACATCCAATGAAGTTAGGACATGTGTCTAGGTCATTTCTTATTATTAAAAAATTATTTTTACCTTAAATTACACTAATTACCTCTAATCACGATTAAAAACTTAAAAGTTAATATTCACCAAAAAATTATTTTAATCCCATTGAACAACATTTTACATCATAATGACAACCATGTATGTCAGATTTTTGAAATTCAAATCACAGAAGTGGTAAAGATTCAATTAAAAAAAAAATCAGTTTTTAAACTACCACTTAGTGGTTTCACTATTCATCAAAAATTGAAGTTTTTCAGAAAAATACCAAAAATTCACCCTAAGCTATATTTGATCTTCCGAATTCAAAAATGATGTCTATTTTAAAAAATTAAAAACATATATGTTTCATTAATTAATTTAATAATTAATTCCCATTGTCAAAACAAATAGCGTGTTTTTAAGAAACAATATCTATTAAAAGATTGACACTAGTTTAAGTCCAATTTCAAATTGAAATTAATTCCAATGACCACAATTAGATTAAATGGTAAAAATATATTATAAATACACATTAATATAAATTAAAAATATAATCTATCCATATAAATAAATCTGATAAAATGGAGGCTTTGAATTAAAATGCAACATTTTCAATAAAAATGATCTTTATCGGAAAAATAACAAAATTTTAGACAAAGTAAATTTTGATGTCCAGATTCTAAAGAAGGATTTTATTTTTTCAAATACAACATATAAAATTTTAAAAAGTATATTTAAAAAAGGGTTCTCCATCAAAAGGTGGTTAATCGAACTTTTAATGAATATTAGAAGATTTATGCTTAAAATTGGATTCATTTTCATTTTAAGCCTCCAACATTTATTGGATAAAAGTAAAAATATTTTACAAACATATATAATCATTTTGTAGTTAGTTCCATTCATTCTCGCCATTACAATGGCTAGCTGTTAACTACCTTTTAAAATAATATTATTTTATTATTAGAGTGCAACGTAAGATTTCAAAGAAACTTGTTGTTGCGTATTGGGTACGCCCTCGAGCATAGCATTCCCTTTAAAGTAATATTAATATTTTATTCAAAAATATGGATAAATATGAAAATTTCATATTCTTTATTTACTTGGGGTGTTACATCCTTCCCCCTTTTGGGAATTGCATCCTCGCAATTTTAAAATTGTGCTTAGAAGCATAATTGAAAATCCCACATCGGAACAAGAGTCAGTAAAATTATCACTTTAAAAGAATGGGAGAGAAGTAAAAATGTCACCCAAGATAACCCATACTAGGATTCCAAGTATGAAAATATGGATATGGAGGAAAAAACAAAGGGTCATGTTCTGATGGAGAGTGATAGTAAACATGTCTAGGAGAAAGTTAACAACAAGAAAATCACAAACTTGTGATGGGTTAAGCGGTATTTGATTCCCCAGTAGGAAAACATAACAGACAACATTTTTGTTTTAAGTTACTTTTCATTGAGGAATTTATTTATGAGCTTAACTAAAACATAAGGAAGAATACTTAATTGTCATTTTGACTTTCAAATTTTACTAGATTTCCTACACGAACTCATATTTTCTCTAAAAGACGAGTATTTAGGATGACTTGTTCAAATTAAGAGAGCTATAATAAAATTATAGAGAATCACCTAATCCACAAAAGAGAACTATATACTTCCCATGTCTTTAGACCTTAACCAAAACTAAAACCCAAAGTTCAATAAAGACCATTCAATAAACATCTCTCCATAAAATTCTACAAAGTAAACCAAACTATGATTGAAACCCAATTCTCTGAAAGATTTAATCACATAGTCTCCTAAGATAAATTTTAAAATTTTTCTCCAAAATAACATTAGTTACTCTTACAGTCTCATACTGAAAAATAATTAACCTAATCACATACCCTTCATGATAGGTTAATCATATCCATTGATAGCCAAAAAATAAACTTACTCTTAATTCATAAAATCATCTAAAGATTCATTCAAACTAACCAGGGACTTCACGTAGTCCAGTGGTAGGCGATAAATACCAGTTGCACTTTGGTTGTGGGTTCGATTCCCGCAGCTTCGTTCGACGCGACGGGTTGTCACACGGTCTGCGTGTTGTCCCTTTTCAAAAACTATATAATTTTATAACATTCCTAAAAAAGAGATAAATTCATCAAAAATAACTATAACATATTTTAACCACAAAGGTTATCTGATAACTTTTATTTTTCAACCCAAAATGTATTAACCAGTAATTGACTCAAATTCAAGGATCATATAAACACAAATGGTTCTTTATAAGTATATCCACAAAATAAAGGATAATTATTCCTTGAATAATATTTTCGTATATCAAACATCGGGGTTTCTATAAAAAGTCTTCTAATGTAACCCCCTCATCAAAAGAGACTTAATACATCTAAGAATTTCACCATCCTAAAATCTACCATAACTCTTGAATCCCTTATATGATGACTTCTTACTCATTAAAAATTCTTCATGATCCATTAGCCATTAATTTTCAACTTATTCTGAAATACTTCTTACCTACAAACAAAATCATGAATCATATCCTAAGATTCCAATAATAGGAAAACATATGTTAAGAAATAATCCTTACCTTTCATTCTTCATTGCCAGTTTCTTCATCCTCAATCGGAATGGCATTAAGTATTGGTAAATGAATATTTGTACGATCTTGGTGACCCCATTCCCGAAACTTCTTCGTAGGACATGTGTTTGCATAATGACCATGCACACCACATTTAAAACATTCAATTGATCCTTCAGAAAGAACTTCTTTCCCTTTCCTTGAGTCAACAAGATGCTTCCTTTTTCCATGGAAGGTTCATGCTTTATGACCTTCATTTACACATCTATAGCATCTTTCTGTCCCTTTGAAACATTTTTCTATGTGTTTCTTTCCACATATTTGACACATATGTTTTTGAACATACTTACCTTTATGATTATTACACGAACATCCGTAGGGATTTGTTTCTCGCATATACGATGCCTTATAAAAATCACTAAGGTTCAGGTGGTCAATAATTAATCCAAATAGTTGGTTGAGGATAACCACAAGAGTTCTCATTGCAGCTTCTATATCATTCAGTTGTTCTTTCATAAAACCATCACAATTTCTTCAAATCCACTGTTACTTTGGTGCCTGCTAGATCCATCCATTTATTAAAACCAAAAGGTTTAGTGTGAGTATATCAGTAAAATCATCAAATAAAAAAGAGGAAGATAAAAACCATGATATACTTATCCAAGTTATCTCAAACTCATTCTAACGTTCAAAAAAATGATGACTCCAACTAATATACTAACCATTGTGGTTATACACATCTTTTAACTTTTTCATAAACAACACTCTAACCTCTAAAGTTATTTAAACCGACTTTTGATACCAACTATAAGGCCCCAGCCTTAAACCTTACTTAATCATGAGTTATTACAAGATTACAAATTGATGATCTTTTTAGGTTTAGAGTTTCGGAGAACTAGATTTTAAAACTTGCATTACATTCCACACTTAAACAAAGTGGTTACATAAAAGATTGGAAACATATTTAAAATAAAACATGGATTCTTTCTTGACACTTCCTTGACATTATCATCATATCATGTACCATTCTCTTGACCTTTGAAAAACATTTCAGAAACTTAGGATAAGCATAAAAAGCTCAATAAGGTTAATAAAAAGTATGTAAAGGAAACATGAGTACATATATACATAATAATGAAATCATACTTTACCCATAAAACATAAGCACTTTAACATACCTCATAAAATCATGAATAAATCATATAAATCATAAGACATAAAGGTAACTCGAGGCATTCATTAACATTCTTATGTAGGGAGTAACCCTCTTGGTTATGTTTGGAATACCCATCACAGTATATTCCCTAAATCTCTCCGGAGAAACCTTAACGTTTAACTCCTTTGTGTTACCCAATGCATTGGAGAGCTATATCGGGCTCAACCGCCCTTAGTTTATCACGGAACCACCCGTCTTCATAACAATTCCCAATAACCATAACACACTAATAGCACATAACATAAGTATAAAGGAAAGATAACATTCCCACATTGCAATGACAATATAACATTTTAAGATATTGAAATAATGAATCCATTCTAATTACCATTTTCAAAACCATTAAAAACATTTAATAAAGTGATTTTTAAATCAAAGTGTCCCATACCACATTGAAGATTTTAAAATTTTAAACCATTAATATACATATAAATAAATCCTTAAAACCATTTTGAAAACATGGATATTAATGAGAAATATTTATAAGAATAAATTATTAAAACATTTAAAATGATATTTTAGTTAAAGGGTTTTTAACAAAATGAGAGACACTTGAATACAATAATTGAGGAATATCATTTAATAAAAAAATTATAATATCATGAGAGTAAAGGGATTCATGATATAATATTCCAAAGAGAGTATATACCCCATATAAGAGTGAATTGGTGCATAACAACAATGGAGTCTCAATGGAAATGTAAATAGAGATGAAATCCATTATAAAGATGGTATCCTTAAATTAAGGATAAATCAATCTCATAATTATGTGAGACAAATAAAAATACACCCAATATAATTGGATATTAAGTGTAAAATAATCAAAGGCCATTTACACATATTCAAAGGATTACATATTCAATAACTACATGTTGAACCCAAAGAAATCAAAATTGGGTTAAGAAGTTCCCTTGACAGCCTAACGGCGTCACAACAAATTTTAGAAAAATAGTTGATGAGAGAGATAAAGGGTATCTCATCACTTGGACATAAAATTTAAGTAAATAATGATATATAATAACATATCACCATATAATAAGATGAAAATTAAAATACATAAAAAAAATAAGTCTTTTAAAAAGAGGAGGGTGAAAGGTTCCCTTACCAATTTGGGTAACTTTCGAAACGTACACCCTATGAAAGAAGGACCATACAACATTGATGTAAATAATCATAAAAGAATTTATGTTACAAAAATAGTAGAATAATGGACTGTACATACACCACTCAAAAGGAAATATTTGAAAATGTAGCATGAATCTCACGAAAACACAAACTGAGATAAAAAGCCCCTTACGAAATTTCAGCAGCCTAACGACGCCAATTAAAACATCCAAAATGGATTGATGAGAGAAAATAGGGTATCTCATCATATGAAAATAAAAAGTTCAGTAATAGTAATATAAAAGAACATCCAAATCATAAGAAAAATGAGCTTAAAAGGAATGACATAAAAGAGTGTACTTAAAAAGAAAGAGAGGGGTAGGATCCCTTACCTCGGGTCTGACTTGACTCGATAGTTCTTTAAACTCCTGAATAATAAACTTGAGATAATTTATACTTTATTAAGAACCTTTTACATGTTCATTATTCATTTTATATCACTTACTACCTTGCTATGAACACTATGTAATTATTTAAGTTAATAATGGTCATTTTGTAGATCATTGTTACTTGAGTCAAAAATAAACTCTTTATAATTACAAGTTGTTCATGTGGAAAAATATATATTATATCCAGAATTATATTCATTTTTTAGATATCATATGTATCATATATATATCAATTATATACATGAATTTATAATATTACATAACATTTATAGGTAGGAAATTAAATGCACCGTTCATGGAGACGGTAAGCCGTACGTACGCATGAACGCTACTTCCATTTCTATTTCTTATTTAATGGAATTAAAACATAATGATACATAATAGTATTATAATTACAGAATGGAATCAGATATAATACCATTAAATCTATCCTTTATACATACCACATATGGTATTAATGAATCAAATCACTTTGAGGGGGTGGTAGTCCACACTTCCTAAAATGAAGATATCGTGTTTAACCATGATGGAAACCATAAAGGTATGCCATAAGTTAAAAATACAGAATATGAAGTAAAACACAAACATATTATATATAATATATATATAAATATTTACATCTTAATGTCCACCTTTGAGGGTGTTAAAAGAATATTGAACAATCATCGTTTCGTGAGGCACACATTCACAATCCATAGAAACAGTATGTTCTTTAACCATTAGATGTAGGTGTGTGTAACTGTAGCTCAAATCCTTATAATAACAAAATCCTAGTATATTGAATATAATGAATTTTTTACAAAAAAATTAATAAAAAGAGTTTAGGGGGTTGGAGAAGCAAAATAAAACAAAAGAACACAAGTGAAGACATTACCTTAAAATCGGGTATCTCTCATTGATTTGAGCTCAAAGGCTTCCTTGGGAAGCCTTCTGCCCATAGTGAGGCTTCTAGGAGTAAGAGAGGGTTTTGGAGAGACAAAATGAGAAGGTTTTGGCCAAGCCAAAGGCTTGAGAGGTGTAGGTAAGGTGGTAGAGGTGGGGGCCTTTTATAAGAGGAGAGGAGGGGCACTCGTGGAAAGTTACAAAATGTTACTTTATTTTCAAATGGGTTTCGGATTTTAAAGGTCCCACAATGATGTATTTCTAGGATAAGGTGGTAAGGGTTCGAAATATACTCATCCAATAGTTCTCTGACAAGTTTAAGTTATAGTTTTAACAGTATCTTTTCATTTTATTTAAATCCTTTATTAATGAGATAATCGCTTCATCATCATGATGTCATAAATAATTTAATTTATATAATGTCTAAAAATTATAAAAAAAAATATCATGATGTAGGAAATCTTTTTGGATTTCTAATTAATATTTATAGTAAAAAATATGACTTCTATAACCCCATTTAAAAAATTGTTTTAGTAAAAAAACTAATGCTTGTGACATTTTTATTTTAACATTAAATACAAAGTTATTTATGTCATTTTCAACCCAAAGTGGCTCCATGGGGTCCCCAAGATGACCCATGGACTTTCTTGGTCGGCCATGACACATAAAATGAGGGTAGTACATGTGTCTAGGTAATTTCATATTATTAAAACATTATTTTTACCTTAAATTACACTAATTACCTCTAATCGCGATTAAAAACTTAAATGTTACGATTCACCAAAAAAATTATTTCAATCCCATTGAACCACATTTTACATCCTAATGACAACCATGTATGTCGGATTTTTGAAATTCAAATCACAGAAGTGGTCATGTTTCATTTAAACGAAAAATCAGTTTTTAAACTACCACTTAGTGGTTTCACTATTCATCAAAAATTGACGTTTTTCAGAAAAATACCAAAAATTCACCCTAAGATATATTTGATATTCCAAATTCAAAAATGATGTATATTTTAAAAAATTAAAAACATATATGTTTCATTAGTTAATTTAATAATTAATTCCCACTGTAAAAACAAATAGCGTGTTTTTAAGAAACAATATCTATTAAAAGATTGACACTAGTTTAAGTCCAATTTCAAAGTGAAATTAATTCAAATGACCACCAATAGATTAAATTTTAAAAATATATGCTAAATACACATTAATATAAATTAAAAATATAATCTATCCATATAAATAAATCAGATTAAAAGAAGGTTTTGAATTAAAATGCAACATTTTCAATAAAAATGATCTTTATCGGAAAAATAACAAAATTTTACACAAAGTACATTTTGATGTCCAGATTCTAAAGAAGGATTTTATTTTTTCAAATACAAAATATAAAATTGTCAAACGTATATTTAAAAAAGGGTTCTCCATCAAAAGGCGGTTAATCAACCTTTTAAAGAATATTAGAAGATTTATGCTTAAAATTGGATTCATTTGCATTTTAAGCCTCCAACAT
Organism: Viscum album; assembly: GCA_963277665.1. Lineage (NCBI taxonomy): Eukaryota > Viridiplantae > Streptophyta > Magnoliopsida > Santalales > Viscaceae > Viscum > Viscum album. The sequence goes on from CAUJRU010000186.1 coordinate 538,514, forward strand.
TTATTGGATAAAAGTAAACATATTTGACAAACATATATAATCATTTTGTAGTTAGTTCCGTTCATTCCCGCCATTACAACGGCTTGGCATTAACTACCTTTTAAAATAATAATATTTTATTATTTGAGTGCAACGTAAGATTTCAACGAAACTCGTTGTTGTGTATTGGGTACGCCCTCGAGCATAGAATTCCATTTAATGTAATATTAATATTTTATTCAAAAATATGGATAAATATTAAAATGTCATATTCTTTATTTACCTGGGATGTTACACCTCCAATGTCCATAAAGGACGCATGGATAATATCTTCTAAGATATCAATTTCAAGCTCCATCTGTCTAGTTTTCTGGGGAAAATTGGTTGTATTTAATTTATCTTGAGAACACTTCACCTAAATTAGGACTTTCTAGAAATAAATATTAAACTAGATTCCCAATCATAAATAATAGTACAAAACACTACATCTAAACTAGTGATCTCAAACTATTCTCATCACGAGGAACAACCTACTATTTTTTTCTCCCTTATAATCTGACTTAATGGGTAGAAAGATGTAGTCTTGGTTGATCTCATAGGAAAAAAAGAAGAAATTATCAACTCATGTTAGCCACAAAATACAGATAATAGATTAAAAATTGAATGAACGAAACTATAATAGAAAGTGAAATTATTTTCAAAAACTCAATTGAAATACAATAAGGGACATAAAAATATGGAAGACAATAATTTTGGGGTTGAAACATAAACAAATATTATTAAAAAAATTAAAATTTGGAATTAAAATTAGTAATGATACATTTTTTTACCATGGGTATTAAAATAAATTGTTGTTTCTTGATTTGATAATAGAAAACTTCATGTTCAAAAGTATAACCCCTTGGTGAGGTGACTAATCACATAAAACATGTTTAGTTAGTTTCCCCTGTTTCTATTACTACTTCTCACCCAATGGAATTGATTTTTCCCAATGTAACTCCTTTAGTTTTTTCAATTGATGTCGTTCTTTGTCTAATTTGACACCAAGTGTTAATGTGGATTCATTTTTTCAAAAGAATTATAAATCAACAATCGCAATAGAAATAAAATTCAATAATTTCAATTAAAACACACTCATAATTTTATTTAAACCACAACTCAAATGAATCATCCTCTTATAATCATGTTCATGGGGAGAGGGTATAATAGAAACTCAACCACTACCATGGATATTATAGTTGAGATGGGGAATAGAGGAATTCCACACAAGTAGAATAGAAATCATAATAAGAAAACTCAAATTTGGATTCTAGGGAGACAGAAGAACATAGAATAAACACCTCACACTTATATATCGAACCATTATCATCGTTAATTGCCTCTCTTGTAGAAGATAGACAGACTAAATAGTTTGAACCCAAAACTACTTGTTGTGCACTCAAGTAAACCATCATTTCATTCATTTTACCCACTAACAAGTGACTATCGTGCTACCCATTGAATTTAAGGGGTCAGTGGTTAGTTAGTAGGGGTATAAGGAATTTGGCGATGACATATATGGTGTTGATAAGTTATATCATAAACCAAACACATATATAATAGAATAAATTCCATGGTAATGAATAGTACAAGGCATGATGATCTTTCTCAACTAGATGGGCATATACTCTGGTTGGCCGAGTCATTCATGGGGAATGATACACAATGTGTGTTTATCAAGTAAATTTAATGTATAAATTAATTTTTTCGATCAATTCCAATTTGAGACATTAATTATAAACACCTATAAATCACCACAAACATTGAAATAAATAAATAGATCTATAAAGGAATATGTATATAGTGAAAAAGAATTTTAAAACTAAATAAAATGTAAGAAAAATTATATAATAAATAATAACATCATACTCCCCCACACATAGTCATTTTCTTGCCCTAAAAAAATCTTAAACATCTAATCAAAAGAATACATACTCTAAAAAGGGAATCATTAAATTAATTACACTAATAAATAATATAATCACAACACATTATTTTTCATACTAGAAACTATACTTAAATTTCAAATATATTATAATCATTATTCATTGATATTTTAAATAAAGGGCCTCATCCCCTTTTAGTTACAATTTTTAAACTTTATAAATATACATTCCACTTGATGATTTACCTCACTAAAAAAATGACTCACTCATCACTCAGATCATTTAATTTGATATATGCTCAATATCATGTGTATATAATATATATGTAGGATTATAAATTTTGAATTTTACACTTAGAAATAAATTCAAAACTATCATGTGTCCTTTCAATAATGTTTATATGTTTCTGAGGATAAGGGTTAGGTATGTAATGACGTGAAAATATCTGAGAGGCTTGAAAAGGGAGTCTGAATTTCAAAATAATAAATCTTGATATTCAAAAACAAAGATCAATGAATGTGCATACTCATAAATATCCCTCAATGTACCATATCACCATGATATTACATTGAAACATGGTTTCACAATCCATCTTTGTGTGTAAAGAATTAATTTTTCCATATTTTTAGTTTTTTATTTTTATTTTTAAAAGAGAAAACATTAATTTTATAGAATAGTGTCTCACAAAATTTTTTTTCCCAAATAAAAAATGTAACTCCCCCCTCCCACAATGAATTTCATTGTTTTTCACAAATGTATATCACAAATAGATAAATTTTTTCTTTAAATCTAAAATTTATAATGCTGAAATTTTGTCAGTTAATTAGAGTTTGAAGGATAATTTTTTTTGTAATTTGTATTATAATCATGGAAATTCATAGTATTTAAGGATTTATTTAAGATTATATGTAGGGTAGATATTGTGGTCAAAGGGGATAAAAATATCAATAAAATTACCCAATCATGTTAATGTTATGCAAACTTCTCATTTTCGTGAAGAGAAGAACTCCCAAAATCTAGTAGTAATGAATATCCCTTGAATCAATAAAAAAAATTGTATGTGGAATATTATGTCAAGAGGCCCATGATAATACTATGTAATGTTGATAATAATGGGTTATTTAGGTAATGAGATGAATAAAAATGATAATTCTAACAAAAAAATATGCCCAATAATTTAAATAACTAATAAAACTACATTTCCAATCATTTTAAATTACATTACAAAGAAAATAAGAATGAAAATTTCAAAAATATCAATTTTTTCAATTGTATTTATGATTATAATTAATAAAAAATTCCTCATCTTAAAATATTTCATATATTTAATGAAATATCTAAGAATATTCTAAAAAATGATCAGTGTAGTCAAGTGACTCTCCCATATAGTTAATATAACACATGGACATCTATGTGAATCAATAAAAAAGAGAATAGGTTGTGTGATGAAATAACACGGCTATGTCGAGGGGGAGAATTGAAAAAAGTAATCTGAAGAATGTAAGGGAAATAAACACAAAAACAATTCTCCCCTTGATTCATTCATGAATTTTATAGAAAATTCAAAGAGTGATTACCATGACATTCCATATTACCTATGACTATTTATGATATGAAAAATAAGTCTTCTTGCATATAAACCGTCATGAGTCAAGAATAATATAAATGATATACATAAAAATTGAAGGAACCTTGTGTAAAAAGTAGTCACAAGGTATCCTTAGAAGAGGCATTGTCTACTAAAGAGGGTTCCAGAAGGGATGGGGAAGATGTAGTGGAAGCGGTAGGTGTAGGGTCCTTGCTCTCTTGTTTGTATACAGCTTGAGGATCGTTTGATGAAATTGAAGAAGTGTTACCTAGTTTAGAAGTTAATAGAAGCACTAAATCTATCGAGAAAGATTTAAATGGGGATTGTGGGGCCGAAGGCTGAGGATCTGGTTGAGGGGCAGGTTCTTGAGAGAACTGAAGACCCAATTACTGAAGAATGAGGCCCAACATTCACTAAATCCAATATAGTGTCTGATCAATGAAATCCTAGAAGTTCTCCATGATGTCTTGATGGTGGTAAAAGATTTCAGGAAAAGAGGAACTATGAGATTAGCTAGAGGTTTGGGTGGATGTTGGGATGTGGATGTTCACTACCACAAAACTGGGCAAGGAATGTGCCTGCCATTATCAGCGCTAACAGAAATGGAATAATAAAGGTGTGGGCCTTTATCAGTGCTTTAAATATCCCTTTATTAGCGCTTTTATTGGCGCTGATAAATGTAACATTTATCAGTGCTTTTCTTAGCGCTGATAATATTTATTGTATACATAAAATAAAAAACACATGTTATAACTATATATATATATATATTAAAAAATTATAAGATTAATACTAAATATATTTTTTAGATTTATTAATTCATTATATATTTATTAGATTTATTAATTCATTATATATTTATTAGATTTATTAATTCATTATATATTTATTATATTTATTAATTCATTATATATTTATTAGATTTATTAATTAATTATATTTAATATATATTTATTACATTTATTTATATTTAATGTATTTTTTTTATTTATAAATATATAATGTGTTCTAATATATATGTATAATTGAGATTATTGAATATATGTGTCTTTTCCAATGAATTGGGATCAATCAATATCATACATGCACGCGTCTATATATATGTTTTTTCCAATGAATTGGGGTCAATGAATATATCATACATGAATATATATATATATGTATGCATATTGAATAATGTACATTATAATTCATTATGTTACCCATATAATATATATATATATATTAATTAAAATGTACTCTTAAAATTAAATTAAATTTAAAAAATAAATATATATTTTATTATATTTTCAAGGATATATATATAAATATACCTTTCAAATAATTTTATAATTATAAATAGAGATATATATAAATTTAGAGTTAAATAAATATATAATAATATAAAGAAAGACTTAAATTTATACATTTTTTAGTGCTTTTATTAGCACTGATAATCTACGTATTTATATATATAATTAAATAATTATATATATATATATATATTATTAAATAATTATAAGATTAATAATAAATATATTTATTAGATTTATTAATTTATTATATATTCATTAGATTTATTAATTCATTATATATTAATTTATTAGATGTATTAATTCATTATATTCTATTAGATTTATCAATTCATTCTATTTAATATATATTTATTATATTTATTTATATTTAATGTATTTGTTTTATTTATAAATATATAATGCATTCTAATATATATATATACTATAATTGAAATTAATTCATATATATATATATGTGTTTTCCAATGAATTGGGGCCAATGAATATCATACATGCGTGTATATATATGTGTTTTCTGATGAATATATCATACATGCGTATACATATGTGCATATTGAATAATTTTCATTTATAGATATTATAATTCATTATGTTACCCATATAATATATATGTTATAAAAAATGTACACTTATAATTAAAATTAAAATATATTTAAAAAATAAATATATATTATATTATATTTTCAATGATATATATATAAATATACCTTTCAAATAATTGTATAAGTATAAACAGAGATATATATATTTAGAGTTAAACAAATATATAATAATATAAAGAAACTCTTAAATTGATACATTTATCAGTGCTTTTATTAGCGCTAATAAACTAAGTATTTATCAGCACTAAAAAAGAGCTCATAAAGAGTGTCTTTATCAGCGCTAAAATGAAAAGCGCTGATAAAGGCACTCTTTATCAGCGCTACAAAAGCGCTGATAAAGTCCGACCTTTATCAGTGCTAAAAAGGCACTGATAAAGGTGGTATTTATCACCGCTTTTCATTTTAGCGCTGATAAATACACCCTTTATCAGCGCTTTTTACTAGCGCTGATAAAGTTCCACACAGGATTGATAAAATACATCGGGTCCTCTTCCTCCTCCCCACACCCTGTCAAGCTCTCGCGGAATCCCTCCTCTATGCCGCTACCTCCGCTACCGCCGCCTCCTTCTCCTCCTCCTCCGTCGTGGTCGCCGCCTCCTCCTCCTCCAATAGCCTACTCCTCCTCCTCCTCTATGGCTGCTCGTCCTCCTCCACCGCAGCCTCGTCCTCCTCCTCCTCCATCGGCAACCCCTCCTCCTCCTCCTCCACCTACTCTGATGCCTCCTCTCCACCATGGGTCCTCCACTACGGCCTCTTCCTCCTCCTCCTCCTCCTCCTCCTCATCCACTGCCTCTGAGCTGCTTATGCTGCCTCTGAGCTGCTTCTGCGGCCTCCACTACCTATGCCCTGCCTCTGTGCAGCCTCTACGCTACCTCCGCTGCCTCTGGTGCCTCCTCTATCAACACCCCCTTCTCCCCCACCACCGAGTACTCCTCCTTAAGGTGAGTAAAATTGAATTTGAATTAATTAATTATGTTTTCATTTATTGTCAATATTGAGATTAATTATTTTTGGCTTCTTGAGGTGTGGTTTGGATTTAAAATGGCATAAAGGCTCATTTGGAATCTTCAAAGCTTACATGGTGTTTTCCCCTTGGTCTTGAAAATGGAATTTGATTTGTAAATTTTATAGATCTATTGGTAATATGTGGTGTTTTGGAAATTGGTTTTGAAACTCATGTGATGTATAGGCCCGGTTGGCACTTGTGTGTTATTGGTTTATATCGTGCATGTGATGGCCTCTTCATTCTCTGGTATACTACTATAATGGAGCGTCAATGTTGGTTGTTTACTATGGAGGTACACCATATGTCGTCAGGTGAGTCTGAACCTAGTATGTCTAGGGATATCTTCTAGGTATGTTTAGGTAATTCAAATGATTGCCTATCTATATGTTCTTCTTTATTTTTCTGCACTTTGGTTATATAGTTTTCCATTATCTTTCTGCATTTATTTTTTCAATTAATTTCATCATGGATCTTTGATCATCTTGATTGGATTCTTATATTGAATTTTGAATTCGTTTTTTAAACTAGATATCTATTTTAAAAAGGGAAGTCGTGATTTGTTTTCAAAATGGATTTTCTAAAGAATATGTGTTGGTTCTTTAAATGATAAAACCCTATTTTATAAATGTATTTCAAACTGGTGTTTTTGTATTATTTCAAGAAAGGTACTGTATGGATTCTGTGGTTCTTACCTACTTAGTTGTTTTATGCTCACCCCCTACTTGTGACACTCGGCATCAGTAGACCCAAGTTATTTTTAGGTTTGGTTTTCTTGTTTAGGTTTCCTTTAAAGCATGTTGGTCTTATAGTTAGTGGTAACAAAAAGGTCATGAGGATATCTGTCCAGGTTCTGATTTATTCTATCTCTATTTTTAGTTTCTTATTTGTTCAGTTGACACTGTATATGGATCATGTTTATATATTCTTTATGTTCTATGCTTATGGATCCTCATGGTTTTGTTGTGTTCTCTATGTGGTTTATATATATCCCCATTTCTATATCTCACATCATATTATCACACCATGACTCTTATATATCCTTAAGAGGGTGTTCCTCATCATACATGATATATAAAACTATATGATCCATCTTCTATAGGTCTAAGACTGTAATCAAATAGCCTTAGAAAACTTAACTTGGCTATACACAACTCATACCAAACCCGATCCTTTCATAAACACAACTACTCCATGGAGACATAATCTCTAGATGATCAAAAAATCACAAACATTCAATAAAACCCTCACTCTATCTCTAAAAAACACCTGATTTATTTACCTTGGTTTCTCTTGATTTCTATCCCTTTCATTGGAACACATATACTCATGCATGAATGCACAATCATGCATAAATTGGAACGTGGTTTTGTATTATAGGGTCCACATACCTCACAAAACATGGTGTGTTCATCATACAAGGATAACCTCTAGCCAATACAATCAAAATCAACATCATCTGAATTGAATTGAAGATGATATAGTGAAATCATCACACAAATCCTAGTTAAAATCTTCTTAAATCATATGAAAATAAAGGATATTAGTAATGGAGGAAGTATGATGGAAAAACTCACTAACACACAATAAAAACTCCCAAGAACCACCCCTCATCAGGGGGGATCGAAGATAGGAAGCGATTGGATGAATCCCAAGAACCACCCAAGATTTGCTATTAATGAGCACGCCCCCTACCATTTTTAAAGTATCTAGTTTTTATCTAAATTATACTCATATTCCTTCTCCCCTAACCTATATACTAATAATATGGATTTAAAATAGGATGAATATAAATAAATAATAGATGAATTCCAATCGATTGACATAAGAGTATGAAGAAGGCGTGAAAGATTTTATCAAGTTTGCAAAAGATCATGCATGTGACTCTTCTCAAATCCTTTGTATGTGTTTACGTTGTTGTTATTCGAAACAAATTAGTGCAGAGGAGTTGGAAGAAGACTTGATCTATCACGGAATAGATCAGAGTTATACATGTTGGAATAAACATGGGGAAACAATGAATGTAGGTAGTGACTGGGATGACACTACGTTTTATGGATCATCTGATATGATTATAAACATGAACAATTAAGATGAACATATGGAGGATGCGAATACATATGTGAGTGATGATGAAGATCGTATTGAGGAAATGACAAGGACCGTCGAAGATGAACTTCGTGATTTCCCAAAATTTTTTGAGAAGTTAAAATGTTGTGAAAAGACGCCATTGTAGGCTGGTTGCACTAAATATACAGCATTGTCAGCCGTACTGAAGCTGTACAATTTGAAAGAAGACAACGGGTGGAGTGACGCCAGTTTTATGAAACTACTTGCTCTCATGAATGACATGCTTCTAGAATACAATGAGCTCAGGAGCCGAACATACAATGTTAAATGAATGATACGCTCGATGGGTATGATCTCTGAATGAATACACGCCTTCTAGAATGACTGTATACTATTTCACAAGGACCACAAATCACATAAAGAATTCCTAAAGTGTGGTGCTTCTCGATACAATAAAGATGAATCCAGTACTAATATAGTTGTATGGTACTTTCCAATCATTCCAAGGTTTATATGCCTATATGAAAGTGAGGAGACTATAGAACAATTAACATGGCATACAGATATAAGAATTAAAGATGTGATACTATGTCACCTGACAGACTCTCCTCAGTGGAATAGAATCGATCATGAGTATCCTGAATTTGGAAATGAGTCGAGAAACCTTTTTCTTGCATTATCTACAGATGGAGTGAATCCTTTTGGTTTTCAAAGAAATAGTCACAGTACATGGCTGGTTATGTTGATAAATTATAACATACCACTGTGGTTATGCATGAAACGAAAATACATCATGTTATCTATGCTTATATCAGGACCAAAACAACTGAGTGATGATATTGATGTTTATTTAGCTCCATTGATCGAAGATTCAAAATTATTGTGGGATTCAGGTGTTACATTGTATGATGCTTACAGAAAGGAAGATTTCACTTTGAGAGTCATGTTCTACGGGATGATAAATGACTTCCCGGCTTATGGAAATTTGTCAGGATATAGCATTAAAGGAACTCAAGGCTGTCCCGTTTGGGAAGAAGGTACGCAATCAATTAGGTTGAAACATTCATCGAAAACCATGTTTCTAGGACATCACAGATTTCTACCGCGACGACATAAGTACCATTCTTGGACGACATAATTCTATTGAAGTTCAGAAGAACGTATAACACCGTCTCCACTAACTGGCGATCAATTGCTTGAGAAAGTTAAAAATGTGGACACTACTTTTGGCAAACAGGCTTCGAAAAAACTTACGAAAAGCAGTTGGAAAAAGAGATCAGTTTTTTTTTAATTGAAATACTGGAATTGTCTGTATGTAAGAAATTTTCTTGATGTTATGAATGTAGAAAAAAATGTATTTGACAGTGTTATCGGCACGTTTCTAAATACATCTTTCAAAACAAAAGATGGAATTAAGGCTAGGTTATACATGGTTGAGATGAGAATACGAGAATAGATGGCACCATTGAAGGGTGAAACATGAACATTTATTCTTCCTTCTACTTACACTCTTTCCAGAAAAGGGAGATATCAGTTTTGAAACTTCCTGAATGACGTAAGGGTTCTATAGTGATATTAGTCAAATATCAGTAACCTCGTGTCAAGGAGGGACTTGAAGTTAAAAGGTCTTAAATCACATGACTATCTTGTTTTGATTCAAAATCTCATTCCAATTGCTTAACGTTTCATTTTTCGCAAGAATGTCCTCCATATATTAATGAAACTGTGTTTCTTCTTCAAAGCTATATGCAGTAAAGTTATAGACCCTGCAAAATTGCCAGCTATGGAAAAAGAAATTGTCGTCATATTATGTGAATTATAAATGTTCTTCCTGCCTTCATTTTTTGATATTATGGTTCATTTTATGGTCAACTTGGTGAGAGAGATTCGACTATGTGGTCCTGTACATTACAGATAGTTGTACCCCATTGAACGGTATATGAAGATTTTGAAAGGGTATGTCAAAAATCAAAGTCGACCAGAGGGATGTATTGAAGAGCGATATATTGTTGAGGAAGTAGTTGAATTCTGTACTGAATACTTGTCTGGTGTGGAATGAATTGGCTTACCGAAATCTCGTCACACTGGGCGGCTTGAGGGTGAAGGAATTTCTGGAAGATAGGTTGTCAAAATCAATATTACAGATCAGGAGCAGGCCCACCTTTATGTTTTGCATAACAGTTTCGACGTTGACCCATATGTTGAAATCCACAAAGAAATTCTTAGGCATTTGAATCCATATAGGGATGAAAAATGGATATCAGATACACATAGTCAACAGTTTATATGATGGTTTCGAGATCAGGTTTTTAAGAAGTTAGATGAAAATCCAGAGTCAATTTCAGAACCACTTTGATGGCTAGCCGGATGACCAAATGTGTATGCATTATCATAAAATGATTATGTAGTTAATGGTTATAAATTTTATACTAATGAAAATGATGAAGACAATACCATGAAGAATAGTGGGGTTACACTTGTGGCTGAAGTGATGCATGTTTCCAGTGCTAAGGACAGAAATCCAATTTATGCGAATATGTCATACTTTGGCATCATCCAAAAAATATGGGAGTTGGATTATACGGAATTTCAAGTTCCAATATTTCAATGTAAGTTGGTTGATAATAGGAGTGATGTTAAAAAAGATGATTTGGGATTCATGAAAGTTGATTTCAGTAAGTAAGGGGAGAAAGGTGAACCGTTTATAATGGCATCACAAGAAGTGCAAGTATTTTATGCTTTAGATCCCGCAAACCGAAACTAGTCAATCATTCTGTTATCAACCAAAATAGCTGAAGTGTCAGATAAAAATTCAATGGAAGATAGCCCTTTAATTGGGACTTCGCAATCATTTCTCAGTGGTCTCAATGTAGACGACGTTTTTATATCATAGGAGACCACAATAATGGGATATGGATAGTTGATAGTGGGGTCAAATCCCTTCAGCCTTTAAAAAAGAGTTTAATAATAAGGTTATTTTTTATTGTAATATAGATTATGTTACATTATGTTATTATCTTTTAGTTGATGCTTTTATGTGATCTAAATTAAATGTTAAACCAGTTTTTCAGATAATGACTTCTTCACCTGCTGATGCACCCAATCCCGAGACAAAATAGGTCTCTCAACCTGTTGCAGGTGGTCCCACTGCTGAGAGACAACAGGTCTCTCAACCTATTGCAGTTGGTCCCACTGCTGAGGTACAACAGGTCTCTCAACCTATTTCAGCTGGTCCCAGTGACGATGCTAGCACTACGGAGAAGCATAATGATGATACAGAAATCGAGTAAATGGTAGGCGATGAAACCCCGGTGACACAAAAAAACAGGTGCACCGTAGTTTGACTATTTTAGCCAAAATCCTAAAGGAAAAAAGAAAAATTGTAATGCCCAGACCCTAGTTACCCAGATTCGGTGCATAATTTTAATACATTGGCATGATTACAAGGAATCAAGTCCCAAAGGACTGATTAGTTTAACAGTCTTGTAAAATAGATTACAGACATGAATGTTACATTACACTTCATAACATACAAAACAACATAAATAATCCTTTATGAATGACATTATTCCCTTGCCTTAACCCTTTATATCAATCAAAATATACGTCTTGGAATCCTGGGAAAAAAATAAAACATAGAAAGGGGTGAGCTCAAACGCTCCGTAAGGGTAAGCAATACAGCAGAAACTTTCATAAATAAGCATAAACATTTAAGGAAATGTATTTCTAAAACAAAAGCCTTTTAAACTTAAACTTCAACATAGTATGGAAAAAATGAAATAATTCCATTTACTTATTCACATGGATATTCTACTAATCAAATAATCACATGAAATATCAATAACCACTTTCATAATGATGGAATTCATAATGTCAGACTATCATAACCACTAGCCAAGGCCTCGTGCCAAGACTATAAATAAGATTTTGTCAAGGCCTTGTTCCAAGACACTAGTTTTTCTCATGATACGTACCGATGCATCGAGGAGCTATAGAGGGCTCCACCCGTAACATATTAAGTCCAATGCATTCCCATATGAAAAGGTTTAAACATAAAATAAACATTCGTATTAAAACTATCATACGAAATTTAAATAATACATCCATAAACCACAAATGGTATAAGAATAAAACATCCACAGTCAAACACATCACAAAAACTTAAAAAGAATATGGAAGTTTTGTATCATAATAAATCAACTTCAAATAAACTTAAAATCCATCAAAGGATGTTGACATAGATGAAATCAAAACTACTTGAGAGAAATATCTCTTTTTTTGAAATCATTTAAAAGTCACACATTTATTAAAGAAGTAATTTAAAAGATATTTTTTGGAATCAAAGTGTCCCATACCACTTTGCAACTTTTGAAAAGAATTTCAAAACTTTCATGTCCATATAAATAAATACATAAAATCATTTTGAAAAAATGGACATTAATTAAAAATATTTAGAAAGATAAATCATTAAAACCTTCAAAATTCTTTTTTTATAAAGAGTACCTTTCAGAAATTCATAAAATATTCATTTTGAAATCATTTAAAAGTCACATAATTATAAAATAAAACATTTACTTTGAAAATATTCTTATAAGCTTGTAAGGGAAGATTCAACGATTTTATAACGGTGTAGAATAGCCGCACCCTCCATATAAGTTAAAAAAACATTCTTACCTTAATTTTGTCGAAAAGGTTAAAAGCACCTTGTTTAGAAAACAATGGAAAGATTCCTTTATAAACCTCTTATAAAAATTCAAACAAGGGTATAAATGACTTTAACCCATATTCTTTGTAAATAGTAAAACTGATTTGAAATACATTTCGAAGAAACATGGATGTGGATGATAAAGAAATCCTAGTAGATTATTACGTATAAACAACCTCAGATAATGAAGAGATTGCGAAATAAACCCTTAACAATTTGGTAAATTACGAAAAATACAACCCATGAAAGAGGTATCATACAATTAATATGTAAATACACATAAATTAAAGTGTATTACACAATGAATACAAACATGGGCAATACACACACCACATACAATAAATAAGCGGTGAATAATGGAAATCTCACGGATTTAAAAATGAGATAAGAAACCCCTTACCTTGTACGTTTCCTTGGTTGGGGGTAGGTTGACCTCCTTTATAATGGTGAAATAATTGTTATTAAATTATACAAGAATCATATACATTTATATGATATCATATATGTTCTTTTAACATTTCTTTGTTAATAATATCTTAGAATTATCATTGTTTCGGGTGTTAACTTACTCATTTTCTTTTATATGCTTTGTTACGTAAGCCACAGTTGTCATGGATAGGCTGTATCTTATTCATATCCAGAATTATATCAAGTCCTTAAACATTATTTTTAAATCATAAAATGATAATTATACTTGAATGGATACGATAGAGAATGAATCTCATCGCGTTCATGGAGACGGTAGTTCGTACGTACGCACGAGCGACAATATCATTCTTTTGATATTAAAATAATATATAATTGGATGGTATATCAAAAATAAATAATCATTATCATGTCATATATATTATTTAAATGAATTACACATCATTATTATACCCATCCAAATAATAATTTTTTGAATAACAATTACACCACGACGTGGAGATGGTAAGCCGTACGTACGCACGTATGGTGACATGTTATTCAAAGGATGGATAGAATACTGAAATATGGTTGTAAAATGACTATAATAACATAAAGGTATATATAATATACTAAAGTTATTATTTTATAATGGTAATAACAAAGAAAGAATAAGTGGAAGAAGAAAGGAACTTGAAAAAGGGTGGTGAAATCATTACCTCTTCTTCGGGTTCTTCCTTTTGATTTGATGAAAAGGGATCCTTAAGTTGGCTCCCTGACTAAAGGAAGGCCTATATGATGTAGTGAGGGAAGTTTAGAGAGAATTTGGGAAGATTTTGTCTGAACCAAAAGGCATTGAAGGTGTGAATTAATGAGAAGGAGGAGTCCCCTTTTATAAGAGGGGTGAGGGGCACCTTTGGAAAAGCTAGAAGTATTATATTATAATAAATTCATATTCGGTTTATAATGTCTCCAAAGTGTATTATCTAAATGTTAAGGTGGGTATAGGTAGAAAACCACTAATACAATAAAATTTATACAGGTTTGGGTTACTATATTAAACTTATCATTAAGTATTAACTCTTAGTTAATTAGTTTCACTTTTACAATGTCTCTTTGTATTTTTATATTATACGGTAAATAAACATACAATATATATCAAAGAGACCCTAAAGTGGTCCATTAATGATACTCCTATCCTGATATAAGACTCTTGGATGAACCCTATATTTTTAGGAATTTAATATCTTCTAATAATATAATATTTGTTTTAAAAACCCTTTTATGTCAATTTTGACACTATTCAAAAATTGATTTTTGTGAAACTCATAACAGAATTATTACTTCGAAAAAATACAATTAAATCAATACTAATATGTCATATTAACATATAAAATTAGTTTAATTCAATAAAAGTCCCCAATTAAATTTATTTGGGTATTTATAATATCAATTAATTTAATTTTTCACTATTATGGTAATTACTGCATCATCATTTTTTCATAAATAAATTAAATTATTTAATGTGAAAAAATTATAAATAAAATAGAATTATGTAGGTAAGATTTTTATAATTCAAATGAATATTTATAGTCGAAAATCCAACATATATATCCCTATGTAAAAATTGTTTTTCTAAAAGATATATGCTTGTGTCATTTTTTGTATTCATTTTAACTTAATTAATATAAAGTGTCATTATCACTTACAAGTGGCTCCATGGAGTCCAGAAATCGACCCAAAGATGCCCATGGTCGGAAATGTATCAACCAATAATGTTAGGACACGTTTTAGTGTAATTTTATATTATTATAATATTATTTTTTAACCCTTATTTACCGAATTTACCCTTTAACCATGGTAAATAAAATATTTACCGAAATAATTATTCAAAATGTCTAAAAATAAAAGTTAACTATTTACAAAATTTGAACAACCTGATTCCAAATATGGAATCCATTTTTCCAAAATCAAAACACAGAAGTGGCAGAAATTAATTTAAAATTAATTCCTGTTGTTAAATCAAAAAGCATGTTTTTAAAAGACAATAACTATCAATAGATTGGCACTTGTTTATGTCTGGTATAATTGTGAAATTATGTCTAATGAAAAACATTTAATTAAATGGTAAAAATATATTCTAAATATACTTTAAAAACACTCAAATTCATAATCTATCAATATTAATTATTTCGATTAAAAATAACTTTTTAATTAAAATTTAGTAATTTTCACTATTCATCAAAATATGAATGTTATCCGAAAAGTACCCAAATTTCACCCTAGGCTAATTTCGATATTCCGAATCCAAAAATGAAGTCCATTTTGCGAGATAGAATTTATAAAATTTCAAAAATTAGGTATTACTATTCATAACGGCTAGTTTGATTAGTTGTGGTGTGTTATAACTCGATGTTGCGTACAACACATGCTATCACATTATTCAAAAAGAAGCGTACCGTAGAAGCGTGGGGTGTTACATTGTAAATTTCTTTTATGTCCCCATTCTAAATAATAAATTTATTTAGTCAAATTTAATATATAAATGTTTAAAATATTGGATTTAAAAAGGAATCACTATTAAAGTTGGTAAAAGTGCATTTTTGAAAAATACTTCTTTTATCTGAAAAAAAGGAATTTGTTCTTACATTTTGTCTAAGAAACTCATAATATGGATTCTAAAATTATAAGGATTATATAATGTTTAAAATTTAGTTAATATTATACATAACCTCTTTTTAACGGCTTGTTTGGTAAGTCATGGTGCGCTTTAACCCGGTGTTGCGTGTAGTGCAAATTATTGAATTATTTTGAAGAAATAACACACTATGAAAAATTTGGGTGTTACATTCTCCCCTCCTTAAATAAATTGCTTCCTCACAATTTGAAATTTTTCTTCAAAAATAAAAGGTTGAAAAAAAATATCTTTGTGGGAAAACCCACATCGGAAATTGGGTTACTAAAATTTAGTCTTAATATGAGGAAAAGAGAAATGAAAGGGTCACCACCAAATTATGATCTCTATTAAGAGAAAATTAGTGGAAATTAGAGACATATAATTGGAGGAAAACGTAAATATTTATAGTTAGTGATTGAGGTCATCAATCACAAAAAAGTGTAAAATTGAGGTCCTTAAATTCATCAGTCTATGATGATTTGAAATACCATCGGTTCAACAAAACATAGGGTATTAGGATAAACATTTTTGGTTTTAGGATTCCTTAAATAAAGTATAAGAATTAATTTCTTCATTGAATAAGAGAAGAAGAAAAATATATTCTTGAAAAGTAGAGTACCATCCTTTTACTAATTTCTACCACAAACTCATCTTTCACTCTAAAAGATAATAGAACGTAAAAAATATATTCTATTTATCCTATTCATATAGGGTTCCAAAAAAAGAATTTATAATTCATCTACCAGATCTTTAAATAAAACTGCATTATTTAATCCCAGACATTATGTGGGTCAGTGGTAGGTGATACACCCTTGTCGCCCTTCAGTTGTGGGTTCAAGTCTCGCGGCCTTGCTGGACGCGACGGGTTACCGCCCAACCTCCGGGTTGTCCTTTTATGGAAATCCAAAAATAATACAAACTAGAACTATCCAAAATGCTTTATTCCAAAAATGAAGATCATTTTTGCTACGGAATAACATGTGAACACCTTCATCATGTATTATTTTATAACACTGCAACATCGTGAATTACCATAAAACCTTATTGATTACATTCATGATCCCTTATTCCTTAAATAATAATGGATATACTCCTTCAATCCAAAAATGTTGTAAACCCCAACAATGATGGAATATACAAATCATTAATTAGTTTCAAGGTAGTCAAGAATATCCAATATAATTTATCCAAATCAATCATGTATTATTCCAAAATCACCACCTCGGTATCAGAACTATATTATGGTTTATCATTCTCTCAACCATATATTTTCCAAAAATTTATCCTCATATTGAGTCACTTTTCTTTGTTCCACACAATCTCAAGTCCTTAATGAAATAGTACTGCAGTAAAATCCTTATATACTACATAATTATTATAACAAGTACATTGTTGATACAACACTCAAATGACATAATCAACATAAGAACTCTAATCATTCCTCTTCATCTATGGTAGTATCATAACTTTATTATTATCCAATAGCATCATTTGCGGCATAGTCTGATGACTGTGACATAGGTTCACAAAGTTTCCAAACTCCATGTAAATGAAGCATTATACATTTGAAACCATTTTCTTACCCTTGTAGTCACTTACTTTGTGCCCTTTTTCTCCACACTTATAACAAACTCCCATTATTTTCAGGCAAGTTCCAGGGTGTTTCTTCCCACAGTTATCACATATGGGGAAATTCTTCTTTTCCCTCTTCCCTTTATCCATATTTCTCTCTTCCATCATTTTCTTCTCTTGCTTCCCTTAAAAGCCATAGGACTCAGCAAACTCTTTAGTTATATTATCCACACATGATACTATTTCTTCATATGATGATAATATGTGGGAGACTATTTCCCTTCTAAATGATGTATTAATACCATGAAAGATACGATCCTTCTTACTCTTTGGATCATACGTATTACTGGAGTTCACATTCCTTCTACCAGGAGCCATTTATATACAATAGCATAAACTAGGTCAGTTTATGAATTGCAATTAATAATTCCTAATGCAAATTGAACAGTTTATGTATATAATCCATAATCATAAAAAATGTTTTCTTTGAGTAAGTATATACACATGAGCCCTTCATAATGGTTTGTAAATAAAATGAGAATTATCCTAAGCATATCCCTCGGGAGTGTCGTAACCAAGAGTGCAGCAAGGCCTGTTGTCGTGCACCAGTTCCCGTTCGAGTCTAGCTCAAAGCGGTGTTTTCAGGTTTTACTCTAAGGTACATATGTTCCATAGTTGCCTCTACCTACTCGCATCAAGACAGGGATGTCTTTCTCGGAAAACTCAAAAACTCTCTACAATACCAAAATTCTAGGAAGTTGTTCTATACTAATCCTCAAATTCTATTTTAGGGATATGTGCTCTAATCAGAGTTTATCTAAATATAGTTTCCAAGGTTATTTCTAAACTTCCTCGGATACCAACTGTAACGCCCCGACCCCAGTTAGCCATAGTCGGTGCATTATTTTAATACATGGGCATGTTTACAAGGAATCAAGTCCCAAAGGACCGATTAGTTTAGCAGTCTTGGAAAATAGATTACATACATGAATGTTACATTAAACTTCATAACATACAAATCAACATAAATAATCCTTTATGAATGCCATTATTCCCTTGTCTTAACCCTTCTTATCAATCACAATATACTTCTTGGAATACTGGGAAAAAATAAAACATAGAAAGGGGTGAGCTCAAACTATCCGTAAGGGTAAGAAATACAGCAGAAACTTTCATAAATAAGCATAAACATTTAAGTCAATGTATAACTAAAACAAAATCCTTTTAAACTTAAACTTCAACATAGTATGGAAAAAATGAAATAATTCCATTTACTTATTCACATGTACATTCTACTAATCGAATAATCACATGCAATATCAATAACCACTTTCATAATGATGGAATGAATAATTCCATACTATCAGAACCACATAGCCAAGGCCTCGCGCCAAGACTACAAATACGATTTTTTCAAGGCCTTGTGCCAAGACACTAGTTTGTCTCATTAGAACTACCGATCCATCGAGGAGCTATAGTAGGCTCCACCCGTCACATATTAAGTCCAATGCATTCCCATATGAAAAGGTTTAAACATAACATAAACATTCATATTAAAACTAGCATACAAAATGTAAAAACTTCATCCATAAACCACGAATGGTATAAGAATAATGCATCCACAGACAAACACATCACAAAAACTTCAAAACAATATGGAAGTTTTGTATCATAATAAATCAACTTCAAATAAACTTAAAATCCATCAAATTATGTTGACATAGATGAAATCAAAACTACTTGACAGAAATATCTCTTTTTTTGAAATCATTTAAAAGTCACAAATTTATTAAGGAAGTAATTTAAAATAGTTTTTTGGAATCAAAGTGTCCCATACCACTTCGAAACTTTTGAAAAGAAATATCATTTCAAAACATTCATGTCCATATAAATAAATCCTTAAAATCATTTTGAAAACATGGACATTAAATAAAAATATTTAGAAAGATAAATCTTTAAAACATTTAAAATTATTTTTTTTAATAAAGAGTACCTTTCAGATATTCTTAAAATATTCATTTTGAAATCATTTAAAAGTCACATAATTATAAAATAAAACGTTTACTTTGAAAATATTCTTATAATCTTGTAAGGTAAGCTTCAACGATTTTATAACGGTGGAAAATAGCCGCACCCGCCGAATAAGTTTAGAAAAACATTCTTACCTTAATTTCGTTGAAAAGGTTAAAAGCACCTTATTTGGAAAACGACGGAAATATTCCTTTATTAACCTCTTATAAAAATTCAAACAAGGGTATAAATTAATTTAACCCATATTCTTTGTAAATAGTAAAATGTTTTGAAATACATTTCGAAGAAACATGGATGTGGATGATAAATAAATCCAAGTAGATTATTACGTAAAAACAACCTCGGATAATGAAGAGATTGCGAAATAAACCCTTACCTATTTGGTAACTTACGAAACATACAACCCATGAAAGAGGTATCATACAATGAATATGTAAATACACATAAATTAAAGTGTATTACACAATGAATACAAACATGGTCAATACACACACCACATACAATAAATAAGCAGTGAATAATGGAAATCTCACGGATTTAAAAGTTAGATAAGAAACCCATTACCTTGTACTTTTCCTTGGTTGGGGGTAGTTTAACTTCCTTTATAATGGTGAAATAATTGTTATTAAATTATACATGAATCATATACATTCATATGATATCATATATGATCTTTTAACATTGATTTGTTAATAATATCTTAGAATTATCGTTGTTTCAGGTGTTAACTTACTCGTTTTCTTTTATATGTTTTGTTACGTAAGCCGTGTTTGTCATGGATAGGTTTTATATTATTCATATACAGAATGATATCAAGTCCTTAAACATTATTTTTAAATCATCAAATGATAATTATACTTGAATGGATATGATAGAGAATGAATCTCATCGCATTCGTGGAGACGGTAGTCCGTACGTACGCACGAGCGACAATATCATTCTTTTGATATTAAAATAATATATAATTGGATAGTATATCATATATACATAATCATTATCATTTTATATTTATTATTTACATGAATTACACATCATTATTATACCCATCCAAATAATAATTTATTGAATAACAATTACACCATGACATGGAGACGGTAAGCCGTACGTACGCACGTATGGTGACATGTTATTCAAAAGATGGATAGAATACTGAAATATGGTATTAAAATGTTTATAATAACATCAAAGTATATATAATATACTGGAGTTGTTATTTTATAATGGTAATAACAAAGAAAGAAGATGTGGAAGAATAAAGGAACTTGAAAAAGGGTGGTGAAATCATTACCTCTTCTTCAGGTTCTTCCTTTTGATTTGATCAAAAGGGATCCTTAAGTTGGCTTTATGACTAAAGGAAGGAATCTAGTATGTAGTGATGGAAGTTGAGAGAGTATTTGGACAGAGTTTGGCTGAACTAAAAGGCTTTTAAGGTGTTAATTAATGAGTAGGAGTGCCCTTTTATAAGAGGGGTGAGGGGCACCTTTGGAAAAGCTAGAAATATTATTTTATAATAAATTCATATTCGGTTCCTAATGGCTCCAAAGTGGATTATTTAAAGTTTTAGGTGGGTATGGGTCAAAAACCACTCAACCAATATAATTTATACATGTTTGGGTCACTATATTAACCTTATCTTTAAGTATAAACTCTTAGTTAATTAGTTTCACTTTTACAATGTCTCTTTGTATTTTTATATTATATGGTTAATAAACTTACTATATACATCCAAGAGACCCCCCAAGTGGTCCATTAATGATACAACTATCATGATATAAGTCTCCTTTCCGAACTTTAGATTTTTAGGAATTTAATATCAATTAATAATATAATATTTGTTTTAAAAACTCTTTTATGTCAATTTTGTCACTATTCAATAATTGATTTGTTTGAAACTCATAACAGAATTATTACATCGAAAAAATACAATTAAATATATCCTAATATGTCATATTAACATATAAAATTAGTTTAATTTAATAAAAGTCTCCAATTATATTTATTTGTGTATTTATAATATTAATTATTTTAATTTTTCACTATTATGGTAATTACTGCATCATCATTGTGTCATAAATAAATTAAATTATTTAAGGTCCAACAATTATAAATAAAATACCATTATTTAGGAAATCTTTTGAAATTTCTAATGAATATTTATAGTCTAAAATCCAACATATATAACCCTATGTAAAAATTGGTTTTCTAAAAGATATATGCTTGTGTCATTTTTGTATTCATTTTAACTTAATTAATATAAAGTGTCATTATCACTTACATGTGGCTCCATGGGGTCCAAAAATCGACCCAAAGATTCCCATGGTCGGAAATGTATCAACCAATAAGTTTAGAACTCGTTTCTGGGTAATTTTTTATTATTATAATATTATGTTTTTAACCCTTATTTACCGGATTTACCATTTAACCATGGTAAATAAAATATTTACCGAAGTAATTATTCAAAATGCCTAAAAATAAAAGTTAGCTATTTACACAATTTAAACAACCTGATTCCAAATATGGAATCCATTTTTCCAAATTCAAAACACAGAAGTGGCAGAAATTAATTTAAAATTAATTCTCGTTGTTAAAACAAAAAGAGTGTTTTTAAGAGATAATAACTATCAAAAGATTGGAACTTGTTTATGTCTGGTTTAATTGTGAAATTATGTCCAATGAAAAACATTGAATTAAAGGGTAAAAATTTATTCTAAATATACTTTAAAAACACTCAAATTCATAATTTATCAATATTAATTATTTCGATTAAAAAGTAGTTTTTAATTAAAATTTAGTAATTTTCACTATTCATCAAAATATGAAAGTTATCCGAAAAGTACCAAAATTTTACCCTAGGCTAATTTCGATATTCCGAATCCAAAAATGAAGTCCATTTTGAGAGATAGAATTTATAAAATTTCAAAAAGTAGGTATTACTATTCATAAAGGCTAGTTTGATTGGTTGTGGTGTGTTAGAACTCGATGTTGCGTACAACACACGCTATCACATTATTCAAAGAGAAGCGTACCGTAGAAGCTTGGGGTGTTACATTGTAAAAAAAATTTGTGTCCCCATTCTAAATAATAAATTTATTTAGTCAAATTAAATATATAAATGTTTAAAATATTGGATTTAAAAAGAAATCACTATTAAATTCGGTAAAAGTGCATTTTTGAAAAATACTTCTTTTATCTGAAAAAAAAGGAATTTGTTCTTTCATTGTGTCTAAGAAACTCATAATATGGATTCTAAAATTATAAGGATTATATAAAGTTTAAAATTTAGTTAATACTATTCATAACCTCTTTTGAATGGCTTGTTTGGTAAGTCATGGTGCGCTTTAACTCGGTGTTGCGTGTAGTGCAAGTTATTGAATTATTTTGAAAAAATAACACACTATTGAAATATTGGGGTGTTACAAAAAGTCATAAAATATGATGTGGGATGGAATAAACGATGCCAACATGTAAACCCCAACAAAGCCATGTTTAGTAGCTACATTGGAATCGTCACTCGACAACGTGTGCCGATTGATTTAGAGTCATGGCACCATGTTTTCAGAGGGATGAAAACATTAATGTGGTAAGAGGTTATGATAACATTTTGATATCATATATTTAATTTATTAAAATAAAATAAAATAAAATACTGAAATATTGACTAACTCTTCATCATCTCTTGCAGAGTGCATTTATAGTAGATGTTTCGCAAAATAATATGTATTAAGACTGACCGGAAGGATTCATAGAGGCCTTCTCACCATTTTAACGAAACATCATCTGAAAGATACTTAAGGGAAAATCTAGCCGCACCCGCCTCCACTTTATGCACACCTGATATCCCAAGGAACGTGGGATTCGTTTTGCAACCGTCGTGCGGAACAGAATTTTCAAGTATATTGTGTTTGGTTAGACGTTGTGTAATGTTTCTTGTATTCATTACGTTGATTGATAGGTTTTTATTTATGAAACAGAAACTGAGTGCTAAAAATAAAGAACAGGTAGAAAAACCAATGTACCCCTACCGTAAAGCAAGGCTGGGGTACGCTTCAATTGAAAAACAATTGGTACGTATTTTAAAATTACTGTAATAATATTATGTGACATAAAACAACACTGTAACCATGTTTCTCAATTTATATGCAGATTGATGAAGCAAAATCCCAAGCCACTTCCATTCCATGCCATGTGATATGGAAGGAGGCTCGTGTTAATAAAGAGGGGAAACTGGTAGATCGCACAAAAAGTGTAGGAAACATGTGTAAGTATGACATAATATAAACTTGTTTTTATTTAAATCACTATTACATAATGATGATTACTTATTTTTCCATATTTTCTATTTGACATAGTCACAGGAATTAACAACACCCGCACCGGATGCAGAGATACTTTCACCGGCCTTGAAACAGCCAGAACAGTATGGCCGCGTCAGAGGTGTCGGTTTTGGGGTGTCACCCTGGGCATATTTTCAGAAAAAAAACAAGAGGATGAACAAACTAAAGAGTTGCAAGTAATAAGAGATAGAGTATCCACCCTTGAAGAAAAAATTCCAAAGTCCGGGTAAGATACTAGCGAGTTTGATTGAGGAGAGGAGAAGAGAAAATACAACTCAAGAACAACCCACGTGAGAAGATCCCGCCCCACCCCCCACCAACTTTGAGGCGAGCCATTCCCCTCAAAGACCCGATTTAACCAGGGTAATCAATGTTCTAATATTTGTTTCTGTGAAATGTGAATCACATAGACACTGATACCTTTCATGTAATGATATTCTACTGAGTGCAAACGACTGTGATTTATATCTGTCAACTCCCACCCATCGCCATGTAGCGAGGGCTACGGTGTTCAATATGAAGAATGACACGCTACACTCTAGAACGTTTCTAACCGGTCATGTAAAAGTGTCTATTAACGTAGATCATGAGCCAAGCGCCGAGCTACCCGTTCCAAATGACGATGATGACATTCATACGGTGGAAAAAGCTGTTGGAACATTCATTTCATGGCCGTCGAATCTGGTAAAAAAACATATCGACCATGAGGTATTCATTTCCAATTAATTTTTCAATCATAACCTTTAACATTAAATTAGAAAATAGCTGAACCAATGAATGTTATTACAGAAGGACAAAATGGAGGGGATAAAACGAAAGAGCGGCTTCAAAGTATCAACCAACCGAGCAAAACGATCTACTGAGAGCGTGTTCACCCCGCCCGTTCTATATCCACATTTAATATCATTGCAAGCTCATGTGGATACAAAAATAATAGGCAGCAAGAGTCACAAAATTGTTTATGAAAAATATATGCAAGGAGAGGAAACATTAGATTTCGTTAGTGCAGACGTTGTTTCTAAGATCATCACATACGACTGGCTAGGTGCCTCAGTTATAAATGTATACATGAGGTATTTTTTCATGATTTGATTTTACAGAATCTAATATACATTGATAATTATGGCTAAATACATATCATATTTTTCACAAGCATATATATGAAAAACAATTGAAGGGATTTTCCCATGAATGCAAATTTGGACTTGTTAGTTCTCACACCATTTCTACACAACGAGAAGAAATAGATTCTGATTTTCAGGCTGAATTAATGACAAATATGCTTAGAACATTTCAAAGCAGAATTACGACTGGCAGACTCTTTTTAATACCAACGTTTCAGGGGTAAAACTCTACATTTTAATCATATCAATTATATTTTCATTTCTATCAGTAATTATTTCTTTTTGTGTTTTTAGGGATCATTGGATGTTCATTGCAGTCAATTTAGATAGTCCAAAGATTTATTTTCTGGATTCACTGCATGGATATCCGACAAACCGACCACACATGATGGCGATTGTCAACTTTTAATAGACTATATCCAACAATTTAGAACTAAATTGCTAGTTATATAATTTATATGATCTTTTAATGAGGATTTTGTTATGATAGGGAGGTGTATGAATATCGTCTAAAGGTTGGAATGAATCCAGGGAATAAAGACGAAAATGCCCACAAGATCTACAAATGGAGAAGTATCTGGGTATATATAATTATATTTCACTATCCAAATACATATCAAAACAAATTACATATTTTTCTTGATGTTTATGCAGTGTTCGAAACAAACAAACGACAAGGACTGTGGTTACTATGATTGTAAATTTATGAAAGAGATCATATTTCATGAACAAACTAGCATCCCTGAAGAGGTATTTTTGAAAATAATTACTACTTCATTTAAAATAATTATTAATCCTTTGTGTATTTATATTTTTTCAGTACTACTATGACTGTCGCAAAAACTCTTATTCATAAGATGATATAAATGTGTTTAGAAACGAATGGGCAGCGTACCTGATGGAAGAATATAAACAAATAGGACAATGAAGGTGAATTCATAATACTTATGTTATCTTTATATGGTCATTGATATCTCCCTTTACACTTACTGAGCATCTATGATCTCCCTTTCTTATGTTTCATATCCTTAGATTAGTGAATTCCTACTACTCAGTTTGAAATGGACATAAATTTAGGAAACAACAAAAGTGACATATAGAATACCGAGCAAACGCGTTCAGATTATTTTGATACTTTATGACAATGATCCATGATTCATTTTTGATGTGTAAGAATTGACCGCACCTCAATCCGACACACGGTGTGACTGGTATGGATAAAAGTGTCTTATATCAGTTTCAAATTGACATAAACTATAGAAAACAACACAAGTGACATACGGAATAACGAGAAAACGCATTCGGATTGTTTTTATACTTTAGGAAAACAATCCCTGAGTCATTTGTGACGTGTACAAATAGACCGCACCTCAATCCAACACACGGTGTGACCAGCATGGATAAAATTTTCTGATATCAGTTTCAAATTGAAATAACATTAGAAAACAACACAAATGACATACGGAATACCGAGAAAACGTGTTCGGATTGTATTGATACTTTAGGAAAAGAATACATGAGTCATTTGTGACGTGTACGAATCGACCACAACTCAATCCGACACACGGTGTTACCGGTATGTCTAAAAGTGTTTGATATCAATTTCAAATTGAGAGAAACATTAGAAAACAACAATAATGACATACAGAATACCGAGAAAACGCATTCGGATTGTTTTGATACTTTAGGAAAATGATCCATGAGTCACTTTTATGTCTACGAATCGACCGCATGTCTATCCGATGCATGGTGTGACTAGCATAACTAATAGTGTCTGATATCAGTTTGAAATTGACATAACTTTAGAAAACAACGCAACTGACATACGGAATACCGAGAAAACGTGTTCGTATAGTTTGTATACTTTAGGACAAGCATCCATGAGTCATTTTTGATGTATACGAATCGACTGCACTTCAATCCGACGCACGGTGTGACCGGTATGGATGAAAGTGTCTGATATCAGTTTCAAACTCATCGAAACTTTAGAAAACAACACTACTGACATACGTAATACTGAACAAATGCATTGGGATTGTGTTGATACTTTTTTAAAACAATCCACGAGTCATTTGTGACGTGTACGAATCGACCGCATGTCAATCCAATGCACGGTGTAACCAGCATGGCTAGTAGTGTCTAATATCAGTTTAAAATGAAATAAACTTTAGAAAACAACACTACTGACATACGGAATACCGATAAAACGTGTTCGGATTATTTCAAAACATTAAGACAATGATCCATGAGTCATTTTTGATGTGTAATAATTGACCGAACCTCAATCCGACGCATAGTGTAACCGTCATGGATAATAGTGTCTGATATCAGTTTGAAATTGACAAAACTTTAGAAAACAATACAAGTGACATATGGAATACTGAGAAAACGTGTTTGGATTGTTTTGATACTTTAGGAAAAATATCCCTGAGCCATTGTTGACGTGTACGAATCGACCGCACCTCAATATGACGCACGGTGTGACCGACATGGATAAAAGTTTCTGATATCAATTTCAAATTGAGATAACTTTAGAAAACAACACTAATGACATACAGAATACCAAGAAAACACATTTGGATTGTTTTGATACTTTAGTACAATGATCCCTGAGTCATTTGGGACGAGTACAAATCAACCTCACCTTAATCCCATCCACGGTGTGACTAGCATGGCTAAAAGTGTCGGATATCAGTTTCAAATTGAGATAACTTTAGATTACAACAATAATGAAAAACGGAATACCAATAAAATGCATTCATATTGTTTTGATAATTTAAGACAATGATCCATGATTCATTTTTGATGTGAACGAATCAACCACACCTCAATCCTACGCATGGTGTGACCGGTATGGCTAATAGTGTCTGATATCAGTTTAAAATTGAGAGAAACTTTAGAAAACAACACTACTGACATAAGGAATACCGAGAAAATGCATTCAGATTGTTTTTATACTTTAGGAAAACAATCCACAAGTCGTTTGTGATGTGTACAAATCGACCGCACGTCAATCCGATGCACGGTGTGACCGGCATGGCCAATAGGGTCTGATATTAGTTTCAAATAGACATAACATTAGAAAACAACACAAGTGACATACGTAATACCGAGAAAACACATTCGGATTATTTTGATACTTTCGAAAAACGATCCACGATTCATTTTTTATGTGTACGAATCAACTGAAACAGAATGTGACGCACGGTGTGACCGGCATGGCTAATAGTGTATGATATCAGTTTGAAATTGACATAACTTTAGAAAACAACAAAAGTGACATACGGAATACTGATAAAACGCGTTCATATTGTTCTGATACTTTAGGACAACGATCCCTGAGTCATTTTTGATGTGTACGAATCGACCGCACCTCAATCTGACGTACGGTGTGACCGGCATGGATAAAAGTGTCTGATATCAGTTTGAAATTGACATAACTTTATAAAACAACAATAATGACATATGGAATCTCAAGAAAATGTGTTCGGGTTGTTTTGATACTTTAGGAAAACAATCCATGAGTCATTTTTGACATGTACGAACTGACCGCACCTCAATCCGATGCACTGTGTGATCGGTATGGATAAAAGTGTCTGATATCAGTTTCAAATTGAGATAAACTTTAGAAAACAACACTACCAACATACGGAATATCATGAAAATTCATTCGGATTGTTTTGATACATTAGTAAAATGATCCATTCGTCATTTGTGACGTGTAAAAATTGACCGCACCTCAATCCGATGCACGGTGTGACCGGTATGGCTAAAAGTGTCTGATATTAGTTTCAAATTGAGATAAACATTAGAAAACAACACAAGTGACATAAGGAAAACCAAGCAAACACGTTCGGATTGTTTTTACACTTTAGGAAAACGATCCATGAGTCATTTGTGACGTGTACG
The DNA here is from genome assembly GCA_963277665.1 of Viscum album. Taxonomy (NCBI): domain Eukaryota; kingdom Viridiplantae; phylum Streptophyta; class Magnoliopsida; order Santalales; family Viscaceae; genus Viscum; species Viscum album. The sequence goes on from CAUJRU010000186.1 coordinate 567,733, forward strand.
AATCGACCGCACCTCAATCTGACACATAGTGTGACCGGTATGGCTAAAAGTGTCTGATATCAGTTTCAAATTAAGATAAACTTTAGAAAACAACACTACTGACATACGGAAAACCAATCAAACATGTTCGGATTGTTTTGATACTTTAGGAAAACTATCCATGAGTCATTTATGACGTGTACGAATCGATCGTACCTTAATCCGATGCACGGTGTGACTGATATGGATAAAAGTGTCTGATATCAGTTTCAAATTGAGATAAACTTTAAAAAACAACACTGATGACATACAGAAAACTGAGCAAACACATTCGGATTATTTTTATACATTAGGAAAACAATCCATGAGTCATTTCTGACATGTACGAATCGACTTCACCTCAATCCGACGCACGGTGTTGCCGGTATGGATAAAAGTGTCTGATATAAGTTTCAAATTGAGATAAACTTTAGAAAAAAACACTAATGACATACGGAATACAGAGAAAATGCGTTTGGATTGTTTTGATACTTTTGGAAAATGATCCATGAGTCATTTTTGATGTGTACGAATCGACCGCACCTCAATCCGACGCATGGTGTGACCGGTATAGCTAAATGTGTCTGATATCAGTTTGAAAATGACACAAACTTTAGAAAACAACACTACTGGCATATGGAATACTGAGAAAACACGTTCGGATTGTTTTTAAACTTTAGGACAACGATCCATGAGTCATTTTTGACGTGTATGAATCGACCGCACCTCAATCCGATGCACAGTGTGACCAGTAAATCTTTTCATTAGATAAAGAATCAGTATTTGTTAAATGAGATAAATCAATCAAAAACATATTGATTTTACATTATTTCGTTTCATTATTATGAGAATGAAAACATTTGAGTTTAAAATTTCATATTTTAGTTTCACATTTCTATATTAATATATTCTTTCATATTACTGTTTTAATTTATTTCATAATTTCATTAATAACTAAATATTTGTTTTTTTTATATAGGTGAATTTTTTTCCTCGAGTTCGGATGCTTTGTTTGGAAAATAATACCATGAACGACAATTTTTTAGAGCAGATCACGGATATCATAGGATGAAACATGAATGTTTATAACTATTGTTGAATAATTTTAATTGTAACCATGTAAAAAAATGTTTGGAATGTATATAGCAATGTGTTTTATTGTATTAATGATGTTAAGTAAATGTATATACTGTTTTCGGTCAAAATAGTGTGTGCAGGTGCTATTATGTGTAGGTGTGAATGTGCTACATTGTGCAGGTGTTCTGGTGTGCAGGTGTGTAGGTTTTGTTTTACAGGTGCAGTCCATGGTTCCTTTATCTGTGCTTTTTTGAGTGCTGATAAAGGACACCTTTAACAGTGCTAGAAGAGCACTGATAAAGGACACACTGTATCAGCGCTCCCAGAAGTGCTGATATAGGAGAACTTTATCAGCGCTAAAAAAAAGCGCTGATAAAGGGGGTCCTTTATCAACGCTTGTTTTAGCGTTGATAAAGGTCACCTATATCTGTGCTTCTCAGAGCGCTGATAAAGGGGACCCCCCCCCCCCTTTATCTATGCCAGCATTAATAGCACTGTTAATGCTGGTTTTTAGTGCTGATAACGGGCCATGTTGTAGTAGTGGTTCTAGAAAAATATTTAATGGTGTAAGAGGGGATAAGGGAGGAATAAGTGCCATGGGGATGAGTGTGAAGGTCCGATGGTGGCTGGGGTGGTATCATATTAGTATCACCATTGAGGGGAATTTTTTCATCTCCCACCACAGTTGGGACATGGGAATCTTGCACAAGCATAAAGATGTATCCCAACCTCTTGACTATATTCATGAAAATAAGAATGATGAATTTGATCAAGTAGGGAGAACCTAAGATATCTGGAGGGAGATATGGCTCAAACACGCTTATATGGTGTGCCACCTGAGTGACATTGAGTCCTCTATTCAGGTTACCATTATGGTCGGTGAACATGGAAAGGAAATAAGAGGCAAGATGTAAGGGAGGTTAGGATAATCATGACAGATAATATAAATAAGGAGATCTATATCATGTATTGACACTACATCCCTGAACTCACAGATGGAAAAAAGATGGAACTAAAACAATGTTAGATGAAGAAAATTGTAGACGAATGGATGAGGTCAATCGTCTTTAAGGTGGGAGCATAATTGAAATCACATCGAGCATGCTACCACCACATAAATACATGATATAAATGGTCAGAGAAGGAGACATAAGTAGAGGGGTTGGGTGACTAGATAGGGGTAGAATCCACACCATTCTAGAAAATATTCCATAAAGAGGGAAATGTGTCATGCACCCAATCAGAATATTACATAACATTTGTTTTCATTGGGAATCTCTCAGTATTTTGTTTTATCAAAATAAATGGTTGTATAAAAACCCAAAAATAAGTCTTGAAAATTGTGAGTTCTAACATGGAGTGTTTGAATGGGGTGGGGTTTCCCGAGGATCTCCTTGATATCATCCCAAATTACCATCATCTAAAAAAATGTGATTTTGGGGAAGTAGTTTATTACCTGAATCTTCTTCCATGAAAACCTCTGTAGTTGGTACACCGGAAGATGATTCTCATCGAAGATAAGATAATGGTGTGGCTGTGGTCAAAGAACAATCAGTCTCGGCTATTATGGAGCTTCAGTTATTGGTGTATATGTTCTGGATTAGGGGGCCACTTGAGTATAATCTATTGTCATGGATTGATCAAACATAGTGGCAACTAGGGAAGATGTCAAAGTCATAGTTAGAGATGTATTGTTAATTTAATGACCCACTTCATTGGATCCCATAGAAGTTGAGGAATGGGTTATGGTGTCCACATGAATGGGACTCTCTTAAGGTGAAGTTGTGTACATGGATACCACAACCATTGGGAGAGGATGAAAATTTTTCAATTCTGATAGATGTTGAGTTGGAAGATATTCTTTTTTAGGATGTCCTAATGTCCAAAGCTAGACTATATAGATTGTGGGCCACTCCCCATCTACATCAGACCTAGGGTGCTTCCCGCTGAATCATTCTCAGAATTAAATAAATGTTTTGGGTATTAAAAGAAGAGAATGAATGAAAATAAAATGAAAAATAAATAAAAATAGAGATATACCATAAAAATAAAAGTATACAATGTTTGAATCCACAATAAACATCATTTAGAATTACTGTTATACAAACCCATGTCCTCTGGAGATATACACCTACTGGGAATGTGTGTGGAAAAATTGAAATACATGATTTGTGTAAGGTTTATATGCCTTGTGTGAGTAAATGGGGAGATTTCCATGTTTATATCAGTACACTAACATTTTAAATAGAGGAAATAAAACATAGTACACAACTTATATATAATACACACGCCATGTGAAAAAACATGGGTAGTGAGATCGTGTATTCCCTGACAGAGATAAGTCATCATGGATTGTCTACATGGTGTGTACCTAAGGCACATGTAATGTTGTATAAATTATATGTATGATTGTTTATATGTGAGGAAATGGGTTCTTCTTAACCTCGGTGGAGGCATAGGTACACGATGTTAGCTGAACACACACACACCGTGTGTTTTAATATTTTGAATCATAAATTATTCTCCCATGAATATGATGTGTATAGTGTGTGTTCTTAATTTTATCCCGTGTACTATGGGGTTTGTCCAAACACTTTTCCCAATTTAAATTCCACCCATAATTCATGTAAATCACTAAAATAGTGGGTGAAAAAGCACATAATTGAATAAAAGATCGCAATAGAAATGAAATCTGAGCCTGAATCAATGAAAAATGAGATATTTTTTGTGGGAGGGAGTGAAACATTCAGTGGATGCCATTACAGGGGAAGAAATGGGATGGGGTCATGATTTGTGGTTGGGTAAGGTTCTCGAGTTTTATAGCTAAACGACACACCATTGATGGTTCCATATATGTTGTGTATATATTTTTATTATAAATAAATTCATATTTATGACATGGTTATTATAATAAACTAGAAATATTTTTTTATTATTATATATATATTGAAATAAGAAAATAATACTATAAAATAGTGTATTATAGAAATAAACACCATGTTTTATGTATTTAAAAAAGGTAACTATAACCTTGGATCTAGTGCCCGAGGTGCAATTCGAACCGGAGACCAAGCTGATCAAGATGCATTCTCTCAACCACTAGATTGAAGGTTGCAGTGAAGATGATTTCATTATCATTTTTTATTTAAATATTAATTATTTTACTAGATAGTAAAAGTAATAACACATGTATGTTGGTTTTAATTATTAAATATTGGGATGATATTGAGATACTAACCATTTTTGAACTTAGGCCTTTTGAATCCTGGTGTATGAATCTACCAAATAACCCACATCACCCATGGGTGATTTTTTATTTTTTAAAAAATTTTGAAATTTTTATGGAAAGCCTAACACATATAACACAATGTATAACAAGATACAAGACATTTTGTATTATTTTACAAAAACAGTATGCAACTAAAAAAGCCATGAGGACTTGAACCATGTAATTTTAGACCCTAGATTTCATTCCTACCAGCTAATCTAGCCCCAGCATTGATTTTATTTTACTTTGAAATGGTTTTATTTAATTTTTAAATCATAACATATACCGTATATGTAAAAAATACATACTAAATAATAAATAATGTACTAAATGAGGGTGTGGAACGATTCAAATCTTTGACAGCTTGGGTGTTCTCCTTCGACCTCTACATCCACACATGCTTCATTCCGATTTATTATCTTTGTCAATATTTATTGATATAAAATTATATACTGTAATATAAAATAGAAAAGTGTACATAATGTCTATGAATATAAACATGAAGTGTAACCCCATTTTATTCATATTTTAAAAGTTCCTAGGAGAAAGGGTGGAACATGACATGTGTTGGAGAAGTACAAACAATTTTGTTACTAATAACAGAAGAGAATGAGAGGGCAGATTGTTTGGGTTTACTCTAAGAATAGCCCTTGGTTTTAGCTCATTTTCTAGACCTAAGTTTGGGTAATTAAATGTAGTATGAAGAGAAATGTGGATTTCACTTTTTTGAACCACCACATATGTCCACCACCCGTAACATTTGGATAGTTTTCTTGAACATCAGGTGGTCTGGGTGGTGTCTTGCATTATCCTTACTCTATGTCTAGTAGATGCTGATGGTGAACCTATTTCATTAGTTTGATCATGAAAATCCTCCACCATATTGGGTTCTTATGCTATCATTTTGACAACCCGATAATTATAATTGCAATCATATTTAGAAGGTATGTAATAAAATTAGGATTCAGAAATAAAGGATTGATCAAATTTTGTACTAACATGATACGCTATGTTCCCATATTCAATGTCTTTGTTTTGAAATCCATTTTCAAAAATTTTAAATGCTTCATAATTAGGGTTGACATCATAACATGATTTCACAATTGAAAAATATTTAGAAAAACAATCTTCAAATCCAACTAAAGAATCCATATTAGATATTATCATTGAAATATTATCTACCATGGTACCAAGTGATCCCATCCTTTTGGTTCGGTACAAAAGATGTGTGGTAAAGACATCCATCATCGATACTAATTATTCAGTATTACCTAAAGATGGTTGCTGTAGATGAGATGAAATGGGTGGGGTAATGAATGTACATGGTTATTCATTGTATTACAATTTACCATCCATGTAGAGATATTACCCTTCTAGATTCTTGTAGAGTAGAACTAGATCACTTAGATAATTATCCTCACCAGGTGAATTTTATTAATCTCCAGACCAAAAAAATCCATATCAATATGGTGTTGATATTCCCAAAAAAAATATAAATAAATGAAAAGAAAACAATTGTAGTTTAACCATCATCAACTCTAAAAAAATAGCTAATTTTTCTGACCCCCACAATAAATCCATAATTTGACTGATCTTGTCACGATGAAAGAAAATTGATTTTTTCTATTATAATCTTACTAATTGGGTGGATAGATTAAATCTAAGTCAATAGAATTTGGACAATAGAGAATCAATTATCAGTGAAATTTAGTGGTGATATCCTGATAAACTAGAAAAAATGAATGAAGGGAATGGGATAAAAAATTGAAATTTTATTCAAAAGTCATTAGATATAGATGAAGGGATATAATATTTTTTATAATAAGAATTTTTGGGTTGTAAATTAATTATGGTTTATTGAATTATTTACTATTTAGTATTAAAATTATTAATGATAATTGTTTTACCAACGGGATCCCAATAAATTTTTTTTCATAGTCTGATAATAGATAATTACATGATCAAATGATTTACCCCTAGTCCAGTGATTAATCACGTAAACCACATTTATGTTATTTACCCCTAAAACATTGGCAATAGGCTCACCCAATAGTCATGGGATTTATTTTTGTAACTCCTATTGGTTTCACCATTTTTGTCTTCCATTGTATAATACAACACCAATAGAACAAGTGGACCATCTTCATCAAAGTTATTATAAAATAATATTCATAATAAATATAACACCCCTTAATTAAAATTAAAACACAATTATAATTTTATTTCAACCCCAACAAAAGAGAATCAGCTTATTATGTCTGTATTCGTGGTGTTTATGTGTGTTTGTCAAGAAAAAACTCATCCCCAACCATGGAGATTATATGTTATAAGCGTAAGGTTTAATTTCCCTCAAATATAAAGAAAAATTGAATAATAAAATTCTAATTTGGATTTAGGGGGGATAACAAAAAGTGACTAAACCTCCCACTTGGATGTTCAATCTTGAACATGGAGGTCCACAAGTCGTTTTTTAGAAAAATATATTGCATAGAGTCTACCAAAATGTAAATGTTGTGTACACAAGTATACCATCTTTTACATAATTTTCTCTATTGTTAGGTGGCATTCAATTCGAGATGTTGAATTCAAGGCATCAGATGTTAGTTGTTATGGGTACATGACATGTGCCACAAACATATATGTAATTTATATGTTCTACCAGCCCCAAACCAATTTTGGGAGAGCATACACTACATGGGAAATAAGACTACAAAATCTGTTGATCTTTCTCATGTACATGGGAATCTACTCAAGATGGACAAGCCTTTCATGGGAAATTCTACACATCATGTGTTTATAAAGTACATTCCATGTATATGTTATTTTTTGTACTGATTAATCTAATTTTTTTACTTTTGATGAAAACACCATTAAATCACGATGAACACTGAAATAAAAAATGTTATCTTTAAAATAATATGTATCTAGTGAAAACCTGTTTTAAAATATAATAAAATGTATGAATAAATATACAGAAAATATGAAAATCGATTTTATTAATATATAGGTTTCACAAATCCTAATACTTTCTGGTGTATTAAATTAGAATGATATTTTCCATATTAATAAACAGATCAATCATCACACATACTGAATCATTCCCCTTAGATTTATCATATAAATCTATTTCTGAATTCCATGGAAACCTCATCCCATATTTTTATAGGAATGTAGATATGAAAAAGTAAATGAGATGGATATTTGTGGTCTACTATAACTTACTATTAGGAATTGAAAAAAAAACATAATTATGAATTAAAAATTTCAATCCTGGCCATAGAAAATTGATTCTCCATGACATAGTACTTTATTTTATTTCATGGATAAACAACCCACAAAAGAAAATGATAATACTCCACCATATCCATCCTTATGGAAAATGGAACAACATAGCAGTTCCTAAAACAAATAAAACCTTTTATGATGAGATATTACTTAAAAATGGACTTCCTAACATAAAAAGAGTTCATGAATCTGTATATCAATTAATAAATCTATTTATCAAATAAAATAAACAATATAAGAGAGAACATAGACTACGATCTAGATATAACCATACCAGTCTCTTCCCCCATCACATTTAATATTATTTGTGTAAAAAGAATCAAGATATTCCATTAATCTATGGACTCTATCACTCTATCTGATGTAAACTATATACATAAATATTTAGGTAAAATATTACCCTTTCCTAGGGTATATGCAATGTTAATGTTAAATGATAGAAAATAATACACTAATAACATCTTATAAATATTAATTTCAATTTTATAAAATATGTAACCTAAAATCGTATGGAAAGAAGAAATAGTGAACATTTACCAAAAGAGGTAAATCCACTATATTATGAAAGAATTCACATATATTATACGTTCCAAATAATTTTTTTGGAAAATTCATATAAATTGGACAAATATAAAAGCATCTATATGCCACAACATAATCATCTGGAATAAGAAAATAACCTAATAATGCACCAAAAGAATCAAAATACACCACATATTCCATTTCTACCTCTATAAATATTTAAAGTGTTATGTTTTTATTTTTCATTTCAATTAATCTTGGTTAGTCTCCAACTTATGATCCCATAAATTTTTTTCCAATTTTCTTATATTTTTATTCAATGGATATGGAATCTTTGAGATGTGCATCACCAACTTCCCATAATATCAATCCAAACCCTAGAAACATTAAATCACAAAAAAATATTTGTTCACCCTCCCATGAAGAGAAATCATTCCCTTTTTAGGATCAATTGAGATTCCATATTATAAAACCACATGTCTGTGGAACATAACTTCTCAAATCCATAAAAAAACTCAATAAATTATAATAAAAGAAATTATTCTTATGGATTAAAAAAATTGACATCATGTGATATTCACCTTCACCTTTAGTTCTTGAGTAAAACAGAATAACATCCTCTAATAAAAAAATAAAAAAATCATGATACTGGTGGAAAATATAATTTTTTAAGGCCATCAATATAGAAGGATAATTATCTAGGGAAAATATTACAAAATATATTCAATGGGTCAATACATGCCCCTTCAAGAAATTTTCTGAATATCTAACTCCTCATTTTATAGAAGAATATAACCAAAATGAAGGTAAAATTTTGAGAACTAATTTTATCCCTTTAATCAATAAAACCAATCATTGATACAGTGAAATCTAATCCAATTAATATAAATAACCCATTCATTCCTTAAGAAATCCAAAAATAAATGGATATTTTCATCATCCTTTATAAAAATGCACTTTGGATTCTACATAGTGGGAGACATTAGATTGAATATTTAGATCCATCAATTATTCATTTTTCATATTATAGTAATGAATAGATATCCACTATGTTCCTGTAGAAAAATCTTTCAGCAACATAAATTTTCTACCTTGTGGATTACCATAACAATTTACTGAAAACACATCATGAAAATCACTGACCACTAATGTTAAATCACCACCTATGTGTTTTTCCTCATTTTTAAATGAAAAAAAATGTATTAATGGAATATTTTAGGAATTGTTGAATCTTCTAATTTTTCCGTTTTTAGAGATTTTTTCCACTACATGAAATAGGACATGAGTTATATTCAAGGTTTTAATGGATTCAAATAATGAGTCAATATAATATAATGTGAGGTATTATTATAAAAAAATATATTCTATCATGTGAATTAAATAATTATGGTATCTCTGACAGTTGTGGGGAATGAATCAACTTCCACTCGAAAATATTTCTCCACATGAATTTTCTTGGTTCACAAGACATGTTTCTATAACCCTACAATAACTGAAAAATTTGATGACACTACAGATCTTTTACATATAATTGATATTGTTTCATAATGTGTAAAAGACAAATCTAGTAAAAACAATCATATATGATAACAAAATTCTCATGATTTATATATTTTAGTAGTTTTAGGGCTGCATATAGTATATATACCATCTTTCGACACATGATGAATGTAAGGGGACTAGTCGTTGATGATGTTATATATTTTTTATGAGATCACTACTAGTATACACTTATAAACCCATTAAAAGTATCACTCTACTAATTGTTCATGTTATGGAATATATTGAAACTACCACTATGTGGAAGAAGAACTCGAATAACCCTTGTATTTTTTACCAAGTCAATCTCTAAATTTAAAATTTTTATCAACAAATTCAGTGTAAAAGGTAGTATTGATCATGAAAATTTAATAATTATTATCTATCTGAAATCTAACTAGATGACTTAGGATGTTGACTTATTATTCAATACCACCTCAAGAATAAAATATGAACTCAATAAAATGGTAGTCATACTCAATTATAGTCCTATAAAATTTTTAGAAGGTGATAAACTCAATATATTTACCCAAAAATAATGATTCAAGTAAAAGATACTATAAAAATATGTTCCTTAATTATTTCCACTCAAAACACACATGTTTCATTTCTTGATCCACTATATCCCACATTTTCTTGATAGTAACTTCGATCTGAACGGTAACACATTTTGAAATTATGATATTTAGAGACCCCAAAATAATTAAAATATAGTAAATATTCTCAAAACAATGGTCCACATATTGAGGGTTGTTCATTAATTTTATGGATGGAGGATTATTTAGAGAAAATATTATGACCTATCATTATCTCTCCTTGTCCTTATTTCAACTTCCACATCTTGATCTGGGGTATGAAAAAACAATAATTTCCAAGGATTGGAAAATTCTTTAGTCAATGGAATGGACTTCATGAAAAACTAATTCAATAATATTTTTTTGAATATATTGTTTTATTATGAAACATCATCTAAAAATCCATATTGATGAACAATATAAATCCTTTAGGGTGGAATGGGACTATATCAATAAATTCAGAGACCCTCTGACAAGTGAGAAATAACATTTTTAATTGAGAGAACATTGGAATAGAACTATTATTATAAAAAAATAAAAATTAGAGATATGTTTCCTAAAATACTATGGTATCTTATGTCTTGTTATGATGAGTTATCAAAAAATCTTTCTTATAATATACCCATTATGTCTCGACCATTTTATATCATTTATAATAAAAATCTAATGATAAGGTTACCCTATGAATGTAACCAAATCTGATACAAATTTTTTACAACCTAATAGAGGTCATCACTGAACTATAACCTTTATCTAGAAATTGAAAAGGAAAAAATGGTTTTTTTAATCCTTATATTGTGGTTACATGAACTTAGGACTCGTGAACAACATTTTTGAATGATTTCACATATAAAAAAACCAAAAATTCATTAAAGACAATATGTTATATAATTCAAACTAGGAAATAAAAATTCAAATAAAAAAGTATAATATTACAAGGAAATATAAGTCACAAATCAAAATAGGTCAACCAAAATACCTGAGACCATCAATATTTTATATCCATATCATAGGAGTTCCAACATCCCACCATAGAATATGTAGACTCCCACTACCAATTAACACTGATACATGCAACCCCTATAAGGAACCTTTAAACTACCTTTGAATAAAAAGATATCGACAAACATTTTCTGGTAATTTTAGGGTGTGTGTAAAATAATCATATTATGATCCCACCAAGTGTTTTAAAAAAAATTAATTAAAAATAACTAAATTATAATCATTTATAGAAAATAAATGCATGAAATATATCATAAAAATTTTCAAAAAAAACATGGATATTCACCCACTCATAGAATATTATAAGGTATTGATGAATAAATAAAACATATTTATTTCCATATCATTTGATGAAATTATTTCTCAATTAATTAATTAATAAAAAAATTAAATGGGAAATCTATGAAATCTATTCCTTGGGTATATCATCTTTGATCAAGATAGGATCCCCACATATTGATTATGATATAATTAAGTGGTAACATATCCTAGAACGGTGGGCTTGGGATTTGGGAGACACCATGACATATAAACTCCATTTCATAACAATGTATATTTAGTTTTGTGTCACAAATCCATGCTAGGTGGACACAAGTCATCATAGTATGCTTATCCTAACTCTTCCCCCTACATGGTAACCCATGATTCCATGTGCCATAGCCCACATGTTGAGTCTTGCATTTCAAAAGAACCATCCCCTAGAGGCTTTACATTCACAGTTCAAACCATTTCAGTTGTAATTCAGAAATCGATAATAAATAAGGCCAATTAAACACTAATGTATAAAAATTATATAAATACTATCAAATTTAAATTTTATAAACATTTCTATTTAGAATTTAATAAAACATAATTTTCTTTAGAATGTAAAGATGGTTGACAAAACATTGGCTTTAATGAAACCTCCTAGAGAAACCACTTAGTATACAGAACAACCGAATGGGATACACAAGAAAAGAGAAAAAGAGATATTATATTGAAATAGAAGAACCCATATATTGATATTCATCTAAAAAACATTGATATTGAAAACATATTATCAATATAGATGAACAAAATATCTTACCATAAAAATGCTTAACAAAGTGAATAAGGATCTTAGTTGATCATGTTTATACCTTCCTTTCCAAAAACATTATAAGAAAACATATTAGATCATAAAATAAACCACATATCTACGCATAAACACCCTTATATATTAGTCCTTTCAAGAGATAAAGAGCATAACTATAACATGAATTTAGACTAATAATGAGAAAATTGCAACATTGAGTTTCTTAGATCTAATTCATCTAGAAAAATCATAATTAATCATCAGAAGGGATCAGTTGTGAAATATCTCCATGATTAATCCATGGGGTTGAGATCCAGGGATATTGGATAATAAATGAAGTAAAAGATAGTAATTTTTATTCTTCAAATAAATTACTAGAATTATTAATTCCTATTATAATGATTAACCGTATTTTTGTGAAAACTGTTTGATAAATGAAATTATATTTTTATGTACGTGAGAATCCACGTGGTTTAATAAAACAGTTTTAATAATAATGATTAAATGATAAATATTACACTATCCTAAAAAACCAAAAGAGTTAGTAATATCTGTTAATTCTATATGGTTTATCCTAACAATGTACCAACCATTAATATACCATGATAACTCTAAAATTACACAAAAATATCCTCAAAAAGACAATGAAGTGTTCAATATAAATTTTGTTCATAACAGTGAACACATTTATATGTAACGGTGACATAGGTATTCAAAAAGGTCTTCATATTTTGATCCTCATTAAACTACAATTCCATTTAAATAATTGATAACAAGTACCCTTAATATCTAATTTAAGTATAAAAAACCCATTAATTGTACAATGGAGTAGAATCCATCATTTTTTTTACCATAATACTACACATCCATCACTAGTACTACCTCCAAATCAGGTTGAAAAACCAATAATTCTAAAAGAAAATGCATCTTTAATAATATTCCCATGAAGTGACCCATTATGGAAATCATTTCCAGGTTTATTAACAGAACTAGGTTATCAACAACACCAATGAAAATTTGTTACTTCCACCATACACCACACCCAAAAAATGATCATTTCCTAAGATAATTCATTGGTTGTACCTTACAAGACCCACTGTATAAATTTTCTATATATTTCCATATTGTGGTTTTGTCATCAACATCATATATATATATTCCAATTTATTTTCCTTATTCCAAAGTAATATAATTGAAGCCAACCAAAATGATTGAATTTGAAACACTATATTTTTAACATGATTAATGTGATCACAGGAAAATAAAGCACAGTAATAATAACCAAATTGGTTCATCAATTACAACATTACTATGGTCTCAAGAAAATACTCCATGGACTAAATGTCTTCTACAAAACTAATGGGATCAATTCACATTGTATATAGAACAACATGAACATTTATTATAATGGTTTATTATACAATGTTTCAATTCTCAATGTGGTAGTGTGTCATATCATCAAAGCTTACGTGTTTTGTGGGAATTATTTGTTTGCACACTTTGTTCTGTTACTATGTGAATATATAGTTCAATATTATTTGATATATATAGGTATGAAAGTAACACTATCTAAACAATGCCACTGTACCCTCAAATAAAATATCACATTATTAAAATATATCTCATGATTTGAATAATTTCTTGCACTGGTCTTTAATTTGACACTATTTATTCATTTCGTAGATTAGTTACGAAATATATCAAATCATATCTTATGAACTAGTAATTTTTAATTCCAATACATTGATTATATAGTTAATTAGGTATTTAAAACAATCATTACATTTATTCAATCATTTGGTTTCTACCTTATTAGTAGTCAGTATGGATAATAGTTTATGTAACTTGAAACATTGTCAAAAAAATTATAGATAATAAATATTTAAGACAAGAAAACAACATACATTATTATTATTATTCCTTATTTTGGGCCATTTATCAACCAACATAATTTTTTAGGGTCAACATTTCAATAAAAATAAACTATTTAATGTAACATATTCACACATAAAAAATTTCTCATATAATACCTTCTCTCATAAACTCTGTAGAATAATATTTATATGACTTCAATGATCAATATAGCTCTTAAATTAAACTAATAAATATATATAATTAATATAAAAAAAATTTAAGATACTTTTTCAATATTATATTCACCATATATAAAATCCATTATAGTGCACTTTTATTTCAAAATATATTAATATGACTTCTAAATATTTATACCACGTGTGGAAATATATCTTTCGGGTGTCATCCATATTAATACATAATTGATTATAACCCCAACAAAGGCTGATCTTTAATATGTTTTGAGTTCCTTGAATCTGATCAAAGATATTATCACTGAGTGGTAAAGGGTTATAATTATTAATATTAAGGGTATTGATTAACATATAATCAATAAAAACTCATATAACCATATTATATCTTTATAAATAGTTTATTTGCTCATCTAGGTGAGCCATAATGGAATATAAATCCATTTTCACACAAATATAGTCATTGCTTCATTAATTAAATAAATTAAACATCAGACATTCAACATGGTGGTTTAGATATGGGAAACCAAATTGGAATGAGTTTAGATGATAATAAAAATATATAATTAGGGGGATATCATGTTAGTTTCTCAAGGAATACATCATTGTCATACTAAAAATTCAACAGATGTTAAAATTTTAAGATAACAATCACATACATAAATTGAATTTTATTTTACTATTAAATAATAATGTTAATATATTAAAACAATTGAAAAGATTTTTGGTATGAATCATATAAGAAATAACTAAAGAAACCATTTAGCTTAATTATACGATAATTAATATTTCTCTATAGTCATCTACAATTTACATGTTTCACCATCCATCATACAGACTTTTGAGGATACATGTTATTTATATGATAACTAAATAATTAAAAATAATATATAATAATTTTTAACTTTTTTACATATATTTCTGGTATAAATTAATTAACAATATTATAATAGGACAACTATTGAGATTAATGATTACCCTAACTACCATAAATTTTTTATCACCATAATGATATTAAGGGATCAAAATTGACAACATACTTGATTTAAAAATCTATCCGATGGATAACCATTTGTATAAATACCACGGGGAAGTATTACTAAGGATTCATTAACTAAGGAATATTGATTTCTAAATAAAACAAACATATATATTGGTATTATATTGAATCATATTTAGTTCATACTTCAATTATTTTGATCATATAATTAATGAGATGACCCACTAAATCAACTTTGTTTATAATATGATACTCATACCATTTCACAGAATGAAAAAAAGATATATGAATAATCTACTATTTAATCTTATGAAAATAAAAGGAAAAAATATTCCATGATTAAAACACTAAATATTTTCATAACTCAAATGCATCACAACACAACCGTAAAATTAATGACAATAAATAAACTCAACATAGTCAAGTTGGAAACTAGTTTGAAGACTAGTAAAAGTAACTTAATTCAGTTAAGACATATCTTAATTGAAATATATTTTTCTTATAAAGATTATATCTAGTTCATATTAATATTTTAAAATAATTTATCGCATTTCAAAATTTCTGTTATTAAATAATTTTAAAAAATTTCTCTTTATTTTTAAAATAATAATCCATTTATTAATATATTTAAAACATATATTTTTAAAATATTAGAAGTATAAAATCATGAATTATGGAATATAAGATATTAAAATATAGATTAAAATCATGTCAGTTTCTTCAATTAATTTATTCTCCCTCAATATGGTATTCAAGAAAACACTGATTTCATTATTATTTATGATATAATTAATTATATTCATTAAAATAAAAATGTTTTAATATTTAAAATCTTCATGTAAAATTTTACTTAATATAATTAATACATAAAAAAAGGAAAAACTGGATTCTAGATAAAACCTATGACATAGATTGTGTTTTTACCGAATATATACCCAAGACATTGAAATTAAATTCTTAGAAATATACAAGTTTCCTAGAATGAACACATGAACAAACCAAATTACATTAATTTATACCATAAATATATTGATTATTATTTTAGGGTATAATTATAAATTCTTTGTTCATATTATTTAATTTCAATGAAATTTTAGAGAACCAAATAAGTCATATAATGAAACTTGTTGTGACCCGATATAAATCTATAATTTAACGGTATTCACAGACACATAATCTAAGTACATTATATAATTCCAAATGATATATACTATCATATATGGTCTATTTATATTGTTTTTTAATGATTTAACCATTTTTATAATAATATAGGTCAATGTTCATTATTGTTTGAAAATTTTATGTGACCAATTTTGTTTTTACAGATTCAAGAAAACAGGAGGTAACTTCTGCTCCTAGGATTATTTGTGTGAAAATGTTTAATAAACTATTAATATATTAAAATATAAAAATAAGGAAAAATAAACTAAACATATAGGAGTAAAATATAGCCACACATTGAAAAAATGAATAAATGAAGAAAAATGTTGAGCTACTATAGCTCCCACCTACAAATTTTGAGCACTTGTACTATATGTCTAGATAGATATCATACCTAATAAAATAAGAATCATCATAATGAAAAAAATACCAGAAAATATTTATTAATATTTTATTTATGCCTAAAATTGAAGAATTTAAATTTTAAATAAAACAATATTTATATTTATGGTTATTAAAAATATCTCATTTTTCCACTACCAATGTTTTCGAAGACCTTAATTCATTATATAAATTGCTTTATACTAGAAATGACCTGAAAATAAATAAATGACTAAGGTAGATAATAACTAATTTTATCATTAAATACAAATAACTAATTCATATATCTAAGCTATAAAAAAATAACTCATATACAATTTCTATAAATTTTCCATGTGTTTCGAGAATCAATTTAGCTGATTTTATACATTATTTATTCCATCATTGAAATCCATAATGGTGGAATGTGTGAAACCCTTATTTTTTATCCATTTAGATTCATCCATATAAAGGAAAAATATAAAATAACATCCTCCATAGGAAGCTATAAAAGAATATTCTAATATGAAACCTACCTTATAGGTATCTCTTCTCCTTTTTAGAAATTAATTTATATATCCATCCACCCATTAGAGGCCTCTCATCATGTTATAAGGATGAAATACATATATCAATTAATTATATTATACATATAAATATTTATCCTCACATATGTGGCCTATATCATAGATGGTATGAACATAATAATTATATATATATATACATCTAGATGTGTATTTTGGGCACACATTACAAACCCGTGTAATCTTAATTTTTTTTCGGGGGTCTATTAATATACATATTAATAGACCCCAATAATTATATATATATACAACTATATGTGTATATTGGGCACACATTATTTTTAAATATTAATAAACCCCCGAAAAAAATTAATTTCACCTGTTATATTGTACAAATATAATTTCTAACATTATTTTAAAATTTACTTATATATTTTTCAATTTACTGTAGATCTTTCCAAATTCATATGAAGTGTTTTTAAGGTCATATGAAATAATTTTAATTCAAATTATCTTCCTTGTTAATGTAAAAAAATTCAATTTTATTGTCATATGTTTTTTATAAATGTCCCACAAAATTTTTAGTACAATAAAAATTATTTGTTTACTCATCTGAAAATAGTAGTTTACTTATCTAATTATTATAATTACTTATAGAAAGATATCTATGACTCATTAGAAGTATGTGAAAACTAATTTGAAATATTTGTTTACTTATCTGAGTTGAGTAACTTCAAAATTTATATTTGATAATAATTATTCTATAGTGTGTGATTAATTATCATACATATGAAATGATGCATCTAAACTATCTTTTTACTCATCTAAACCAAGTAATTTACTAATATTAAGACAATAATAGGTCATATAAATATTAGGATGACTCTTATTACGTCTTAATAACATAATTTAAATTTTAAATGTTGTACACTTAGTAATATTTATAAGTCTATGTTTTCTTACTATAATTGAAAAAAAATATTATTTACATAATTATTTGATTATTTAAAAAAGTTATTATAATTTTTAACTAGATTTATTCAATTATTATATAAGTGTTTCATTATTATATTCTATTCAAATCAATGTTATTATTGCAAAATGTTTTTTAAAATCTAGAAAATTTTTCTACAAATAATATATATGTAGTAAAAAATATTTAAATGTAGTGTAGAAAATAATTGGTATTTGTTTTATAAATTAAAGTGTAAAAAAATATAAATTGATGATTTTATTGATTTGAAAAATTATTTTTTTATAGTTTAATTTTATTAAAAATAAATTTTTTACAATCTATATTATTTTGGTTTTAATTATTAGACAATATTAAATATTATATGGATTGTTTTATCTATTAAGTTAATTTTTAAAATACATATATATAATAAATATGATATTTTTAGTTGGTTCTGAATTATATTTTTTTAATGATAAGTGTTCTAAAATTATAGTATCATTCATGTGATATTATTTCTAAGAACATGAATCAAGTGTATTTTCAAGTTGGGTTTCATGAATTATTCTTTAATATATTGTTATGAAAATTACTATATTGTAAAACCAGTACAAGAACCACCATGTATAAAATATGGCACGCCATGATGGAATGCACAAATCATAGTATGAAGTAGGTTTCTGAATAGTGGAAAGGGTGAAAGGGATGTTCTAGAAACACCATTCCATCAGTACCGGGTAAGCATTAGAAGAAGATAATTGAAGTGCTAAAAAATATTCAAAAATTAATGAATAAAAAATTAATCATTATTAGATGGAAAATACACAATTAGTACAGCTTGATATAGTATCAGTATGGGATATATTACTCATAAAACAAAACTAAAAAAAGGTCTCCCCCAAAATGGTTGATCAATGTACATAGTAAAGACACTAAACAAGAATTAGCTTCATACATCCTACCTTGAGTCCATCCAGATATATCACATCACCATGCTAATCCTTTACTATAGTCCACAATGAGGCCCTTACCCTTCACCATTTTTCTATTCCTAAAATATAAAATCACATAAAATGATAGATTAATGTGTGCGTAAAAGACTCAATCGGATACCCCCAAGGGCCTTTGACATATGTTCATAAAATATATTTCCTCAATCTATGATGGTACAGAGATTATTGACTGGAAGCAATTAATTCACAAAATAACAATATATACATTGTGTCCTTGAGATGAAATCTATGTGCTTCAACTCCATTCAACATGGAACATCAATGAACCACTGTATTCTTTTCCTATGGAGGATAGTCAAAAGACTTGTCTCACACATCCATCATTAGGGGAGAGACCAAATTCTTATCGAGCATGATTCTAATTCACCCCTCTATGGGAATGATTCTTATGGTTTATCTAATTTTCTCAACTACAATAAAAAAATTACAACAAATATTATATGAGATACAAATGATAGATCAACATTATTTTGATACAATAAAGAATCAAAATCCCTAAAAAATCATATGTGATAAAAATATCCAACATAATTCTCACATCGATACACAACCACAACTCATATGACCATGAATAAAATATAGCACTCAAGATTCTATAAACACATGAAGAAATAATTCAAAGAACAAACACAACACATGTGATAAAGAAAAAGGATTCTGACTATAGGTGAAATAATTATTAATGTAAAGGGACATTTCCTGATTCCAACTACACAACTGAATCATATATCCATTTAAATTCTAAAGCAATATAAAATACTAATATTAATTAACATGTGAATTCAAACCCAAAATCATGCTCAAGATCAAAATAATAGAGATTATTCACTTATATTAATTATCTTTGTCCAATCGATTCATAAATCCAAGAACCCTAAATTCGAGTTTTGATTCTATCAGTGATAAATAAATCCTTTGATATAACATGTAAAACACTCAATATTTGAACAAGATATCTATGATATAATTGTATTTAGTTAAGGATAAGAGAAGTAAATTTATTTATAATATATAAGAATACAAAGGATTGGAAAAAAAGGATTGATCTGTTGTTCAATAGTTGAATAAAAGAGACAGATGGAAGGGGTTGACTTGTAATAAACTAAATATGGATCCATGTGTGGTAGGAATCCAAGGGATCTTGATATATGAAATTAAATGAGTGACAGATGGGTTTTATAAAACACCTATTAATTCATTGTGTATATAGAGATACAAAATATTCCATTGTTTATAATGTGACTGATTTTCATTATAAATTTTACGTAGGAACCCCACCGTCTATCGAGAAGGATCTGTATAATTACTATAGATTATTCACCATCTACCTGCTAATAGGTGGAACCCACTAGTGGTTTGGTGGGGCTACTAAAGAATTTCTTGCTACACCATTCCCACCATCTCATAAATTTTTCATTTTCACCCTACCAATTGCATCAACCCCACCTCATATAACAATTAAACATAATAATGAATTTTAAAATATTCCAAAATTCTCTCCCACTTATGACTTCTTGTCCTTGAGATGTATCTCTAGATGATTTCTCAAACAACTCGGTCCATGGTTCCTGAATTTCAGTCTCCAACTCCCATTATCTACACAAATATTCTTGCACTACCATTTATCACAAAAGGATGAAATATATTCCCTCAAAACAAATTGTCACTTTTTCCAGTGATCCTGACATATTTTCCCACAAAATATGCATCTTTTTACTGCTTAACATCCTCACAGTCATTCATATGCGTTGTATTCTACTCGTTCATCTTGATATAAGACATTAGGAACACATTGTGCATACTATGACACAATGGATGTAAATTCAACTAATAGTCCACAATTTTGATTGAATATATGATCTAGAATGGAAAAACATACCATTGTTCTAACATTCATTTATTCCTCTAATCATCATTCCCAATCTGATGAGACACCAAGAAGAAATACATACTACACAAAGTAAACTTCATTTATTTTTTCCTTTGGTACACATAATATCACTAACTATTATGATCCCTAATTGGTTGTTTTCAAATAAAACAATACTTTCCTAAGGTTTCTTGTATGATACTAATAAAAAATATTAATATTCAAATTTCAATTTCTATCATAGTGGTGAATGGAAAAAATGACTATATAGACTCTCAAGTAGAGCCATTCAAATTTGGGGATGGAAGTGGTTATTATAGGATAACTCAGTTATAGTAATATGTTTTTCCAAAAAACCTCTAAAATACAAAATATAGTCTAAAGAGTTGAGCAGAAAAATTTTCCTCGAAGAAGCACCTACTTCCCCTTATCCACATACTAGGGTTTCATCTCAGAAGGCATCCCCTCTCCTCCTCCGGCATATCCTAGTCTGGCTCGGTGTCAGCTTACCGGATCTCAGCATGGCATTGGAGTGGCTCTTCATCAACTTTAGACTTCCTATGTTTCTCATCTCTTAGTTGGTTTGGTGCTGCATCGGCACAGTCATGACCTCTACTTCATCTGTATTTCACCATGGCATATCCTCAGCTTTAGATCTGGTATGGAATTGTCTTTGTTTTAGCCACATCTCAAATAAGGAATTGGTTTCAGTGTGTTATGATTGGTTTTATGGTGTGGATCAACATTGTTCTTGAATCAGTGGGGGTGCTTTTTAGCGTCGGCTCTAATGTGGACTCTGCACTATCTCCCAGTGTGTATTATCATTGAATCTAGTGGGGCTCGAAGGGGGTGGACCTGGAGAAGTTGGTTAGGAATTTTACCATTCCGTGACTTAAGGAGGTGATTTCATTTCCACATGTGGGGCAGTTGCAGATCCATTCAATAGTGCTTCTCTAGAGTGATTTTGTGGCATGTGAACCCTCATACTGTGGGAACATTGTATCTAGGCATTTGTGGATTTTCCGATTCAAGGTCCATGAGCAGAAAACCTATGTTAGGTCACTGGTATGTGATGTCTATGGGTTCATGGGTTTGATCTCTTCTTTGTGGCACCACGAAGGTTATATGTTCTGATACTTGGTATGGGGGTTGCGTCTTTGATCTATAGCGATTGTGAATTCTGTGGGTTTTAATGTGGCCTTCTCGGGTGGGATCTATAACGTCTCAGTTCCAAAAGCCACCCAGAGGTGCCCCGTACCCGGTTGTTCACATGGCCTCAAGTGGATTCCCCAAACACCAGAGGCTGCTGACTAGAATCAAGGGCCTTGGGTGTGATAGTGGGGAAAATATGCCCACATTGGTAGAGTAACACAGAAAAATGGAAACAGGTGCACAATAGAGAAAGTAGTAAATATCCAACAATAGAAAACATCAGAAGACTGAATTAATAAACAATTGAAGCATATATATATATATAATGATGCAAGATACAAATGTCTAAGAAAACAGTCAAATAAGTCACAATGCTAAATAAAAACAGTACTAAACCAAAGTACAAAAGAACCAGATAAAATAGCTCCTCCGCATCGCAAGCCTAAGCTTGGTCCCATGCTCTCCATCTCCACAGCAAATCAAGTGCCTAAAGTAGAAGAGTGAATTACCTTATCTATTCCTATAACAATATAATTTGTTTGGGCCCAAAGGCATGACCCAAACAAGGGTTGAGACTAAATCCAAGTAGGCAACCACCCAAAGATCGTTGCCTAATAGTAAATAAATATATATAGAAGGTAATAAGAAACGATATAGTAAACAAGAAAGTACTCAGCAATAAATAGTTCCACATATCCAATAATAAGCTAATCAAGCAAGGTAACCCAATAGGAAGTACAATCAGCCTATTACCTCTGGTTCAGTCATTACAATATATATAGACTCTCTGAGGAAGCACTCATAGTCAATTCCCCCTATAGTAAAAGTGATTCAAAACTCTCTGAGAAAGCTCACTCAGTCAATTCCCCTTATAGTATATGGTAGTCAAGGACTTTATGAGGAATCTCACTCAGTAGATTCCCCTTATAGACCTGAGGTCAAGGAATCTCTGAGGAAGATCACTTGGTCAATTCCCCTTATAGCCCAAAATTCGTTCAATTAATTCAAATCCTCTCTGAGGAAGCTCACTCGGTCAATCCCCCTTATAGCCTAAAGTGCTCAAAGACTCTCTTAGGAAGCTCACTCAGTCAATTCTCCTTATATTCTACTACACGAGGTTCTCATAGCTCTATGTAGTTAAATAAGCATAACAATGCAATATGGCCAAAGTAAACCTATAGAACTACGTGGCTAACCAGTATATTTCATATCACGAATGTCAGGATACAAACTCTCCACCCTACAACACTAGGCATGGGAGAACAGGTAAGGCGGCCAAAAAGGATAAGCAGGACCAAATGGTCGTAAAACAAACATGCATGGGAAACCACATCCAAAACATAGTAATCAACGCTATTTATATCCAATTATCATCTACACAAGTATACAAGCATGGTAGGTAGTCAACAGGGGTAATATCGTAAACACTAAATTCCCCGTTCAATGGTATTGGTCAAAATTTTTACATAATACTCAAATAATTTTAAAGGAAAGGCACAAACCACCTACCTCGGCGTTAGGAGATCTCTATAAGTGAATCTCAAGGCTTGAATCGCCTTAGAACATCGATGATCTACAACAACACCTAAAGAGATCAATAGATGATAACTTGAGAATGAGAAGAAATCATGAAATGAAGCTCAAGAAGAAAAGAGAGCTTACCAAGGTGATCCCAATGCAATCGACAGCGGTCGAATCACAGTTTGTATGCTCAGTCAGGGGCTCGGAGGAAGATTTTGACCATACGGGAGCTCTCGGCCGAACGATACTTAGAAGAAGATCGTTCTGGCGACTAGACGCGACCCCGGTGCGTTTAATGAAAAAAAGAAAATACACGGTGTGTACTTTCCTTTTCTGTACTCTGCTTTAGGCGGCCTCTAGGTTACCCCCACATGGTAGTGACCATGGCCGCTACACGGCCTATACATGGCTACCTGCGATTACCGAGTACATGAGGTGTACTCATAAAGTACACGTCGTATACTTCCGAAATTTCCTGAAATTGCTATTTTTTCACAAAAACGACCAGAAAAGGAAAACATATATTGAAAAAGGATCCGGGTTCTTACAAACATCCACCCTTAAATAAATTCCTCCTCGACTTTCCATAGTGTGGATTAGAAGAAGGAACACGAAACAGGTCTGGCCACTGTGCTCATACATCGGCCTCCCTCCCCCAAGTCTCATCTTGTACCCGCCCATGATTCCATAGCACCCATACCATTGCAACAGACTAACCACATAGAACCTTTATACTATGATCAACAATCCAGATATGATGTTCGTCAAATGACACATCCACTTCAAGATCAACCTCCTTGGGTTGAAAGACATGAGACGGTTCTGAAAAGTAAAATCGGAGCTAAGAAACGTGAAAAAAGTTGTGCATAGCCCGGTACCTCTAAGTCAACTACAACCGATAAGAAACCGGCCCAACTCTCTCTAACACCTCAAATGGCCCGACGTACCTTGGAGAAAGCTTACCCTTTCTCCTAATCCTCTTGTGTCCCAACCTCGGTATGACACGTAGGAAAACCTGATCCCCAGCCATGAACTCAAGGGTTCATCTCCAATGATCAGCATAAGACTTCTTTCAAGACTGTGAAGTTTCCATCCTCTTTCGAATCAACTCTATCTACTCTATGGTCTCCTGAACATGACGAGGTCCTAGAAAAACTTCCTCTCTTTCCTCCCGCCAATATAAGGGTGATCGGCATGGCCTACCATACATACCTTTATAAGGTGCCATCTGAATAGTTTCTTGAAAAAAAATTATTGTGGGGAAACTCTACCAGATGTATGTGCTTCTCCATGAACCTCCAAAATTCAGAATGCATGCTCAGAGCATGTCCTCATTCACCTGAATCGTACGATCAGATTGGCCATCTGTCTGGGGATGTTAAGTTGTAATCAAAAGTACATGTGTACCCAAAGCCTTCTAAAGCCCTTTCCAAAACTGAGAAGTAAAATGTGCATCCCTGTCTGAAACAATGGTGTGTGGAACTCCATGCAAGTTTACAATTCCTCGAATGTACAACCGTCCCAGCTCATCAACACTGAAAGTATCCTTGATCGGCATGAAGTGAGCACCCTTCGTGATTCTGTCAATGGAAAACCAAACTGCATCATTCCCAAGAGGTGACCTCATTAAACCGGTCACAAAATCAATCTTAATATCATTCCACTTCCACTCGGGAATGGGTAACTGCTGCAAAAGCCTTGCTGGTCACTAATGCTTTGCCTTCACCTGCTAACAGGTGGAACGCCTCATGACAAAACCTACAACGTCTTTCTTCATACCTGGCCACCAATATTGATAGTGTAGATCACGATACCTCATGGTGACACCAGGATGATCTTCCCAAACTAAAGAATGAGATTTCTTCATCAGCTCCCCGTGTATGTTTTTCGGCACCCATAGGCACCCCTGGAAACACAATATCTTATCCTCTCCTATAGTCTATCCCGAAATAGGCTTCTCTCCTGACACGCTTTCCCACAGGACTAGGCCTTCTGAGCCTGATAGCTACCTCATTCACACTTGATCAAGAAGAGTAGAGGTAACAACTACAGGAAAAAAATATATTCCCCTGTCTTTCGTGCACCTCCAAATGCATCTCAGAGAATAGAGAAATAACCTTCCACTCACTGCTGGCCTCCTGAACTACCTATATCTAATCCCTCCTGCTCAGCACATTAGCTACTACATTTCCTTTCCCTAGTGTGTAGGCAATATTGAAGTCAAAAGACTGAAGGTACTCAACCCACCTTCACTATCTAAAATTCAGATCACGCTAAGTGAAGATGTACTTGAGACTCTTGTGGTCAGTGAAAGCCACAAAATGATATCCCGGAAGATAATGTCTCAAACAGCATAAAGTATGAACAACTACCGCCAACTCGAGATCGTGCATCATGTAGTTCCTCTCATGTGGCCACAATTGCTAAGACCCATATGCAACGACTCCTTCTCACTGTATAAGCACATATCCCAATCCGATTCCTAAAGAATCATAGTACATAGTATAGCTCTTTCCCGACTCTAGAAAGACTAGTATCGGTTCTGAAGTCAACCTCTCCTTCATCTCCTGAAAGGCTGACTCACAAGAATATGACCACAAAAACATTTCACCCTTCTTAGTCAGACCCGTTAGTGGTGCTACTAAGCGTGAAATGTTCTGTATGAAGCGCCTGTAGTATCCAGCCAACCATAGAAAACATCATAACTCAAATATGTTTTTTAATGCTTCTAAGAAACTACTTCTCTCACTTTCTCTGGGTCGACTGATACTCATGTCTCTGAGATAACATGACCCAATAAGTGAATTTAATCCATCCAAAAGTGGCATTTTTAGAACTTAGCATATAACTGATGATCTCTCAGTGTACTCAATATGATCTCAATATGTGTAGCATGGTCATGTAGAGTGTGAGAGTACACCAAGATATTTTCCACGAAGACTACCACGAAAGAGTCCAAGTTTGGATGGAACACTCAGTTCATTAGTGCCTTGAAAACTGCAGGAGTTTTCATGAGATTGAACGGCATAACCATACATTCATATAGACCACACCTGCTCCAGAATCCTATGAGTGGTATATCAGATGTTCTAACATGCAACTGATGATAACCAAACCTCGAGTCAATATTCGAGAACACTCGGGATCATATAATATGATCAAATAGATCATCAATACTTTGTAAAGGATATTGGTTCATGACTGTCAACTTGTTCAACTTCAGATAATCCACACAAATCTTAAAGGTACTGTCTATCTTTTTTGCAAATAGGATGGGTGAACCCCAAGGAGAAGTACTGGGTCAGATGAAACCCTTTTCCAACAACTCCTCTAACTACTTCATGAGCTCCTGCCACTCTGTTGTAGCCATCATATAAGGAGGAATGGACACCGGTGCCACTCCTAGCACGAGATCAAAATAAAATTACACAGCACGCTCCAGAGGCAATCCTGAAAAGTGTTCTAGAAAGACATCTTTAAAACAATACACCACTAGAAGAAATTCCATCTGTGAAGTCCTCCGGTCATTCAGATACAGACTATAAATTTGGGTTATAACTCCTCCTAACCCATGATGCTCTAGGCCTGATCTGCTCGCCTGGACATCCCACTCGCCTTTTGAAGAAACGATCCACCCTTTAGTGATATGAAACTCACCCTACGACAATAGAAATCGACGACTACCTGTAAGGGAACCAACCAGTCCATTCTGGGAATGATATCATAACCTGCCATCTCTAGGACATAGATATCCCATATAAAGTGACACCCACCAAACTCAAGAGGTCACTCATCCCACTGACGTACAATAAACATTCTTGTCCCCAAGGGAGTGTATAGCATCAAGATATCAGTAGAAGAAAAGATGTAAAGCCCAAAGCTCTCCACAATACCAACATATATAAAGATATGGGATGCCACTGTATCGAAAATAACAGAAGCTAAAACTAAGTCTACTAAGATCGTACCATGAACAGTAGAAGGTCTGGGATCCTTCTCCTTCTGGTTCTGTTCCACTACAAAATTCTGGCCTGCACCGTGGCCCTATGACCCTTCCTAACCACTCAGGGCTCATCCACCCAGCTTTTGTTAAAAACTGGGCGACTGGCTACCCCAACCACAACCTCCACCACTTCTCGAATAGTTGAAATAAATCTAGTTCCATGACTGCTAAGAAACTGGTGATGCTACTCCTAAACGTCGAGTCATAGAAGAACCCATGTCACCAGCTACTGGTTAGAAGATCTGACAGAATCACTAATGATGGCCCTTCATTCCGCATGATCGTCACTCCATCGGGTATCTCGTGCAATTCGACCTCGTATGCCCACTCCTCCCGCACTGGTAGCATACCATCTGGCTACCAGAAGATGCATCCTGCCAACTCTGATCTCCTCGTGCAATCTTCATGTGGCGCTACCTGCTATCATTAAGAGGAATACTAACTTTGGATGCCGAAACGTCCTAGCCCACAGCTCTAGAATTCCTCAGATTACTCTTTGTGATCAGTGCCTGGTTGTTGACAGAGGATATTGAATTCAACCTGAAAATGTTCACTTGAGATCGGATGTAATGCCTCATACCATCCTCAAACTTTCGTGCAAGGAATAACTCGTCACCTACTGAAATAGGCCTAAAACGCTACAGCTCTATGAAGTGAGAAGAATACTCCATAATAATAATAATACCCTGCTCTAGACTCAATAACTCTCAGGCTCAATTGGCCCTCATGGTCTTCAGATATAAGTAATCGTAGAAGATGTGGTGAAACTCATCACAACCCATATTCTGCTAGCACTCTGCTGGTGAGATCACATCCCACCACCTCTTCGTGGAGTCTTGAAGCATGTTGGTAGCGAGCTTCACCCTCCTCTTTGGAGAAATCTCCAAATGCTTGAAGATTTTCAGCATGGATTCGAGCCATGAATCTACTGCCTGGGGTCCTCCATCCCCTGAGAAAGTGGGAGGATGCTGCTTCTGAAAGACCCGCGTCAATTCTGCCATCGTCGGGGCAGGAGGCAGTGCTCCCTGAAAATTCTGCTTCATCCCCATGAAGACCTCTCTGAATTGTACATCAATACCAATGTCAGGTATAACGGCTGGTGCCAAGGCTGGAACAATGCGAGGATCTACTAGAAGTCCCTGAACAGCCATGTCTGATGTCTTATCACTGCCTGGCAACTGGCGCACAACCGGAGGACGCCTCAGTGGCATGACTCTGCAAGGTCAAACGCACACCATAGATGAAGATTATCAAAGACTAAAAACTAGAAGCATAATAATTTAATATTATAAATAAAACATTGATGTTTCATAAAACTTGCTTACACGGCATGTACAATTTCTACACGGCATATCCCCTTAAGCCATTCACATGGGTGTGTACTCTTACTGTGAATGGTCGTGTAACGCCCCAAACACATGGCATGTTCTCCCAACACACAGTGTGTACATTAATCCACTTCCCTTTCCCGAGTCCTTCTACATGGTTAAGCCACATGGCTCTCCTAAGATAAGACTACACGAAGTGTACTAGACAAGATTCACCTGGCCCGTGTTGTTAGAGACATGGCCTAACACATGGATCACACTACACAGCATGTTCTAGATGGACACGATGTGTACGAGGAAGGATAACACTGACTCGTGGAGTTTGTGACACGGTCGGGTACCTAGGATAACCTACACAGCGTGTTCAGTCCTGACACGGCGTTTATATCTTATGTTTTCATCCATCTGTGTCGTTAGTCACACGGGTGGACACAGGGTCTCTACACATGGCGTGCACATCTGGTACACGATGTGTCCTATAGAGCTTCCTCAACCCCGTTTCTCTGACAACACGGCCTATGACATGGTTAGAGACTACACAGTGTGTACATAGGGTACATGGCCTATACTTAAGAAAAACTGTTTCTTCCCGAATATAAGAACCCATTGCATGTAGTCAAAAACTAAACGACATGTATTTTGGGTTTTTCCAGACAGTAAGCCTAAGAAACTACTCTGGAACCCCGAAAAACACTGAAACAAACATTGAAAGGTCCAAATTCTGATCTGTGAGGGCCCATACTCCCCACGAATGGAAGCTTGTCATCTTATACATGTTATAACAAGGAAATCAAGGCAATGATCCACCAAATTCCGGTCCATGAGGGCCCATAACACCTCAAGAAACAAATTTTGGCATTCATTCAAAGAAAACCTTACACAATCAATACCCTATCAAATAACAGATATCTTTATCAAGGCATCTATCACAACAACATGCATATCCAACACAACATCTATCACAACTACATAAAATCGCTAATACATTCCAGATGGAATGGTAAGAATGCATGACATGTAATTTCTGAAAAGTGCTTATATGATGCATGGGATGGAATATCCTCATCCCATCGGGTTGCGACAAGAATAGAACCTTAATAACATCAACATTAATAGCACAAATCATTTGAATCACTCAAGGTAAAATCAAATCAACTATAATTAATGAAAAACTAGAAATATTACAATTAAATGAGGTAGATTGAATTTTCCCTGTACATGGGTTAGCTACTCCCGGGCACGGCTTATTACCAGGCACCAATTATATCATATCCCTGGATATAGGCTCCAATTAGTAATTCAAGAAGAAAAGAGTTCCTCTGATACAACATTGTAACATCCCGGTTCCAAAATCCACCCAGAGGTGCCCCGTACCCAGTTGGTCACATGGCCTCAAGCGCATTTCCCCAAATGCCAGAGTCTATCAACTTACATCAAGGGCCTTGGGTGTGATTGTGGGGAAACTATGCCCTCATTGGCAGAGTAACACAGCAAAAGGGAAACAAGTGCACAATAGCGGAAGCATAAAATATCCATCAACAGCAAATAGTGGAAGACTGAATTAATAAACAACTGGAGAATATATATATATAATTATGCATGATACATATTTCTAAGAAAATAGTCAAAAAAGTCACAATGATGAATACAAACTGTACTAAACCAAAGTACAAAAGAAACAGATAAAACACATCCACAACATCGTAATCCTAAGCTTGGTCCCATGCTCTCTAGCTCCACAGCAAGTCAAGTACCTGAAGTAGAAGGGCGCTTTCTCTTATCTATACCTGAAACAATATAATCTGTTTGGGCACAAAATCTATTGAGATGGTATGTAGAGTATGATATACTCTATAATACCAAATGTAGGATCAAAATAATATATATATTGAATGAAGTATCTAATAATGCTCAAAATACAAGAAGGGGTGAATTGTATTAATTAAAAATTCATTAGAAACTTTTAAAGTTGGAAAGAAACCTTTCTATTGTTTAACAAGTTTAAACAAAGTAATTCACAAAACCTCTATTTCTACACACTTTCTGGAATCCAAAAATATTATTTCGAGAAAACAATTATAGAAAAGTGAAACTGGAAATGAAACTTAACAAATGTTTACAATCATAAAGTTTCTACCTTAGAGCATATTGAATCTTACTAAATCAAAGTATACAAGTATATGGAATTATAAGATAGTTATACATTCTTCATAAAACAAAATACAGCAGAAAACTTGAAACAAACAAGTAACAAATAGTAAATTTTTTAACCCAAAGAGAAGGGTATCCAACAACCCTGAATAAAGGTCTCTTGATTTATACTTTCAAGAAAGTTTGTCTTACCCACACCAAGGTTATCCCTCAATATGAAGATCGGAGTATGTATTGTTATTCTCGCAAGACCTCAACTTTATTGTAGTCGGCACCCCTGTCTTCCTCAGTAAGGAATTCCTCGAACATTAAGGTAGTCGAAACCTATGTGTTCCTATCCCCGGAATCCCTCGAATGTACTCAACAACATTTGGAGTCTCATGAAGAAATTCTGAACAAGGTGTTCATTACACACAAAGTAAAAAAGTCTCTCTCTCTCTCTAGAAATCACTTCAGCAGCATGTAATCTCAAGATTGATCAACTTGTTATATGATCTTTCAAATGAGCTTTTATTTATAGGAACGACTCCAATGGTTGGCTCCCTCCTCCAACGGTCAAATTTTTTCTTGAATTTCAGAGGGACCTATACATGTGTCACTTAAATAATGGCTAGTTAGTAACTGAATGTACAACATCGTTTTATAACAAAAACAAGTGTAAGAAAAAATATTGTTGCAAAACCAAAATCAAATATTCAGAATGTAAGAAAATAAAAGTTCAGAGTCTTACCAAAAACATATTTAGTGACTATAATACCAGGATATTCAGATTCTGTTTTCTAAGGAATTCAGAACCTCGACTCTATAGTATTCCGGAGTCTAAATTTTAATGAAATTAGAAATTTAAATTCACAAGAATTTGGAACCTGAACTTAAAAAGTTCAGAGTTAGAGTTTATGAGAATTCGGATTCAGAACTTATGAAGTTCGGAGTCTAAATTTATAGAACTCGGAGTCAAAACTCATAAGAGTTCGGAGTTTGAATTCAGAGAACTCGGAGTCAAAACTGATAAGAGTTCGGAGTCTAAAAATAGAATTCTCTTTATCTAAGTATTATATGATTCTGAGTTTTTAGATATAAAACCTAATTTCACACTTATACAAGATAATGAATAATGAATAACATGGTATGGATAAATTTCCTTGGGGAAGGAAAATTTTCCTTATGAAAGTAAAAAACATGGTAAAATGAGATTTTCCTTGAGATATGGTGTTTGTGATTTTCAAAACATGAGTATTGGTAATGTCATGAGGAAACCTTATTGACTCAACGATCTCCCCAATGATGAAGGAATGGAAAAGTAATAAGGACGCCTTACTGACTCAACAATATCCCCTTTTTGGGAAGCACAAACATCCTTATGAAAAAGAAAATAAGGACATAGAAAATATTTTTCTAGACTATGAAAATAAAACTTATCTCCCTTATCATATGGGCACAGATAAATATGACTAACTCCCCCTTAGGCTTTGGAACAGTAAGGATCATATTATTTATTTCTAGAATGATATTTTTCATTATATTGAGTATGAAAATCTTTGTAATGAAAAATCACCCTTAGATAAACTCCCCCTTAGGGATATTTCTTCTTTACTTAGTATTCTTTTTTCCTTTCTCCCCCTTTGTGGTTTTCAAAAGGAATTTGAGGGAATGGAAAAAAATATGGAACCTGAAAGATTAGTACAACACATCCAAAAGACAAGAAACCAAAAAATTCATTGATTTAGAAGGAATTTGTACAAGGATGAAAGATACAACAAATGTTCGGATTGTAACAAAGTTATCCTTCCTTTTCCTTCGGCATCAACTTCTTGAATATATTCTTCATCTTTTTGAGATCCTTATGATCTTCCTTACTTAAGAAGCTGATCCTGATCCTCATATTTCATATCTAAATCCTTGATTCTTCCTTCTTGAGACTTAAGAGCGTCTTTTTAAGCCTTCAGGACTTCATCCTGCTTAACACGCTTTTATTCTATCTCAATCTGAAGATCTCTTTATCTCTTCCAGCTTTGGGGAACATAATACAACTTTCCATTCAAATCCTTCAATTGTTGAATCCGAGAATTTTGTTCTAGAGTCATATTTTCTTCAAAATAGGTTGTGAGGTCCTTGATCATGTTATCTTCATTGAAAAAAGCCTCTTTGACACTATCTTAGAACTCATCACGATTTCTCATGTCTGCTATGGTGTTTCTTGACCAACTGGTCATCTTCCGGCATGATCTTTTGCGGGCTTCGTAGTTAATTAAGAAATTATTGAAATCAGAATCCATCATTACACACTTATCAATCACCATTGATACTGAATCTAATTTCTGATTAAGTGTGTGTTCAGGAATCTGACATCTAGAGTCTATGTTTGGAAAAATCAGAATACTGCCAAAAAGCTTCTTCAAAGACTTGACAACGAAATCATATCCCAGAGATGATGATTCTGAATCTGAGACTTTTCTAGGTGAGGCTTCTTTCTCTAACTCAACTTCCTTCCTCTTTGATGATCCACCAATTTCCTTCTTCTTAACAACATCTTTGGTAGGTGTCCCCACAACCACCTTTTTTCCCTTATCACTTCTTGGAATGGATTCATCATCTGTAGATTCGTGTTCACTGTCAGAAAACTGAACAAGTATATATTCATCTATCTTCTCCTTCTCTATTCCTCCTCATCATCTTCAGGATTGATAAAATGGTGATTAAAACATTCTTCCTTAGACATCTTGTTCACTTCATATTCAGTATTCTCATCCTTTTCTTTCTGATCTTTCCCAAGAGTAGAATACTTTGACGATTATGCCTCAGAAGTTCGGATTGACAACTTCTTGGATGGAATTTCTTTCTCCTGAAATATTCCACTTGCTTTATGAGATCTTTAGTATCACTACTTATTTCTTCTTCTTCCACTTCTTGTATTCCTCTCTTTCTTTAACCTTTTCTGGAGTAACAATATTTTTACTCGGAATGTCAGGTAAAGCTTCCACTATGAATGATTTGGGTACTGGGGGTACTCTCGGATGCTTTCTTAGTATCCCTCAGAATATTTTTCACTAACTCGGCTTTAGTCATCTTAATCTTTAACTTCTTTTCTTTATCTTTCTTATCATGCTCATCATATGTCTTCTCTTTCAAATCCTTTTCTTCTGTAGGATCCAAGCCAAACTATGGCTCCCCTACATTCCTTTTTTCATTGTATTCCCTACACTTTTCTACAACCTTATCCAGATATGATTTCTGCTTCTTAGGTTTTGGAGGTGCGGATTGAGCGTCCTTAGCTTTTGGGGTTTTTTCTTCTTCTTCAACTTCCTTCAACTTCCTCTTCTATTCAACTTTTTTCAATGATTCAGGCACTTCATGTTTCTTTGGAACAACTTCATCTTCTTCCACTGGTAGGTCATAAAATTATCCAGAGTCATTGGAAAACCCAATTTTCATCCTCTTCAAAGTTTCATCACTGATAAGAATGACTTTAATGTTCCTAGTCTTAGAGCTGGAAGTAATTTTAAAAGATTCTAGACACCGAACAATTATCTTTGATAGAATAGTGGGGTACATGATAATCTGAGCCTTCAGATTTTCATTCTTGATATTCTCGATCGTAATCAGAATATGCATAACCAAATTAACCTTTCTCAAGTTCACCAGAAAATATAGGATGTACATATCACTCTTCTTCAATGTGTCCTTGTCACCTTTTATCAGAATGATAAATCCTTGAACCCAGAAATCAAGGATCCGATTATTTGTAGAGAGTTGAGAAATCTTCAGAGTCTTGACATCTGTAAGATAGAGGCACTCCATATATTTTACCTTTACAAAGCTTCCTTTGACATCCGAAAAATTGTGGGAACAAAAATCAGCTTCACCATCATATAGAACTCAAATAAAACTAGTTGAATTAGTTTATGAAAGAGCATAATTCTTTCCATATCTTTCGAAGGATAACTTTTCCCTGACATCTTCCTTGAAGAAACTAACTCATTCTTAAAACACAACAAGAAAATATGGATATACTATGTCTTGAGTCCCTGGCTTTGATATGAAAACACTCTCCCATCCATTCAATTTCATGTTCTTCATAATTATAGAATCATACTTGTTGAAGAAATTCGGATGCACCAACCTTTATCTATACACCTTCCACTCTGGAATAGGCTTGATAGTAGAAATATATATCTGATATGATTCTTCTATAGACATTAAAAATTGAGAAAACTCTAAGATTTTCGGAATGGGATTATGTAGAGGGTCAGAACATCAAAATGCGAGAGCTTGAGATCGATGTGGGACAACCCTTCGAGGGTCCTTTATATAGGTGTTAGAAGTAATGATTAATATTCCATAATCAATCCAATGTTTGAAAATCCTTCTGATTAGATCTGACGGTTGATATTAAAGCCGCAAGGAAAACATGATAGAATCTGATCTTTTGTGGTTTTTAAGATAAAACATTCAGATTTAAGGAAAAGAGACTCCGAAATTTTTTAAAAACAAATGAAAATACCTGCAAGTAAAATATGATTATGAAAACTCAAGAAAGGAAACATACCTTTCAGATTTCTAGGAAGATTATTCGTATTGAGGAAAAAATTTCCTAAATAACCTTAGATTCCTGAAAAAAAAATTGATTATGAAAAAAACAAACAAAATCATTCTGAAAATTTTATTACGAAAATTTTAAGAAATAAAATCTTCCTTATGAAAATTTTATTATGAAGTTTTATGAACTAAAATCTTCATTCCAAAAAATTTGAGTATGAAAATATTCATTACGACAATTTTGAGTGCAAAAATCTTCATTATGAAAATTTTGAGTACGAAAATCTTCATTACAAAAATTTTGAGATTACGAAAAAAACTGACAATGAAAATATTTAGAAAAGATAAAAACTAACAAAAAAATGTACTCCCCCTATGGAAATAAGTTTATTTCGGTAAGGATATTGATTTCAGCAAAAATTTAATAAAGATGATTAACTTACAGTTATCATTCCTAACTTCTGTTTAATGTATTCAAATATATTGGAGGGTAAAGATTTTGTAAAAATATCAGCATCTTGATCTTGTGTTCTGATTAATTGTAGAATGATACCTTCTTTATGTGTGTGATTCCTAAGAAAGTGATGCCTAATATCTATTTGTTTTTCATGAGAGTTATAGGCAGGGTTTTTTCTTAAATCAATGGAACTAGTATTATCACACAAAATTTGTGTTTTGGTAAAACTCATACCATAGTTTGTGAGTGTGTGTTGCATCCACAACACTTGAGCACAATAACTTCCAGCTGCTATGTATTTATCTTCAACAGTGGAAATTTCTACTGAGTTTTGCTTCTTTCTTGACCAATAAACTAATGAATCTCATAAGAAATGACATTTTCCACATGTACTCTTTCTATCCATTCTACATCCACCATATTCATCATCCGGAAAACATTTTAGAACAAAATCATTTCTAGAAGTATAAAAGAGTCTTAAATCCATGGTTCCCTTTAAGTAGAGAAAAAATCTTTTCACTGACTTTAAATGAGATTCCTTAGGATTGGATTGATTTCTTGCACGTAAGAATATTAAAAACATTAATTTTGGATGACTAGCTATCAAGTAAAGTAAACTTCTTATCATACCTCTAAAAGATGTTTGATCTACCGGTTTCCTAGCTTCGTCAAGGTCAAGTGAATTTGAGGTACTAATGGAAGTACTTATACTATTAGGGTTGTCAAATCTATACTTTTTAATAATATATTTAATATACTTATATAGGGACATTTAAATTCCTTCTGGTTTTTGAGAAATTTTAAAACCAAGGAAAAATGTTAACTCACCCATCATACTCATTTCAAACTCAGATTTCATTAGATCCACAAAGGAATTAGTTAAAGATTTCTGAGTTGAACCAAATATAATGTCATCAACATAGATTTTAAAAATCAAAACATTTTTCTTATCTTTATTTATAAAAAGGGAAGGATCTACATTTCTCTTAATGTAATTTCTTTAAATAAAAAATCATGTAATTCTATCATACTAGGCTCAAGGGGCTTGTTTAAGTACTTAAAAAGCTTTGGTAAGTTTAAAAACATGTTCAGGATGTTTTATATCTTCATAACCAGGAGGTTGTTCAACAAAAACATCCCCTTGAACGTAACCATTAAGAAAATCCCATTTCACATCCATTTGAAAAATCTTAAAATTGAAGAATGCTACAAAGTAAAGTAAAATACGAATAGATTCAAGTCTAGATACCGGAGCATAGGTTTCTTCATAGTCTATTCCTTCTTATTGATTATAGCCTTTAGCAACCAATATATCTTTATTTCTTACAATAATTCCATTTTCATCACATTTATTTCTGAAGACCCATTTTACTCAAATAACATAAGTTTACTTAGGTCTTTCAACCAGGATCTTGACTTTATTCCTTTCCAATTAATTTGTCTCATCTTGCAAGGCTTTTATCCAATCATCATCACCTAAAGCTTCATCAGTGATTTTTGGTACTAAATGGGAATGAAATTCTAGATTTTCTACTTTATTTCATAAGGAACATCTAGTCCTTACAGGTTGATTTACATCACCAATGATACTATCATGGGGATTATGCTTTAGAAACAACTTATTTGGGTTTTTTACAACATGTTCATCAACATATGGTAGAAAATCTTCTAGGTTAAATGATTCATAGAAATTTTCTTGGGAATCTTCCTTATTACAAATATCTCCTAACAAATGTTGACAATCAGTTTTCAAAAACACATCTGAAGATATAGGTCGGGGTTTTTTAAAAACAAAGGGATCAATTTCATAAAATTTGACATGCACTATTTCTTCAATAGTACAGGGGTTTTTATTGAAAAATCTATAAGCCTTAGATGTTGTGGAGTAACAAAAGAATAAAAATTCATCATATTTTGGTGAAAATTTGTCTAGATTAACTTTAGTATTCAAAATGGATACTTTTCAACCAAAAACCTTCAAGTAGGAAAGTCTAGGTTTTCTACCATTCCATAACTCATAAATATTTTTCTTAAGAAAAGGTATAATCAAAACTCAATTTATAGTATAACAAGAAGTACTTACAGCTTTATCCCAAAAACATTTGGCTATATAATATTCACTCAACATGGTTTTCGTTATCTCTTGAAGAATTGTATTTCTTCATTCAACAACACAATTTTGTTGAGGTGTTCTAGGTGCTGAGAAGTTATGAGTGATGCCATTTCTACTACAAAAATTTTCAAAATCATAATTTTGAAATTCTCCTCCATGATCACTATGAATAGTTATCAAAGGAAGGTTTTTCTCATTTCTAACATGGGATCCAAAACATTTAAAATAATAAAAATATTCAGATTTCTTTGATAGAAAATAGACCCATGTAAATCTAGTGTAATAATAAACTAAAACAAATACTTAATAATTTCCTCCAACGCTTCAAGTTTGTGTTGGATGAAAAATATCCATATGTACCAACTGTAATGCATCAGTAGTTGAGACTTTACAAACTAATTTAAAACTCCATTTATGTTTATTTCCATATTTACAAGGATCAAAAACTTTTGAAGAATCAAATATAATATCTGGTAGATCCTTAACTATTATTTTCTTAGATAGTTTGCATAGGTTTCTAATGTTACAGTTTCCAAACCTTCTATGCCACAACCAAGAATGATCTTCCATTGCACTAAGTAAAGTTAAGTATTGTCTCTTAAGGTCTTATATGTTTAGTGTGTAAATATTCTCTTGCCTATAGGCAGAACGAATGAACTCTTCTTTGGAATTATGTACTAAAAACTTTTCATTCCTAAAATTCACAAGGTAGCCTTCATCACAAAACTGAATTATACTAATGTGGTTGTGCATAAGTCCCTTAACAAACAAAACATTTCAAGTCAATGTTTTTTCAAGAAGAATTATGTTACCTATACAAATAATCTCTCCCTTAGCATTACCTCCAAAAGTTACTTTTCATCCTTTCGTCTTGATAATATTTTCAAAGATGTTTTTGTTACCAGTCATATGTCGGGAACATTAACTATCCATATACCAAGTATTTCTATTGGTAATTTCTTTAATTTCTTTAAAATAATAGTGTTATACTTTTGGAACCCAAAATTTCTTGGATCCAGAAATTTCAGATTGAAAAATTTTAAGCACCCACATTTTCATAGAAAAATAGGCTTTATGAAATCCAAAAGACTGGGTTATGTTTAAGGAACAATTTCTTTCCCAATGCCCACCACACTGACACTTATTACAGAAATGAGCACTTTGAGTAACAAACTAATTGTTACTAAAAATTGGTTTAGAATTAGTATAACTAAAACCAGAATTACTCATTAGAGGTCGAATTTGAGAATACATTTTATCTAAATTTTTTTTACCTAAGATAATGTTTGACAAAGAATTCCTTATAGAGAATATTTCTGACTTTTGTCTGATAAATAAGTTCTTATATAGCAAAATATTATCACTAGAGTTAGGCTCGATAAAATTTTTCATAGAAATTACTTTTTTCTAGATCCTTAGACATTAAGAAATGATTGAAAATAGGTAGTCTGGCTATTAGACCAAGATTATTCTATCCAGAAGATTCATAACTTGATGATTCATCTGAAGAGTCTCCACCACTAGCACTCCAGGTGTCATTAGCTTTCAAAACATTCTTTTCTTTAGCTTTGTAGTACTTATTTCTATTTCTCTCAGAATGCGTTTCCTTTCTTTATTTTCTCTTAAGCATAGGACAACCAGGTCTTATATGTCCATCTCTCTTGCATTCATAACATGTAACTTCTGAATCATTCTTATTATATCTTGATGGAAATTTCTTATGTATAGAAATATTTTTTCATCCTTCGAGCAAGATTGGCTAGTTCATAATCAGAAGATTCACTTCCACTAGATTCGGATTGTATAACAACCTTCTTAGATTTGGATCTTGTGACTCTCTCATAAGTCTTGGATTTCATATGATTTGATTTTGTATTAAAATATAAACTACCATTCCCATTCTTCTTCTTAATGTTATCAGTTCCTCTCTTCATTCTAGTCTCCTATTGAAGAATTGTTCCAAAAATATAATCATGAATAATCTGAGTAACCTTTCTATTTTCATCAATAGTAGTTCTCTTGGATTCTCGCTCGTTAGACATGATGTCTATGATCTTTCCAACAATATATTCTTCATATAATTCTTTCTCACCCATGGATTGTAAACTATTAATGATAGTTATCAATTTCTATTTCACCTTACATATGGGTTCTCCATAAGGAAAGAAAAAACCATGATATTAATCTCTGAGCATGGCTCTTGTAGTTTCAATAAATTTGGATGTTCCAAAGTTTGTAACTTCAAGATTCTTCCATATACAATTTTATGCTTTACAAGATGAAATTTGGCTATATATATTTCTAGTCTTGGAAAAAAAAGAAATGTATTGTGTACCTTATAATTCAGTTGATATTCATGATTTTCTTGATTTGTGAAATTACAAGCTTCTTTGTCAGGGATTTTATAACCTCTAGTAACCATAACAAAATTTTCCACTCCAGTATTGATTATAAATGTCTTCATGTGATCTCTTCAATATTTGTAATCATTCCCATCAAAAATAGATTTTCTAGTTGGATTTAGGTTGTTAATGGAACCAACATTAATTCCTGCCATATTAAAGAAAAACTTTCCACCCAAACTCATTAGTTATAAAAGTTTGTAAACAAGAAAAATATTCCTTAGTAAGAAAAATATAGAACAAGAGTATCTCTAAGTAAAATATGAATCTGAACTTTATGATTCCAAAAAGATGATTTCAAAAATAAGAAGAAGATGAATTATCTCATGAATCTAATCGTGGGATTAATTAAGATTGATCCAAACCACTAATACCAATTGTTGAGATGGTATGTGGAGTATGATATACTCTATAATAACAAATGTAGGATCGAAATAATATAGATAATTAATTAAGTATCTAATAATGCTCAAAATATAAGCGGGGGTGAATTGTATTCTTTAAAAAAAATTGAGAACCTTTAAAGTTGGAAAGAAACCATTCTATTGTTTAACAAGGTTAAACAAAGTAATTCACAAAACCTCTTGTTCTACATACTAGTTTGAATCCGAAAATATGATTCCAAGAAAGAAATTCCAGAAAAGTGAATCCAGAAATGAAACATAACATAAGATTACAAAGATAATGATTCTACCTTAGAGCGTATAGAATCTTACTAAATTAGAGTATACAAGTATAAGGAAGTATAAGATAGTTATAATTTTCTCAAAAAACAAAATATAGGGGAAAACTAGAAACAAACAAGTAACAAGTTGTAAATTTTTTAACCCAAAGAGAAGGGTATCCAACAACCTTGGATAAAGGTCCCATGGATTATACTTTCATGAAAGTCTGTCTTACCCACGCCAGGGTAAGCCCTCGACATGAAGATCGGATTCTGTCTTGTTATCCCCACAAGACCTCAACTTCAATGTAGTCGGCACCTCTGTATTCCTCAGCACAGAAGTCCTTGAACTTTAAGGTATTCGGAACCTATGTCTTCCTACCCCTGGAATCCCCCGAATGTACTCAGCAACATTCGGAGTCACATAAAGAAATTCTGAACAAGGTGATTAGTACGCACAAAGCAATA
This sequence comes from Viscum album, assembly GCA_963277665.1. NCBI lineage: Eukaryota > Viridiplantae > Streptophyta > Magnoliopsida > Santalales > Viscaceae > Viscum > Viscum album. The sequence continues at coordinate 609,796 of CAUJRU010000186.1, forward strand.
AAGTCTCTCTCTAAAAATCACTTCAGCAGCATGTAATCTCTAGATTGATAAACTTGTTATAAGCTCTTTCAAATGATCTCCGATTTATAGGCACAACTCCAATGGTCGGCTCCCTCCTCCAATGGTCATATTTTTTCTTGAATTTCGGAGGGACCTGTACACGTGTCACTTTAACAAAGGTTAGTTAGTAACTGATTGCACAACATCATTTTATAACAAAAACAAGTGTATGAAAAATTATGGTTACATAACCAAAATCAAATATTTGTAATGTAAGCAAATAAAAGTTCAAAGTCTAACCAAAAACATATTCGGTGTCTATAATACGAGGATATTTAGATTCTGTTTTATAAGGAATTCAGAACCTGAACTCTATAGAATTACAGAGTCTAAATTTCAAGGAAATCTCGAATCTGGATTCACAAGAATTTGGAACCTGAACTTACAATGTTCGGAGTTAGAGTTCATGAGAATTCAGAGTCAGAACTTATGAAGTTCGAAGTCCAAATTCAGAGAACTTGTAGTAAGAATTCATAAGAGTTTGGAATCTGAATTCAGAGAACTTAGAGTCAGAACTCATAAGAGTTCAGAGTCTGAAAATAAAATGCTCTTTATCTAAGTATTATATTATTCTGAGGTTTTAAATATGATACCGAATTTTACACTTAGACAAGATAATGAATAATGAAAAACATGGTAAGGATAAATTTCGTTGGGTAAGTAAAATTTTCTTTATGAAATTAAAACAGAGGGTAAAATGAGATTTCCCTTGAGATAAGGTGTTAATTATTTTCAAAACATGAGGATTGGTAATGTCATAAGGAAAACTTATTGACTCAACAATCTCCCCAATCATGAATGAATGGAAAAGTCATAAAGAAACTTTATTGACTCAACAAAAGAATGACCCAAACAGGGTGTCATACTAAATCCCAGTAGGAAACCACCCAAAGATATGTTCCTAATAGTCAGTGAATATATATGGTAGGTAATAAGAAAAGATACAATAAACAAGATAGTACTCAGCAATAAATAGTTCGACATATCCAATAAGCAGTTAATCAAGCAAGGTAACCCTCTGAGAAGTACACATAGCCTATCCTCTCAGGTTCAGTCATTCAAATATAAAAAGAATCCTTGAGAAAGCACTCACAATAAATTCCCCTGATAGTAAAAGTGATTCAAGACTCTTTGAGGAAGCTCACTCAGTCAATTCCCCTTATAGTCTATGGTAGTCAAGGACTCTCTAAGGAAGCTTACTCACTCAATTCCCCTTATAGCCCCAAGGTCAAGGACTCTCTGAGGAAGATCACTCGATCAATTCCCTTTATATCCCCAAAGTCATTCAAGTAATTCAAATACTCTCTGCGGAAGTTCACTCGGTCAATCCCCCTTATAGCCTAAAGTGCTCAAAGACTCTCTAAGGAATCTCACTTGGTCAATTCCCCATATAGTATACTACACCAGGTTCTCACGGCCCTGTGTAGGTCAATGATCATAGCAATGAAATATGGCCAAAGTAAACCTATAGAACTACTTGTATAACTAGTCTACAGCATATCAAGCATGTCAGGATACGAACTCTCCACCTTACAACACTAGGCATGGGAAAACAGGTAAGGCGGCCAAAAAGGCTAAGTAGGACCAAATGTTCATAAACAGAACATGCATGGGAAAACACATCAAAAACATATCAATAAACCCTATTCATATCCAATTAACCTCTACACAAGAATACAAGCATTGCAGGTAATCAACAGGGGTAAAACGGTAAACATGCAATACCCCGTTCAAGGGTATTGGTAAAAATTTTCACATAATACTCAAAGACACTCAACAGAAAGGCACAAAACACCTACCTCGGTGTTAGAAGATCGCAATAAGTGAATCTTGAGGCTTGAATAACCTCAGAATGTCAAAGATATACAAAAACGTCTAAAAGGTTCAATAGAGGATAACATAATAAAGATAATGAATCATGAAACGAAGCTCTAGCAGAAGAGAGAGATTATCGAGGCGATCCCAGCGCAATCGATGGCAGACAAATCGGAGTTCGGAAGCTCGGTCGAGGGCTCAGAGGAAGATCGCGGCCATACAGGAGCTCTCAGCTGAACAAGACCTAGAAGAAGATTGTTCTGGTGATTAGACACGACCCTGGTGCATTTAATGAAAAAAAGAAAATATATGGCATGTGCGTTTGAAGTACCAAGCATGTACTTCCCTTTTCCTTACTCCACTTTAGGTGGCCTCCTGGTCACCCTCACATGGCCATGTTCATGGTCGCTACACGGCCAGCACAGGGCTACCTGTGGAAACCAAGTACACAATGTGTACTTCGAGAATTTCTGGAAATTCCTCTTTTTCTCAAAAATGACAAGAAAAGGGAAAAATACCTGAAAAGAAGATTTGGGTTCATATAGGATCGAAGGTGGAAAAGGGTCTGGTCTTGTCTCGGTTTTGTTGTGGGGACGCTTTATTATGGTGTTTTAGGCATTCGAGAGACCCTTCTTGTGGTGATGGTTTTTATGCCTTGGTTTTTAATATGTGTCAATATTTTTCTTATTGTGAATATCTTTATTGGTGAATCAGTTGTGCGACTTTGGTATGGTGTTGTTTTTTATGTGTGTTTTGGGTTTGAAGGTTCTTTGCTGCCAGATATGCTTCATGGGATGCTCCAGATGAGGTTTAGAGCAGAGAGTTTTCACTATATCTTGGCTATCTGGAATTGGACGTTTGTGAGTGTATGGCTCATGCCATCGGTACCTGGCCAGTGCATCATTTCATGGGACTAATAGCTGGCATCAAGGAAAAGGTAGAATATGGAATAATTGTTTTTTGATAATGGGGTAGGGCTGCTCTTGTTGATATGATTCAGCTACATGGATTTTGGTACATTGGGGAACATTTTCTTTTTTTCTATCTTAATTTCATGTTGGGTTCCCCCTTAGACCTTAAAAGGGGGTTATGATATTAATACAAATTAAATTTTAAGTCATGCAGATAGAATACAGTCCAAATTAATATCTTATAATTTCTGGAACATTCACTTTAACTTCAAGTTGGTAAAATATTAAAAGGTCATACCCAACTTCAACTGAGTCCCCATTAATTTCTGCAATCCTTTACAAATTTGCTCTGTGAACTAGATAGCACTATAATATTCCATGGTTAAATGCACCCCACATAGCCATATGACCTCCAAAATAGATCTTTCATAGATCATCCACAATTTTAGTCTCCAAGATCAATATGAAATGAGAAAATATAGTATAATGATCCATTTAAAAAAATAGAATCTTCACCTCTTGTGGTATATAGAAAGCCTATCACAAAACCCATCATAACCTTGTATAATTTACATTCAAGAACTAATATTGGATAGATTAAAACATGAGCTCTTTGATCATATAGACTTGAATCTTTGAAAAGTACGGAAATCAGACACAGAGCCTGTGATTCCCATCTACACTTACGACCTCCAGTATTTTCTTATAAATAAGAGAAACATTTTAGTGGACCATGGGTTTATTGACCATAGTTATTTAAGAGATAATTTCATCATCATTTATCTTATGGAAGAAAAAAACATCACTCTAAAATAATATTTTTGAACCCCATGTATGTCCAAGGTCTACCTAGAATCTGAACCACTTAGTTCAAACCTCTCACAGACCAGGAAACTCTTAGATCATGCTGAAGACTATAATTCCCTCATTCCTCCAATATTCACATAATCAGTAAGGTTAATAAAAACAATTCACCTTGACCCTTAGTTACACCCACATAAAAATCTTCAATAATTTCTATAATTTCCAATAATAATTATAAATTACACTCGTTGGTTTCTTGTATCTCCATACTAAGAGCTTATACAACTACATTGTTCCAATAATAGTATACTACATCTCAAATTTGAACATATATAAGTATTTTAGACATTTCCTCTGATTAAGATTATTTTCACAATGGGAAAAAATATACCATAGAGTATCATTGTCCATATCTATTAAAAATATCTCACTAAATAAGATGTGTGGAAATTATAAATGCATGAACTAGATATAAAAAATATATTTCATTAGAAGAGTTATTTTATTGATGGGGTAATAGAAAATGATACCTATATGAAACTACCTTATCACACTACATTTTTAAATCTTCTACTCCAATGCTAGATTCATTGTAATAAACTATATACACAAATCCATGATTGATATGTATTCTGATAAGTGCCCAATTAAATCACTTATTCATCTCTAATAAGGACTAATCAGACTATTTTTTCTATTGAAACATGACTCGCATTTATGTGAGTGTGGTCAAGGGAATATTGTTGACGCTCCTTTCGTCACAGAGTCTAACCACTGAAGAAAAGAAATTCCATGAGCTCCAAAGTGATTCAACCTTTGGAAAAATATCAAAAATTGACAAAGGAAGGAATAAGAACAACATTCTGCAAGGGTCAAGAAAGTTCTACAATGGTCGTGCAAGTACACTTGTGCGCCGCAATGGTCGTGCAAGTACACTTGCGCACCCTAACTGATAACCGCCCGGGGTCTTCTCTAGCCTATAAATAGACCCTGTGGGCCCCCCATTTAAAGAGTAATTTTTCCAGAATTCATATTTAGAACTCTGAATGCCCAAGTCTCTTCTTCAGGTCTTCCGAACACTTCTAAGGTAATTCTTTACCTAGAATGGAAGGTCTAAACAAGAGGAGTAAGGTCTAAGTGTTAGAATTCACTAACACTTGCGCGCCTATGGTGTTTTACCCTTAAGGGAAATGAACATACTTGGGCACCGCCCAAATTTCTCACCAAAACTTGCGCGCCTCTCTTTTGGAAGTACCTCAGGATAATGATAAAGGCATTGGTCAAGTATCGCCCAAGTATTACCATGCTGGTTTACAAATGAATAAGTATCCATGTGTCGCACAGGTATACGTGCGCGACCAGGACTTGCGTGCCCACACAGTACCTCCACGCCTTACAGGACTTGCGCGCCCCAGCCTTTTTGGGTTCCCTTCTTTCCCATTTCACCCCTCTTATGCCATTCCACATCACCTATTCAAGATTCAGTCTTCAAGACACTCTTCAAAGCCATTTATGGCATGATTTATTAATTTGAATTCCTTATCTGAAAATAATTCTGTGGAATATCTCTCAAAACATAGTGATTTACACATCTTTATGTCACTAAAGATTGAGATTTCATTCATTCAACCTCATCCTTTAGGATGACAGAATCCTTAACCTGGTCCTCCTTTTCAGGAGTAATCCCCAGTCATAATTCACAAATTTGGGCATCCTCTTTAGGATTAAGCCCCAAATCCTCTAATCTGGGAATCCTCTTTTGCAGTAAGCCCCAGATCCCCTAACCTGGGCCTCCTTTTCAAGAGTAATCCCCAGTCATAATTCCCCAAATTATGGGCATCCTCCTCAAGAGTAATCCCCAAACCATAATTCCCTTAACCTGGGCCTCCTTTTCAGGAGTAAGCCCCAGTCTCAAATATGGGCATCCTCTTCAGGAGTAAGCTTCAAACCATAATTCCTTTAACCTGGGCCTCTTTTTCAGAAGTAAGCCCCATTACATGTCCTCATTAATTTGGGAATCTTCTTTAGGAGTAATTCTCAAGTCCCCTAATCTGGGCATCCTCCATAGGAGTAAGCCCCAGTCTTAAAGTCTCAAATATGGGATTCCTTCTCAGGAGTAAGCCCCAACCACAATTCCCTTAACCTGGGCCTCCTTTTCAAGAGTAATCCCCAGTCTCAAATATGGACATTCTCCTTGGGAGTAATCCCCAAGTCCCTTAATTTTCAAATCCCTTTAACCTGGGCCTCCTCCTTAAGAATAAGCCCCAGTATAAATTTATCTTAACCAGTCATAATTTACCTTTGATATGGGATTCCTTCTCAGGAGTAAAACCCGAACATAAGTCCCCTCTTAATTTGGGCCTCCTTTTCAGGAGTAAGCCCCAAGTTAGAGTATTCAAATCTCCATAAAGCAGATATACCTTTATAGACCTTGTTCCTGGATTTCATCCCTAAAGTGAATCCTAATCTTCATTTATCTGGGGAGTCATAAACACATAAGCCCCACATCATTACATCATTCGTGGCACAATTGTCTGATTTCACCAATACCTCTTGTTTCTTACACAGAGCATGAATCGTGTGAGCTTAGAGTGTATAAGTAATCCTGACTTCTTTCTTTGATCCATCAATAATGCATAACCATCATAATCCCTTACTCGAACTACGTGGGTTCTGATTCCTTTCCTAAACAAAGGATACGCAGGTAGCCCATCTACAGGTTCGATCCCAACTCTGAAATAATCCATTTCCTTCTAAATGAAAATAAACATCATGTGCCCCACTGAGTGGCTTTAAAACCAGCATGGTCATCATAATGACCAAGATAATTCTATATAAATGTGTCGAAGGATACCATTGACCAAGAATCATTAATAAATACATATTATTCTCTATCGATGAAGAACCTCGAATACATATAAAAGATTGTTTGAATTTATTACACATCAATCATTGATTTTCAGACTAAAGGAAATCTCATTTTATACTTGGAAATGTAATAATGATTCACAAACATAACTTAAATCTATAAAGAGAGTCCCGAAGTAAACAATAATTCCCCTCAAAAGGTGTGATGAGTCCGACCTCCCAACCTCTCGAACAATGCAAATTCCTTAGCCTCATCAGTCCACAAACTAATGAGCGCCTACCTTTGGAAAGTAGGTCCAAATGGATGTGGAATCATTGGATGTTTCCGGTTCTACAAATAAATCTGTTAGAAACCGATTAGATTGTTTGAACCTTCAATCAATGAGGTCATCCCCAAATTCCGAGGGAAAAAAATTGTGAACCCGACGTGAATCCTTAACCAAGTTAAAATGATGTTTTACATATTCGTTAGGCCCCTATTTAAAACACAATGAGCGGGCCAACAAAAACAATCATTGACATATGTTCTCATCAAAAATATGTAGTGGCTGATTATATCTTGATTACGTCTGTTATATCAAACAGGCACTCTTTTACAAGATCTTATGTATTTCCAGAATGGCTGCTCTCAGGTTCACACCTCTAAATACTGCTGCTACAAATTCCACTGCTCGTACTCCTACTGGATCGTCGTCCGCTCTGAGGATGACATCACCTACTCAGCATCTTCAACGCTAGGTATCAAATGCGCTGGTTAAGGGGTAACATCAACACGGTACCATCCCAACTCTGGAGGCTTCCCGACAAGCCCTGTAAGTGAATAACTCACACCGGTCGTCCGAACAATGACGACCAGTGATCAAAAACCAGGCGGTGCTAACCACTGTCTCCAACCATTTTAGGTCATTATCCCCAGAAAGCAATCACCATTCACCCCCATATTCTAGGGAGGTGAATGAGAAGGTCCCTTAGGGCCTTAATTTAAAGAAGCAGGAGTCCTTCCTGAGGGATCCTTTCAATAATTGTCACCATACTTGTGCGGCAGTGAACCCTCAACATGATGAGGGTACCAACTCCAGGCGTTTGGATTCGGTTCCTCGAACCCGAGAAGGCAAGACGAACCACCAGATGAGGAATCTAGTCAATAGTGAGCAGGTTCTCATCTCTACCACCTCCGGAGAAGTCCACCAACCTAACTTGGTGGCAAGCAACAAGCAGGCACATACACATGTCCATTTTAATTCCGTTGTCCAGCAGACTTGTCTGGCAGCATCACGCCAATACCACCAGGCAATTCCGGAGGAATACTATAGGCAGGAACATACACCTGTTTATACATCATCATCTAGTCAGCAGGCTCGTCTGACTACATATGATGGATCTCGTCAACCACGTTCGGTGAAGTGCAATCAGCAGGCAAATACACCTGCTAGTATTAATCAAGCCAACCAACAGCCTCTCTTGGTAGCATTCGGAGAAGTCAATTAGAGAGCCCCAGCAAAAAACAGGAGGCAGACTCAACTCTTTTCCCCCACATTTGAGTATTTACAGGATTCACTGACAGGAAAAGGAGGACAAGAGTAGTCACAGACACCTACTCCAAGTACGGAATGGACGTATATCCTCATTCCGGAAGCTGAAGTCACCAAGCATATTTTATCAATGGTGAAAGAGCAGAAGAAAATCCCTACTCATATTATGGATGCTTTCCAGGATATTATAATAGCTTCAGCAGCATCTCAGGGAAAGACACATAAAACTATCCCTACCGGTGGAGTGACACATCAACAGTTCACTCCCGAACATACACTCACATTTGTTACAGTCCAAGAGGGTTGTGGGGAATACACCCCCATATCATACGGACAACCAAGTCAGGAACATACACTTGATTTGAGTGGAGATCATCAGCCTAACCTGGCCATCTTTCTTGATCAAGCACATACACCTACTCAGAGCATCCACTTTCGTTAACAAGTGGTATCCAAGGAAAGTAAGAAGGTGTTTAAGAAAAAGACCCGCCCAACATAGTCAGGAGATCAAGAACCAATCTTTAAGAAGGCCTTTCTCGATGCTGGAGTTCTTGAATCCCTCAAACAGTTATCTGTTGGAATTCAAGATTCTACTCCCTCATTTCCCAATAGTGGGAAAATTAATTCTGAAGGTCTTAAATAGACACTTCCTCATGAAGGCTTGCTTCATGAAAATTCGGTCGATCTTGAAGTTTCATCTTCAGATGAGAGCCACAGGAACCCTCTGTGTGGTCAGAAGACCAAGGAGTAAGAGATCTCATCTTTTTTTGTAACCCACCATGGTGGTCCTCCCCATGATGATGAATTTCACTGCGAAAGTCCTCTCCACATTAGTGATTCACATTGCCCAGAAAATTCTCTAGTGGAAAATGTAGTGCCGAGAAATCCCTCTTATCTTGAAGCACATGCAAATGTGAAACCAGTAATGTCTGATGCTTCATCGCTAGCAGGTGAAATACTTTCTCAATCAGAAGATAGCCCAGGGTGTAGGTCATTCTCTAAACCACCCCTAAGTCCTGCATCTACTAGTTTAATCAGTGATATCTCTACCAATCTTATTGAATCCGATTAAGTAACAAGGAATCACCAGCTCTAGTCAAATCAGGTAGAAGAAACTTCATTTAATGATAAAGAGGAAATGTTGAACATGAGAAAAAAAATGTTAAAAGGTGAATTACCAGTCATTTTTTGTCCTCTTGCTGACTCTCAGTATGACATTCCAAAGATGTTGATGGAAGATGGAATTCATGATATTGGTCTCAACATATGGAAAAAGCATTGTCAATTTATGAAGAAAGTATTATCTTATGATGAATATGAAAATAATCTTAAGATAATAGAAGGGTTACAACGTGAGATTGATTTGGCATCTCTATCAGTCACTCGATATCCGAAGGCTGAAAAGCTGCAGAGAGCCCTTCAACGTTCATGCCTTGGTGCACTAAGAAGATTGCGTCAGTTAATTTCCAATGCCCCATCTGGAATTCATATCAGAGGATGGGGTGTTCATGGAGCACTACATTTCACTGTGCTCTCCAGTCAGCAAAGTCCGACGAAAATGGTATAATGCAATGTTATTTCCCATTACCGGCCAAAGTCAATGGGCTTTGTTTGTAATCAAAAGCTTGCCCAAGAACAGGCTTCAACTAGTTCCTCTCAAAATCAAGCATACATGGAACAAGTTGTTGAATTACTCCTGCATCAACCAAACGAGAATATTGAACAGGCCTCTCGTATGGAGCAAGCACATCATCAAGTGACATAATTGTCGAAATCATCCAACGGTATTTTGAACCAGGTGATAAAAGTGGATACATGTTAATGCATCTAGCTAATTTCTGGACTAAGGTTCACAAGATCAGGAGATCATTTAAGAAAGTACGAGACATAGCATTTCAAGAGCCACCCCAGCTTTCCAGACTGTGGACTCTTTTAAACCAACCCTCCGAATCATCAAATAGGATTCGAGGAGTTGAGCGGGAACAGCAGGAATAGCCCCAGTCCACCGGACTTGGGACTTTTTCGAATCATCAATCCCCTCCTCAAAGAAATTCGGTCTTTTCTCTATTGGGAATGAATCCTCAAGAGGAACGAAGAGCCAAATTATCAGGAGATTCTCCCTAAATTACGATTATTCAAGAAGTTCCTGAGGGATCAAATCAACAAAAGGCAATGTCTCATAAAAGTAATGGAAGAAGACAATATCACATAAATGCTAATAGAAGGGATGTGATGCGTTATGCATCAATCAATGTCATCAATGTTGTTGTTGTTGATCCACCACATGAGGCTCACTGAGGGGACTCAGATGAAGAGGTTCCTGCTCAAGAAGATGTACGCACCGACACAAATGAAGAAGGTGTGCGTACATGAAATCAAAGGATTACTCAAAATCTAGGCAATCCTTTGAGTAACCCACTTCCCCCTCTCTGAAAAGGATCCAAAAAAGGGAGGGGAAGGAATCAGGTTACATATCCTTCCTCAGGAGAAGGCCAATCGCTCTCACTAGAGAAAAGGTTTGCACAACAGGAGGAAGAAATGAAGGAATTAAGAAGGTTGAATATAGAACTACTTTAGGTTAGTCTTCTTCTTAAGCGTGCTGGAGTCAGTCAGCCAAGGGAATCTGTTGCAGCTACTAAGACGGATCAAGAATATCCTCCTCTATCAGTACACCCTCACAGGTCTAATCCTACGGGTCAAGTGCAACAACACTTGGTAGTCTTACCATCGGTTTCAACACCAACCACCACATCTATTCAAGCTCCAGTCATTGAACCTACCCAAGTCCAAGTTCAACCGGATGTTTCTCAAAAGATAATAACTACCATTGAGTCATTAACATCCTTGTTAGAAACTATGGAATGGAAACGTGCGCAGTTTTAACCAGAAAAGAAAGTTTACCCTGAATGGGTAGATTCAATCTCTCCTCCATCCAGTTTTGGAAACCCTTTATTCCCTATTTTTAATGGATCAGGCGACCTTGAACATCATTTGATGCATTATGTGTCTTGTTTTGATCCTATGATGGGAACTCCAGAGCAGCAAGAAGCACTAAAACTCAGATGCTTCATACGGACCATGCTAGGACCATCCTTTGTCTGGTATACAAGCTTGCAATCCTGGTCAATTACTGGATGGGAAGATCTCCGTCAACAATTCCTTCTTCAGTTCAGCTCAATTTTTCCAAAGAAAACAGTTTTCGATCTTACAAACTGTATGCAAAGAGAGAATGAAAGGGTCTCAGATTTCATTTCTCACTGGAAGGGATTAACATATTCCCTAAGCTTAGCACTCCCTCAAGAGGAATTGTTGCCAATCTGTGTGTCAAATCTGTGTGACGAATTACGCACACCGTTGATCCCAGTGAAATACACAGGAGGGTTTCGAGACCTTACTTCAATCTCTCATCAGATTGAAGATTCCCTTATACAGGCTACGGCTAAATCACGTGTAATTCCATCAGCTCCAGGAATGAGAATGGGTAAAGCAGAAACTACTAATGTTATGCTTAAACAGGCACATGTACCTGTTTCTACTTCAAAACCTTTATCTTCTCGAAGGGCTCCACCTTCTGAGCACAAACAACAATGGTCGTTTCATCCAGATGATCAAAGACAAAAAAAAATTGAGGATCTGAAGAGCAAAACATACTCTTTCCGAAATGAAAAAGTTCCTGGTTACTTCATTTCGGTTCTAGAAAGTAATCTGGTTCAATTGCCAAGGCCTAAGAGGTCAAACAAAGAAGGATATGAAGACCGTCCCAATTATTGCCCTTTTCATCAAATGTTGGGGCATCCCATCCAGGAGTGTTTTGTCTTCAAAAACCTCCTGGAAAAGATGGTTGAATAGGGACAAGTCAAACTGAAAGGTTCTTCAGCTCAGGTAGCATGTGTTACTACTATAGTTCCAGAGGAGGAAGGCGAATGGCAAGAAGTCAAAAGAAAAAATGCACAGAAGTATGATGATTGGATGGTCAGAAATCCAATGAACCGAAATCATGCTATTTTACGAAAACAATTAAAGAAACTGATTGTGTCTTATGCCATGAATGTTGCGGCAAAACCCTCTTCATCAGAGGGAAAGTCCTCAAAGAAACGACATGATTCAAAGAAATAAAAAGAATCAAAAGAAGATGAGTATGTGTCAAAGCCTATGTTTTCTTTGACTCTGGCAGACTTTATTCCATCTACTTCAAAGCCACGAGCACCGCCCCACAAAACGACACAGCCTAAACAGGATAATCAAGAAGAGTCTTCATCAGAAGAAGAGTTAATCTTCGGTTCTGTTAATATGATTCAATTAATAGATCCATATGCCAGTCGCAGTTTTGATTTCGATGATCTTGAATTCCCTGTATCAAACAGGGGAATCAGGGGAAGTTACAGAGGGTCAGGATACAGGGGAAGACGTGGATCTCTCAGAAGCCACTATTCCAATTCTACCCCTGCTAGAACTGTGTACGCAGCAAGAACTCGTTCTAGAGCCCTTTAGCGATCTCAGCAAGAACAAGCATGTTCTCCTACCAATAGTAAATTCAGTCCTGACACAGTTATTTTAGAAGACCGGTTGAAGGTTCCATCTTCTTCCTATCAGCAAGTAAATGGATCTAATCAGTCTAATCTTCCAAAACCAAGAATATTTCCAACTTCTATCCCAATACAAGATGCATCAACTTCTCAAGCATCTGCTTCCAAGGTACCTGCAAAACCACAAATTCCTATTGGGAAACGCAGACCTCTAGATCAAAAGTATGATGTATTGAAACACTTGGCCCAAGTACCAGCCAAGTTATCAATTATAGATGCTTTGAACCTGTCAAAAGATCTTCGGGAAGCACTCATCGAGGCTTTGTCAAGTCCTCAAGAGTTTGAAACTGAAATTACTGGATCTGAAGTCTATCACATAGAGAATAATCCTTCTGAATTCCATGCAATAATATCTTTTACTGATGAGGATGAAAATGATGTTGTGCATGGGAATATTATACCTTTGTACTTATCTGGCAAGGTCAATGGCATAGATGTTCGAAGAGCTTTCATTGACAATGGTTCAAGAGTCAACCTCATGCTCATTCGTACACTTCATCGATTGGGCCTCACGGAATCTGATTTATCTCCTTCTACCATGATGTTACAAGGATATGATAAAAATGAACAAGAACCACTGGGTGAAGTTACACTCAGAACTCAGTTTGGAGATCTTGTATCCAATTCATATTTCATGGTCGTTGATCAAGACTCATCTTTCAACATCTTGCTTGGAAGACCCTGGCTACATCAATATGCAGTTATCCCTTAATCAGACCATCAATGTCTAAAATATTATTTCGATGGTCAAGTTGGGACATTGTAGGGTGATAAGGCCTTGTTCAATACATGCGAGTCTCAATACATTAAGGTGGAATTCTATCACATTAAGGTAAGGGAGAAATCCACAATAAAGGAGATTACCAAAGTTAATGATCCATATAGTTTGGAGAAGATTCAAGTAAATCCATTTACATATGTGAGTACAGATTATGTGTTTCCTATCAGTCAAATTGACAAGATAGACCAAAATCAGAATACTCTTATGGAAGGATCCATAATGTCAATTACGGCAATCGATCCAGACAACATGGGAGAAATTGGTAACCCACCAAGTAGTGATGAAAGCACAAATGGTGACGTCTTCATTTCATATGCTGAAATCCAACAAGTCTATACTTTTCCAATTAGGACTGAAGAAGTAATAGCAACATTGGAGGTGAAAAATGATGTCAATTATCAATCCATCATCTCCTCTTTATTACCCAAAGAAGATCCTTCATCATCTATCGGGTCGGAAATGGAAGCTTCTTCTTCAAGATGTGAAAATTTCGACATCTCTTCTGATCATGAAAATTCTGCTTTATCATCTACTATGCAAGTAGAAACGGAAGAAATAACACATGATGAAGAAGAAGATGAAGATCTCAGAGATGCTCCTCCAGCATTTTAAGAGGGTATCTCTACCGCTGTAGATGAACTCAAAGAAATAAATCTGGGTACAAAATAAGATCCACACCCCACTTTAATCAGTGCGGAAATGAATATTAAATATCAAGAGATGTATATTTCTTTTCTAAAGAAAAATGGAGATATATTTTCTTGGAACAATACAGAAATGCCCGGGCTTGATCCTAATGTTTCTACTCATCATTTGGATTTACCAGAAGAACATCAAGGATTTAAGCAAGCCGCGAGAAGAACACAACCAACATATGCTTCCAAAATTGAGGATGAAGTGGATAAGCTTATCAAATCTAACATCATCAGAGAAGATCAATATCCCACGTGGTTGGCTAATATTGTCCCTGTAAAGAAGAAGAACAGACAAATTAGAGTTTGCATCGATTTCAGATATCTTAATCGGCATTGTCCTAAGAATGATTTCCCAGTTCCGATTATAGAACTTTTAATTGATACAACAGCTGGCTATGAAGAACTTTCCTTCATGGATGGATATTCCGGATATAATCATATCCAAATGGCCCTAGAAGATGAGGAATTCACAGCCTTTAGAGCCCCTCAGGGTGTGTTTTGCTACCAGGTAATGCCCTTTGGATTAAAGAATGCAGGTGCAACATATCAGCGTGCCATGCATCGTATCTTCAAACCCTTCTTAGGAATGTTTGTTGAATTCTATGTTGATGATTTGGTGGTTAAATCCAAACAACTTTCTAATCACTTGGCTGATTTGGAAGTCATATTCCTCAAGCTTCGACAACATAATTTGAAGATGAACCACTTAAAATGTGCTTTTGGGGTAACCTTAGAAAAATTTCTCATCTTTGTTGTACGCCATCGTGGTATTGAAGTCGATCATGAGAAGAAAAATTCAATCCTTGGTATGTCACCTCCTCGAAATTTGAAATAATTAAGACGACTTCAAGGACACTTAGCCTATATTCGGCGTTTAATCACCAATTTGGCAGGCAAAAGTTTACCCTTCAACAAATTGATGAAGAAGGGAGTCACTTACCAGTGGACTGAATAATGTCAAGAAGAATTTGATATTCTCAAGAAATACCTTTTGATTCCACTGGTACTCATGCCACCTGTTGAAGGAAGACCACTTATCCTCTATGTGACAGCTCTAAAGCGATCATTGGGTGCTTTCTTGCTCAAAAGAATGATGCTGGGAATGAAAACAGCCTCTGCTATCTCAGTCGAACAATGATTGAAGAAAAAACCCGATATTCAAGTATTGAGAAGTGCTTCCTGGCATTAATCTTTGTAGTTCCGAAGTTGAGACACTACCTGCAGCATCATGAGGTCCAATTGGTATCTCTCAATAACCCACTCAAATTCATCCTTAGTCGTCCAATGCTTACAGGACGTCTGGGAAGGTCAGCGGTTATTTTTCAGCAATTCGACATTCAGTATGTGTCTCAAAAGGCGATAAAGGGCCAAGCTCTGGCTAATTTTTAGGCTGAACACCCTTCAGTGGAAGACACATCTTCAGATATTGAACTCCCTGATGAGGAAGACTTCTCTATTCAAGAAAGTCCTCAGGCATGGGAAATTTATTTTGATGGTGCTTCCAAAAGTCCAATAGGGAGGAAAATGGAAAATCCTAAATTCAATAAGGTTTTCTTAGGACTTTTTCTCATTTCTCCAAAAAAAAGGAAGTGTTACCTTATTCCTTCTTATTGTGGGAAGGTGGTACCAATAATGAAGCAGAATACTAATCTCTCATCACAGGCTTGGAATTATCTCATCAAGCACAAGTGAATCACTTAAAGTTGAAAGGTGATTCAGACATGGTAATCAAACAAGTCAATGGGGATTATGCCATCAGAAAAGAAGAACTAATCCCTTTCTATGATTATTTCAGAGAGTTAATGGCGTAATTCCCTTCGGAACCGACATTTTATTATGTCCCAAGATCAAAAAATGCTCAAGCTGATGCACTAGCTAATATATCCATAGCTCTAGAAGATCCAAATCAGGACGAGACAACCATTAGTATTGCCGACCGTCATGCAATTTCACCTTATGTTCGAATTAGAACAGAGGAAATTAATGAAATTAGTCCCATTCTTGAACCGTATGGTCATACTACAGGATGGAAGTCACCTATCAGGGAATACCTTCAAAATGGAACACTTCCACCTGATAGAGCCAAGAAAGAACAAATCTGGCGACATGTGGTAAATTTTACTCTTTATGATAGCTCAGGCCACCTGGAGAAAATTCTCTACAAACGTGGTTTTGATGGAGTTCTCTTTAGATGCATTGATGGTGAAGAGACAATGGCTATCATGAAAGAACATTATGCAGGAGTCTGTGGTGCCCACTAGCCTGGACATAGACTGTCTGATCAGATTCAAAGGCTTGGATACTTTTGGCCTTCAATGATACAAGATTTTGTTGATTTCACAAAGAAGCGTTAGTCATTCCAAGTACATGACAACTTCATTCATCAACCTCCAGAGTTGTTTCATACAGCTAAATACACATGGCCATTTTCCACATGGGGAATGGATGTGGTGGGACCTAACCCTTCGGCTAAGGCCATGACGTTTAAGTACATTCTTACTGCTACTGACTTCTTTTCCAAATGGGCAGAGGCAATACCTTTCAAGGAAGTCAATTCTAAATGCGTTGTTAGCTTCATCAAGTCTAACATCATTACCATATTTGGTGTCCCTCATACCATATTGACAGACAATGGCACCAAATTCTGTTCATCCGAGGTAAAGAAGTTGTATAAAGAATACAACATCAAATCCAACCATTCATCTCGGTATCATGCAGCGGCCAATGGCCAGATTGAAGCCTTCAACAAGAATCTTTCAAATATACTGCAAAATATGGTGGATAAAGATAAGAGTTCATGGACCGATAAACTCTTTCATGTTTTATGGCCTTATTGGACTACCACCCGCACTGCAACTCGGTCAACTCTACATTCACTGGAATATGGAACAGAAGTCATCTTGCCCATTGAAGTTCAATTTCCTTCTCTCAGAGTAGCCATTTGTGATCAGTCATCTACAGATGAACAATCAAAAAAGCGATAGAATTAATTGGAACGGTTATATGAGAAAAGATTTTTCACTTTGCTCTACTTGGAAGTCTATCAGAATCGAATAGCACGAGATTTTAACAAAAAAGTTCATCTTCATTCATTCACTCTGGGAGAATTGGTATTAGTTCTCAGAACACCAATGATACCAGGAAAGAAACCTCCCAAGCTTGAGCCAAAATGGGAAGGACCTTACTCAATACATAAGGTATACTTCTATTGAGCTTATTCTTTAATCTAAATGGATGGAGAACTCATCAATACTCCAACCAATGCCATATTTTTGAAGTAGTATTTTGTATAAACACAAAATATATTATCACGAACCATTATGACCTTAAAATGCACCATGGTCCAGTATGTCCTTAAACTGCACCATGGTCTGGTATGACCTTAAACTACACCACCGTCCAGCAAGACGTTAAACTGCATCATCAATGGTCCATGTATATGACTTTAAACTATTCTCGCTTTCGTCCAACATGATGTTAAACTGTGAAAAAGTCCCTAATTTGTCCTCACTACATGACATTAAACTGCGCAGTCCCCCTTCCTTCCAGCATGACGTTAAACTGCACCATCCATGGTCCATGCATATGACCATAAACTATTCACACTTACATCCAACATAACGTTAAATGGTGTACTCTTTTTTGTCAAACATGACATTAAACTATATTTTCCAACATGATGCTAAACTGTATTGTCCCCATAGTCCTAACTACATGACGCTAAACTGTACAGAAAATACTTTAATACGTCCTACATGACATTAAACTGTACTTTGTCCCTTCTACATGACATTAAACTGTGCAGCACCAATAGTCCTAACTGCAAGACCTTAAAACTGCATAGTCCCTTCATATGTCCTATATGAAATTAAATTGTGCATCGTTAGGGTTGTTTCTACCTCTTGTTTCTCACACTGAGTATGACTCACGTGAGATTAGAGAAAACTTCAACCATAATACCCTCTTTGGGCCGCTATCCATGCGTAAGTCCCAACATCATTTTTTAGGTTGTTGTACCCAAGAAGGACTTGATCATTAATTCATTCTTTAATTGAACTATGCGGACTTTGATCCTTAACTTCCAGGATGGGTACGTAGGAAACCTCCCATGTTTCAAGCCCAAAACCACTCTCCTCACATCGGTTCACCTCCATCTCATACGATGTTGATTTGTGAAACCACCCCTAGAATCAATATCTTTACATTGGTTTACTTTCGTCCATGTTATACGATGTTAAACAATACACCAATTTTGTCCAGTATGACAATAATCTACAATATTATTTGATACCCTCGCCTGAGAGGGAACCGTTATTTACATTTATTTTTCAATCATGTTTCATTTCAAAGACAACGTTCATACATGGCAATGCCCAAACCTTTTATCTTGGGTTAAACCATCATTGTACGAAAGTCTCCTTTCACCCTTCACATGTACGAACCAAATTTGTAAAGAGGGTATTTCTACAACTACGTGGGCTTGATTCCCATCCTTATGGGATACGTAGGAACATTCAATTGTCCCTCGAATCTAGCCCCAATTCTTTTTGGGCCTAACCCCAAATTCCACTTTCAGTCCCTTAGCTGAAAAGTCCCCATGAAAACACACACTGTGTATTTCTTACAATGGTCCAAGCTCTATGACCCTAAACTAAGATCTCTAATCCTTTTGTCCCACACCACGTTAAAATTTAGTTTAAGAACTACGTATGGATTTATTACCATCCTTATGGGATACGTCGTGAAGTCCAACAATTTAATTCAAGACCCAGCCACAACATGATTATGGTTAGCATTGATCTGTGTATCTTTATATACATTGGAAAATACCCATCTTTCTGTGTCATAATCCTAACCTTAAATATTTTCAGATCTTTATAGCACTTTTCTTGACTTTTAGTAACAAAAATGTCAAATTTATGAGAGTTCTTTTACCTGACTCTACAGCACATTCCCTTAGGCGGCCTTGCATAAACAGTCTACATAACAGACTTGTCAGCCAAAAGATACTATTATTTGACTATGCAGCCAATGCCCTTATGTGGCCCTACATAATTCAACTCCCTAACGGTTTTTTTAAATAATGGTAACTTCATTCTTGGGAAGAAATCCTCTTTTGTCCTTATTGGTCTTAAATGACAGTATGTAGGGATCCAAAAAAATAGCCATTCTTAACATATTTGTCCCATATCCCTTTTCAATATCTAAAAGTATTCAAGTCTATGGTTTATATTCTCTTTCACTACATTTGGGTCAGACCTTCGTAGAAGTGATATCCATCCAGTTCTTCGATAATCTTGTTCGGAAATATCTTCTCCATATTTAAGTACCTCTTTCCATACAAAAAACTCTATACTTTGGAATATTTGAATCTCCATAAACTTTCACTGGATTTTAGTAGTAGAAAGGTAAATTTCTGAGAGTTCTTTTACCTAACTATGTAGTACATGCCCTTAGGCGGGCTTGCATAAACAGTCCACATAATAGACTTGTCATCCAAAAGATAGTAGTATTTGACTATGCAGCAAATGCCCTTAGGTTGACCTGCATAATTCAACCCCCTAACGGGTTTGTTAAATAATGGTAACTTCATTCTTGGGAACTATTTCTTCTAATGACTTTTAACTCTTTTTTATATCATTCCTCAAATTCAACTATTCTTAAGTCATAGTTTACATATTTTTTCCCTTATACTTGAATATGGTAATATGTTTTCAGATAAATTGTCAATGAACTAAGTCAATTCTAATTCATTCGGTCAAATCTATTTAGACCTTAAACATTATCCTCCTTATGCCGACGTGCATGACTTTAAACTTCCCAAAAAATACAAGGGAACTCTGAATAAAAGTCAACTTCTAGCTCACTAAACATACATTTTGTATGATTTAGGTAATATTGAGAAATTAAGAGTTTCAAAGTTTGTAGGGTTATTTATATTAATCCTAGTAAAAATAAAACTATGCTTACTAGGCCCATTGTCTTAGGTAAAATTTAAAGCAGGTAGCGGAAGAATACAAGCATAAATGATTGAAGATAAAAGTACTCTTCATTGATGCACAAGAATTAGAGGGACATCCATAGATTGGAGCCTCTTATCTTTTTTAGGATTTGCAAAAGGCTTTCAACATAGCTCTTCATTTGATTTACGACATCCCGAGATTCATCAAAATCCACCTGGAATTCATTCATTCAATTGGATACAACAAGAGATGCAGTGGTACCATCTCTTCTTGGAACAATTGTAAAAGGATGTTCTTGAGTGTTGTTTGAGATAATTTTCTGCTGATCAAATAGTGACTCTGTTTCTGTACAAGAGAAATGGAAGATGGATACATGGATTTGAGAATGGAGCATTGGAAGTAAAGATCCATTTGGAGAGAGTACTCTTTTCAGATATTGCTCTAATGCCATGTTTGTCTTCTCTCCACCAACCGGCAGCGGAAAACATTTCATCCCATGGGTTTGCCATTTTCATATCTTCAAGAAAATGGCATGGAAGGAAAATTTGAAAGTTCCCACCAATGTTGTTTATCTTAATGCACAGTATAACCAAAATTAAGGAATAGTAGTGCAGCTGCATTTTAGGCGTATAGCTCTTTGCATCTGGAACATTGACTCCTTGCAGATGACCATGACCATATAAAGACAGGTAGATTCTCTGTGGGAAATTAAGATGATATTTATTCAAGTACATAGCCAAATCTGGGAGAGTGTTGTCACAGGTATTATAGTAATCATGGCCAACAATGTTCATCATATCATTAATCCGCTTGCTAACAACCATTCTGATTCTACTGAGAGCTATTGAATTTGCACAAAAGTTGAATAAAATAACTCTTATATGGGGTTTTTTCATAAAATTTGTGAAATAATTCAGAAAAATGGCTAAGTCATTATGGCGCGCAAGTATGGATGTGTCTCGCAAGTATTTGGCATGCAAGTATCACCGCACAGGCCCAGATACCATGACAGTAGCGCGACATCAAGGAAATAGCGGAAAATAGAGCAACTTGCGCGGAAAATAAAACTTGCGCGGAGAGAGCTCGAAAGTTTCAAATTCATATGCTTTGTACGGAATGAAGCCCCCTATTTATAGATGCGGCCAGAGCCCAACGCACTATACCATGCACGACTACATGTCGTACCCCTGTGCGCAAGACCATGTGCACCCAAAGCTCATTTGCGTGCCCAGACTTGTGCGCCACCTTTCCTTTTGTGTTCTTCTTTTCCTCAGAGTCACATCCTCATTTCTTTCAGATCCAACACTGATGGGGGACTTTTTTTAATGATCCTTTTGTCACAGAGTCTAACCACTGAAGAAAAGAAATATCATGAGCTCCAAAGTTATTCAACCTTTGGACAAATATCAAAAACTGACAAAGGAAGGAATAAGAAGAACATTCTACAAGGGTCGCGCAAGTTCTACAATGGTCGTGAAAGTACACTTGTGCGCCGCAATGGTCACGCAAGTACACTTACGCGCCCTATGTGATAACCGCTCGGGGTCTTCTCCAGCCCATAAATAGACCCTGTGGGCCCCCCATTTAAAGAGGAATTTTTCCAGAATTCATATTTAGACCGTTGAACGCCCAAGTATCTTCTTTAGGTCTTCCGAACACTTCAAAGGTAATTCTTTACCTATAATGGAAGGTCTAAACAAGAGGAGTAAGGTCTAAGTGTTTTAATTCACTAACACTTGCACGCCTAAGGTGTTTTACCCTTAAAGGGAAATGAACATACTTGTGCGCCGCCCTACTTCCTCACCAAAACATTCACGCCTCTGTTCTGGAAGTACCTCGGGATAATGATAAAGGCATTGATCAATGATCGCCCAAGTATTACCATGCTGGTTTACAAATTCTCAAGTACCCATGTGTCGCGCAGGTATACCTGCGCGACCAGGACTTGCACGCCCCAGCCTTTTTGGTTACCCTTATTGCCCATTTCACCCCTCTTATGCCATTCCACCTCTCCTATTCAATATTCAGTCTTCAAGACACTCTTCAAATCCATTTATGCCATGATTTTTTGATTTGAATTCCTTATCTGAAAGGAATCCTCTGGAATATCTCTCAAAACCTAGTGATTTACACATTATTATGTCACTAAAGATTGAGATTTCATTCATTCAACCTCATCCTTTAAGATGAGATAATCCTTAACCTGGGCCTCCTTTTCAAGAGTAATCCCCAGTCATAATTCTCAAATTTGGGCTTCCTCTTTAGGAGTAAGCCTCAAGTCCTCTAATATGGGCATCCTCCTTAGGAGTAAGCCCCAGATCCCCAAACCTGGGCCTCCTTTTCAGGAGTAAGACCCAGTCATGATTCCCCAAATTATGGGAATCCTCCTTAGGAGTAGGCCACAAACCATAATTCCCTTAACATGGGCCTCCTTTTCAGGAGTAATCCCCAGTCTCAAATATGGGCATCCTCCTCATGAGTAAGACCTAAACCTTAATTACTTTATCCTGGGCCTCTTTTTCAAGAGTAATCCCCAGTCTAAGTCCTTATTAATTTGGGAATATTTTTTAGGAGTAAGTCCCAAGTCCCCTAATCTGGGCATCCTCCTTAGAAGTAAGCCCCAGTCTTAAAGTCTCAAATATGGGCTTCCTTCTCAGGAGTAATCCCTAACCATAATTCCCATAACCTGGACCTCTTTTTCAGGAGTAATCCCCAGTCTCAAATATGGACATTCTCCTTGGGAGTAAGCCCCAAGTCCCTTAATTTTCAAATCCCTTTAACCTAGGCCTCCTCCTTAAGAATAAGACCCAGTCGTAATTTCTCTTAACCAGTCATAATTTACCTTTGATCTGGGATTCCTTCTCAGGAGTAAAACCCAATCATAAGTCCTCTCCTAATTTGGGCCTCCTTTTCAGTAGTAAGCCCCAAATTAGAGTATTCAAATCTCTATAAAGCACATATACCTTTATAGACCCTGTTCTTGGATTTATTCCCTGAAGTGAATCCTAATCTTCATTTATCTGGGTAGTCATAAACACATAAGCCCCACATCATTGCATCGTTCTTCGCACAATTGTCGGATTTCACCAATACCTATTGTTTCTCACACCGAGCATGACTCACATGAGCTTAGAGTGTAGAAGTAATCATGACTTCTTTCTTTGAGCCATCAATAATGAATAAGCTTCATACTCCCTTACTCGAACTACGTGGGTTCTGATTCCTTTTCTAAACAAAGGATACGTAGGTTTCCCATCTGCGGGTTCGATCCCAACTCTGAAGTAATCCATGTCCTCTTGAATGACAATAAACTTCAAGTTCCCCACTGAGTGGCTTTAAAACCAGCATGGTCATAATAATGACCAAGAGACTTCTATATAAATGTGTCGAAGGATAGCATTGACCAAGAATCTCTAATAAATACAGATGATTCTCTATCAATGAATAACCTCGAATACATATAAAAGATTCTCTGAATTTTTTACATATCAATCATTGATTGGCAGACTAAAGGAATGATCATTTTATACTTGGTAATGTAATAAGGATGCACGAACATAACATAAATCTATAAAGAGAGTCTCGGAGTATACAATAATTCTCCTAAAAAAGGTGTGATGAGTCTGACCTCCCATCCTCTCGACCAATGCAAATTTTTAAGCCTCATCAGTCCACAAACTAATGAGCACCTACCATTGGAAAGTATGTCCAAATGGATGTGGAATCATTGGATGTTTCCGGTTCTATGAATAAACCTGTTAGAAACCGATTGGAATGTTTGAACCTTCAATCAACGAGGTCATCCCCAAATTCTGAGGGAAACAAATATATATATGATAGAATGTTCGAAAAACCTATTTTGGTTCAAAAAAACCCCATGAAACTATTTATCATGAACACATTCCTCAGTCATATCAATGACATAGCTACATCCACCTTCTCTAAATTTATTGATATTCCTTCTTGAGAAACCACGCGCTGAATAAAGATCAACTCCTATATCAGAAGAAATAATACATCAAATAATTTTTATAAAGATAATGTGATCAAACTATACTCAATATGATATCATGGTTTCTATAATCTAATTCTAAAATCTCAGAATATATTATGATGTCATGAACATAATAAATGATGAAGGAGTTAACATATGGGTTAAATAAATTATTCATGTGGCCTATAAACACTTCTTGATCATTCGACTATCTTAAAGTCATAACAACAAACTCATAAAACAAATAATCAATACTAAATTCTTTCTTGAATATATATTCCTCTCTGACATGAAACAGATGGTAGAATAGATCAATTTTATAAAAAAACTATGCTCCCATAAGCGTAACAAACTAGTTTCAAATTTACTAAAATTTGTAATTTTTCTAGAATGTGTTTCAATTCAATATTTGGTATTCCACAAAAAGCTGAAGACTATATTCACCATTTAAAATTAATAACAATGAATCACCTCTGGGGGAATTTCTCAATCTAATGATTAATTCTTTATCACGATCATTATATTTTTATTTGATCTCTTTTAACTCATATCATCACATGAGTTAACGTATAATCAACATTATACAAGCTTGATGAATTATCTTGTTATCAAACTCCACTACCCTATGTGGAGGAAATCCTGATAAATCCTTAGAATTGACATTACAGTATTGGTCTACCATTAGAGGAATATAGGTGGGTGTTTCTATCCAATCTACTATAAGGATCACTCCGTCAACCTTTATTGAAAATTCTTCTATCTTGTAAGGGTCTCATCCCACTTTTCTTACCTCGATGTCCCATTCCTCGATCAACGTGAACATTTCCCATTTATGCATTATAAGTTTCACTCTTTTATGAAAAAAAATATTAGTGCATGGTATCAGGGTAACTTATAGGATGGAGGATTATATTAAAACCTATCATCAGAAGGATTTTTTAATCTTTATCCATTCCCATTTATTGCAACCAGAATATAAGATTCTGTAAAAATATGAATATAATCAACTTTCATGACCTAGGTTGTATTGATAAATACAATCATAGAGGTGTATTTAACTATTAAATCAAACCAATATACCACTTGAGTTGATATGAATGATGTTATCTTCATGTGTCAAACATATAGATATATATAGTTAATGATTTTTGTTTAATACCTTATAATATTGAGGGTACTTCTCCAACATCAGCTGACGCCTGATCAACTACATATACCCTACCAGGAACCCCATCCTAAATCTTTACCTACACATGAGTCAAATGTTTCACATGGGATTTTGTAGTATGAACCTATAATGAGGTCGTGTATCCTCAATAATAGTATTTCACTGAGTTAATCAATGAAAAATTAAAAACACAACTTTGGATGATCTATATTTCCACATTGGTGACAAGTATTGGAAGAAACCAGACAATCAAATGAGAATGAATTCCTTCCTCACACAATTATATCTCAAATCAAAATAATATTTAATTTATTGATTGAAGGAACTAATAATATACTCCAACTGGAGAGACCCTTTGTATCCCCTATTCTCAATATTTTTCATCTTATTCATGGAATAATCAATTCAGGCTGCACTGGGGATGACATGTGTTGATTCACTGATAGTCATGGGAAGACATAGAGACTTTTATTATTTAGTTTCTATACTATATCATCAGAACCATATTATTAAATATAACATAGATCATTAGATTTAGGTTCGTGGATAATTTTTTTATCTTTGGACAATGCATGAACTGAAAATTTTTATCTTTCTTGCCTTCATTCCTAACCAGAAGAGGAGAAAAGAGAATATTCTAAATGAAACGTGATAAATAGGAAGAAACTATCATAATCAACCCATGGAGATATATGATCTCTTAATAATGTTAAAAATTCATGTATCTAGAAAGAATTCACCAAAGAAGAAATCGTTGAAGGCTACTCACATCATTCTATCATGTCTACAAGCCTATAACATGGCATCCATACAGATCCCCGAAATAGATTAGGTTCCACTAAGAGGGTTGAATTAGTGATACACTAGTTGATTGAATTATTATTTTAGTAGAACCTCTTTAACATGTTGTGATTCTTGATCCATTAGTGATTCTCACAGTATCACCACATATGATGAAATTATATGATAGAGAACATCATGTGATATTTAAAACATTTAGTTGAAAAGAATACTAGTTTCCATGTTGTTTATACCCCCCATGAAAAAATACACTAAAATATTTTTATAAATTAAAATTTAAAATACAAAATCAAACCTAATAATAACATTGGAATCAATATAGAGGGTTATTTATACTACATTTGATAGCACTGAAAGAATCCACTATGGGTTGCTTCGAAATTTAGAAGAGGCTTTCCTTACTTACAGATTCAACTTAGAGACTAATTCTACTCTGTATTATAAATGGGATACATTATTATATCAAGATAAAACTAAAATAATTCCACAAATTCACCTCCATGTATAAAATGATACTTCATATAATAGTACCAGCTACAAGACTTCAACTACTCCAAACTCAAACAAAATGATTTTACATTATCATGTGTTCTACACCACAGAATAATCTCCTAACATTCCTTATTGAGATTCTAGGATCTGATTTTTGTTCATACCTATAAATTGGTCTTTTCAATTTTTTGGGTCCTACACAAATAATTTTCACCAACATTATTTTATCAGTTTTCTCGGTGAGACACTTATCGGGCTATTGATCCTTCTGTTAATGAACTCGTATCCTAAATAAATGTGTGTAAGTGGTTAAACAAATACTCTATATTATTTATGAAAAACTTGTCAATCAAAATATAAAATCATTGTTTTGTTGAATTCTCAGTCCTCAGGCATGTGAAGTACCTTGTATGTGCCTCTAATTTAACACTATAGCACATGAAATATTTATTCCACAATTATTTCATGTTCAATCTATATTTATTTATTTATTAGTTTCTCTCATGAGATTATGAAATAATTGTTTACCTATCATACTCATATAAATTCATGTACACTTCTGGTTTACAAAAAACTGAATGGATGTTTACTATTCTATTGTGAACAAGTCCATCAGGAATGTTATACTGTAACTAAATCTCTTTGTAATCATGTGTATGAATATATTCCAAATCCAAAGTCCTTTTAAAATATAACTATCAATGCCTTCATTCAGGATCCCAATATTAGAATTTGATCTTTCACATATGGGTACAATAACACCTTCATTCTCCATCACAAAAAATAGTGGTATATACACAAAATCATGGTTTCTCAACAAAATCGTTCAAAATATTGCGTATATACATAAGGGTATCTCATAATAGAAAATTTTATTATAGAAATAGTTGTTTATAATTTTATTTGATTGTTTCAAACTAAATTTTAATGATGATGAATTCTTCTTATCCTTCATGTAAACGTATTGTAGGGGGTATCTCACTTTATTCAAGTAGTAGATTTGTGTTTCTATATTTATTTTTGAAAACAAGATTATTTCCAATGAACTTGTTCGACTTTATTGGTCTTGGTGATTATCATTTTATATGAAAGGTCTCAACTATATTTTCCTACAATAATAATTCTATTTCTATAAATGATTTGAATTTCGAAAGATATCAGCCTTCATATTTTAAAACATAAATTACCTTCTAATCCTTGTGATGATGATAATTTTGGTGTCAATTCCATCGTGATGAACTACTTACGTGTATGTGTAAAATATATCTTGTTACATATGTTATATAAACCTGAATGCATCCAGGCATATAATATGTTCAAACATTCTTTAGAAACTCTATTTTCAATTGACAGTGACAACAACTTCATATATCTGCATTCATATAATACAAACATTTCATTCATGGAAGATTTCACTTTTATCTCCTTATAATATCGATATCAGAATAACTATGCAGATCTCAGGTTTCTTATGTTATTCATTGAATAGATTACTCTGACATATAGAAACTCTCTAACATCGGGACGATGAAGAAAATAGCTTCATTTGATAACATGGATGATATCTATCCCATATGATGACCAGAAAATTATCTTTAACATATTATAGAATATGAATCATAACAACGTTTTCTTATATCCCACATTAAACATTATCCATGATGTGATATCCCACATATGATAGTTTGTTCCACTACCATTTTGATTCATAACACCATGTATAAAAAATGGAAAGCACTAAACAAATATAAATGATATGTGGCTGACATGCTCACCCCCATTCACACCCTTCATTAAATATGAAACCACTCAAACTCATGTTCACTTTTTTGGGTGATGTTCATCCAATCACATTTCTATGGCTATATTCAGGTTCCTTGGGCTAGCCCCCTTGTGGATGACCCTTGAATCCTACTTGGGGGGTTGATGGGATGGAACTCGTGTAGAATGTAATGCTTGGTCTAATTTTTTTATTATATCATTAAAATACCTCTATGTTAAAATTACCTCGTATAGAAAA
The DNA here is from genome assembly GCA_963277665.1 of Viscum album. Taxonomy (NCBI): domain Eukaryota; kingdom Viridiplantae; phylum Streptophyta; class Magnoliopsida; order Santalales; family Viscaceae; genus Viscum; species Viscum album. The sequence continues at coordinate 638,286 of CAUJRU010000186.1, forward strand.
AAATAAAAAACCAAATATTAGGAATTATTCAGCAGAAAATTAATTATTCATTATTTCATGGAAATACTCAAATCATTATGAAATAAAATTTTTATTACATCCCCTTCATTTTTGGTCTTCCACAATCAAATAATCATCAAAATTAATATGTGAATAATCTATACTTTTAGATTGTAACATGTCCCAATTAACACATGTTTTAAATATCAAAAATTCATTCAATTAATTTTCTCATTTCAAAGTGATAATTTATCATGAATCATAATGATTTACATCGAAATAATCCATAACAATTCACTAAGCATCACCACTTTTCACTATTATCACAATAGTTATATAGTGACAAGTTATTAAAAAATGAACAATTAAGACCAAAAATATCCCCAATATTTATTTTCAATATCTATTTACATTTTTAAACAAAAACATCTTTTCTCAAACATTACCAACCTTAATAAAAATTTGATAGAAAGGGTATGTGGAGTCTTCTATACTAATCTTGTAACTCGATGAAATTATATTCTCTATTTTATTATTATTTACTAAACACTTATGAGAGTGGGATGGAATCAAATAGGTATCTTAGTAAATAACCTCAAGTTAATCAATAAAAATTCTATATGGGATAACCTGAGGTATAAAAAATAGAGTTATATAATAATTATTTTCTATGTCATCCATAAACTACCATGAATAACAAATAATGACATAAATTGTCAATTATCATTTTATGGGATGTAAGTAATCATATTTAATAAAAAAAACTAATTCATGCATACACATCTACAAAGACATGATAATGTTCTAGTGAAAATGATATATCTCCCCCTTTTTCATCTTTTCATCAACTCAGTGATCCACCTTAATTGAAATCATTAATACAATTATGGATTAGGTATGATAGTGATATTGGAAAACCTCACTGTCCAGTTTTATAATGTTGTTCTTAAGTTTTACATTCACAATGTTGTGAATATTTAACAAATTTGAATAATAAATTATCCTCTTCAATGGATGTATCCTCAATCTCATTTACATTAACAAAAAAATATTTTTATAATATAATATGGAGGGACATTATTATTCACTAGTAATATCATTCAGGCTTCAAACTTCCTCTTATGCTGGGTAATTCATTTCTAACAATATTATTCAACATCTTATCAACATTGTATGGATTAAATTTTTCCACAGTTACTTTATAATTATATTTCATTCATTTTTTTCATTTTTTCAGCTTCATCAAATTTCATAGAAAAACTATGAACCCCTTTTTATCTTAATTCTCCTTCTCAAAATATTCACAGTACTTGCCAATGTTTTTCTATTGAATTATCTTCCTTTTATCATCATAATGAATATTTCATAGTCTTATTGTAAAACATTTATCTTCCATGGGACAATTATTCTTAAATCTTCCTATATATTATTTTAATTATTCATATCTACTTTAAATTGGAAGATTTAATGGGTTTTTTGTCACAAATTTTTCTTTTTTGGTTATAGTTTCTCAAATGTATAATTCATTTCTTCAAATTTCAACAATGAGTTTTCATCATATTTTCTTACCTATATCTCATTTTTTGGTGTTCACATATCATTAATATATGATTTTTTGAATGATTTTTACACACCAACACTCATTATAATAGTGATGACTTCTATTGTAAAACTCATTGAAAATTTTCAGTTATTTCAAAATTTCACTACATAGACAGATTCGTATAATATGCATTTCTCTACTCTGGTGTATATGTTATATTTTTTTTAAAAGCCCCACTAAAATGTAGGATAACTATTATTTTCATTAATTTTAATGTTATGTAAACCTCTTAACTCTTTGTTCCAAAACATAATGTTGAACGAAGTACATCATATGAATCTTCCCCCCTATTTTCTGGTACAATATACTAGGATTCCAATGATTGTGAAACATTACATCTTTTAGTGGGATATTCAATATTTTGGACACTTATTTATGAATTAAACTATCTAAGAATTTTCACATCCACCCTTTATGTGGTAGGTTTTTTTAAAAAAATTCATCATCCATAATTAAAAAGATATTTATTTTTAGAGAATGGTGAGGACATTACCAGTCTAAAATCATCATGAAAAGGAAAAAAATGTTAAATCTATCTAATAAATGAATTTTACATTAATAATTTTGTAAAAGGAACAAAAATTCCTTAGGATGTGTGTTGGAGAATAAAAATTCATAATTATTCCCCATATTGTTTGTGAGACCATCAACAAGCATGTCAACTTCATGATAAACATGTGTGATGAAGTAACTGAGGGAGGAAAGCATGTTGATGAATTTCATCTATTCATAGTCACTCTACATTAATAATGAATGGAACATGTTATAAAAACATGCACTACTGTAGATGATTCATAGTCAATCCATAATTTGGTGAAGCTCTATTTCTTCTAAATGTCCAACTCTTTTATCAGAAAAATTATTTTAGCATCAAAATTACAGTCATAGCCACATGAACTATATATAAAAACATGTATATCACTGGAAAGTTCTTTAAATATTACCCATAACAAGTAAGTTCAATATTTACTATGATGTCTTCATGAGAATTTCAATTGATATATCCTACAAATGGTGAGTTCCCTAAAAATTAAAATGTACCATAAGGTGGTAGAAAATTTCCTTCAATTTTAAAACTTCTACAAACAAATAAATCACATAAAATATTGTTGTAGTGACCCCACTAAAGATTATTCACATTCTAGATTTCTGTAATGATTTTGGTAATGGGAATTTCAATGTTAAAATTAAAAATCTCATGTATAATTATTTTTTATACCATTTCATATGACATGAATGATTTATTTGTAGGCCACCATGAACTAGTTAATGATTTTCCTATAAATCCATATTTGAAATCATTCCTAGAGGTGATCCAAAATGAAATCAGTACTAGGGTTTAGATCTCAAATATATACAACACTATATAACAAAAGATTGTGGTGGTGTGGAAGCACATTAATAGATTATCTAAATCCACTCTATGTTGTGAAAAAGAACTACATATTGAAAAAAGGGACATATCCATTTAATACATATTGGATTCAATAGGAAATATTATGGAAAGAGAGTCTCCAATGAAGCGTAAACCAATAAGGGAGAATCAAATTTTTATTTCAAAACCTGAACTAGGTCATTGAGACCTACTCATCATAGATTTAGAATAATTTTTATGTGTGGATACCAATAATATCCAGACCCCATATAATAAATATTATTTTTCAATTAAATCATAGTTTTTGGTGATTTATTAGATCATATGAGGAAGAAGATGAGAACATTCCTTTTGGTTCCTGATTATGTTGATATTGGTCACAAGCATAGTAAATGCGTGTTTCATATTATTAAATCACTATCATATCATATTTTTAGAGAAATATTGTAGAGGATAATATATGATGACCATCCAATGAGACTGTAAAGAGAATTTTTTAAATGTTTACCTGAAGGTTTGTCATATAGACGATCCAACATAGTTTTAAGTCATTGATTTCAGTCTGTCAGAAAAAAAAAACTCCATGAGAATCTATAGTAGTAGATTTATCATTCACCATGTTACATATAATGTGGGTCTGAAGGGATTTGTTTAATTGGAAAAATAAGTTGATACCAAGGTGTCAAATCGTGTGCGATTTATAGCATTTGTTCCAAGGAACAATAAATATCATACATTCAATAATGCTATGAGTACAAGAAAAATTCCTTAGGAATATTTTTATAATTATAAATAATGTGTAAATACATTTGTAAATAATAAAAGAATATAAATATATTGAAATAATAACATGTCTCCCAAGGAAAAATCAATCAACCAGTGAGATCAACCTACCTTTCTAGGAGCTCATGAGTCATTGAATTTGAAATTTAATATGATCATTGAATCTTGCCTGGGGTCACCCTTAAAACATGGGAACTTCTAAATAGATGAAATTATGATTTAATTATATAATTCCTAACTGAACGATGATATTAGTTTTCCAGGATTCAATAATTCCTTTCCTAAATAAAATATAAGAATTTATCTTTCTAATCTCACGATCCAATGATTTCATAATGGAGGAGGGTCATTTTAATATTCATTATATTTATTTTATAACCTTCTATTAATATGATGATGTCATCAGTATAAATTAAATTTTATGGAGAAGTAATTGTTCTTTCATCCCTTATGGTTTATAAATATCCATGGTCAACCATGTTAAAAATTTATCTACTAAGGTAGTCCACTAAAACATCTATAATAAAGGAATATTGGGGGTCACATTTACTAACACCTCTCATGAAAGTAAAATATCCCTAGGGGTATCCATTAATGTTAATTGATATGTGGTAAGATCCAATAAGTGACCGAATCTTGAATTTGTGTAAAAATATTGAAAAACCCATGATAATGATGCCCTAGTCCATTGTATCATATGATTTTTCAATGTTTCCCATTAATGAAATAGTACCCCCCCCCCTTGTGGTCTTCCTATGCAGGTTGGTAAATTAAAAGGCATTTACTAGTAAATATTGAATGGTTCACCCATTGATGAAGAAAATTTTATTAGGCTGGAATATTTAATATAATACATTGGCATTCTTATTCGCCTAAATTTTATGAATAATTTTTTTGAATGGCGTTAACAAGAGAAACTATTATAATATGACCATTATCAAAAGAATTATTCACATTCGGAATAAGATCTAGGTACTGAGAAATAGTACCACTATCCAATGACTCACCATCTGAAAGATGAATGACTGATCTACATACATCATGTCAAATGTTGTCCCAATCTGACTAGAAAAAATTAATGGTGAAGCCATGAAGAGGTGGGAGCTCAATACATTCAAAGAAAAAAACTATATCCTCTATTTAAAAATAAATTATTATTGTGTTGATCATTATATTATAATCCTCGATAACTAATTTGGGCATAATTCTATCCATCACTCTCTCACTAATGGGTTGCCATTGAAGAGATCGTTATAGTAGAAGACAATATGATTGAAATAATCCTATCTTTTTTCCAGTAATTGATTGGAACTTTTGAGGAGGGAGAGAGGCCTATTTACTATTATCGACTTCTAAATAGAATTAAATAATTTCATATTCTTAACTACAAAATTGATAATATTTTATTAAAATAATTATTCTAGATATTCTCTTTATACTTTAGGTTATTGTTGAGAATAGATGATATAATAGTTTCCTACTCAATGCCCTCCAAAACGTCTATTTTGGTAATAGAATCTTGAATTATATGAAGGGAAAATTAATGAGATTAAATCTATTTTATAATGTAGAACAAGGAATTCTTACTCCATTATTCCCTTCTCCTCTTGAAATATTTAAAATTGAAAATTAATAAAAGAGGATTGTCTGTATATTCCACAAATTACCTATCTCTTTGAAAACCATTCCACATTTAAGAAGAAGAATCCATGAATATTTCAATAGGAATTGTATATAAATAACACTATATTTTGATAGTATACTCATAATAATCGGGTAATGGTTTGAGTTCTTCCAAGATAAGGTATCACATAAAATGGATCCCCAATAGGATAAGAGTATTCATTGGAAAATGATTTGTCAATTCTTCCGGTAGCTATCATATTATGATGTTTAATATACCCTTTAAATTTTTCTCCCACAAATTTAATCTTGATTAGGTCACTACTATCAATATAAAGATTAAGCTATATAGTTGATTAGTAGTGGAGTAAGGTCTGTTTATCTCATTAGGACAAGAAATGGAGTTGAAATCCCTAATAATTTCATGGTGATCCTTAATTATATTTGATAGGGAAGAAATCTGGGGATATATTTCCTTTCACTCTAAGTAGGTGTTAAAACCATTAACAACATAGAAACAAAATGCACTGTCATTATAAGTAAAACTATAAGAAAAAACTAAACAGAAGTGCAAAAAATCATAGGACATTGAATGTGACCATGTGACATGATCCATAACCAATTAACTGTAGAAGGGGGTGGTTCATTTCTAGAAGGTTGTATTCTCTACTCACAAGAGAGGAAATGAAATATTTTATTATTGATAAAAAATTGATCTCCTAAATAAAAATTAGTACATAAGATATTATATGATTTATATGATACCTTATTCTTAATGGATTATTCTATTTTATCAAAAGATAATATCATACTCTTTGGAGTCATAGTCCTCTATAAAAACCTGATTGGAAACATCTCTAATCAAATTAGTTTGGGATATTTCATCTTGTGGTGATTATTATTTGTTCAATTTATCCTCTAGATCTTAACACATCTTACTGAGGGAGATCTTCTCATCCTCAGCTGGTCTCATGTTTTCTTCAAAATTTTCATTAAACATTGTTATTTTTATTTCACATATGTTACTTGATTTTTACAAGGAATTTTTATCCAGATATCTATCATTAGCTTTATCAACCAGATGAGTATCTGTGAAAATGAAATAGACAATATGCAATTTATCAAATGGATGAACTGATTATAAAAATAATATATCCAAGATATAATTCTCAAAAACATTTATTTTCAATTATTAAAAATATTTAGTATATAAATAATTAGAAAGATAAATTGATTCACCCTTTTCATTGACATGTTTTATTAGAGAATTGGATATGTCAACCTTCATTTTTAATCCCTTTTTAACACCTAATATTATAATTCCCGACTATTGAAGGAGTCACAACCTACCTGAATTTTTTATCAAATTCATAACCTAAACTTTTATTATGTGGGAGGAATAACTTGTATGACATCTTCTTTATGGGAAAATCATAATCATACTCTAAAAAACAGAATATATGATGAAATGTAATAATGAAAAATTGAATGAATTTCAAAGATAAGTGGAGAAGATGTTGTCAATATTTGACACAATTCAGGATCATCAATAAATTATGAGATTGGTGAAAAAAATATTAATTCCCTTTATGATCACAGAAATGTGAAAACATTAAATAGAAATTATCATAATAGAAAATGTTTTTTTATATTACTACAATTCAATCAATTTATTATCAATATTTACAAAATGAAATTTATATTTTCCAATGAATCTCAAAGAAATTATTAGTTACTTTTCATTAAATATATATAATGGAGTTTCTTAATAGTTAATCCCATTAATACTCATTATAAAAATAATAAAACATCTAAAATATATATGTTACCTTAATATGAAATAATAATCTCATAATTATAATGCATGTGAACTTTAATTTCTATAAGAATTAATATCATATAGGATCATGAATTATTGTGAGAGGAAACATATATTTTATATATTTATAAAATAGTTAAAATAATAAACATAATGTGTATTGGAAAATTAGAAACTCGCCAAAATAGAGTTTATAAAATGCAATGATTTTTTACATGTGTGTGTATAAAATTTTCAAAGAATGTTTTAACAATTTGTAATTATATTTAATCGAAATGTACTAAACATTTTTAAAATTATAATATTTTATTCAATTGGATTAATTAAAATATTATCAAATATAATTTTAGATTAACATATTATAATTTGATGGTAGTTAAAAATATACCTTGTGGAAGATGGATGTTGTCATCACTATCAAGAACAAATTGAAGGGATATCTACCATTTTTTATGATTTATTATTTATTATGATCATCCATTGGGTGTGACCTAAAATTTACTATTATCTAAAATTTAGAATGATTTACTATTAGATATGATCTACCATTTTATGTAATAAAAAACTTAGTATTATCTTCCATTAAAGGATATATACTGTTGCTATGAGTTCCCATCATTTAAGTCAGAGTTGATATATATCAGCGTTTCTCCAACAATAATGAAATTCCATTGATGGATTATATATGATACTTTGAATATGGTCGATAGTGATTTTTTGTATAACATACTACTTGAGGGATGAGCTACCATTGAGAAAACAATGTTGGTTTTTTCTAAAGATGGAGGGAAGATGTGCTACTATAGAGGAATGAGATTCAACAATTACTGTAGAGAGTGATAAACAATTTTTTTGAGCTACCATTGATGAACTCTATAGGTGATACTATTTGAGTATTCTTCCATTAATAAATAGTACCTTGTGGTACATTCAATAAGGATGAGTGAACAATAATTGAATGGAAAATTCACCTTCTATACCATTTTTGGTAATTCAGTAATTGAAGAAGTGATTCCACACTACCTAAAATATAAATAGGTTGGTTATATAATGTTGGAAGACCAATAATCAATATTACAGTACTTCCACTAAAAAATATCTTATAACATATAACATAATATCATCCAGAGATATTAAGAAACTAACAGTCATGTGTGATATTCTATATGAATAATGAAATATCAGTTTTATCACTGATGATTCGACCATGTAGAGCTCTGGTAAGTAGTATCCTCAAATGATGATAGAGGAAGAAGTGAGATCCTTAGTGATGATTAGTTATTATAGATAAAATTTATTAGAAAAAATTATATATCCATATGTGTTCAATGATTGATGAATAATATTGTGGTAGCAGTGTCGTAGATTATTTTTTTTTAAGTTGAGAATTTTCTTAGTAATTAACATGTTCCATTGAACAACTATCCCATGTCAGTGGTGGATCGACTCCCACAATCACCTCCTCACATAACTGGGATGTGGACCATCTGGATACTATAATCCATCCAAATTCTTATTCTGGATTATTCTCTATGGTCTTATACATAGCCAACCTTTGTTATGATATATGCCGACCCTAGCTGGTTTCCTTGGTTGTAGTTGATCTCATGGCCCCACATTGCCTTGTTAGATATCATCTAAATATAACTTTTATGGTTTTCATTTTTAACATATTTTTCCATGTAAACATATTATAAAAACAAATTAATAAAAAATTAATAATTTTTTATGATATGATATTAAAATTTTAAGATTAATTTTTTTTAATAATGGATCATTAATGATTTGATAAATTAATAATACGAAAAATTAAAAATGATTAGAAAGAATAGTTTTAAAAAATATACGAGTGAATTATTAATAATTAAAATAAGGTATTTTAATTTATCCAAAAAATAAAATATATTGATACATAAAACGTCTTTGAAATCTATCTCACAATTTAGAAAATTTTAAATTCATAAAAAACCATTTAATTTTTATAATCTCCATGTTTTCTACTAAATTTTCACCCACTTTTTTAAATTTATCCAAAATAAAAATAAAATTAAAAAATTTAAAAGAGTACTAAAAAATCATGAAGGGGAAAACTCCCTTTGAATACATGAAATTAAAACATTAGATGTGTAATACAGAAAATCAGATCTTAATAAAAGTTCAAAAAATTAAATTTCAATCACGTGCAGTTCATGAATTAATTTTTATAATCATATAGAGCCTAGTTCTATAGAAAGAATATATGATTTCTGGTTTCTTATTTATGGGTATTCTAAAAAAATATCCACATTAATTACATTATCTTTTATAATATGAAAAATAACAATCATATATTTTATCCAAAAGTTATGTAAAGAATTTTTATATATTGGAATTGTAGAAGTGTTTCCAGAGAAAAAGAGAGTTTTATGAATGCATTCATTGAAATCACACAGAGTTTTTTGACCCATGGTTCATTATAATATTAATTAGATGTATAAATATACTGAAACTTATCTATATAATATGAAACTAATAATTTATTTCATAACTCAGTGATATTAAATTTTTTCCTAACCAGAGAATCTTAACTAATGATATTTTCATGTCTAGCCTATATCCTCTAAAGTCAGAATCATAAAATAAAAACATATTATAACACTTTCTATTAGGAAAAAAATAGTATTAATAGTTCCTTTAACATATATTATTATTTATTTTACATCCTTTAAATGTATTCCTTTTGGATTTTATTGACATTAAGAAAACATACAGTCCAAATTTGTAATATCAATCATTGATGCAATTATCTTCTTATTATTAATATTCAGAATTAATAATTTTCATACTATCTATATCCATACACACCTTGTTTATTATTATTTATTATTAGGGTTTTCATTATTTTTTATGAAAAAATGTTGAATTTTTAACTTAATGTTCAACATATTTGGTTCGATTTAGAAAAATACAATATTTTCAATGTAAAATGTAAAATTCATAAAAAAAATAATTCACCCATTGTGGTCATATAAAATTTGGTAGTTATTAATTTAAAAATATCATTACAAATCATATAATTTTTATATCCATATAAAAATTCATTAATATATATTGTTAAAATTAAAATCTGAGTTGAAATGTTTATTATAATCATGTTTCTATCAACATTTACTTTATTAAAATAATTTTATAGTAATAATATTTTTACTATATTATAATATTCATTTAGTGAATAATTTAGACCATATAATTTTTTAGGAAATTGGGAAACATGGTTTGGAATATCATAAATTTTGAAACTAGGTGGTGGATTTACATATAATTCATATAGAATTACACTAGGGAAAAAATAAATTTTTCCATCCATTAGGAATAATTTATAAATTTGAAATCGAGAAAAAGGTAAAAAAAATATGAATGTATTGTAATCTAGATGCTATTGTGAATGAATCCTTAAAATTGATTCATTATTATTTTAAATATCATCAGGCAACAAATCATGCTTTATTTATAACTACATTATGACACTCATCAATTTTAATTTGAATAATCCATTTCCTTCTAATATATAATTTATCATTAGGTAATTAAACTAGATTCCAAAATTTATTTTTATAAAACTAGATATTTTTATCATGTATAACATTTATCCATATTGAATCTTTTAAATCACTAATAACATAAACATGCACAAAATAAGCTAAAAGGAAGAATTAGAACAAAAATTAAAAAATTATTTTCTACTTCTTAATACAGATTCTTCATTTCCAATTATGTTTTATAATGACTGAAATCTATGAGTTTTTCAATTTTTTGGATAATATTGTGAAGTGTTATGATTTCCCTATAAACATTTATTATCATTTTCTGTATTATATTTATAAAAATTTAATTAAACAAATTATTCAGCAAAAGAAAGAGAATATATCATCTATTTTTAATTATTTTCAATGAATTTAAAATGTACGGATTCCTATATTAACATGGTTATCTTGTTAAAACACAATAATAATTACTATTATTTTAATGACAAAAAAACATACTTCTTCATGTTTACCATTAAATATTTTCAAATTATATATCGTTTTTATAATATCAACAATACAGAAAAAACATTAAAGTAACCCATATTAGGTTTCTTTTCATTAAAATTTTCATATGGGGTTTCCTCTGTCAATGTTCTAATGATAAGTCAAATTAAAATATAAAATTTTGTTTTAACTTATTCGCCCCAAAAATATTTTGGTATTTTCAATTCAGTAAGAAATTTTCTTTCCATTTCTTGAATAGTTCTATTTGTCATCTCAATTTCACCTTTTTGTTATAGAGTTTTAGGATTCACATTTTTTTCCAATATCCATTATCTTCATAAAATTTATCATTTTCTAATTTAATAAACTTTTAACCTTTTCAATTTTATTTTATGAAATTCAGTGATTTTTTATTTATATATTTTCTATATAATATAATAAACTTTTTATGGTTTCACTATTATAGTATGATAAAAGAGTACATGTGAATATACTGAAATCGTCTACAATTAAAAGAAAATATCACTTATTACCTAAACTAGAAGTTATCAAGAGTCCATATAAATTAGTATGAAGTAATTTTTTTTATATAGGAGTGTTTCCAATATTAAATGATCCAAAAGGTTTCTTGTGCTAAATACCCTTTAGACATGAATAAAAAAACATAATTGTTTTAAATATATAAATTTTTAGTAAATATCACCCATTTTTTATAATATATATCTTCATAAATAAAATTAATTTATTTGATATCGTTTTTTTATGCAATATTGAGGATAAAAAACCATGAAATACTATTAAATATTACCATGACTATTCGAATAGTGACGGGAAAATTAAAATAGAAATAAGGAAATTATAATTATAACATCACCCATTAATGTATAAATAAAATTTTTGTAGCTCATAAATGAAAATTTGATAGTAATTATATCATTGAAGAAATAAATAATTTTTTTTAAAAAAAAATTAAGTGTTGGAATTTTTGTGAAATATATATGTTTATTTAAAATATTATAATTGATATAATGATATAAAATAAATATATTTTCATAAAATATATTCATACATAAATATTTTGCTTCATTATATTTATAATATATATTTATGGGAGCGGAGGTAATTTTTCAATGTGTCCTAAAATCATCTATAATATTAGAACTGATTTTTTAAATAAATAATTATTTTAATAAAAAATAAATTCTTCATATATAAAAAATTATTTTCAAAAATTTTAATCTAGTTTTGAAATCTATTGGTCATGAAATGGTTTGAGTGATTTTTTAAAAAAAATCTTAAATTTTTTATTATTTTATAAATATTCAAATATAGTAATTAATGGTATTTGACATTATTAGTAAATAAATAATTATTGAGTCACGAATAATGTATGTGTAACATCCCATACCTAGATTCCAATCAATAGTGTCCTTAGCCGGGTTGAACACATGGACTCAATCTCATCTCCCCAAACCATAGAGGTTACCGAGTAGTAGTGAGGGCCTCTGTGTATATGTGCGGAGACTATAATCTCATTATCAGAGTGTAGCGTAGTGGAATATCAATATCAGATAGATAGATTAAGTATTAAAAGATACATAAAAAAGATACATTGCTGGATACTAAAAGAATATAAAAATGAACCATAAGTAAAATGATTATGATAATACATGTTATATGTCACAAAGAAAAAATCCAAAACATGTATATAGAGAAAAAATACAATATATGTAATAATAGTAAAAAAGGACAAAATTACCAAGCTAGTATCATAAGCCTTATATCGATCCCATTCTCACATACACCCAGGATTTGATCAAGTGCCTGTAGTAGGATACTTTCCCATTTCAACACCTTCAATCATATAGTATGTTTGGCACCAAAAGGTCTCCCCAAAAGGGTGGAAGATATAATCTAAGTAGGAAACCACCTGAGGTATATTCTATCACATCGTTGAATATATATAACAATAGTCTGCAGGAATATATAACAAGTAAAGGTAGTACTCAAAATTAATAATCCTATAGAACAAGGATTGCATTTCATAATAAATTAAATTTAGTCAATATCATTTAAAAGGTAAATATCTAAATTAATTATCACACATGTGTTATTTATAACAGGCTCATTTAACTAATCATTTCTATTAATTAACATGCCTTGGGATGTATAATAAATCCTATAATTACCCAAAAACAAATGTATCCACGTATGTCTAAAAAGTTCATCGATAAACTGTAAGTCAAGAACAATAAAAGTTTGTGCTTTATCTTGGAAGACACATCAAATAAGTCATTACAATATTTAATCAATTATGAACCCGATCCCATTCATGAAATTCCTAATTTAGAATTAATGTATCACTATAGTATAAGTTAAACCATCAACCAAAGATCTCCTCCTGGGTGAACCTCTTAGAAACCTACGTATCCCACTATATGTGGTATAATGTCACTTCCATTTCAATCTATCCCAATAGGGCTTCCAAGGGAGAACAATAATCACCCAAGGCATGTATGTTCAATTCCCATTGAAGTCGAACCCTCACTTTATTATTAATGAAAATTAAAGACCTCTTTTTGTCTATGTAGAGGGAGACCCATTACATAGCCGGAAGGCCCAGGGGCATGAAAGGCCATTTTTTGGCCCAAGGGGAACACTGGTGAATAATTATTCTACAATACCTGAGATTCTATAGTATCAGCTATAGTAAAACCACCACAATAGTTCCCAATACAATACCTCCAAACTATTGTGTCACCATTGCTATAGTTCCACCACTTCTATAGTGCCCTGCTATAGTGTTTCTACACTTCTCATGAATTTCATCCCAACTCAGAATCGATCCTGGGGCTTACGTAATTCTCATAAGAATCTATGTAGTGGTTAACATATAATTTTCACCCCCATAATGTCCATCCTTAAATGTTTATATCATGAGTTAAAGTGTGACTCAATCATAAGCAAGGTACATTCCAATTTATTCCATCAAAGGAATTCATCATTTGAATCCTTGTTCCACCAAATGCATATAAAAATTTACCAATGAAATCCATTTCAAGAAATCCATATAATATTGTCATGGTCAAATCCAAGAACAATCAACTCAATCACACCTTAACGGTGACTCAAAAATTGGCCATGATTAGAAGTTTTGGCACTCAAATAATCACATGGTAGAAAATAATTACAACCATCATTACATGATTAATAATTATTACAAGAAATAAATATCATTTAACTCACATTCACATAACAATATAAACATGAATTCATGATTACTCATGAAATTTCATATTATGGGCCATGGATCATGGTCATCATCCCTTCCCATTAATTATTTATTTATGTAATTAAAATTTCATATTAAAATTCAATTCACAATTTGAAATTCATGTAAAATTCTCCATTTACTATTCAACATCCCAAGGCATGGGTAAAATCACACCTATTGAAATCCAAGAGTCAAGTCCACCCAAAATTGTCCATTT